>CM060875.1:23781797-24421797 GCA_030737845.1 Acorus calamus | reverse complement strand
ACAAAAATGTTTAAACATAAAATGCTTATATATACATTTTCAGTGTCATTACAATGGATTCATAAATTGTAATTCATTTCATTACCATATGTACGTGCATTTAAGGAACTCAAAATTGTTATAGATACAATCCCGAAGTTTCATTAAAATAGATATATCAATTGTTTGAATTACAACGTTTTCTTCATATTCTAATAAAATCAGTTGTTGTCTCACCCTTAATCATCTTGATGTTCTTTTGGGTGAAATGAAACTCACAGTAAGACCATCGAACTAGACATTTAACGTACTTCATAACGAAGAACACACTATCCAAACTACATCAAAAATACAACAATCAATCAAACACTTAAAAATAAATTTTAATTTAGTAATATGAATAAAATTAGTAATAGCATGAATTCAAACTGAAAATATACGAACAATTATAATATTTTCGTGAAAGTATTTCTTGATCCATGTACAACAGTTACAAAAATTAAAACATTATATAACCAATTACAATAAGTGTCAATGTGATTAACATAAGAACTTAATTTTACAGAAATGTAATAACTAATTATAGTAATTTAATATCAATTTACATATATGTAAATAACCCATTACGTAAACTTTATAAATAATTTACATGAATCATTAACATAACAACAATGCAACAGAAACTACATAATTATATAATGTATACCAATGTAACAACTAGAACATAACAACTACCAATGTAATACCCAATTACAACATAACTATTATTAACATAACAACTATAACAAAAACTATCAATGCAATGCCCAATGACATAAACTACCATTTACAAAACAGAAATATAATACCATATATCATTCCTATAACAATTACAACATAAATTACAAAAACTATAATTTATAGAACATATATGTAATATCATATATGGAACTAATTAATAACATATAAATTACAGAAATGTATTGATCACTTACAGAAATGTAACGATCAATTATAGAAGTATAATATCAATTTACAAATGGGGGTAGGTTAGGTATAAAAAATGAGGTAACATGGGTCAGGGTAAAAAAAAATATAGAATTAGATTTCAGGGGTAAATAAAAAATAAAAAAAAAGTCCAAAGGTAAAAAGAAAAATAAGACCCTTCATCAAGGGGCAATTGAACAATTCACCTTAAATTTTATTTGTTCGAAGAACCATGCATATTCTTTTCGGAATATTTTGCAGCCACATAAATTAATGTACTTTTCTGAAAAATTTTAATTAACATTGTAAAATTAAAGATAAAATAAGAGTGGCGGCTTTAAGAGAGATACTGATAAACAATATTAATTAAGTTGATTTAGTTCAAAGAATGAGAAAGCGAGATGACGGGAGGATTTAATAATATATGATTCCCTATTCACAATTATTCTTATTAATCAACAGCTCCACCTGTTTGCATATGCTGAAACTTAACTGTATGTTGTCACCTAATAAAGGAGTGATGGGTCACATCTGATAATCTTGTTATGTGGTTGGGGGAAAAAAGTGTTAAAAAGGGCTCACTAAATATACTGTTTTTGATTGGCACTGAATGTGGGTTACTGTATTAGGAATTGATCTTTGCCTGTACATGGTCCCATTCCTTACATTTTCAATATAAATATTAATAAAATAAGACTCAAAGAAACGATACCTTAAATGCTGAAAAGGAGATGATGATCAGGTATGAGCCATCCGCACATTTTAATTAGATGGTTGTCAGTGGAAATAGACCAATCTCGTAGTTAAATGTTTTTTTCTCGAATAAATTAAATCACATTGTATCCACAAGAATATATCAATTTATCATGAGATATTATATCCGTGTCTGATTACCAAAATAATCTATTAGAATGTCATTCTGCATATAACATTTTAGCTAAATATATCAAATATACAAGATGAACCATCAAAACTTAAATAGATGGTTGTCAGCGGAAAGAGATCAATCTTGTAGTTAAACGTTTTTTTCTTGAATAAATTAAATCTATTGTATCAACAAGAATATGATTCAACTCTTCAAAGGAGTGCATTTATCAACTTGTCATGAGATATTTTATCTGTCTTAATCTATCAGAATGTCATTCTGCATATAACATTTTGACTAAATATATCTAATATATAAGATGAACCATCAAAACTTAAATAGATGGTTGTTAGTGGAAATAGATCAATCTTGTAGTTAAATGTTTTTTTCTTGAATAAATTAAATCCTATTTTATCAACAAGAATATGATTCAACTCTTCAAAGGAGTGCATATATCAACTTGTGATGAGATATTATATCTATGTCTTACCAAAATAATTTATTAGAATGTCATTCTGCATATAACATTTTGACTAAATATATCTAATATATAAGATGAACCATCAAAACTTAAATAGATGGTTGTCATTGGAAATAGATCAATCTTGTAGTTAAATGTTTTTTTCTTGAATAGATGGTTGTCATTGGAAATAGATCAATCTTGTAGTTAAATGTTTTTTCTTAAATAGATGGTTGTCATTGGAAATAGATCAATCTTGTAGTTAAATGTTTTTTTCTTGAATAAATTAAATCCTATTGTATCAACAAGAATCTGATTCAACTCTTCAAGGAAGGAGTACATTTATCAACTTGTCATGAGATATTATATCTGTCTTACCAAAATAATTGATCAGAATGTCATTTTGGATATAACATTTTGACTAAATATATCAAATATATAATATGAACCATCAAAACTTAAATTAGATTAGACATGCCTATAATGACAATTTTTGCTTAAGGAAAGTGATATGAAGCTCATTATAACACACAGTTGTTTCCCTATCCTTGTGTTCTGTAAAACTTGAGTCAGTCAATGGTCATGTGTTGGAGATTTTCAAAAGCTGGGTTCTAAAGTTAGGTTTGACTGATCTATTTGGAATGATGAAAAGTGGTTAATGCAGCGTATAAATACGCTCTTCTGAGTTTCGATCAAAGATGTGAAATCTGCAAGCTCCAATGACGTTATTGATTCTTCAGGAAGAATGCTAGGACGGTAGGCTTCACTAATCAGTTGATTTCTTTAAGAAATACCAGATGATGGACTTCTACGTTGTAACTCCCCAGCCTTACACAACAAGAAATTATCCGCTTTGCCCCTTAGTGGACCCACGGGTTTACAACGAGTTTTGGTGTGTAGAAGATGTGCTCATATATAAGCATATACTATCTCCTCCCATTAGGCGTTGTGAGACTAAACACCCTCACCCAATCCATGAGCCTCTTGGGAATCTTGGGCCTGGGTCCAGGCATCACAATCACCCCCCCTAATAGGCCACACGTCCTCATATGGGGAAACTCAAACCCACCATCGTGTGATGAACAGACTCTGATATCATTCTATAATGCCCTCAAATCCACGACTCCATTTTGAAGCATAGAATTTGGTTGCGTTAACTTAATTCCTCAAATCTTAGAGTTCTATATTTCCTTTTATCCAGAGTTCTAATAAAATATACTAAAATAAACTTCATTATTCAGAGATACTAAAATCTTCCTAGTAAAAGATATTAAAAGATACTAAAATCTCAGGCATGTAGTTGGGCCATCTTCCTGGTAACCATGTTTATGTCAAGTTGTATATCTTTTTATATATAAGTTATATGCAGACACATTGAGAGTATTGTTGAAATCTTAGATGTTTTAGTATCTTTGAATAATGAAGTTTATTTTAGTGTATTTTATTACAACTCTGGATAAAAGGAAATATAAAACTTTGAGATTTGAGGAATTAAGTTAACACAACCGGATTCTATGCTTCAAAATGGAGTCGTGGATTTGGGGGCAGTACAGAGTGATATCAGAGTCAGTCCATTACACGATGGTGAGTGTGGGTGGCCCCACATTAAGACATGTGGCCTATTAGGGGGAGTGATTGTGACGCCTGGCCCATGCCCAATAGTCCGAAGAGGCCCATGGATTGAGTGAGGGTCAGGGATTTTAGTCCCACATCATCTAATGGGAGGAGATAGTATGTGCTTATATGTGAGCATAGCTCTTACACACCAAGATGCGTTTTAAAGCCGTGAGCCCAATTAGGGTCAAAGCGGACAATTTATTGCTGTGTAAAATGGGGCGTTACAATTGGTGTCAGAGTCTGTCCATTACGTGATTGTGACAACAGAGACTTTTAGACTGCAATTAAACTAATTTTTTAGTCGTGTTTCTGATATTCCAAATTTTTATAATTTGGCATGGTTGAAATCCTTGTGTTGTTAGCTTTCCAACGCTTTTTATGGATCACGAATCGGACTGTATCGAGCAAGTTATAGCCATTTTTGTGCCTTGGGGAAAACTGCCTAGAGGTGGCTACTTCAAAGTAGCCGTCCCTGTCGAGGGGTGGCTACTCGAAAGTAGCCGTCCCTCATCAGGTGGCTCAATCCAACAAGCCGTCGGGCACCTGTGCGCAGAAACGCAGAAATTTAGGGATTTGATGAAACTGTCGAATATTTGATTGTTTTCTTCAGGGGTAAGTCATTGCACGTGTTTAACCTTATAAATGCTTAGTTTTGGATGCCCTAGGACCCATTTGAAAACCCTAATACGAGTCCTCTCTCTCTCTCTTGTTTTATCAAACCCTAAAAGAGGTCTTTTGGGTGATTTTTGAAAGAAAGTCCTTTGTGAAATAAGGTGGGTTCTTTTACTTCGTTTTTCTTTAATAATATTAGAGTTTTAATTGCTACTGATCACCAATGATGGGTTCATCCCGAGGTGATTCGGGTTTGTGTGGTTTTATGAGTTTTTCCTTCATTTTATTTCATGATTTTATTTGATATTGAATTGTTTTGGATCTTGATGTTATGTTAATCCATTGATGAGGTTTTTAAGATGTTTTTACAAGATTTACATGCTGTTTTTGAATATTTATACATAGATCATGGTTAGAGTTATTTTTCTTAAGATGGAAAGCATGTTTAGGGTTTCTAATGCCTTGTTTTGGGTACCACCTTGCATGAATCCGAACCTCATATGATTTCATCACTGTTTTGATGATTTTTATTGCTGATATATGTGATTTATTCGTATATATATTAGATCTATGGTTTTCAAGGTTTTTCGGATGGATTACATAAGCTTTCGATGCATTACTCATTGCCTTGCATGGATCTAGGGTTAGGAAGACATGATCATCATATTAAATTTATTAGATCTAGATCCTTGTATGGTTATGATGTTTTCTAGTTTTTATGTATTCAGATTTATATTATTATTATTATTTAGGTTTTGTCGATTTATCGATGTTTGAATAGAAATCATGCCTAGGTCTACACAAATTTTTCATGCATGATAGAAACATGTATTAGGATATTTTATCACCATCAACCTACTGTTATTTAATATTTAAACACTACTTTAAGGTATGAAAATATATGGTGTTAATATTACCATTTTTCAAATTTGTTCTATAGAGGTTTCATCGTTTTTTCGGTATTTTGATTTATTATCAAATCGATCATTTAGAGGATCAAACTAAATATTTTTAATGTGTTTTTATCTATATTTTCTGTATGAGAGAGAATAGGTACGTGTTTTTGAATGTTTGGTAGGAAGTCGGGGTCATTGAGGGCATATTTGCTGTTTTGGGTCTGTCGGGGGGTGGCTACTTGAAAGTAGCCGTCTGATCTGAGATCAGACGGCTAGGTTTGAGTAGCCGTCGGAAGCCAGGCGGCTACATTTGAGTAGCCGGCTGAGACCAGTATTTTGTGATCTTTGATTTAGTTAATCATTATATTCCGTTTCTGATCTGGTTCATTGGTATGAAAATCTTCAGGAGCAGTAGACTCTCGTTAGTTTCCTTGTTAGTCCGATAGTCTTGCGTAGGACCGGAGGTGAGTGGGTCTAGTCTCTAGTAGCTTTTGAAAAACTACCTATATTTATCATATTCGCATCATGCTTATGTTATGAATACGACTGTTATCTTGAGTATAGAATTGCATGAGCATGACATCATGTTTTGAGACGTTATTTTGCGTATGAACCGTATAATGATTATTATGTTATTTTTGCATGCAAATATGTGAATTGTAGAGGTCATCTTGCATGCATATCATTCGTCTGCGTGACGAGGGTCTGCGTGACTCAGTCCAGTAGGATCGTGTTTGCGTGACACCCGTCTGCGTGACGATTGGTCTGCGTGATCAAGCTCTAGTTGGAGCACTTTTGGCTACGTGCCATACGGGCATGCGTGTCCGTTGCATCATACGCATCATGTAGATAGTATGAGATGATGGTTATTTCATTTAATGAGAAGCATTCCATTTTATCGTAATATTTGTGAAAATTTATATTCTGTTGGTTCAGATATTTTAGAAATCTTTCTGAAGTTGTAATAATATTATTATTATTATTACTATTGGGACGCTAAGGTTCATTCACTAAGCGTGTGGTAGCTCACCCCTCCTTTTCCCAACCTTTCAGAGTAGCCGTTGGCGATCGTCGTTCGTGGTGGGCGTTGGTGATCTAGTTCTCGTTTATTCTGTTGCATTCGTAGGTGCTTGAATAAGCCTTCTTCTTGGCATGTAGTGGACGTCCTTAGCTTTAGCAGCAAAACCAGGAGATGTTTTATTTTAAGCAAATAAAGTACTCGTGTGTAATCATTCATCTAAGAATGAATTATTGTGATCCTGGATTATGGTTTATGTTTATGTTTTAAAAACTTATGTGTTTTGAATTAATATGTTAATTTATTTCATTGAAAAAGTTTGAGGTTGACGTGACGCACCGTATCGCATGCCTTAATAAAGGATAATGGGTACAGGGGCGTTACAGCGATGGTGGGTGTGGGTGTCCCCACACGAGAACGTGTGACCTATTAGGGGGGATGATTGTGACGCCTGGCCCAAGCCCAAAAGTTTCAAGAGTCTCATGGATTGGGTGAGGGTGAGAGTTCCCACATCGCCTAATGGGAGGAAATAATCTGTGTTTATATGTGAGCACATCTCTTACATACCAAAACACGTTTTAAAGCTGTGAGCCCATTTAAGGGCAAAGCAGACAATTTCTTGTTATGTAAGCCTGGGGCGTTACATACGAATTGATATTCACCACGAATAACAAAATGAGATTAGGATCTCAATTGATTTCTAAATCTGTAAACTAGGATCCTAACAGATTATCTAAATCTGTAAAAATAACAAATAAATTCTTATCTAATCCTAACTAATATTTAAATTCGAATTCAAATCAAAACTTAAAATTTAAATCTAAATATAGATCCTAAAATAAGGAAATAAATCCAAACAAACTCAAAATTCATTAAAATTTTAAATGAACCATAATCATCCATTTGATAATCCTCCATGTCGATCGAACGGTCTATAATTACGCTACATTGTTCCCTCCCTCTTGAGAAAAACTCGTCCTTGAGTTTGGTTGAAGGAGTTGGTAATATAGTCCAATTATTTGATGCCGTGATTCGCCAGCTTTTATGCAACTAGGGTCCACCTCGAGTGCCTATGGCCAACGCTCCTTGTACGATTTTGATGTAGATTTCTGAAAAGGATGAATCCTCAAATTGATGGCCGTGCGTGTGAACTGTTTCTTGTGTGAATTGAACGGGTCAAATATTTGAGAGGAACTCTTGGGCTTGGTCTCCTCCATCTCATCCTAGATCACTTCATCAATGATTTGTGACAGGTACGTATCCTCAAATCTCTTCATCAAAGATAGGTGGACGGCTCGCCACTTCAATCTCTTCATCGAATATAGGTGGAAGATTCGCCTCTTCAATCTCTTCATAAAAGATAGGTGGGTACCATCAATAGGCTCCTCCTCCACAAATTGTGGAGTTGTCAGTCGTTCTTGATGTCGCCTAAGCGCCATCATCTTCTCCAATTGCTTGGTCAACATATTAAATCGCACGTCCATTCAATGAATGAATTGTTGTGCTATGTCGCGGCTGTACGACTCTCCAATAGGATTCTCGCGTGAAGCCGGACGTCTTCTTGATGACATCTTTCTTTCTTTTTATCTCTCTCTCTCTCTCTCTCTCTCTCTCTCTCTCTCTCTTTTGTGGATTGGAATAAAAAGATTAATATGTGGGGTAAGCCTGTCAATTATCCAAAAAAATATCTGCATCAGATCCGAATCCGTATACGAAAATGCAGAAAATATCCGATATCCGAAAAATCCATATCCGTATCCGAAAAAATAATCCGTATCCGAAAATTTTCGGATCGGATACGGATATACCCCTATCCGATCCGAAAAATATCCGTATCCGATGGTATTAAAAAAATGTTAATATTAGTATTTAATATCTACCATTGGATTTTGATCAAGTGGCTCACATTCTTTCTAATAGTTGTAAAGTTAGGACTTGTGTTTGTGAATTTTTAATTTTAAGTCAATTTTTGAACTTTAAATGAAAATTTGTTATGTTTAATTATTTATTTATTCTTTCTAATAGTTGTAAAGTTAGGACTTGTGTTTGTGAATTTTTAATTTTAAGTCAATTTTAAACTTTAAATGAAAATTTGTTATATTTAATTATTTATTTATTTATTTCGGATATTTCGGATAATTATTCGAATCCGTATCCGAAATTTCGGATCGGATACGGATACTCTTTTTAAATATCCGTCGGATACGGATACGGATATATATAAAAAATTTCGGATACGGATACGGATACGGATAGACCATATCCGCTCCGTATCCGGTCCGTTGACAGGCTTAATGTGGGGTTGAGTATTTTGGAATGAAAATTTGAGTGTGAGAGTTTAAATGAAATTTTCCTTTTTTTTTTTAATTTGAAAAAGTATTGTACGGATGGGAAGAGATGGAATTGATTATTTTTTTTTGGGGGGAGGGGGGGGGGGGTTTGGGGTTGTACGGATGGGATGAGATGGATTTTTTTTAATAAATGGGATGCATCACGGATTACCTCGACGAATCGACAAGGCTCTGATACCAACTGATGAAGCGTATAAATACGCTCTTCTGCAGATTCATTCAGTTATGCGAAATCTGCAGGCTCAACGACGCTGTTAATTTTTCAGGAAGAATGCCAGGATGGTGGGCTTCTACAATCTGTTGATTTCTTAAAAAATACCAGATGTTGGATTTCTACGTAATTGATATTCACCACAAATAACAAAAGGAAGGAAATAATAAACTCTAATAATCAAAACTTAATTAATAATGTCATTTACAGGTCTATTTATAGAGCAGAAATCCTTAACAGATTAGGATATCAACTGATTATCTAAATCTACAAATTAGAATCCTAACAGATTATCTAATATGCAAAAATCACAAATAAATTCATATCTAATCCTACTAATATTTAAATTCAATTTCAAATCAAAATTTGAAATTCCAATCTAAATATAGATCCTAAAATAAGGGAATAAATACTAACAAACTCAAAACTCATTAAAATTATAAATGAACCATAATCATCCATTAATACTCCATGTCGATCGAACGGTCCATGATCACATTACATCAGTGGTCCTATTCTTTTAGTCCCACATCGATTGTGTAAAAAAACTTCTGAGGATTTATAAGAAGAGCTCATTCTACTCTGGTGAAACTCTTTTGGTGGACACCCTATGGTGGACCTTTGATGTGGGGTGGTGGGTAGCCCCACCACGCTCGTCGTGCACACACGTGAGCGTATTGAGTGTTTTAGCAAGTGAGCGTATTGGGCGTTTTAGAGGCACACTTGGCACGTGGGCGTATTGGACGTTTTAGAGTCACTAGATGCTTGAGCCCTTTCTCTTTGGCTAATTGGATGGTGGATATCATTTTGATCAAATGCAATCTGGTCCGTTCAATGTAGGAACGTTCAGATGCATGTCCATCATTGAATTGATCAGTTAGTGGTTACATTGATTAAGGGGTGCCATTGGAATGCATGCATCATATTGTGGACGATCTAAACCACACGATCACGTAAAAATGGTGGACCACCGATCAGACGGTTACTGTAACTCCCATTCATGGAAGGGTGTATCATTTGCACTAAGAGACACTATTTTGCATATAAAAGGAGACCCTTAGATCCAAAATGAAACAACAGCCATTATTCATCCTCTCATCTTTTCCATTACGAGTTAGCATCATCAGCCATATAAAACAGAGAGTTGTAAAAGGTTGAAACAAAGAGTACACACTCTATTCTCAACACCAAGTGGATGCATGTTTCATTGTATCTTGAAAGCTGTACTTTATCATTCCCTGGTGTGCTCCCGGTTTTATAGGAACGGAAGAAATCTGTCTAAAAGTATTAAACTTTGTTGATCCTTGAAGCACTCACACTAGTTATGTCATCTTCTATTGTCCTGATTTGCAACATCATGCTCATTATAGAGCCAACCAATGAATTAGGTCGTGTGTCTTTTCCATGGCATTGAAACACTTATCCTAATATCATATGATAGTATTCAAATTCGCTCCTTACTCTGGCTTATCCTATTAACATTTATAGACAAAAGGTATATATTTACATTACCTTATCCATCACATGCAAAACATCACATTCACTTGACTAAGCAAAAATAAAATAAACAGTGTGCCATTCCAAACCCACCCCCCCCACCTCATGTTTTGAACATTTTTGGGGGAAGAAAAGAGACTGGTGAGTTTCAGAGTGGTCTGTGTATGTATGATTATCAATGGAAGATAAGAAACCTAGGGCAGAGATATGTATGTCTTGGGAATCTGCAGATGAAGCCTTAAATGGCCCACATGTGAAGTGTTTTGACTTCCCTCTTATCTTTATTGATTTTTTTTTTCAACAAGTTGGATTAATTTGGTTGATTCAGGCCATGCATGCAAGTATGCAATTCACCTCCATTTAGCTGTAGAAGTCATTCCAGCTCCATGAGACCCTCATGAGTTTTATGAACAAATGGCAGGGGGGGGGGGGATCATATCAGTCCCCCTTTTTTGACCTTTTTGAATTGGAAAACAAGAAGGAAAAATTGCATACTAGAGAAGGAGTATACATTTATTGTATCCACTCACACATGTGAGTTGCTTCATGGGGTAGTGAAAAACTATGAATATTTATCGTCTCTCTATGTCACTAACAAATTTGCGTGACATATCTGGCATTCTAATAAAATTATATAAAATATTTATTCTTGTATATTTTAAGAGTTTATATTTAAATATAGGTGGTTGTATGAAATTGTTATGTGAGAAAGGGGCAATGGTGAGTTAAAATTGGGAGAAACATTATACCAACATTGATAGTGAATCGATTCCTCTTCTTTTACATGTGTATAAAAAAATTATTAAACTACTATCTTTACAAATACTATTGTTAAACCCGCCCCCGTTTGGATATGGAATAAGTGAGAATGAAGCAGAATATGTGTTTTTTGTTGTTTGAATGCACAGAATACCCAGGAATAAACTATGTCAGAATAAACTGGTATAAAGTGGTATATAGATTTCAATCAATCATTGGAATTAAAGTTATTCCACCCAAAGAATGTGTAGGCCCACTGTCAAATCAACTGTCGTCACCTCTAATAAATCATCTGTCAAATCAACTATCATTATTTTTTTACTATTTATAAATCATTATCTACACTTTATTCAAATTTTACTCAAACAACAAACAAATTATTATTACGTTTCCTAACGAGAATAATTCAAAACACAATCAAACACAAAATCATTTTATCTTATTTATACTCACTTATGCCGGAATAATTATATAACAAAAAATAAGTCCTATTATGTGTCCAAATGGGGCGAGCTCGGATTGTTTGGATAAAGAAACAAGGGAAGAATATGATGGAATAGGGGGGCATAAGCTAAAAAAGTTGTTTATAATGAAGGAATAAGTGGGTATTAATTATGCCAGAATATGTGAGAATAAACAGGTATTTGTATTCCAAGTTCCTCATGGAATTATATTTTTCTATCTAATCTATTCTACTGGTCACATGTCAAATTAACTGTCATCACCTCTTATTCACTTTTTATAAATCCTTATCTACGTTACTCCACAACTAGTCAAACAACAAAAAATTAATTATTACGTATTTTAATGAGAATAACTAAAAACCCAACAACCAAACAAAAAATCAGTTATTGCATCGATATAGTTATCTATTATTAAAATAGTCATAAACTCTATAATAATTTATGTCTCTACCCAAACAACCGACACCTAGAAGTCGTCGCTACGTCAACACAAATAGAAGAGAGAAAAACGGGCAAGTTCTTGGATGAGAGGAACCTTCCCTTGTACATACAACATTAAAGTACTCCCCCATACACAAGCAAAATGGGGCCCTGAAACTGCCTTTACAACAAAGGGGAAGAGGAGAGAACCAATGTGTTCATTTTTTTTCAACCTACATAGCTTGGTCGATGGACTTGGTCGTGAATGATTAAAAGCTTAACTTTGTCTAGCTTATCTAGAAAGAGCTTAAAGAGGATCAGAATATATATAAATGTAGAAACTAATGTGAAACCAACCGTGCTCTACACGCATGTATGTATAGTTTAATTATTTGCTTTGTTTGTACTGTATATTTGAAAAGGTCACTGAATTAAATGTCGGGCGCGGCTAGAGCCACCCCACATGTTATCCTACCAATCCCATAAAAAATTAATTTATTTCATATCTAATCCACCCCACGAGTTCGACATAGACGATGTCTTCTGTGTTTAAGATTGTTCGATCGAACAATCTTAAACACAGAAGACATCGTCTATGTCGAACAATATTAAACACAGAAGACGTCATCTATGTCGAACATGGGGTGGGTTAGATATGAAATAAATTAATTTTTTTATGGGGTGGGTAGGATAACTTGTGGGGTGGCTATAGCCCCACCCCTAAATGTCTCCTGGCGATGCCTTTCTTCTTTTTTTTTTTTTTTTCTTTCTTTATATATGTATATATTGGATTTCAAGTCCCTGTTAACATGTCAATTTAAGGATCGATCTATCCCTTTTTCGTATTTCTATTTTTAAGTCTCCATATTCAACCGCCTAATTGGTTTTTAGTCCGTTCATACACCATTAATTTATAAAATGTGATTTTATTTTTAAGTCCTTGTAAACTATGTTATTTAGTGATCAGTCTCTCCCTTTTTCATATTTCATTTTAAGTCCATAATTTCAAATGCTTTTTTTCTTATTAGTTCATGGACAAAAATGAAAACACGTGTAGTCTGAGTTTTGAACATGAAATGAAACTCGGTCCTGAACCAAGCCGAGTCCAATACTAAACGAGCCGAGCCTAATTAAACAGGTCAAAGCTCGGCTCGTTCGGCTCATTTACCACATCTAATTAACAGTGTGTGGACGGACATTTGACGGAGTGATTAAAAACAAAATAGACGGTTGAATATGAGAACTTCAAAAGAAATATGAAAAAGAAAGTGCTTAAATTAGTATGTTTACAAATACTTAAAATTAAAAATCCCTTTTTTTGGGTGGGTCATTGTATATTACATTCAAACTAGGCTCTTTGTTTTTTTTTTTTTTTTTTTTGCTGTTGTTAAAGGGCAGAGGCATAGTCACAAAATTCAAATGTAGGGGTAATGTTATATATCCTAAAATATAGGATAAGCATGGTAAATATGGAGTTGATAAAACCGGGAGTTGATTAAACCGTTTTTGGATGTATAGGTATGATGATTAATATGAGAAATACACAGAAACAAATATGTTGGGTGTGAAGACGAAGATAATAATAAAGACATTGCTATTTCTTTAAATTATAAAGAATGTGATAAAAAAAACATAACCCGAGTTTGGGTAGTGATATTAACTATATTGGATAAATAAGTTATTTTCTTTTGGGTTGTATATTAATAGTTATTCTTGTAGTCCCTGTTTGGATAGCGGAATTGAGTTATTCTAAATAGGTAACTATGCCAGTATAGATAACAAATCTACATGAATAAGAAATTTTCTGTTTGGTTGTGTTTTTTTTTTATTTTCATTGGAAAACGTAAGAATAATGACTGAGTTGTTTGGTTGATAAAGAATAAAATATAAATAAAGTGTAAAAAAGTTGATTTGACATGTTGGCTCATGAGAATAGATAAAGTGAGTATAGCTTGTCCCAAGGGTTACTTAGAATTGTTATACTCTCTTATACTCGTTTAAACTGGCTTAGTAATACCAAGTTATACTCCGTAAACAAACAACCATTTTTTTTATCCATTCTTATAGCATCTTTATACTACCCTTATATTCGCCTATTCCGCTTCCCAAACGGAGTGGTAGAGAAAATGTAGTAATGATGTTTTTGTTATTTGATTAATCATGGATAAGTTGTAGATATATAAAAGATGAATAAAATATAAATAAATAATGATATAAGGTAAAAAATATTTTGACATGTAAGCCTTCAATTTATAAAAATCCCACTGTCTGACCCAGTGGATTAGAATAGGTGAAACAACACAATTTCAAAAGTATCTAAATACCAGTATCATTTTAGTCACATATATTCTAACGACATACTAGTTATGTCCACCTCTTCCTTATAAATAATCATTTTTTTTTTTTTTTTTTTTTTTGCTCATTCACCCATGTTCCACCATTTTTCATATCTGTTTTTCTGTATTATTTTATTCAAACAATAACTTAAACTAAAGATACATATACCTGGATTTTGAAAGTACTAAATGTATTATTATTGCTAGTTTGACAAAGGAATAATGTTTTGAGAATAAGTTGTCTTAATTTTAGGGGATAAAAAGTTTATCAATTTTGTTCATATTTACATTTGTTAAAATTGAAATAAAAAGTGGGGATAAATCTTATCCCAACCTTTAGGTGGAATAAATTATCCTCATTTTCATTTTAAAATTGAAACAATTGTCCACAGTTTATCCCAATTATTTTTATACCAAAAGAGGATAAGTTGTCTTTCCACTCACTTATCCTTATAATTACCCTTTATCACAACACTTATCCACTTATCAAACCAGTCTTTTATAGATCGACGGCTAATCTTTTATGAATATTTATTATCAGGAAGCACAAAAAAAAAAGGGGGTGAAGCCGTGACAAAATACAACAAAAAATCAGCCTAGAAAGGCCTCGCAAAGTCTAGTGCTAACAACAACCAATTATAGTTAACAAAAGCGTCTGATAGAAGAAAAGTAATGCTGAATTAACAAGAATAATGTTGGGAGTTCCTTGAATCCCAAGGATTGCATCTGATGACTTATTCGTCCAATTCAGACCAAGATAGTGATCGAAGTAATAGTTAGTCCTTCGTGTTCATGTATGATTATAGCAAGGTTTATATGAAAGTTGTTGGGGAATGTATCACTACAGTGCAACAAATGATGACTTATTCAAGTTGGTGCCTGCTGGAGAACAAATCAATAACATACATCTGCAGTATTGATAGACAGTGAAAACATATCTGCAATGATATGTTGATCCCTTACTACCGACGGTTAGAGTGTCACTGTACTCAAAAAGTCAAATCTACTAACAATATGAACAAGTTTGGAGGGGTATACAAAATTAGGAAAGGGCTACAAGGTCCCCAGACCCGGACTCGACCCGACCCGGACCCGATGTATAAGTGACATACAACCCGAACAAACAAACGGGTGAAAAGTTATCCACATTAGTATTAGTTGATACCCTTAAATTATGTTTGTATCTTTTAAATCATAATCATAATGTAATTTTTTTTGTTGTGTTGATGTTGCCTGTTTGTAGTAAACGCGGTTTGTTTTGGACACTTTTCAAAGTATATACTTAATTAACTAATGAAATATATTATTTATAAGTTTTATACAAAAAATTTCAAATAGAAGTACATACTCCTCTTTTTTTTTTTTTGCCAATGTGGACCCGGACCCGACGGGTTGAATGCGTGTATTTTTGGGTCGGGTCCGGGTCCACCCCGACCCGACCCGGACCCGACCCGTGATTTTCGTTAAATTATATATGATATGTCAGTGCGTGTATTTTTATGATTTTCGTTAAATTATATATGATATGTCAGTGCCCTTGATATTAGGAAACTTGAACAAATATGTGTCCAGATTAAATCAAACGCATACGAGCACTGGACACTTCTTTATTAGTCCTACATATAGAAGGACTTGAACTATGGTCACACCAAGGGAGATGTATCCCTCTAATCACCGGGCCATAGATATTCAAAACTTGGAGTATCTTTTTTTTTTTCTATAGTAAATACCAGTTTTTGAGATTTAAACAATATCTCTTGTTTAAAAGCATAAAGCGATTGGTTTGGTTTTGAAAGGGAAACCAAAATGGATCATGTTAGAAATTTAGGACACTGATACACGTAGTCCTTTTTGCAGCTCTATACGCTAAGATAACGTAGTATATACTACGTTATCATAGCATATGAGTCCTAACATAGTATATGACCCAATTTTTTTTTAATATTTTTTCATTATGAAAAAAATACACTAATGTATCTTAGTATATACTTCATTTCATATAATAGCATACACTTTAAAAGATGAGTGTATGATTTTTAAAAAAATCATGGACTGTAAAACGGACTGCAATTGAGGCTGTGTGTATCTTTTTCCGATTTAGAATTACTCTTGTTAAAACGAGTCCACATAAGGGATTTTGATGCAAGCTAAGCCTACTTCAAGGTATGTCATGTGTCCATGGGCCTTGGCCCAACATAATTCCAATTGATCCATTAAAAAAAGTAAAGATAATTAAAAGAGTCTCGATATACTCAGGTCCATTTTGCATACAACTTAGTCTGCAGCCTCATACACTATGATAGCAAGGTACTGCACTATCATAATGTATGTGGTTCTATCATAGTGTGTAATCTAATAAAATATCATTTTTTCAAAGCGGAAAAAATACACTATAATATCTCAAAAAATATACTTCATATGATTGAAGAGCATATGATTTTTTTTTTAAAAAAAAAACCTATATAAACTGTAACTGGAGCTATTAACTCTGGACATATCATTTTCCTAATTAAAAACCCCATTTCATTCATGTATTTTTTAATGAGACAAAAATATACGTTCATGTGAGTATATCATATTAAATTACATTTAATAAAAACCTCACAGATTTCTCTACATATCATAGTACATTTTTAGGAATTGAAAAAGATTTTAGTTTTGAAGATGAAGGAATTTTTGTAGCTCCTGTGTTAGGAAAGGCTTCTAAACAAAATGGATGACCAACACCTGCAGAACCGTGAAGCAATTTTGGGTAGAGACGGGATCGGTGGAGAAACTTTGGGCCGCAGGGAAGAAGCTATCCAGGCCCGATGATAAAAGAAAAGCGGCACGGATAAATCAATCGGTAATCCCTGCGGACACATGGACAATTTGGCTCACTCGAATGAAAACACGTGGAGTGTTTCAGGTCATGCTTCTAGGATTTGGGATGCGGCATTGCGAAAGCGAAAGGAATAAACCTAATATGGGGAAGAGTCTATATCGAAGAGTGAGCCCTATACGCGCTACTGCTGATGGCCTCCACAGTTTGAATATCTCTTCCGACCGGGAGACTATAGACAAATCTTCATTTTCTTGCTTTTTGGCTTTTTTATTTATGTTCATCTCATCTGTTTCAGAATTGTACAATGAATTTAGAAACAAGATTGCGGTAGCAATATCTATCTTTTCTTTATAAAAAGACAATAAATAAATAGACTAATTCAAAAGAAAAGATTATGATGGGTGTTTATGCATAGCATTCTGTCAAAGTTTCTGGTTGTAAATTTACAATTAAAGATCTAATAAATTGAAGTTGCATTGAGATGCCTGTTTATTTATAGTAAGCATTATTAAGGCTCAATGAATTTAATGGTATTTGTATATGAGGTATGTGAGACTTAATTTTGAGACTATAAAAATGATTTGAATGTAAAAATAGTGTTTTCCTTGTCCTTTCATTACGTGCAATAGGGCTGGTTTAGCCAAGGGATAAAGAGTGGAATGATAGGTAATTATGAAAATAAGTGGGAGGCTAAACAACTTATTCTATTTGGTATAAAAATTAATCATGACGAAGTGTAAACAATTGCCCCGATTTTAAAGTAGAAATGAGAAATTTTTTGGTCAACCTAAATACTAGAATAACATTTATCTCCATTTTATGTCTCAATTACGACAAATGTGAATATGAAAAAATTCATGGAATTTTTATCCTCTAAAATTAGGACAATCGATCATCAAAACCTTAACCTATTAACAAACTAGACAGTTAAAGGCCTCCTAATGCGGAATAGCCCAGCCCGAAACCTCCCTGTCTGGGTTGTTAAACAAAACCTGGCCCAATGGGCTCATAACAACAGGCTGACGACCCAGTTCATTCATCCGAAAGTAAGCAGCATTCATCCTCTTATATCTGGATAATGTTAAATATAACCTCAAATGTAATATCATGGGCACTCCTTATATGTTATAATTGATTAAAAATAGTAAATTTATCTGATAAGGTAAATGTTTTGATGAAAAATATTTATCACTCTATTTTAAATTAAATAAACATATGTGATTGCATTTAGGGTATAAGTAAATGAAAAAAAATTAACGAGATATGAGGTGTATGCCTCGCTCGATGGCTAACGAGGTATATATGATTGCATTTGGGACGGTAATAAAGACTGTGTAAGAGTGTCCATTCTACCAATTTGATTTTTAAACCTTCAAGAGGTTACTAGCACCCCTTATGTTCAATATTTGATATACATGCGATGTGAGAATAAGAATAAGACAAAGAAATTGTTTCTTTCATAGTTTTCATTACCAAAAAAAAAACAAAAACTGTTTCTTTTCAAGGTAAATAGGTAGTATTGATATTCCAAGTTCCTCTTGGAATTGTGTTATTTCACTCAATCTACTGCACTAACATAAAACGGTCCATATGTCAAATCATTTGTAATCATCTCTATTAAATCAGGGGACCCACTTATCAAATCAAATTTTACATTTTAAATCCTTATTCACATTTTATTCATTTTTTATCTATAACTTATTCATTATCAACCAAATAACGATCTTAATATAACTTATGTCGCTATTCAAACGGAGGGTACGAGTTGTATGACACTGAAAAGCTAAATGGCACACCACCAACTTGTAGGGGCTTCAACATAGATGCACATAATTGACTTATATATCTAGGTTCTAACATAAAGATGCCCCAATCTCTGGAAGGGCCCAGTGACTTGGGACGATAGATTTAACAAAACCATGATGATGTTTGGATTCAAGTTTGTAAAAGGGCTTCCAATTGAAATAAATTTTAAAATTAGCTTTTCAAAATACAAGGTGTAAGGTGTTTGTGTTATGTAAAGTTTGAGGCTGACAAGTGACAAACTAGTGTTGAAGAGCAAAAATTACGGGGTTAACAAACTGACTCTGCTGGTTGTATATGGATTTCAAACAGCCAGTATGTGGTTCATGAAGGGCTACCCAAGCACAATATATTAAATAAATCATGGCTGTTATAAATGGGATAATTCTATAATTATAAATAGGGTGTTGTTACACTCTTTTTTTTACTATCCAAAATATAGTTTTGTATACCTCGTTAGAAATCCAGAGAAAATATATACATCGTCTAATGATGTATATATCTCATTAAAAAAAATTACATTTCTTTCAACTTGAAAATAGAGCGATATATACTTTTTATCAAAGCATATAACTCATTAGATGGTGTTTACTATTTAAAAAATAAATAAAAACATGTATAATTTGAGTTTTGAACTATAAAAATGACTGAGTCTAACGTTTCCCTAACTTATATGGGTATACATAAAAACAACCCTAATATTTATGACTTAATTTTATGAATTCATATATTTTACAATTTTGTTTATGGTAATAACAATTAATATATATTTACTATGTCATTTTCACGCCAGAGTTCAATTCTGATTAGTGCCTGGTTTTCAAAGCACTGTCCTCTTTTACAACACATGAATAACATGATGAGGAATTGGTTGCTTGTATTCTCTACACTGTGCAATGAATCCCATGCTGATGATATCAATTTAATGATTGTCCAAAAGAAAAGGAACTATTCATATCAATCTTGCATAAAGTAGCATTGCATCATTTAACGGCCAATCCGAATAACATTCCTTGCTATGTTATTCCAAAACATAAAAATAAAAATAGAAGAGGAATATATGGCTTACTTTATATCAGGCATGATTTGTTACATCAAATCAAGAATTTTGAGCTTGTTGAATTTTGAGCCAAAAAAAAAAAAGAATTTTGAGCTTGTTGAATCATTAAGAACCACATGCAAGCACCACGAGCATGGGTTGGGTGGGTGAGAGGCAAAATGACCCATACTTTTATTATACTTAACCTAAATAAACATTATTCCCTCCTTAATCATAAAACCCCTTCATTCCAAGTTCCAACTCTACTAAAATCACAGCCACATCTCTTGTTTCCTACTAATAATTCATGAATTTCTATATAGTTTTTTAGCATATATGCATGTGATGTAACATAATTTTTCTTTTCTTTTTTAAACCAGTGATGTGATATAATTGTAGGATCTTATATATATATATATATATATATTGATCATCACTAGAAATAGATTTTGCCCCTGTTTGCTGGGGTCTAATTCCTGAATAAATCTTAAATAAAGTTTAAACCGGAAAGTTGTTATTTAAATGGTGTTGAATAACCGAATTAGTTAAGCAAATTTAAGATAGAATAACATAATAAATCTATTTTGAAGTTCGATCAACTTAAAGTCATCCAGTTTAGCCAAACTATAATCAAAGTTTACGAAAAGATAATAATATCTCTTAATCTTTTTATTTTACTATTAAATCTATTAACTATAGCCAAACAAAGTCAATTATATTTATACTTCTAAGCAAAATTGTAATTCATTATTTCAAATGAAAAAAATTAAAAAATATAAACAAGCTAAGCAACTTGAGCTAAAATTCTATTTCCAGAGTGTGACTGGTTTTGATTTCTTTCAAACATATCAAAATGCAGGTCACATGGAATGTTATGCAATGGGGATACACTCCAAAAAGAACAAATAATTTCAGTCATAAAATAATAATCACAATCCATGATTCAGGTACAATTGGACATACCAAACCATCATCATCAATTAATATAAAATCTTTGTCCCTTGTTGTAGCCACTAAATCCATTGGTTATAACAAACTTTTAACTATCTTTGTCGACCTCATGCAGTAGTATTCCTTCCTTTATCAAACGATATCGACAACATGCAGATGTTTATGGAAACAGCATCTCTAGCTACCACAATTGAATAATGATCTTTCCTTAATCAATACAAGGGCACCTGAATAATCTATTCAATAGAATATCATAAAGGGGGGAAAGGAATAGGACATAAGTTTGGATAAGTTTTAATATCATGTTCGGCTCTAGGACCTAAATGTACCCTTGTTAATTTTAAAGGCTACCTGTCCACCCCTGTTAGGGTTTTGATAGGAACCTTAGCCAATGCAGTAACAAAAGGTATTAGATGGTTTTCCATAACAAACCAATCAAATGAATGCCTTTAATTGTCACCATGGTTTTCATGTTACAGTACCAATCACTTTGGAAACACCTCCTACCCCTGTTAGTAACATTAACCTTATGTAAGCATTACTAGGAGGGGAACAAAATATTAGTAACTATATACGAGGATACTAGCTAGGGTTGGCAATTAGGTTTTGAAAACAACAAAGGAATCAGATCACCCAACTTCCTATTTAGCACCACCAATATGTAGTTATAAGGTTCGTCGTCACAGTCGAAGGGGTTTTCACGACGTGAAGAAGCACCCAATTGTGGTTAATTAGAGATCAGTTGCAGAAGAACCATATGGTGCGCATGGGCAGAGAGCCAGATTTGGAGAGGTTCATGATCAGTAGATAAACTAAATTGTAAGTACTGATCATAATACTTTGAGATGTATCAATGGAGGTTGATTGTTATTCTCTCTGCAAAATTTGGAATAAAATCAATTTCACTTCACTTTTTCCCTTTGGTAGTGTTTCTGCATTCAGGAGCATGTGCATGCCTAGCTAGGCATGCCCTAGAAGTAGCCTGTACTGATAAATTGTTAGTGGATTCTGTTTGCTGGACAGACTTTAATTTGCTCTACAGATAAAACAGGTGATGAATATGATCATGGTCCCCCATGCTGTGATAAGCCTCTTTTACAAACTTCTAATGTTGTGTGAAAAAAAATGGATCAGAGTAGGATCCATACTTCATTAGGAAAAATGACAAGAGTTTTAGTACTAATGTTCACATATTAGAGAATTGTATTATCATTCAGAATTGGCACAAATTTTTCTTGCAAGATCTATTGTTTTTCCTTTCTAACAACCAAGCTTTTATAGGGACAGTTATCCATTCATTTTTCCTTTATTTAGTATGTACTAAATATGCATCTAAAGAATTGTTTCAAGATGAATGAAGAGCACATAATAAATGTGGTTCTCACTTCTGTTAGTATACAGAGTCTCTAATAGTATATACTCTACAATACCAGTTCTATCACACAAAAATATGTATGCATTTACTTTATTTATGTATCTCACTTTTCGAACAATATATATGTATTCATTAAAAAATCAACACATGTTTGGTCTATAAGAGTGACTATAGGATGCGTAGATTTTACCTAATTTTTAAGTGCCATGAAAATGCAAGAAACAAATGGAGTTCACTGGTGAAGATGGCACACCCCGATTTAGATAGAGAAAAAAAGATTTTGAGGTGTTCTTTTGAGTAACTAAATAGATGAAATTAAACATCCAAAAATTATACATCATCCATCAGAATGTGCCTCCTACACATGAAGTTGGGAAAACATAATTTCGCTTTCATTTAAGAAAAATTAAATTCTTGTTTGAACACAAATGGATTCAGGGAATTAGTTCCAACTGTATGGTTGGGTAGGTTCAACCTGGACACCTATTCTGTCAGACTTGTTCGCACTTGTGTTAATCCCTGAAGGCATTCGATGTGCTTGGAAAATCATTCATGTAGTTAATTTTGTAATCTCGATATTTCTTAAAAATTTTAAGATGTTTATTTATTTAATAAAGAATGCATACTTTCACAAATTAAATATATATATCCTTGAATGAATTAAATGCTTATAATACACTTTCTTACATTTTTTTCTTATGGTGCGTTTGAATATGAGATTGAAACTCTGATATTCTTAAAATCATATGTTTCAAACTTAACTTTTAAAAAGTTATGCTTTATTAGATTTTCAAGCGCAAGATTTTTTGGCCTAAAAAGAAAAATTATGGTTTGAAAAGTTAAAAACTGAAAATGTGTTTGAATACGAGTTTCAAAATTTTTAGCTTTTTAAACGCAGAATCTACCAAAACTCATATCCAAATGGACCATTAATCGGGTATATACTCTATTTACCATATATATACTCCATCAACGATTTCATATACGGTGTTATGACTCCATGTATGACAAAAGTGTATCAACACCCTTTCTCCAAACATGAAAACGTGTATCTCTCTCTATACATTAACAAGATTTTATTTTGTCTTAAGAAATGATTCTTTTACATTAATTATTGAAAATCAAGTCATCCTTTGAATTCCCCACAATGACACATTTCACATTGATCGATCCATTTCCTATGGTTAGAGATTCTTGATTTTAGTGAAGTTAATTTCTAGTAATATTTGATGGTTGGTGATTATCATGCTTTATATTTCTCTATCAAAAAAAAGTTGTACCTACCCCAAGTGGAACAGATCATGAAATCAGTGTAAAATAAAAAGACAACATTCATGCTCAATTAGTTCTTTGAAATAATCAAGCATCACCACTAGGGTTACTTTCCCTTCTCCAATTGTGTCACACACCTTTGATGGATGGAGACTTTTCCTTGGCTGATGTCCATTATTGATCCAATGCTTGCTAGTAGCCCACTGGAAAGATAAAGACATATGGCATAATAAAATAAGAGTCCAATAGTTTTTTCTCATACCACACTCCTCCAAAATTTCTCTTCATCATCAGGTTTCAATCCCATATCTCTGATGGAATCTCCCTGTCTCCTTCCATGGCTTTCAAAGCTATAGCACTAATGCAGTAATGCAACCCAATCAATGTCCATAGCTTATAAAAGGTGCAAAAATGTTGCTAGATTTGACACATACAAAGCATCTAAGATCTATTTTTTCCATCTTTTATTAGTTTAACAAGACTTTAAGTAGGTTTAGATGTGCTAATTTGGGTGAGTGAACACACCTGGCCATTCAATTCCATAGTTAGCATTTAAGGTTGCGTGTGATGTGAGGTCATCCACAGTTTTTCCAAGCTGTGTGGGGTCACTGTAAAACTAGGATAAATATCTAGTACCGACCAAAAATTTGACCATACTCACATTTTCAGATCCAAAATTAAATAAATGATAGGACATAGTTTAATTGGTTTAAATTGTGTTAGATCAATTTTATTTTTTATTTTTTTTTGCCACAGGAAGTGACAAAAATAAGACTAGAAATATGATTTTTATAAAAATAAAACATGTAACTGTAAACACAAGACTGAGGGTCCGTTTGGTTGCGCGTTGGGCGGATTCTGTTTTTTCAAAAAGCAGATTCCGCACAAACGCGCAACCAAACGGGTCGGATTCCGGCGGAATCAAAAACTGGATTCTTTTTAATTTCTCTCTCGAAATCCGTGTTTTTAAAATCTAAAAAAGAACGCTTTTTAGTCGGAATCGATTTTTTGAATTGAAAAGCAATTTTTTCTACCAAACATTAAATTCCTTCCAAATATTGATTCCTGAATTAAAAAAAAAGCATCCCAAAAAAGTCAAAGGTCTAAAATCATTTTAAAAAGCAACTTTATTCCAAAATCTATTTTTCAATATGTGTTTACAAACGGAATGCAACATTTTTAAAGAAATAAAGAATCCAATGATGCGGTGTACCCCTTTAAAAAAAAATCTGACGTTGACTAAGGTCCATCAAATGGATGGACCACAACATCTAATCAGTTCAGATCACGCCCCAACCGTTGATCCGGTGCACTTTCGGCCAAACTTTTTTAAAAAAAACAAATGCGAACGGAGGACCCACAGAACATTAAAGGGAGAGGATTCATCACAGTGATGACATCTGGCTTGGAAAATTTTGTTTTGAAATGGGAGGGCATTTGATCAAATTTGAATAAACAAAGCTTTTTTAATTTCTCTCTCTCTCTCTCTGATTAACCAGATTATGACATAATCGTATGTTAATCCCCAGCAAAGACAAAACATTATCCTTGTTTAAAAACAAATGGGATAAATTAGGGTTTTATGACATGTAACAATCCCAACAATGATTTCTGTCCCTTCCAGCTGCCCTCCATCATTTCAACCAAAACCCAATAATCATGGTAACAAATCCAGAGACATAAATACATACACCGACACACCATAAACAACCTAAATCAATACTAACAACTAATGAGAGAGAACTAAAAGAGGAGAGAAAGACAAAGGTCTCAATCTCTCTCCCTCCCTCCCTGTGACATATTGAGTAGCTCACATTCATAATGCAATTTAAATTTTCTCCACCTTGGAAATAAAATAAAAAAGTAAAATCAAAGTCTCAGATCTCATGAACCCTACCAACCCAACATCAAAATCCCTACAATTAAAACACCCCCATATGCTAATCCAGAGATCATGTAATCAAGACTTGGAACACACACCTTCAATAAACGAATTCAGAATTTGATTAAAAAGGCTCTGCAAACCTAACCCTGCTTTTTGTGGCTGAAGAAAAAGAAGCATGCAATATTGCAATGTACCCAGAAATGGAAAACTAGACACATCAAAATAAGAATCATTAATTCATCTCAACAACATCATTAATGCTATAACTACTAATGATATGCTAATTACACAATGATTACCATTAACGACATAATTAAGCTAACTAACAAATTCATCACTATTTTCATCTTCTCCACTATTTTTTTGTCCTTTCAATTTCTTCCCATCCAAACCATCAAACGTTCTTAATCAACACCCCCAAAAAAAGAACCTACACTTAATCAACGAAAAATTCCTAAAAGAGAGAAGAAATTAAGAAGAAGGAGAAGAAGAACCGTTGTCGTTGTTGATGATGTTGTTGTTGCTGCTGCTATTGTTGTTGTTGTTGGTGTTGGTAGCGGCGGCGGCGGCGGTGGTGGTGGTGTCGTGTCGTCCATCTAATCCATCACCACCGCCGGATCCGTTGACCTGATCCGTCGGTTTGGAGAAGGTTCGCTTGTTGTTGTGCATCCACACCTTGAAAACGCCCTTCCCCACGCCGATCTCCCGACACCAGGCCTCCACCGCCGCCTCGTCCCTCTTATGGAGTCTCCACCCCAACCTCTCCGAGAACTCGTACATCTTCTCCTTCTGTTCCGAGCTGAACTTCGTCCGGAACCTCTTCCGGCTCAGCCCCATCGAAGACGGATCTCCGATTCCGCCTGCGGCGGCCGCGGCGGAGTTGCTGAGCGCGAGGAGCATCTGCGGCGCAGAGTGGTAGTGGTCGGGCGGAGCTGCGGCGGTCTCGTCGTCGTCGTCGTTGATGACCGGGGAGGGAGGGGAGCTGTGGAGAAGAGGCGGAGGGAGGAGGAGCTGGTGGTGGAGGTGGCGATGACGGTCGTCGTGTCGGCGGTGGAAGTTGCGGTGGCAGCCGCAGGCGGCGCACTTGAGGGAGGTGGGATCGGAGGGGGAGGAGGAGGGCATGAACTCGCAGCAGCCGTCGACGGCGTGGCCGCCGAGGCTCGCCGCGTGGTTCTTCAGGCACTCGCCGTAGACCGGCGACGATGGGGGTTCCGGCCGCGGATGGGGGGAGGAGTGCTTCTTCAGGACGCCGTTGGGGACGGCGGGGCCGCGGCGAGTGGTGGCATCGGCGGCGGCGGCGGCGGTGGAATCCATGGGAGGTTACGGTGGTGGTTTCAGACTCATTAGGGTTTTTGATTAGTGGGGATGATAAAAATCTGGAGGAGGTAGTGTTAATGGAGATGATGAGAGAGAGAGAGACCACACGTTTAATTTGACTAGTGTTTTTTTTTTTTTTTTTGGGAGGGGTTATGTTAACTCGAGAGGGTGGTTAGGACAGGCGGACGGACTGTCTCTCCTCACTGGTTTGGTGTTGTTTTGGAATTAAATGTCGGGGACCCCCCTCCGCACACCTGTAATAACTCACGCACCCCTCGTTGCGTGTTAAAACCCACACGGGGCCGTCTCATCCCTGACATGAATTTGAATATCGTAACGGAAAATGGAAATTTGCAGTTCAGACCCAGTGTTTCCCGTTGAATTGTTTACGGTCCCGTGACCTTCCATTTAATTCTTGGGACATATCCAAATAACCCCATGTATACAATCTAAAATTCATATAACCCCCTGATGTTTCCTAAAATCCATAGAATCCCATCAAACACCTATATAAACCCAAATACCCTCCGGAGTTGAACCTATGTTGATAAATGAAAAAATTTTATATGAATTTTCTGTTTGGTTAACCTTCACTGAAAACATAGCTATCAAAAACCTCATTCAATGTGTTAAAAATATGAAAAATCATCTGCAGATGATGATTTTAACTACCCAGATAGGGTTTTATAATAAAATCATCATTTATAACAGATTTTTCACGTTTTTCACAAATTATAGGTGGGTTTTGATATACTGTATTTTCAGTCAAGTTTAACAATATAGAATATTCTCATAGTATTCCTTATCTGTCAATAGAAATTTAATTCGGGAGTTATTTGGATTTACATAATGTTTTCAAGTGGTTATATAGATTTTAAGAAAAATCAAGGGGTAATATGGATTTCAGACTGTTTACAGGGGGTTATTTGGATTTTTCCCTTAATTCTTTTTTGTTTCTCCACAGCCTGGAAATTATCTGAAAACTTATCCCATCCGAGTTGTTCTTATCCAAAAGTAAAAAGAATTATCCTATTGAAAAGTATTCTTATTTATATTGGATGACATTCAAATTTTGTATGATAATCATAATCTTTAAACATTAATAATAATTGAAAATGTATTTTCTTTGTATAATCTTTAAAATATATAATAAGTTCTATTGTCTTGATTTTAATTCCACCATCACTATGATATTTTAAATGATGATTCAAAATATTTTAAATATCCAAAAAAAATATATGCATTAGAATTCAATAAGTTTCCAGACATAAATATAAAAAAATAAAATACGAATATTAAGATGTACAATCAATTCAAAACACTTTTTTCACTCCAATTTGCTAAAAAAATAGGGAGCAATGTTGTAGATTCTCTTAGCCCCCATTTGGATATGGAATAGCCAGAGAATAAGTGAAAATAAAGCAGAATAAAAAAAAATTTTTTTTGTTGTTTGGATGCAGGGAATACCCAAGGATAAACTATGTTAGAATAAACTGGTATAAAGTAGCATATGGATTTCAATCAACCCCTGAAATTAAAGTTATTACGGGTTATTCTGCCCAAATTATATGTGGGCCCCACTGTCAAATCAAATGTCATCACCTGTTAAATCAACTATCATTATTTTTTCATCTTTTATAAATCTTTATCCACATTTATTCATATTTTACCCAAACAACAAAAATTTTATTATTATGTTTCCCAACGAAAATAATTCAAAACGCAATCAAACACAAAATCATTTTATCTTTATTTATACTCATTTATTCGGGAATAACTGTATTATCAAGAATAAGTCATATTCTATATCCAAACGGGGGCTTAAAGATTCTCTCAAAGCATCTCCAACCTCACCTCAAATTGCACTCCCTTCTTCAAAATATGAGGAGCCAAACCCAAAAATCAAGATTCCAACCCTTCTCCCATATTTTTCCTCAAAAAGGGAATACAAATTTTGACTTCTACCTAAGGAGCAAAAATCTTTCTCTAAATGGTGGGATCCACCTTAATAAGTACACTTAAATTTATTTTTCTTTGTATAATCTCTATAGAAGATGATAATCATAATCTTTAAACATTAATAATAATTGAAAATGTATTTTCTTTGTATAATCTTTAAAATATATAATAAGTTCTTGAAACCAAAAAAATATATAATAAGTCCTACGGTCTTGATTTTAATTCTACCATCACTATGATATTTTACATGATCATTCAAAATATTTTAAATATCCAAAATAATATATGTATTAGAATTCAAAAAGTTTCAAAACATAAATATAAAAATAAAATACGAATATTAAGATGTACAATCAATTCAAAACACTTTTTTCACACCAATTTATTGAAAAAGCCTAAGGAGCAAAAATCTCTCTCTAACCGGCGGGATCCACCTTAAAGACACTTTAAATTTATTTTTCAACATTACCCTTTCATGTATCTTTATTTTATGGATTGTTAGATAGTCATTTTTTAATGTTTGAATAGTATTTATCATTTTATTTTGAATAATAAAAATATGGAGAGATGTATATTCGGGTCCACCGGATCAGGTCCAAATCAGATCGAGTATATTACATATGTAATCGGGTCCAGATTTGAACCCGACCCGTTGACAGACCTAATTAAAAGATGAATGGAAAAACATGAGATAGTAGCTTTTTCTTTATTATAAGGAAAGATATAAATAATAGGGTTGAAGATGCTCTTAAGACTTATGAATAAAATCTAAATTTATAAGTTAATTAATTGACATTTTTCTGTAGGCATGTTGTAATGACAAAATCATCATTTGATTGGTTGACAAAGACAAAGATATCATTTACGTACTCAATAATTTTGTGTTCGTGATAAGATTTAACTTAACAATAAAAGCTGAAATTAAGGTTTAACCATTTATAAAAGGAGGATAACAATGTACATACCCAAAATGTACATTAATCATCATAAAAAAACATAACAACCTAATTCTAGTTTAACAATGCATATAAGAACGATAACAATGTACACGTGAATGCTATGTTTATCATTAACAATATTAACAGAGTAGACAAGAAGCATAAACATGTAGAAATAAATACCTGGTTCGCCATGAAAAATTAAGACAAAGTTTCCCTCGGTTCGATTAAAGGGTGAAGATACATTCAACCACATGAACACAACAACCTACACATACACAACCTATATAGGTTGATTGTCATCAAAACCCGTATTTTGAAATGACAAAAGATGAATGATACAAAATGTGATTGCAGTATCTTTTAAAAAGACCCACAAGCTAACTCATCTTACAAGATGGTACAATTAATGTACACAAAAACTATGGATTTGGTATTACATTACCTCTCATATAAAATAATAATATTATCTCTTCCACAACCCAATCAAAATCTCTCACAAGTTCATTCATGTTTTCTCACCCACAAAACAATACCACTGGAACAAAATTTATTACCGTTGCAGTCAATGTCATTGTCTAAATTATTGTGCTTGGGGTTTTCAAAGGAGGAAGAAGAAATTTTACTTTGGGAGTGAGTGGGGGAAAGGATGGTTCAAGAGAGACGTGAAAAAATACAAAATCTGAAATGAAAACTTTTTTAAAAAATAAAATTTCTAGGTACCTAAAAACATAAGAGAATTAACATAAGGACCTCGAATTAATTTTTTTCCCAAAAAAAGTCTTTCAAAAAAAAAGTGCAAGAAAGGGAAAAAGTGAGTAATTAATAGAGTTTAATAGAATTGCAGGATAAACTATATAAAAAAATTATTGGTTGTTATAAAAGGATTTTATATTTACTGTAAACAAAATTTTATTTTGTGGAGTTCAGATGAAGATGAATACAATTATCTTTGTAAATAATTACAATTTTAATAAAAATTAATTAAGAGAATTTAATTCAGAGAAGAAAAAAAAGTATCTGTGCTCAGTCCATTATTTATGGTGGTCGGAAAATTAATGGATTTGCTGAACTTTGAGTTTTTGACCCAAAAATAGAGAAAAATATGATGAGAAATATATTTGTTAGTGATAACGAGGTTAAAGATAAGCATTGAACTCGCTACATGATAAAATTTCCAGACCATATGATGCTACAAGACACACAATGACATCAATTAATGCTGTAACTAATATATAAAATATATATTGTTTTTAGTAAGAAACTTATTTTATCCATGGTGAGGGATTCTTATCTATGTTTTGAAAATCTTACCACTCGTGAATAGTAATAAAAAAACCCTGAAAATCACTAGTTTAATTATTGAGTTAACTGAATTTGAGTAGTGATATGCACTGTTCTGAAATGCGGCCGCACAGGCGGTTCGGTAAGCCTACCAAACCGTGCGGGCTATTATGCGGGGATATGCGGACAAGGCCCGCATATGCGGGAATATGCGGACTATGCGCCCGCTTAGGCGGGCGCATGGGTTTGGAAAAAAAAAGAAATTTTGCATATATACCCCTCTTAAAAAGTTAATTGCATCTATACCCCTTAAAAATTGCATTTAAACCCCTGTGTCCGTCTGAAATTTCATTCATGCCCCTATGTTTAAAATTTTAATGAATTAACATGAATACATTTCTTCAAATTTACCTTGTTATCTCTTGTTTATAAATTATCACTATATAATTATTTTTTATTAATAAAAATTTACATAACCGCATATACTCCCGCATATACTCTGTGCGGTACCCTACCCGCACGCAAACCGCATACCGCATTTCAGAACACTGGTGATATGTTATGTTAAAAATCTTTGTATTAATATTTTTAAACTTTTACTTAGCATCATAGCATGATGATATCTACAATCTAATTTTTTTATTAAATTTAATATTTTAAAAAGTAATTAATTATAAATTTTGTGAATAAATAACGCTAGTTCAACCAGCAAGTTGATTTGTTTATATTGATTGTATTCAAACGAGGGAAAGGTTTAACCAGTTTAATCATATAATTTCATGATAATTTTTTTTTTTTTGATAAACATATATTTCTAAAAATTGATTATTACAAAGTCCAACAAAGTGTGACTTAGGTCTAGCAAATAACTCAGTATGCGCTTATGTACATACGTGGTCACACATAATGTAACTAATGATATTAAAAATTTAATGTCACCCACAATAAAGTGAATGTTGAGTTCTACAACTTATAATAATAGTAAGGTATTCTTCAAAAAAAACTTATAATAGTAAGGTAAGGTAAATGAACTTGCTAGATATAAAAAGAGAATGCCATGCTTTAATTAAAGGGTGGTACAAACAACGACAAACATATGTTCACATGTAATGGAAAAAACGAATTACTGGTGGACCAAAATGAACTTTAATAATTGGTGAACAAACCAAACTTGTCTTCCAGAGAGACTTGTTTTAAAACCACTATCATTGAATTAATTGCAACCACTATTTTGTTTCACAAAATAAATCACAACCCATGCGTGACTTTTTTTTATATATATACAATGAACTCATGTTTGGTGCATATGTTTCTTGATTTGTGTAGGGCATTCAAAAAAAAAAAAAAATTCAAAACTTGTTGTCTAATAGTTATGCTCAGATAAAAAGATTCTTTCTGATCATTAGATGATGCAAAACAACATTATAACACGTTCTCACCTCATCTCATTCAATGTGAACTTTAATTTTGACTAAGTCTAATCCCTTCCCATGTTGTTACATGTCCATGTAATAGACAAATTTTGATACCAAGCGCTGTGTGTGTTTGTGCCACATAAAAAGTGAGAAAAATGAGAGGAAAGTAAGAAATTTTCCTTTAACCATTCAAAAATCAACCGTTTGTGCCAAACAAGCAGACGAAAAAAAATTCTCTCACTTTCGCTTTACTCTTTTGTCTTATTAGGATTGAAAAGGGAAATTTTTCCCCACCCTAGAAGAGAAAAAGTAAATGAAAATGAGGGAAAGTGAAAAAAATATGTAATTTTATCTCCACATTTACAAGAACAATTCAAATAACATTCAAGTAAGATCCATTTTGTGATTCTTGTTTATTTTTTTTCTTTTCTTTCAATTTTTATTTATTGAGTGGATCTAAATTTTTTTTTTTGTTGAAATCTTTTTTTTTGTATATTTTTTTTTTTTGCTTAACCTATCTAGATTGAGATCTTAAATATTATTTTATGATTTATTTTTTTTATTTGCTGAATAGATTTATGATTTTTTTTTTCCTAACAGATCTGCGGTTTGACTTTTTTTAAAAAAAATTGGTAGGCCTCATACTGGTGTGTTTTGGGTTGTGATAAATTGAAAACCTAATGAAATTTTCAAAAAAAAATCAGTGATGGGATATATATGAATAGGAGAACAGATAATGCCATCAGCCAAGGTTTTTTTTAATTTGAAGGGGAGGATCGGTAGATCAAAGGGCTGGTTAAATGATTTTTTTTTTGTGTGCTTTTTATATATATATGTTCTTCTTTTCTATTTTATAATAAAATAAAAAAAATATGTACATTATGAGACTAATTAAATTATCAATATATTGGTAGAAGGGTGCATGATTATTTGGGTTTTATGGACTATAATTTAAGGCATGCTTCATTTATATAGAGTGTGCGTGTACTCGTAGCTATAAAAGAAAAGACTACAAAGAAGAATTTTACATCGATCACAAAGCTAAAAGATATTAAAAGAATGGCCGATAATATGCGTGATAACATTGCAAATTTATGTGGAGAGATTGTTGATGCCTTGTTAGCATTTTGGTATTGTTTCATCTTTTAAAAATTTATTTTTTAAAAATATTTGACAACTTATTTTAGATTACTTTTATATTACATTTAGCTAGATTAGCTGCCAAACAATATATTTTATATTTTGTTATATTCTATTAGTCTATGTTATAACTTATAATACAAACAATATATTTTTATTTTATGTTATTTTCTATCATAGACACAAATGACAGTTTTATTTTCATCATTTTCTATCACTAGCACAAGCAACAATTTTTATTTTCCTTCACTTTTCATTACAGGCACAAATACTACATAAAATGGTCAAAGAGAAAATAATTTCTTTTCTATCGATTTCCCTTTAACTCAAATTCCATTACTTTCTTTTAATTTTTCTTTGTGTTTGTGCACAAACACACCCCAAATATGATGAGATAAAGTTGATACAAAATGTGGTGTCTCAATATTTATGCACAAAGATGTTTTCTACCTCGATTCAAAGTTTTTTTTTTTAACATTACTTGAAATAATCATGATTGCATAAAATGCATAGTAAAATGTGAGGCAACAAGTTCTTTTAGCACTCTTTTGGGTAGCGGAATTGGTGGAATATAATGTGGAATATGAATGAATAAGCCTACATAAAAACCTATTTGTTTGCAAAGAATTAATAAATAAGTATAGTTGTGCTAGAATAGATAGGAATCATCTATCATAAATCAGGGATCCACATGTTAAATAATTTGTTCTATATATCTTCTCATATCTTATTCATATTTTATCTACAACTTAATTTATCAATGGTCAACAAAAAAAATTTCATTATTATGTTTCCATCGAGAATAATTTAAAATTCAACCAAATAGAAAAATAATTTATTCCTTATCTATACCAGAATAATTATCTACCTTCATAATACCTTATGACACTATCCAAACATAGGCTTAGTATACAGTACACCTCACACACTAAAATATGAAAATTCAAATAAATTTTTTTACATAAATAAAATCTTTGATATCTAAGCTATGGTTTCCATAAAAGTCAATTCTCCTTATTTAATTAGTAACAAAAATAAGTATTACTCGATGAGACTTGAACCAAAGTTAATCTGGAGAGGATCAAAGACTTTTTTTATTACTTGTATGGATCATGATTTCATGCATCACAAATAGTGTTGTGGATTTATTGGCCAGTATTTTTCACACCTTTTTTTTTCTTGTTTTTTCTTGTGACAAAAAATCGAGCATTAGTTGAGAAACCTCTAAGCAGAATGTCTGAATCACTTACTAATCTCTATTGGGAGTTCGAACTCAACATAGGAGCAAACCTATTATTACTCTAGCCAAAGAACTAGCTAACTCTGGGTTCCACCAATTACAAAGTTATCTTCACTCAAACTAGCTTGTTTTATCCCAATTAATCATGTTATCTTCACTCAAACTTAAACTAAGTCTATCAAAGGATTGGATATGAATATTAATTTTTGGATTCAGATTTTTTCAGATGTAATTAGATACATATATTTTAAGGATAATTGACATGTCTAGATATTGATAATAATTTGGATAATCAAGTGATATATAAAGAGATGTGAAAATTTTAATTGATATTTTAGAGCCTATCATCTCTTTGAGATATAATACATAGAAAATATAATAGTTTTTTAAAGTATCATTGTTGTGATTAAACTTGTAAGATAAAAAAATATGAACAATATATAATACAAGCATATGTAATTGTATGATACACACACGTCAAATTTATATTAATTTTTTTTTGGATCAAATACATTTACACAAATTCGGAGCTGATACAAATATGTATTGGATAATCGACAGCATTGAGTTAACCTTCCAGAGGGATAAGGACTGAGGTATATTAATCCAAAAGTCTCTCTAACATGAACAGTGATCAAACAAAACTAATAAATTAGACGTAACAGATTATGCATGATTGCTGGTCATTATAATACAATTCAAATTGACAGTAAGAACAGTTTCAAATCTGTCATTACTTGCTCACAATGGCATATATATATAGATGTAGATATATGGTTCTCCTATTTAGTTACGGTTCATAATTTTCAAATATGCCTCACATATATAGAGCTTATATACCTGGCCTGCAATGTGTCTTCTTTCCTCATCAAATAAACATTTTCATTAAACAACAAACCACACAACACCCCACCCCACCCCTCCCACACGTGGCAAGGAAACACACGTTTAAACATCTTGAAGGATCTATTTTATTTTTTTATTAAATGATAGACATGCGTCGTAATTTTATTTCAAACTAAAACGAAGCATGTCCAAAATAGAAAAAGATAGAGAAATAGTCTACCAAAAAAACAAAACAAACAAAATCAACTATCAACACTAAAGACTACTCAATCAGGATTTTTCCCCGACGACATACAAGATTTTGCTTGCTGTGCACACACAGTCCCCCAATTTTATATATATATAAGTCAGCACCGACTCCATAGATTCTCCATATATACGTTTGTGTCATGGAATATTCGGTGATTATGGACAAGCCAAATGGTCTACACTACCGTAGGGATGTACAACTGAATAATTTTTTCGATAGCACTTTTGTCCCCCTTCTGTTTCATCTATTTACCCGTCAGCCATAAGTCGTCCAAGGATCCGCAATTGTCTGACAGCCATGTCACCAACTTGAGTCTCTGCCAAAGTTGACATGCATGCAAGCACTCAAGGAACAAGTGACGGACTGTTTCCTCTCCACCTCCACAAAGAGAGCAAGTTTGATCGTCGTCGGGTGCCCATCAAGCTCTATAACCCTTGCCACAAGAAACAACACATTTTAAATGGGATCTTTGACTTCCAGAGCTCTTGCGCCTTTGTAGCGGGTCAATCGAAGCTCGGCAATCGCTTATTAATCCTCACTCTTTATATGCAATATCTTGCAAGAAAATAAGTACATTTGTCAATGAAATGGATGTAGAGGAATTCGGCGGGCAAGGAAGATGATTGAGTTTGAGGCCCATGGATTCGTTATCCTTAGAGTAATAGTTACCCCTACACAAAATGAGTTTGCTAAGAGGTTCTGACAAATTCATTTTCAGGATACAACAAACTCTAAGAGTCTGCAGATAGCAACTCTAAGGAACTCTCACAATACTCTTCAAAACAAAACCCTTTAAATAAGTCCTCAAGGGATGCTTTTGCATCATTTCATAATTTCAGTTATCACCTGTGGGAAGAGGTGACTGTTATTAAATATGAAGGGATGCATGCATTGGGGAAGTATCAGTTGGCCAAACAATTTGAATTATAAAAAAGTATAACTGCCTAAAATGCGCCGTGTAACATGTGTGATTCCTCCTTTGTCATTTCAAGACACCCTTTTAGAAGTGAGTTAACTTATGAAGTGAAAAATTCTTTTTCAATTTTTCGATGTGGGACTATTCCCAAACACTCACTTCATATTATAATTTATCTTCTTTAACATTGAAAATACATATATATCGTTAGATAAATAAGATTGCAACTGAGGCTCAGTGCTCGTTTATTACTCAGTGTTAAGGCCCCATGTTGTTTGAAAATGAGTTATACTCTTGATACCTAAAATTCTACCAATGTTATAATCAAACATATTTTTAAGGCAATAACAATATGACATGTATTTAATCACTTTTGGGCGGTGTAAGAAATGTTAGTTGTTTTATTAGTTGGACCAAATTTTAGATCAATATTTTTGTTACTAAATTTATACCCTTTGAAAAATATGATTGTGCACTTTAATGTTTTTAAAAAATATTATTTTTATATATTTTTTCAAAATGTTCTCTTGCAGAATTATCCTAAATTTTTTTTAAAATGGATAATAACATTTGTGACTAACCCACCCTCTCCTGTCCACCTCCACCTACCGTTACTCTCCCTTGCAGCCCACCGCCGCCAGCCTCTCCCTCTGTTTTTTTCTCTCTCCCCCCCTTCCACCCACCATCATCATACTGTATGTGCAAACTGCATGTGGGGATGTAAATGGAACTTTGTTATCATTTTCAAAAAACAAAATCAACTCCATGCCAGCTAAGTTTATATCACTTCCTTTCAATAATCCCTCTCACTCAACCAAATTCAACCAACCATTCTCCCCTTTACTATCACCCAAAAGAAAAAAAGAAAAAAAAACTTCTCTCTCAATCTGAAAAACCTAATATTGTTGAAAATTCCTTTTATCCCAGCAAAACTAGTTTGACTATGAAATATTTTTTTATAAAATAATATAAGCATGCATCACACACATTACCAATTCAAAAGAGAACTACTAAATTAGGTTATAAGTTATTAGTTCGCCTTAGATCAGGACCGACTCTAATCACATCATGTACTGACTGATACTACTTGATTGAAACTATGCCTACAATATATAGATGTGAATTTTTGACACTCAACTGTCCCTGAGCTGTAACTGTCCCCATTGTACAGAATTTCTACCATGATCACCTATCTATTTCAAACTTCATAGATGTGAATTTTTGACACTCAACTGTCCCTGAGCAGTAACTGTCCCCATTGTACAGAGTTTCTACCATGATCACCTATCTATTTCAAACTTCAATGAATGAATATAATGATTGGTTGAGCCACTCGACTTGTTTTGCTTCTTGATTGGACAGAGTAGCTATTGTCTATTGAAAACTATTGAAGCATATGAATCCCATTGTTGAGACGTTTTTTTTCCTTCTTTTTTTAATTTTATTTCATCAACAGTTTCAGTGATGGCATTTGTTATACAGTGAGGTTCCCAGACTCTCCAGTCTCCGGGTTCCAAAATTGGGCTTCTGTGTTGGGGAATGGCATGGGCTGTGAGTCAACATAATGGGCTCAACCCATTTATGTGATCCAATTAGATGTCAATAGGTTCTTTGGGGGGGGGGGGGGGGGGGGGGGGGGGGGGGGGGGGGGGGGGGGGGGGGGGGGGGGGGGGGGGGGGGGGGCACTGGACATTAATGTACATGGTCATTCCTTCAAGTATAAAATTTCTCTAAATTGAATATTTATAGAATTAGCAATATACACACACACACACACATGATTAGAAAAAATGCAAAAATCATGCATTCATTCCAATTCATTTATTTTTGTTAAGTATATATATTTTTACTAAAAAAATAAATACCTTTAAAAAAAATTAGAACATGTTTGATATTAAAAAAACACTGTAGGCCTGAATGATTTCGTGTTTTTATTTTTAGTTTTTGGTTGGAAGGTTTTTCTTTACTTGAACAGCTCGAACATATATGCACCTCCTATATCAATATGTGTGTATACCAAAATAAATCGGCGATGAATTTATTCACCCTATGATAATTTGTTGAGTATTTTGAATGTCCAATTAAACCATAACACAGCCATGTAGTATAGATCTAATTTTTTATCTAGAGTTTTGTTACACACAGTTTCTTCTAGCCTCAATTCTAGTCTCATATCTCGTTAGCGTCATATACTTATATTAATAAGATATATGCATCATTAGAATTTTTTATATTTTCTATAAATGGATTCATGCAATGATTGGAGTATATGTTCTAATTTTTTTATAAAAATATATACCTCATTAGATGAAGTATACTATTTTTAAAAAAATTAAAACATTTGATTGAAATTGGAGCTAAAAAAAATGACTTTTGGTAATTCCTCTCTTTCATCTATGTCAAAATATATATTTGAATATTGCAGTATATATGTTTTTATTATTATTATTATTAAAAACACATGTTTAATCACATGAACTATGTATATCCCTGAGAACCATTAAAAAGGGCCACCTATTCAAGGCCCAAAATAGTGGAGACCAAAGCCCACGGACAATTTCAAAGGTCTTGAAACGGATTTTAAGTGGGCCTGTTGATTCCCCTTCTTGATAGGGTGCGATTACAGTCAATCCTTTTTTTATTTTAAAATGCAGTCTCTTTTACATTTCAAAATACAGTTTTATATGCATCATTAAAAATTCAATAAAACATATGCATCGTTATATACATATGCATTGTTAACTTTTTTTTTTTACATTTATTAAAGATGGGTTCATTCAATTCAAAAATGTTATAGTCTTTTTAATTGAACTCTCCTTGGTCCGTTTGAAACCGGGATCAGAAATGAGTGATTCTTAAAAGATAATGTTACCTATGGCCCCTTCTCGAGCTTCAATTCCAGTCTACATATATTTTAAATTTTTAAAAAAGAGTATACCTCATCTAATAATGTACATGTTTTTATAAAAAAAATGAAACATATACTTCAATAAATTATATAAATTCATTTATAGAAAATGTGAAAAATTTCTATCAAAACATATACCTCATTATTGTGCATTCCAGTGATTTTCATTAATGCATGTAGGACAGAAATTGAAGCTAAAAAAAAATTGCGCAAAACAGCACTGCTCTTCTCAAAACCTAAAGTTCCGAACCCAGCTTTTTAAAAGTTGGGAATATACAGCTTCTAAAGCTCGTTGAAGTCCACGCAGAAAAAGTGGGATGGTCAGGTTGGGATGCAAAAATGGAAAACACATTTGAAAATTTATGACTTTTCAAACCAAGATTCACCCAAACGCAATTTCATAAGCACCTGAACTATGCGATCTTTTAATCTATATTTTCTTTGGTGAGGTGTGCTTTTTTATTTTCTTTTTTTACATTTATTTTCTTATCAATATAATTAAAGACGCATGTCTATTATTTCTCTAAAAAAATTAAATCCAAAACTATGCCTCAACTCATTTTATCTTTCCTTTACTTTGTGAGATCTAATATCATTTTCCTCTTTCCCCTATGTTGTGAGACTCAATCAAGAAACACAGCTGTTGACACTCCTAACCAAATGTATAAACTTTTTTTTACCATTCACAAATATGTACATTTTTCATTTTTAAAAAAATACTGGGACCCTAAAACAATTAAAACAGATGTGAAGGGGCATGAGTTCTGTCAATAGATATGGAACGCACTTATATATGTCAATATGTATCAAATGTGAAGAACTGTTTAAGACATTCATCTATTACACTGGTGTTGGACTCATCACTCAATGTTGCAGAGGTTTTTTGTTTGTTAAAGATGATTCACAACATTTTTTCTGGGAAAATGAGACACTTACGTTTCATTTTGTTTTTTTTCTCTAAAATATGCTTGGCTAATGAAGATACATATTATTTTATATAAAAAAATAATATACATACTCATACAAATCAAATGCATATTTTTCACGCTTTCCGTAACATGATATATGTTGAGATAGTGAAGTATATACTGCGTTATACGATTTACTACGTACACTGTGTTAATAACATGATGATTACAATGGTTGTAAAACAAACCAACACCCTTTCTAAGTCTACATAAATGGATTGGAAATGGAAGGGCTTATTGTTATCATTTGTCATTTATTTATTAGGCATTGTTACATGCATAAGTCCATTCGTCATTTATTTATCAAGGAATGAGGTTGTGTTCAAGAATAGCATGTTTTACTTTGAAAACTTGTGTTTTTTGTTTTCTTTATTTGGGTTGGTGTCATTGGTAGAAACTTTATCTACCATGTTTTACAACAAATTGTTTGTTTTTTAGGTTTTTTCTCTAATCATCTCATCTTCATTCCGACATGTCTTTTTTTTCCGTCAAAATAGAAAGCGTCCAACTTATCTAAAAAAAGGGTTCATTCATCATTCTATATGCTTTTTTATCTGAAATATGAAATTTTTTTGCAGTTGGTGTAAATGGATATATACAATTAATTAGATATACATTTTAAAAAAAAATTTAAAAATAATAAACACTGCACGTGAGGGTGTATGCGAGATCATTGCTGATTTTTTGTTTTTGTTTTTTTGAAGGATGATGTCTCTCGGATATGATCTGTTAATCTCCTTTATGAAAAGGGAGATGCTAATCGACTTTTCCAAAGCTCGGCTTGTGGATCTTCGCTGACATTAATTATCCATTTTAATCAGACTCAATTATTTATAGATATCACTATGAGCACTACATGTAATAAAATTATTTATAGCAAGTGATCAGTTGATTCAAGACTGCCATCTCCTAAAACATTTTCAAGGACATTCTTGCTTTTGGTGTTCTTCCTTGGCTTACACAACAAAATTTCTAATGGAAAACCCAACAATCAAGTTTGCTCCTTTCATTATGATAAATTTTTAGAAGAAATAATGGATGAAAATTTTGAAATAAATTCATACTAGTATTAACAAATGCACCAACCTATACTTGCAACTAGGTGCATTTAGTCCAGGGCACCTTATTGAGTTGGTCAGGGAGGCTTCTACTTAGGATTACATCATTAAAACAGTTTTGAAATTATCAAATTATTTAAAATTAATATGATAAGAGAAATACAACTCTAGAATCAATTAAATTTGAGTGAATTGGCCATGAAATCTTGGCAAACTTAATAATCAGTGCAGATGTACCACTTCAAAATGATCGGGCTATAATATTCTGATATCAAATTTAATGTCATTGGGTACTTATAACTATAAGAATATCATAGTTACATGAATTCTTGTATGATAAATTTTTAAAGTAATATTTGATATTGTATGTATACATTAGTAAATCATACAAGATAAATGCGAAAAAAGTATAAAAATATTAAAATATTTATTAGATGTATTATAATCTTTAGTATGAGAGATATGCGTAAAAACATTAATTTATGTTATATATAAAAGGAGAAATTATTAGAATTGTTTATATTGTGAAAAATATGATAAATTATTCACACTAAATGAATATCCAAATGCTAAAGTTTTAAACACATAATTTAATAAATAAAAGTAAGTTGGATCACTAGGTGTGTGAGACATTCAATCGGCGTGCTTTTTCAAACATTGAAAAAATTATAGTACTATGTGATTATATATACTCACACGTACCTACAAACTATCCTTCATTGCTTGATGATGTAAATCTAATTGATCATGTGTAAGAAAGGGACTTTCAGATTGAGAGTGAATAACTTATGAAATGGGTGAAAAATATCAAGATGGTAGCCCTAAAATTTCAAGGGCACTAACACAAAGACATCCAAAGAGATACTTACTAATCATTGATTTTATTTCAGAACCAAAAAAGAACAAGTCATGCATTAAAGTCAGCAGTGCAAAGTGTCCAACAAAAAAAAAAAGCATCAGTTATTTCTGAGACCCCCTATACAAGGGCATGTGCTCCTACCATGTGAAGGCCTGCTTTAATCCAAAAGAGCACATGCCCACTCAATGCCAAGCACTGGTACTGTCCTTTGATCCCATCTTATATTTTGTGACATGCTGTGTTCCCACATGGATTACCCACCACAATATATCTCACCTACACTTGAAAAATAAAACAAAAAAATCTACAACTTTGGACATCCTTGGACTATTTGGAAAAAAAAACAAATAGTCCTTTGTTTGATTTTAGAGAGCTATATATAGATATTGTTTTAGGTAGCGCACAGTGAGAATTGACTGATGTTTCTCTCCTTTGATATTCTAATTAATCGAAGGGGTTTGTTTAACTCTAATTATTTTGTTGGATATGTTTAGAAATATTCAAGGACTAAGGATATGTGAGAACATTAACAAAGTAAAACAAACCCTAATACACTGATAACCCCAGATAATCTCGGATAAGGGATAAATGATGTTTGTTTGTCTTGGATAATCCTTGATAAAGTATGCCAGTATAAACTGGTATAAAGTGGTGTACGGATTTCAGTCAATCCCTGGAATTAAAGTTATCATTGGTTATTTCGTTCAAAAAATATGTGAGCCCACTGTCAAATCAACTGTCATCACATCTTATAAATCACATGTCAAATCAACTATAATTATTTTTTCAATTTTTATAAATCATTATCCATACTTTATTCACATTTTACGCAAACAACAAAACATTTATTCTTACATTTATCAACGAGAATAATTCAAAACACAATCAAACACAAAATCACTTTATTCTTATTTATACTCACTTATGCTTGGATAAATATATACCTAAGAATAAAACTTATTCCCGTTCCAAATGGAGGGTGAGGGTCGACCCTCACTTTAAACGGGTTAAGCAGCCATCCATGGCCCACTCAGGGAGGGCCCAATTCCCAAAATCCCTTTCACATGTAGTTGTAGAGTGCTATTGTAGACAATTTTATTTTCAGTCTCAATTTTAGTCCATATGCGTTGACAGAAAATGAAAAGAGAATATATTCATGTTAAAGATGCATATACTTTGATAGATAATATTACGTACATCCCATTTTCTAGCCTCAGTTGGATTTTTTTAAAAATATTATATTTCATCTAATAAAGTATATGTTTTTATAAAAAAATAAAATATATACTCAAATGAATGAATGAATGCATTTATAAAAAATATGAAAAATTTATATTAAAGCATGTACCTCGTTAATGTGAGTATATGCTTTGATGATTTTTTATCGACGCATATGGACTGTAATTGGGATTAGAAATAAAATTGTGTAACAACACTCTACTTATAAAAATTTGTGGGTATTTACTTTTATGTGAGGAGACATACACATGAGTCCTCATGTAAAGATTTTGCTCAGGGTTCTCTCTAACTCGCTTACACTCATGATCGACCCTGAATCAATAAAACTTTAGGTGATAGACGGTCATATATAATATATCATTACCTAACATAATGCATGGAATTTGATATAAATTGACTATATGATGAGCTATAAACTTGAGGAGTCTTCAGATACTACTTTAGGTAGATCCACAGCAGTCAGCAAATCATATATATTTGGATCCTACAGAACTAATTAGATACACATCTAACAATTTAATTACCTTAACAGACCTGTAATCACTCTTTAAAATTGGTCGCCCCAAAATTTTTTATAATGTATTGTGGTCCCACTGAAAAATGGTTAGAGATATTTTATAGATAGAAGAGATATATGTATATCATATATCTAGAGAGAGTGTACTGTGTCGGTTTGGATGGCACCCACCACTTGGAAACATTTGGTTTCATGGCAGTGGCATAGGATCATGTGCTGTCTTCGGAAAGCACATGCATTTCTCAAAGCAGGAACAACTATATAGGCCCCACTTTCCATCTAATCATTTATCTCATTTGCCATCCTTGGTCTACCTAAAACATCTATTTAAAGTGCACCACAACTACCATTTCCAAACACCTCCCTCTTCAAAACTCTCCCTTTCAGTGTTTCTGTGGTGAAGAGAAGCAATGGCCATGGCAAGGTCTTATGCCCTCCTCATTTTGGTCATTGCAGCAGCCATTTTGATGGTTGAAGCCAAGGTGGGTATCTTTTTTATGCTATGGTTTTAATCACCATGTTTTTTTTCTCCCCCATCATCAAAATGTATCTTGAAACTTCTTTTTTGATGATTCATGTTGAGACTATGATAATGAAGCAACATTCCATGTTATCTTATGAATAATTGTTACTTCTCAGGGTGTGACTGAAGCTTCCCACCAAATACAGGGGGAGTACCAGTTGCACAGAGTGAGATTTTAGTCACTTGAGAAGAATTTTAGTCACCTGATCTTGTTGGATTATAGTATTTGATGTGAATTAGTTGAATAATTAATTGTTTCTTTTATATAGGGAGGACAGTACGGACCAGGCAGTCTCAAAAGCTCCCGTGAGTACATATTATCCCTGGAAAAGCTTTATTTTCATATTTAAAAAAAGCTTCTTATGTTTGGCAATTGGCATCAATGCATCTCAATTATTTTTGTTTATTTTATTTATACAAAATGAACAATTAATATTAACATATTTGACTATTTTGCAATCTCATTTACATTAATCATGTCATTATTGCGTGACATAAAATTGTCTAACAAATTATATATATCTCATTATATATATTCTATTATGAAAAACTTTAAAAAATTAAATTCTAACTCATAAAAATTACATATGTATTTTTTTATAAAAAAAAAAAAATATATATATATATATACACCTCATTAGTCAAGTGTATATATACTTCAAAAAAAATTTAAAAAGTTTGAACTACAGATAAGATTGTAAATGTGATTGAACTTAAAAATAATCTAAATAAAAACATTTAAATTTTGGAGCCCATCATAAACTTTACATATATAAATATAAACATTTAAATTTCCTAGCTAAAAGAATAAAAAAATGGTGCATACTACATTTGTGATTGAAAATCATATATTAGATTCAACGACCACAAATGCAGTCCGCACTCTTTTTTATTATTTAAAAATAACATACTCTATTTATCGAAATATATACTGTTATAAAAAAATCAATATGCTCTAATAAATTTTATAGACTCATTCACATAATTGAGATATATGAAATTGTAATTTCATGTATATTAATTGCCCATAATGTGTATTTGGACCAGAATGCCCCTCGCAGTGCCAGAGGAGGTGCGGGAAGACACAGTACAAGAAGCCGTGCCTGTTCTTCTGCCAAAAGTGCTGCAACGCCTGCCTCTGCGTCCCTCCGGGGTATTATGGGAACAAACAGGTCTGCCCTTGCTACAACAACTGGAAGACCAAGAGAGGTGGACCAAAATGCCCCTGAACATCTGCTCAAAATGTGTGCCCAAACTATAGTTTCTAATTTTTTAGTTTGACAAGGCATTTTGTTATGCCTGGTCATTATTATTGTTGTTATATGGTTTTTATGTGTTTGGGAATTGAAATTTGGGACTATAATTGTATTGGTGGATATCACTTAAGAGGTGATTATAACATAGTGCTTTGATATTTTGGGTAAAGACAGGTTCAACCCTACAACCTCCCATTTGGGGAGGGTGTATCTCGACCACCCCGCTAAAGGAGTCTGCTGCATACTATTAAGTTTGATGAATCACACATTTGGCTAATTTTAGAGGACATTTACTCAAGAAGAGTACACATTTACATATTTTAGGCTATCTCCGGCCCTTATACTCAAATATATATCTAAATTTTACTTAAAATTTAAGTAAAAGTTTGATTTGATATGATGTGTTTCCAACCATCATTTTGTGTTTTACTCAAATCTTTTTAAAAATTCACATTTTCTTCTAATTATTTCTTATAAACATTTTTAAAGTCTTTTTTTTTAAAAAAAAAATTTACTACTCAATTTTTTTCCCTTCAAGATATTTAAATTTAAAAATTATAATTGTCCAATTTTTTGAAGAAAAAAAGTAAAAATATTATTTTTTATTGAAGTAAAAATAAGAAGTTAAAAAAAAAATAAAGATTTAAGAAAGAAAACCTTTTTTTTAGGTTTTAAGAGATAGTGAAAATTTTGGAGGATAGAAAGACATCTAATATAATTCAACTATAAGTAGAGTTGAAAGAAAAAAAATGTCACATTGAAAAAAATGTTGAGAGAAGAGAAAAAAAGATATGTTTAAAATTTGAGTAAAAATTTGAGTTCAACCTTATTTGGGTAAAGATTTGAGTATAAGTTTGATTTGATATGGGTATGGGTAAATGGTTGGAGAGGATTTTGGATGAAATTTGAGTAAAAGTTTGGATATAGAATAGGAGATGAGCTTACTGAAATCCGATCAAGTTATGAATCTCTGATTCATTCGTTTTTGTTTTGGGTTAAATACATAACCCTCCAATAAATGCTAAATACCCTGATTAATGTCTCGTGGATTTAATTCACATAATCTCCACCGTAGTCATAATTAATTACTCCAATTATTTAAGAGACAAAGGGGAAATGCAGAAAACCTGACATTTGCTGAAAACCGTTTGGATCCGGTGCCTAACTGCCTGATAAAAGCCTATTTAATCAGACTGATGTTTCATTAAACTATTCTACTAGTATAAAGGGAGATTACATATTAAATTATTAGTCATCACCTCTTATAAATCAGGAGAGTACATATTACGTCATTTTTTTACATTTTAAATTAATTCATTATTCATGTCTTATTCATCTTTTATACACAATTTTTTTTTCTTGGAAAATCGATGCCTCCCATGATTTAATTATTTAACCTCCTTATCAGATGAGGGTGCTAATATGGTAACCCCAAGCTCAGTTTGCATTTTGTTATACACAATTTATCCATGATCAATTAAACAATAAAAAATTGTTTGTTCTTTATCTAGACTAGAATAGTCATTGCTTATGTCACTATCTAAGAAGTTTTTAAAAATCCATTCGGACCCTAATTATCTAAAAATTAAGTTTAACAAGCCAGAATCATTTTAACAATTAATTATAAACATGACTTTAATATATAAAAATTCTTGTCCTAAGGGGCATACAGTAGCAAGAGTTTAGATCATCATCTTCATCTGTCTGTTACATTAAAAAAATATATTTTACGACATATGGAATATTAATTCCTAAAACTTGATCTTGTTGAACATAGTCATCAAAGAAAAACCTCTCTTATCCTTATGTCCTGTATCTGGTATTTTTGGTAGTCATGCATTATACTTACAAGTACCAACTACATTAGCAGAATCTCATGCATTGGTTTGTATCTATCTGTTCAGGGTGGAATTATTCACAAGGGATTGTATCATCTTCTCCTCAAAGATGAAAAAAATGTGCACTTTGTTTTCAGTATCCCTGTGATACTGAAAACAAAGCCTTCATATTGCAGGAGACACCATTCTGATTGTTGTGAACTATTAGAAGTTCTGGTTCTTCATGCGTTCATTGGATGCTGTTAAGAAGAACTTTCCTATTGAATTTACTTTGTGGCATCAGCCAAGATGAGTGGAGAACAATGTAGGAAATATTGAAGCAATTCGCGGATCATTTTGAATGTCAATACCCTTCACTACCATGTGATGCTGTTCAGATGATCTGGGAAGCAGTCGCCCGTAAAATAAACATGTCTCACAAGAAAAAAAGAAAAAAAAGATTCATTGACAAATTATAGGTATGCTTCTTTTTATTCCATCAGTTTTCAGATTTCTATATAATCTAAAGCTAAATCCAGTTATTTCATAGAGTTAACATGTAAGAAACTGCATAATGTTTTTGTTTGACAACATTTGATATTGTTTTCACATATCTATTGAAGTGTAAGAGATGACATTTATATGTGCCCACCATGATGTTGGGGGCAAAAAACTGGTAGATTAAAGTCATGGCATCTAAATATATGAGGATTGAATGTGGGTTATTATGTAATCTTCAAAATTAATATGGTACTCTTTCTTTTAAATAAAAATGTGTAAGTTTCCATTATAAGAATTGATGCACCCTTTTGAAAAATATTGTCAAGATTAATGATACCTTCTCATATAAGCATATCTAGTTGTTATGTCCTATAAATTACTGAAATAAGCTTTAAAAGTTAAAATGAGTTTTCCACTGTAATCTATAGGTCAATGAGTATGATTTTCTGATCAAGCAAACCTGAAATATAGTCATTGAGCCAACATTATCCATATCAACATTTCCAGTTAACAAAAACGCATTCCCAATACCTCATTCGCATAGAAAGATATTAATTCACTGATGATCTTCCAGTCTATATTTCTTAACAACTTTGTACATCTCTCTATAACAAAACCTCAAATTAATAAAATAGGAAGCAAAAGCCCCCCCACCACCCCAAACTAAAAAAAAAACAGAACATAATAAACAGAGAGAAAGATAGCCTCTCAAAGCAATGAAAACCTCTATATCGTGGCCGCGACAATGTCCTTTGGTTTTTCATTTTCGACAGGCCTGTTCACCTCCAATGACTCCAAACTACTACAACAGCCAATGATATCAACATCTATTGTGGATGGGATCCGATCCTCTCCGAACTCTTCTCTTGCTCGACTGGTTAGGATCGAAAGGGAGAGGCGCGGGCGCCAAATTCTTCATTGTGTTCAGCTCCTCTGTCGCAAAGTCTCGAAGCACTCGTGCCTTCGTAAACTTTGAGAGGACAAAGTCTATGCCTCTCACCGCCGAAACTCGATGTGGTTGAACTGCTAAACACCCAATGCAGATGAAAATGATAACCAATCTGTAGGAGGAGAAAACCATGGTTTCTACAACTATAGAAAACAAAACAGACCACAGGGGGAGATGTGACAGGCTCTTGTTATAGAGGGTGATCAACAGGCAAGCAAACTATTTTGAGACTCTAAGATCTCTAGATATAATCTCTCCTTTATGTCTTTGATTGATTTTTGGTCTAAAAGTATAAAGAAAGGGCTCGGGGGGCCCAAAACACCCAGAGAAGCAAAGATTCACTTCAATCATATGCCAAGCCAAAAAATAAGGCTGGTTTAGAAGGTTCTGAGTCCTCTGACAGGTATGAATGAATAAAGAGAACCTGGAACACTATCCTTGGAAGCCAAGTATCTTTTTATTGGTTCCCTTGTGTTACTTGATTGTATTATCATTAAATAAAATAATAAGGATAATGTTTTTTTTTAGAAACTTTTGCGCATATATATTTCAATCATAACATCAAAACAGATGGTGTTCGAATTTACGTACAATGGGTGGGAGAGATAATAAGGATAATGTTATGTACAATAATTTATGCAGTCTCTTTTACAACCCCAACATGTTCTGAATTTGTGTTAAAATATATGCACATTTATCTACCGAGGTACTTGAATGAATACATGCCTTATATGTTAGAGTTACAAAAAATGACTACAAGACTGACTGTGTGTATCAGCTCGACATCTCTTCATGTATAGGCAAAATAAAGTACTTGAGAAAGTATGGAGAGGGACTGTGGGGAAATAGAAGTATTGAACATAACAGAACCAAGAATTTGCTTTATCCCTCAAGGAGATCTACTCTCCTTTAGACATTCCCTTCTCTTTGAACTACATGAAGCACTCATATCCATGCAAATGGGTATTAAAAAAAACCAACAAAGGAAACATATACTTGGTTCTTGTGCTAAATGGTGTTTCTTTATGCTTTTCTTTGCTCCCCATTTTAAAGTTTTCACAAGCTTCCCTTCAAATCTATTAAAACACTTAAAAACATCTCCATCTCTTTATCTTTTGATTTTTCTCGTTTATCTATGTAGACCAGCTTCCCCTCTTTTTTATGGTTTCTTTTATTTATTTTATATTAAATAAAACCAAATGCCATTTGAACAGTTTTTGGAACATTTTTTTTTTACTTTATAAAGAAGTAAGGGTTGGAATTTTTTTGTGAGAGCTTAAAATTGTGGGAGGGGAGTTCAGTCATGGTCCAAAGCCATATGGCCCGGCTTGGATTTGCTACCAATAGATGATTCTTTTCTTTCTTTCTTTTTAAAATTTTCTTCTTTTATTAATTAAAGCAAAAGAACAGATGGGCACTGTTGCTTTATATACTTGCTTCTACACCCCCCCCCCCCCCCACAAGCTTGGTTGCCTTCAAAATGTGCCACTACATGAATCATACAATACGCGTATATTGTTTCCATTTTTATTCTAGTTTTGTTGTGAGATGTCTTACATTATAAAAAGACTTATTGTAAGGAATAAACATATGCTACTGAAAAATACTTGATCAATAGCAGGGTTCGCAATAGTGTCTACCCGAATTTTTTATCTTATGTATCTTCAAACATTTGGACACTTCCTCTTGTAAATGTCAAGAGAGTAAATTTTCATGCGGGATTGTTTTGGAGAGAAATGTATCCTAATTATTTATTATAATTAATTGATTACTTTTTCCCCTGGAATTAGAAAAGCTATATACCAAACAGCGTGAAATATGTGATTTATTGTGTGATTTGCTTTTTTTTTATCTTTTTTTTTTTTGTCATTGTTTTGAAGTGCAAAGGTTGAATCAAGAGGCATCAACTTTAGTGAACATAGAGACTAGAAGTCTAGAACTAATATATTCAAATTGTAACATAATAAATTAGAACTAACAAATTCAAATGTTCTATAAAGGCTTTCATTTAGGTTTGCTTATATCCATTGAACCTATCAGATGAATAAATTATATAAGGTTGGACACTTAGTTCAATGGTTGACAACAATATTTATAATCGATAGGTCTTAAACTTAAATCTTATCACTAAGAATAGGTCATTTGCAACCAAATAGGGATTAATGAGTTTTTATCCTTGCTTCTTCAAGTCTTTTTTTTTAGGTGTGTTATTAAGTTGAATCAACTTTGTAATTAAAGTTGTAAAATTCTAATGGTGGTATGTCAGAGTTTTACTACCGCTTGCCTAATTTTTTATATATTTCTAACTCCATAGAAGATGTATACACTCATATATATGCGTGTGCGCGAGTGCATATACACTCACTATTCTATGTTTTAATAAGCACATATATCTCATAATCGTTTTCTTTAAGAATAAATCATTGAAAAAGTGTGATTACAAGCTAAATCCAAAATGAGGATGTGAAAATAAGATGAAAATGGCAAATAATACATATATCCCAATTGTTGGGACTAGGTGTACCTTTATTTAATGTACATATAATTTATGCCACGCGTTCATACGTACGTGTTATTTTCATATAAAAGCATATATCCGTAACTGAATGTATCTTTATACACCATGATGAGTTGTTTGTGTGACTGTTAAAAGGCCCAAATATGATCAAAGCACCCACCAAAAAAAAATATATGATCAAAGCCAAAGGTTTGCTTTGTCAAAAGTTTTTATGAAATGGTGACTATACGTACGTGTACGTATGTCGCTAGCCTGTAAACCAAAAGCCACACATGCACACCTATATATAACCAAACTTGGGATATGAAAAATATTGGGATTTGTGTACGGTTATGTCCCTTTTCAAGGCCATGTACTTGGAGTAGATACCCTTCCATGTTCTTCAAGTTTCAAATCAATTGGATGGGTGGAGTGTTGGGAAACGGATACGCGAAAGCTTCAATAAAATACGAGATTATACGCAAGAACAGAACGCAATCACACGAAGAACACAAAATAACGTGGTTCGGCCTAAGCCTACATCCACAGGGCGAAAAGGAGAATCCACTATAATAGTTGAGATACAAAAAAGCCTTACAAACTCTCATGGAATTACCCTCCTTTGAACCCTCTCAACCTCTCTCTTATGGATCTCTACATCATGTCAAGCCAATTTTTACCCTAAAACCCTAGAGCATATTTATATGAATAAATAACTTGCTCTCTAAGTAATCTCCTAACAAATAAATCTGTAACAAACAAATCTGTTTCCCTGATTTTAGGAGATTCACTTTATATCTTAATTAAGATTAAATCTTAACTAATTACCAATTAGGTGCCCACCCTAATATGGTTTCATCATGGCCATCCGATGTTGATACACCGGATCGAAACATAGTCCCAACAATCTCCACCTTGGCTCGAATTTGGTAAACTCCAACTTCCACGAACCCCTTGAAGATTTCTGTTGATGTCTCCACCTCGCTCTGCAAACTCCACCTGGCTGAAGAACCTTTCTTCTTCCGGAAGTCTGCATCTCTGCATCTTCAAGTCAGTATCTTGACTGGATAATCACGTGAATCTGTCGCATGCTCCATGTGCGTTTCTGAAGAAAGATCATCTGGCCTCCACCTTGAACAAGCTACACCAAGCGCTCGCAAGCTCCGAATACCTGGACTCGCTTTTTACCTGAACCACCTGGGACGCCACCCGGGTTCAGAACGCCTTCTCTGTGTTGCATCTCTGAAGAAGGATCTGGACTCCACCTTGAACAAGCTACACCAAGCGTTCGCAAGCTCTGAATACTTGGACTCGCTTTTTACCTGAACCACCTGGGACGCCACCCGGGTTCAGAACGCCTTCTCTGTGTTGCATCTCTGAAAAAGGATCTGGACTCCACCTTGAACAAACACACCACACGCTCGCAAGCTCCGAACCAGGACTCGCTTTTTACCTGAACCACCTGGGACGCCACCAGGGTTCAGAACGCCTTCTTTGTGTTGCATCTGTTCCATCTTCTTCCTCTGCATGAACTGAGCATCTACATCACGTGCCTCGCAAAGGTCACTTCGCGCTCGTCGTCGCAGGCCGCACCCGCACTTCAAAACCGGCGTGCACGCTTCTCTGGAGGATCTCGTGCGCATGCCCGTGTCTTCATATGTGCCTCTCCCTTGACACGTCACGGCTTCACGGGTGCCTACATGGTCCTCACGTGCAAGGACACCTTCCATGCAACCAGGGACTTCACGTCCATGCATACCAATTGCACAATGCATGATTTTTTTTTTCATCAATACACGGCTCCTCGTGTATTTTTTTTTTATTATTCTTCGCATGGACCCGACACCACACCGCCGACTCTCTGTCGACTCCACACCATCGTCGTCGATGCGTGTCATTTCGTCATTTTTTAAATCTCTTCATCCTAGGTCGTAACCTAGAGCTCTGATACCAGTTGTTGGGAAACGGATACGCGGAAGCTTCAATAAAATACGAGATCATACGCAAGAACAGAACGCAATCACACGAAGAACACAAATAACGTGATTCGGCCTAAGCCTACATCCACGGAGCGAAAAGGAGAATCCACTGTAGACCTATCCATTTCTTTATAAAAACAAAAGCCAATAAACCCTAAGCATATTTATATGAATAAATAACTTGCTCTCTAAGTAATCTCCTAACAAATAAATCTGTAACAAACAAATCTGTTTCCCTGATTTTAGAGGATTAAATCTTAACTAATTACCAATTAGGTGACCACCCTAATATGATCATGGCCAATGTTGATACACCGGATCGAACATAGTCAAAATTATTTTTTTTTATTTTTTATATTGTTTTCTAAAAGCTTAAAAAGGTATTCATTGTATTTTAATCATTTAGGCCTCCTATGGAGGCGATGTGTTAGCTAGTTGCTTTTGAATGAATTTATGCGGTTCTCCAAAGAAAATACACACCCACCCGGTAGATGAGACATCTGACCAGGGCTCACCCACGACCCTACTCCACTCTCAAAAACTCCTCACCGATAAGGACACAGGTTGCCCCCTCCAACCTGACTCCCCACTCGATAATACTAAGGCGCACCTTCTCCCAAACTGAATCGAAATAGAGGGGGAATCGGAGAAGGCGCACCTTCTCCCAAGCACAAGCCGAAAAGATAGACAACATTATCTTGTCCGTTGCACTCATGCCCCCCTTCCTTTCCAAACCCGCTACCGCCAACCAAAAATCTTGTAATGAACCCAATTGAAAGCTCTTGTTGGAGAACTTGCCCACACCAAATCCGCTCTTGGAATTTTGGCTTTCCAAAACGCCGACGCCCGACGCTGCCTTCTGCAGATCAACAAGAGTGTGTCGCGGCCACCAGTCATATATACCCCGAATGTACCGAGTAACCCACCCGAGTATCCAGTATTTCTAATCACATGTTAGTCTAGTATCCAGTATTGACTATATCTTATCTGTTCTATGATTACATCAGAAAATATTTTTCAACGTGAATGATTTTTTAAAAGATTTTCCTTGACATGCATCAAAATTTAGATATATACTTTGTATAATGAAACGCTTGCTTTTTATAAGCAGTAAAGAAGTATGTTTGTGAAGAATTGTAAAGCAACATAGTTATATAATTAGTTTAAATTTTTTTTTTTGCATGTATACCATCCAAAAATATATTATTTATTTTTATATCACTCTAAATAACATATTTATTTATACCACTGGAATATGTATAAATTATGCATATTACCATCCTATTTAACTTCAATCCAAATTTCTATTAAAACTGTTAAATCTTAAAGAAATGATCAAATTACCCTTACTTTTTTTAATTTTCATATTTTATCTTCCCAAATACAATATTTATAAAAAATAAAAAAAATATTAATTTTAACATGAAAATGATAAAGATGCATTGCTCAAGGTTGATTTAAAATAAAATTATTTTGATAATAATTAATCACATATATTACAAAATGATAATGTTTTAAAAAAATCTAGATTTTGATTGGAAGAAAAAAATGGGATAAGGTTGCATTGCTCACGGTTGATTTGGAAAGAATAAGAAATTAATTACTTAGGTTATGATGTTTAGTTATTTATATTATGACAAATATTATGTTGATGTTATTTTTATCATTGTTAGTTCTTTGGTTAAGAACTAATTGTGATTAAGTTTTATTTGATTAAAAAAGATAAAAGATGAGCACATTTTTTTCATTAAGAAAATTTCAGATGGTATAAAAATAAATATGTTATTTGTGGTGATTTAAAAATAAATAATATATTTTTTTTGATGATATACATGGAAAAAAACCCCTTACTTTAAATAAACATTGACTACTTAGTCAGCCCAACTAATAATTGTACCCATACACAACAACCCAAGGACAATATACCAAGACATAGTTACATTTAATTCGGGCTATAATAGTGCATCAATATTTCCTTTTCGGTAAGATAGTCAAGATTAAGGGGTATGGACTAAAAAATTAATATATCGATCTATATTGGTTTGAGTTGATTTTATTTAAAAAAAAAACTGAATTAACTAAATTGAACCAAATTAAATTTAAACACATGATTATTCACAATCAATGTTCATTTAGATCATTTTTTATATTAGAAAATATATTGTTATTATATCATTAATATTCATAAAAAATATACTAATTAATTTCCATCATCGATCCTAGGATTTTGATATAAAGTTATAAACCAGCACCCAAAAACTCTGACCAACCTAAATTGGTAGGAATAAAAAAATTGTTATATATATATATATATAAAACAGTTCGATTCGGTTCGATTTAATTCGGATTAACCAAACAAAAACATATTTAGTTAATTTTAGATTGTCGGTTCGATTCAATTTTTGAATTACATGTGAACATTTAATTTAAATTTGTAAAAAACTAAATCAAATCGATCGAATTGCACCCATGGAGAAGATGATGACCAGAAGAAGAGGACGATGGCAAGAAGACAATGACAACGAAAAGACAACAGCAAAATGACTATGATCTCGAGGAGACGACAATGGATGGCGAGGAGACGACGACAAGGAGCCGACAATCGTGAGCTTTGGGAAGGAGAGATGATTGTAAGAACATCTTCAATCCTATACCCAAATTTTTACTTAAAGTTAAATTTAAGTAAAAATCATCCAAAACCCTCTCTAACCATTTACCCATACTCATACCAAATTAAACTTTTACTCAAATCTTTACCCAAATCAAGAGAAACTCAAATTTTTACCCAAATTTTTAACATTTTTTTCTTTATCTCCATATTTTCTTTCAATGTAACATTTTTTCCCTTCAATTCCACCTTTAATTTAATTATATTAGATGTTTTCCCACCCCCCAAAATTTTCACCATCTCTTGAAATAAAAAAAAATAGTCGTTTTTCTTAAGTCTCATCTTTGTTTTTTAACTTCTTATTTTTACTCGAGAAAAAAAATATCACTTTTACCTTTAAAAAAAATTGAATAATAATAATTTTTAAATTTAAATATTTTGAAGGAAAAAAAATTGAGTAGTAAAAATGTTTGGGGAAAAGACTTTGAAAATGTTTATAGGAAATAATTAGAAGAAGATGTGAAATTTTTAAAAGATTTGAGTAAAACACAAAGTGATGGTTGAAAACATATCATATCAAATCAAGCTTTTAGGTATAGGTTTGAGTAAGAGTTGGAGATGGCCTAAGAAAAAAAATTTTGTGTTGGGGGGGGGGGGGGGGGGGGTTTTGCTTTAAAATGTGATGAGCTGCTTCGAATCAGAGTAGTCCATATATGTTGTGCATTGCCAGGCTAAGGTGATCCATGTCATTGTATTCCCCAAAAAGCCTACAGATACATTGGCAAAACACATGTATTGATTAAGACACCACACTGGAGAGGAGGGGAGGGATGGGCTATTCCTGAGGATTATCATTTCATCAAACTTGAGATTAGGGATGGCAATAGGTCGAGTTAGCGTAGAGTTGGACATAATCCCACATCAACCCAGCTTTACAGATTCTCGACTCCATTATGTCACATCTTGAATTTTATAACTTGAAATCCACACCAACTTTGCTTCATTATGGGTTTTACATTTTTTAATATAATCCATACCCAGCTCTCCCCATCCTGTTTAAAATTAATTGGATCAAGTTGGTTCTTATAATAATAATAATAAATTTATTTAGCAAATCAAATTATTGTTGACATGCAATAGAATTAAAATTATAAAAAACTACAATTGTTCTAACATATAAAATTACTAAAATCTCAAATTAAAAAGCAAAAAACATTTAATGACACCATTAAATATATATTTGAAAGTCCTTCAAAACATTCAAAATATATCCAATAAATAAGTTTCAAAGCTTGTATGTTGAAATAAAAAAGGATCCCAAAAGAAAAAAAATCTTATAAAATATCGAGTTTTATATATGGAAGGGTGAATGTATTTTGGGTGAGTGAGAGTGGTAAAAGAAACGGATGAAGAATAAAAGATTGCGACAGACAACAGGATTTTGAATATCCTAGGACTTTTTTTTTTTTTTTTTTTGTAGTTCTTAATCCTAATGATGTCGAGTTAGCGTATTAGATCGAGTTTTAAACACAAAATTCTAGCAGATATTAAAAAAGTCAAGTCAGGTTTTAAATATAAAAAATTAAAATTTAAAACAGTCTCAATAGGGTCTAATCAAGTTGGTTACCACCTAAATTCACTCCTTTGCCATCCTTGCTTGAGATAGAAGAAGGAGCTTATTCATGAGTGTTGTAAGATATAGCGGGATGCCATGGATGCGATGCGAGGGCAGCAGGGATGACAGTGGGATAGGTTAAATGAGAAATCCGCCCGACCCGATCCTATTGAGACAAGTTTAATCCCATAAACCCATGTTTGGAATTAGAATAAACCCCGGATAAAAATTTTGTTGGGTTTGGAAAGCTCGGATAACCCCAGATAAATTATGTTAGACTAAACTGATATAAAATGGTATATGGATTCCAATCAATCCCTAGAATAAAAGTTATCCCAAGTTATTCCACCCAAAGAATATGTGGGTCCACTGCCAAATCAACTGTCACCACCACCTCTTATAAATCACTTGTCAAATCAATTATCATTACTTTTTTACTTCTTATAAATATTTATTCATACTTTATTCACATTTTACTCAAACAACAAAACATTTATTCCTACGTTTACCAATGAGAATAATTGAAAATACAACAAACACACAATTAATTTATCCTTATTTAAACTCACTTATGCCGGAATAATAGCATAGCCAAGAATAAGTCATATTCTGTATCCAAACAGGGGTTAAATGTTTAAATCACTTATGTCATTTAAAATTTATAAGATATATATAAAAAACGAACCTACCACGTAGTAGTAGTAGTATATTATTATTATTATTATTATTATTATTATTACAATTGATAAAATATTCAAATTGATAAAATATCCAAGTACGTATATATATAACATAACGAATGAAGATAATCATTTAGTTTACAATATAAAAAATATTTAAAAATTTGAAAATTTTAATTTCATTACTATTGAAGAGTTTGAGTTCTTTAAAAAAAACTAGAACAAGTTTAAGAAGGAACAATCAAATCAGTCACTTATTTAACATGATTTTGGTAGTCAATTTGCATTTGGAATTTTGATCGTCAAAGGTACAAAACCCTTCAATCACTGTCTAATGGAAACACCCTTCAATCAAATCTATATCAGAAACACAAACCGAGCCAACAATCAAGGGGGAAAAAAAATCCATCATATCGATCAATCATCACGCACACAGCGATACAGATCTGACGTGGCCGTGGCACGGAAACATAACACGTTATGATCAGGTTTTGAACGGTCCGGATGTTCTCACTCCGAGGGCTTCGTCATCTCCACAGGAACATATATAGGAAAATATTTGAGGTTTTTTTTATGCATATTTATTTTTATATCACCACAAATGACATATTTATTTTTATACCATTAAAATTTTTATCAATGAAAGAATCTGTTCCACTTTTATCATTTATAACCAAAATAAAGCTTAACCATAGTTTATTCTTAACCAAGTAGCAAAAATGTCAAAAATAATCTTAACATAATATTTTTTGTAATGTAAATAATTAAACATAATAATCTAATTAATCTCTTTTTCTTTCCAAATCAACCGTGAATTATTCAGTTACTTTTTAAAATTATAATTAAAAAAATCTTGTTTCACAATTTTAAGAATTACAATGACTTCATTACGCTTAAGTTGTCTACTAATTAAACATTATTACATATATTTAATTCTTTAGCACCCCAATTAAAGTATTAATAAATAAGAAAATATTTTTTTAATTTATGCATGAAGTTTATTATTATTTTTATATATCAAAATATATCATTAAGATTTAAATTGTAAAAAATTGAAATTTGTAGTTATAAAATATTTTTTAGATATTCTAAACTTTTTAAAGTAATTTTGAGCACTTATATATATTTAATATTATACAAAAAAAAATCCTTATGCAAGATATTGATAAAATATAAATAGCAAAAAATTGAAAAAAACTTTCAAAAGTTGGGAAAAATCCAAATTTTTTTTTGTAAATTTATGAATAACAATTTTGACAATTTTAATATTTTTGATAGCATACTTATAAAATTTAATAACATATAAAATGACTCAAATATAAAAATAATTTTTTATATTGATATTAATTTTGAATTAAATGATGGTTATGAAAATTTTTAAATATGATTAGAGAGAATTTAAAAATTATATAAGTATATATTAGTTTTTTAGTTTCTAAAATTGTAAAATGAGACTTTTTTTGTATAATTTTAAAAAGTAATTGATTTGAATTTTTCTAACTTTTAAAATATTTTATTTTGTATTTCTCTATTTTAAAACAAAATTTAATAAAATACCTAAAACAGAATCAAATTTATAATTTATTATTGTGAAAATGTTATAAAATAAGAAGTGTAAATCGATAACTTAACAAGTGTGAGAGGCATTGTAAGGATTTAATTAAATAAGATTAAGTTGATCTTTTTAGTTTGAAAAGAGATTTTGTTTTAGTATAATTTTAAAAAGTGACTGATTTGTATATTTTTAAGTTTTAAGAGATTTTTTTTTGTATTTTTTCTTTTTTAATAAATCTATTTTTTAATATTTTCATTGTGTTTTTTTTCTAATATTTCTTGATAATGTAAAAAATATTCTTTATATCTTATAATTTATAATTTAAAAATAAAAATATATATGCCCGACTGTATTTACAGAGTACACGAAAAGATCTGATTTGGGGAGACGCGTCTCTTCAAATCTTCAAATCCGCTTATTTTCGTTTTAAATATTCATATTTGACCCCACTTTTTCTGGGTCGGGGAAGAGCTTGTTTTAGAAATCTTGGGTTTTTGTTTCATGGATTGACTTGTTTGAGGTTCTGATCGAATTTTTGTCGCTTCTTGAGATCCAAGATCCTCAGCTTGTAAGTGGCTCGAACATCTTCTTTGGTACTTCTTATGATCTGTTTATATGATTTTGCACTACTTGGGTTGCCATTTATGAGCTTGTTTAAAGTTTTACTTGATTCTTTATGTGGGTTTTCTGATTATCTTGAGCATACTTGAAATGAAGTCTTTTTTTTGAGGGATTTGTTTGTGATTGTGTAAGATGGAGCTTGTGAAAAGCTGCAATTTTTATTAAGTTTTATGATTTGAGTTAAACATGTTAATTGTGCTTTGTGGTGCATATAGTTTATGATTTATAGCATCCTAACAAAAAATTTGTTATTTGGATCAAAGAAAATGAGAATTAGAACTGGATTTGTTGTTCGACATGGTTTGGTTATCTTGGTTGCAATCATTTTTTTAATGCTTTTAAAACACATCAAATTGTTTGGTTATGCTGTGCCACAATGGTTTGCTGATCCAGTTTATATTTACTTGTTATTCATGTTATTGGAACTAGTTCAAAGAAATTCATTGTTACTTGTTAGTTTGTTTTATTTTGATCATTAAAGAAGTGACAAAGAATTCCCTTATTCACACCTGGACTTTTGTTGTGTGTGATTTGTCAAGGTGCACTATGGCTGGGAAGCTGAACGTGGCAGATGGTCGTACCCGGAGGTCTGTATCTATATGCATCGTGGTTGGTCTTAGTTGTTTCTTCTACATGTTGGGAGCTTGGCAGAAGAGCGGGTTCGGAAAGGGTGACAGCATAGCTATGGAGGTCACCAGGCAGAATGACTGTGGGATTCTTCCTAACCTGAATTTTGAGACCCATCACGATGGTGCTGGCATTCCATCTGAGGCTTTCAGTTCAAAAGTGGAGGAATTCAAGCCTTGTGATGCCCGTTTCACTGATTACACCCCATGCCATGACCAGAACCGGGCGATGAAGTTCCCAAGGAAAGATATGAATTACAGGGAGAGGCATTGCCCTCCAGAGAACAAAAAGCTGCATTGCCTTATCCCAGCCCCCAAAGGATATGTGACGCCATTTCCTTGGCCAAAAAGTCGTGATTTCGTGCCATATGCGAATGTTCCTTATAAGAGCTTGACTGTTGAGAAGGCTGTTCAGAATTGGGTTCAATTTGAGGGCAATGTGTTTAGATTCCCTGGTGGGGGGACACAGTTTCCTCACGGCGCAGATGCATATATCGACCAACTTGCTTCAGTTATTCCGATGGCGAATGGAACAGTCAGAACTGCTCTGGACACTGGATGTGGGGTATGTTTATGTGAATCTTTTTTCAAGCATTAGCTTTGCATCTATCTGCAGTATATTTTCAGTGTTTTAATAATTCACCTTGTATTGCATTTTGTTTGATAATGATTGAATTTTCACTCAAGAATCTATTTGATGCTTAGACAACTGAAACTGTTTATAATAATGTTATTTAGGTGATAAATAGTGATGAAGCTATTTAAAACAAGTGTAGAATTTTATTTCTAGCATTATTTTCAGGATGATCTTTACTTTTTCTCTAGAAAAGAAAATAATAAGAAAGTTGATTTTAAACATAGAGATCTGCATACTTGTTATGTGGAAATTTCAGAAGTTGTAAACATATTTAGCTGCGTGATCAATGTCATGGGCCTTTTTTCTATGCTCTGTTTTTGACTTTTTGCTGGCATTTGACATGCTAACTTGTGCTTAATGTAGGTTGCTAGCTGGGGTGCATACCTGTTGAAAAAAAATGTATTGGCGATGTCATTTGCACCTAGGGATTCACATGAAGCACAAGTGCAGTTTGCCTTAGAAAGAGGTGTTCCTGCATTTATTGGTGTTCTTGGGACCATAAAACTCCCATTTCCATCAAGATCTTTTGATATGGCCCACTGTTCAAGGTGTTTGATACCGTGGGGATCAAATGGTGAGGAATGACAGTTTTAAAGCTAGCCATATTTGACCATTTTATTTTTGTACGGATTTTACGTCCTAGGCTTCATGGTTTATTTTTCAAATTGAATAGTTGATCCTTGCCATTTTTGTGCAGATGGTAAGTACATGATGGAGGTCGATCGGGTTCTCAGGCCTGGAGGTTACTGGGTACTTTCTGGCCCTCCTATAAACTGGAAGACTAACTTCCAAGCATGGAAACGTACCAAGGAAGATCTAGAGAAGGAACAGAATAACATTGAAGGGATTGCTGAACTTCTTTGTTGGGAGAAGACATACGAGAAAGGTGAGATTGCCATATGGAGAAAGAGAATCAATGCTGATTCTTGTCCTGGAAGACAGGATGAGCCTCGCGCTAGAATTTGCGAACCTAAAAGTGCAGATGAAATATGGTATGCCTTTTTCTTTTCCTGTTGCTGATCAGTATAATGTACTATAATACAGCTTTTGGGCAGCACTCATGTAATCTAATGATGGTGCAGCACAGACAAAGAATAAGCCAATGAATTGAATAACTAAATAGCGAGAAGTTAATGATTTCAGCAACTTATTTTAGGTCCAGAACATAGATCATCCAACAGCCTGTGCGACTTGTTTCATGCTAGCGTGACTTGTTTCATGCTAGCCTGGGTGCATCAGTCTTAACTTATTATTCAGAGAATGTGACCTAATTATTGCTTCCGTTATTTCTTTTGCCATATTATCCTGTGTGTGTGTGAAAATGTCTTCTCAGTATCTCTAGGGGGGCAGTATATGATTAGAAAGAGAGCATTATATTATGACACATTTTGTTTACAAGGTTGATTTTTTTTTTTTGGAAGATGACAGGCCTTGCATATTTTTATGATTTTTTTTTTTTGGATATCGGAGGGTCCTCCCGTAGACCTTTCGGCTGAGCTGGGTAGGCTACCTCCGCTTGTGTGCCCGGTCCCACAATAATTTTTTCAATTAGTCTACCATATTTGCTATACAAGATATTGACTATCTCAGTGACTCTAAACTACCTCAGATGTTTTATGAGGAAGCTATCAGTATCACATTCATCTAATTCCCCAAGCTTTCTTGTCATTATTTTTTTTTATACCATTCTTGTCATATTTCCAGGTACAAGAACATGGAGACATGTGTCACCCCTTTTCCGGAGGTCAACAGTCCTGAAGAAGTTGCTGGAGGGGAATTGAAGACATTCCCTGAAAGACTTAATGCTGTCCCTCCCAGAATAATCAGTGGATCTGTTCCTGGCATCTCTGTTGCTTCATACCAGGAAGACAATAAGCTGTGGAAGAAGCACTTAAAAGCTTATAAAAGGATAAATAAGTATATTGACACGGGGAGATATCGGAATGTGATGGATATGAATGCAGGACTAGGGGGTTTTGCTGCTGCACTTGAATCTTCTAAATCATGGGTCATGAATGTGGTGCCCATCATCGCTGAGAAATCCACGTTGGGTGTTATATATGACCGAGGGCTGATTGGCATATATCATGACTGGTTGGTTTTTTCTTATCTGCATACTCTTATTATGGTTATAGCGCAGTCATTACTTCTTGTGGGTATTCTTGTATCATATGATATCTATGCTATTGTTTGTGTGTAAATTATATAAAATATGCATTCCAAGATTTTCCTTTTCAGCATGCCCCACATTATTTTTCATATTCTTTAATTTCTGTCGTAATCCTTAAAATCATGAATTCTAAAAAAAAAAATGTAGCTCCTGAAGAATCAAGTGAACTTTTCCGATAATATGGTGTCGTCAGAGTATCCTATAACAATACACCCAAGCTCTTGAGCCTGTCAAATTACCCATCATAGTTTTTCTTTACTGGGGCTCCTTCCCTTCAGTCTTACCTGTTCAGTTGGATCTCTCATCAAGTCATCATCTTCTACTTCAGAGATTTGATGAATTTCAATGAAATTTCATCATTATTCACTTTCCCCCCGTTTGGATTGATGAATTGAGTTATTCTGAATAGATAACTATACCAGTATAGATAATAATTCTACAGTAATAAGAGATTTTATGTTTGGTTGTGTTTTTTATTATTCTCATTGAAAAATGTTAGAATAAAGGTTGGGTTGTTTGGTTGATAAATAATAAAATATAAATAAAGTGTGAAAAAATTGATTTGACATGTGGGTCCTTTGATGTATAAGAGGTGTTGATAGGTGATTTGATGTGATAAAGTGTAAAAAGTTGATTTAATATGTGGGCCCATGAGAATAGATAAAGTGAGTATAGCTTATCTTATGGGTTACTTAGAATTGTTATACTCTCTTATACTCGTTTAAACTGGCTTAGTAATACCAAGTTATACTCTGCAAACAAACAACCATTTTTCCTTTCTATTCTTATACCACCCTTATACCACTCTTATCCGGGCTTAACCCGTTACCCAAACAGGGGCTTTGAGAATGCCTATGGGTTGATAGAAACAAGAGGAATCTTGCATTGCTAGTTGACTCTCTCCTTTTTTTTAAATAACAAGTTTGTTGCATTGATTATATACTATTCCTGCATATTATAGTATTTACTGAAGCTAAAATCTTTATTAGTATCTGTCAATACTCAATATTAACACCTGGATGTAGCATTGATAACTTGTTTGGAAACATCTGTGCATATAGATTTATATTATACATATTGATCAGTTGATCATATTGGTAATTTGGTATTATGTCAGGATCTATGTAATTGAACATTGTTTTAATCGTACGTTGGCTATTGTCTGTCTTGTTGATGGTCAATACCAATTGGGCACTAAGTTACACTCGCTATATGCTTGGCTCTCTTGAAATTCTGATAGGCACTTTCTCCATTCTGAAGGGGTTTCCATTGATGGTCAGAGCTGTATAAAATAGTCTCAATGATAGTATTTACAAAAAACTGGACTTCTCAATTTTCTGGGGAATGGTATTGAATGAGATGAACTTTAATCATTTCCTCCATATACATTTAGTTCATGATGAGGAGCTGTAGAAAATCTATTATTCCTGGTAGGCTGGTATCCTAATTATACATTTAATTTTTGACATACTTTTTTTCTTTCCAAAACATTTTTTCCATGTTATTACAAGGCATGTAGGCTTCTGATCCTTGGAGCTTCATATTGCAGGATTATTCCCTGTTTGAATCCATTTTTTTTATTTAGTTCATTCACATATCAGGTCATTTGCATATGTATATTCTCTTATTATTATTTTTCCATATTCCACTGTAGGTGTGAAGCATTCTCCACTTACCCTCGGACATATGATCTCATTCATGCTAATGGGGTTTTCAGCTTGTACAAGAACACGTAAGTCTCTCCGGTATTAGTATTCATATTGCATGTTTAGGATCAGAAGTCTATTTAAACTACTATGAATATTAAATGTATCCATTATTTAATTTGACTTGCAGATACTCATGGATATATGCTTCGATTTTAAAAAAAAAAATATTACAGAAGAAGTCATGGTAGTCAGAGTAACACTTTTTTTTTTCAAATTCTAAACATACTCATCATAGATAAATTTAGAATAACCAGGAAATTTTTCGTTCCAATTTCTCTAGGATAATTGACATGAAAAATTTGGGTTGAAGAAAACTATGCTACAATGATCTTCAATTAGAGTTACACGTGGTAACATTTTCTCCTACATCCATCCCCTTGTTTGGTTCACGGATAGTTTATTTGGGTATGAAATAGTTATATGAGAATGGAAGAGAATTAGATGTTTTTCTTTTGATTGATATTCTTTTCTGAGAGAGTAAATTTTTGTCTTTTGTTTGTTTAGTTGGAATATAGTTATAATGTTGGTTGGATAATCAAGAATAAACTATACCTATTTCCTCAGGAATAGTTATAAAGCTTTATTCTAATTTTTCAAGGCATGACTATTACTATTTTTTTTTTGGGGTCAGTAGTATTACTATTATTTCTGCTAAACAAACTTGTTATTTGAAACAAACGGAGGCGACTCAAGTTTAAACATGTGAATTTAATATCTACTCTTTCCTGTCATTTGGAATAAGAGGCCTAGTAATTGTGTGCTCTGCATCTTATTCAACTGATCAGCTGCAAAATGGAAGACATACTTCTGGAGATGGACCGCATATTGCGACCCGAAGGAGCAGTGATATTCCGTGATAATGTCGATGAGCTCATCAAAGTGAAAATGACGGTCACTGGAATGAGATGGAACACCAAAATTGTAGATCATGAGGATGGGCCATATGTGCCTGAGAAGATATTGGTTGCTGTAAAACAGTACTGGACGGTTGGAAGTAATGGCACGACAGCCAGCGAGTGAAACCAAATGGGAGCTCGATATGCAATCACAGTCTCCGAAGAGAAAAAAATGATTTGCAACGATTCACACTGTAAATTTTGCTTTTTGGAAGGTGATCTGAGTTTAGAGGGTAATTGTTTGGCCATAGGTTTTTCATCCCCCAAATGATCGATTTTTTTCCACTAGTGCTGCTTGTATTTGCCATTGTTATTCTATTTTTTTTGTTGAAGGTAGATATTGCTCAAAATGTGAAGTTTCATTTGTTGCTGTATCAGAACCTTTTGCTGCTCTATTTTCTTGATGGAGAGGATCTTTGGAGTGATTTCCTTAGCCATCATGACCATTGTCGATTGAATTTACTTGTTTGCGTACTTGGCCTGGTTTGGTGAGATTAAGATTTTGAAGATAAATTAATTCAATTTATATTTTATAGGATAAAATAAAATCTATTTATTTTTGAAAAATATAGACTAAGAAGATAATATTTGTTATTTTAGCCCTAGTTTGGATAGTGACGTAAGTTATTTCAGGGTTGGTAACTATTCTAGTATAGTATAGATAACGGGTGAAATAAACCATTTCTTGTTTGCTTGTATTTATAGTTACTTTAGTTGAAAAATGTAATAATGAAGCTTCTATTGTTTTGTTAACTATGGATAAGTTATATAGATTATGTCCCCGTTTGGATAGTGGAATTGAGTTATTCAGGATAGATAACTATGCCAGTATAATAACAAATCTACATGAATAAGAGATTTTCTGTTTGGTTGTGCTTTATTTTATTCTCATTGGAAAACGTAAAAATAAATGTTGAGTTGTTTGGTTGATAAAAAATAAAATATAAATAAAGTGTAAAAAAAGTTGATTTGACATGTGGGCCCTTTGATGTATAAGGGGTGTTGATAGATGATTTGATGTGATAAGATGTAAAAAGTTGATTTGACATGTGGGTCCATAAGAATAGATAAAGTGAGTATAGCTTATCATAGGGGTTATTTAGAATTGTTATACTCTTTTATATTCGTTTAAACTGGCTTGGTAATACCAAGTTATACTCTACAAACAAACAACCATTTTCCTTATCCATTATTACACTACCCTTATACTACCCTTATATCCGCCTATTCCGTTTCCCAAACGGGGGCTATGTAAATAAGGTGTTGATAAAAGTTTATATAAGGTAAAAAAAAATGATTTGATATGTAAGTCATCTGATTTATAAAAGATGATGACGGACGATTTTATATGTGGAGTTCTTATTTTAATGGAATAAATTAAGTAGAATAATACAATTTAAAATATCAATATTAATTTATTCATACATATTCAAATATAATTATACCAATTTATTTCTTATTAACAATTATTATTTTGGTTTTATTTACACGTACTTCATTCTAAACAGACTTCACACTAGCATAATTTTTTTAGAACAGGAAGTTGTGCACAAAAAAAAAAAAAAAAAAAAAAAAAAAAATCCTATCCCATAACAACAAAACCAGATTAGATTTTAGGGGTGCAACTGGGATTGGTTGGGTTAAAGATCAACCCAAACCTAGTAAAAAGTTAGAGAAAGTCAATCTAAACACAATCAAACTCTATTCTCAAACTTGAGAAACTCAATCGAAATTTTATCTCATACATTAAACAATAAAAATTCAACTTAAAATATTAAAATTATCTTCGTAATTCTAACTCTGGTTGGGCTACCCAAACCTGCTGGGATACAATTGCTCAGGTTGAATCTGAATGTGAAAAATCTAATCCAAACCAGCTCAAATGTTGGGTTGGGTCGGGTTTAACCTCACCAAGTTGCACCAGTAAACCTGGTTTGACATTGAGATAAAGGGTTAGGATAAAGAAATAATTGAGTTAAATCACATGTTATTCTATATGACATGAAAAAAGAAGAATAAAGTTTGTACGATTGTCTATATTTTAAGAGAAAAAGTGAGGATATTTTATTTTAGGTAAAAGGTGAAACATACTTTATCTCCATTTTTAACCTCATTTTACAAACACATGAACAACATTTATGACCGCTCTTTCCAAAAAAATAAAAACAAAAAATTTCATAAAACCGAAATCAAAACGAATAATATTAATGCCCCATTAATAGAAAGGGTAGCTTTAATTTTTTTTTTTTTGAAGTTATCATATATTTTAGATCATGTAATCCAAATGCAAAGTTAATGATAAGAACACAAAAAATAGAGAGAATAAAATACATTACAAAATATAAATCTAAATAAAAATAATAATATTTTTATCTTCATAAATTATATCAATTTATTTTAAATATTTATCCATTTATCAAAACAAGTAAGTATATTTCACATCTTACAGGTGTAAAAGACAAACCGCACCCCTCCCTATCATGTAATCACGGTATCACACACCATCCACCGCATACAGGACCAGGGACAGAACTGTCATTGCAAATTAAAAAAAAAAACAAAACTCGAACGAGTCGTCTCCGATTCGACCCAACCCTCTCCCTCCTCCCCCCCCCCCCCCCCCCCCCGGCGCGTTTAGGGTTTCCACCACCACCACCCCCCCCCCCCAAAATTCTCAATCGATCAATAAATGGCGTCAATTCAATCGATTCCATGAACTCCATCCATGGCCACAACTCACCTCCTCCGTTTCCGTTCCTTCTCCCGCTCCGCCCGTCATCTCCTCCTCCTCTCCACCGTCCGATCCCTCCCTCCCCCCCCGCTCCCCCCATCCCCACCGTCCATCCCATTCTCCCCCCAAAACCCTCCCCTTTCAATCCCTTCATAAACCATTTCTCCTCATCTCCGCCACCCCCCGACTTCACCTCCCGCTCCCCCTCCGACCTCTATAACGACCTCCGCAGCCTCTCCAACCGCCCTTCGAAGCGATCCCCCGGCGACTACGAGTCCCTCCTCGACGTCCTCCGCGCGTTCTCCAAGTCCGCCTGGGCCGCCGACCAGTCCCTCGCCGTCTACATCCCCGCCTCCTTCTTCCCCACCGCCGCCCACCGCTTCCGCAACTTCCTTCTCTCCCGCTCCGATGACGCGCTCGACCGCCACCTCCTCTCCCTTGGTCCGTCCGACCAGGCCGTACGCTTCTTGTTCCCGCTCTTCGTTGAGTTCTGCCTCGACCATTTCCCCGACGAGATCGCCAAGTTCAAGCTCCACGTCAAGTCCGCCGACCTCACCAGGCCCCACACGTGGTTCCCGTTCGCGCGCGCTATGCGGCGGAGGATCGTCTACCACTGCGGGCCGACCAACAGTGGAAAGACGTTTAACGCGCTTCAGCGGTTCATGAAGGCCGGGAAGGGCGTGTATTGCAGTCCGCTCCGGCTCCTGGCGATGGAGGTCTTCGACAGGGTGAACTCGCATGGGGTCTATTGTAGCCTCCACACGGGGCAGGAGAAGAAAGACGTGCCCTTTGCGAACCACGTGGCGTGCACGGTGGAGATGGTGTCGACGGATGTTATGTACGACGTGGCGGTGATCGACGAGATACAGATGATGGTGGACCCTGCGAGGGGGCACGCGTGGACGCGGGCGCTGCTCGGTCTGAAGGCCGATGAGATACATTTGTGCGGCGACCCGAGCGTGTTGGGCGCCGTGAGGAGGATATGCAGGGAGACAGGGGACGAGTTGGTGGAAACTCACTATGAGAGGTTCAAGCCGCTGGTGGTGGAGGCGAAGACGCTGATGGGGGATTTGCGGAATGTGCGGTCTGGGGACTGCGTGGTGGCATTCTCAAGGCGGGAGATTTTCGAGGTGAAGCTGGCGATCGAGCGGTTCACGGGGCACCGGTGCTGCGTCATCTATGGGGCTCTCCCGCCCGAGACGCGGAGACAGCAGGCGACCCTCTTCAATGAGCCGAACAATGAATATGATGTGCTTGTTGCTAGTGATGCTGTTGGGATGGGATTGAATCTGAACATTCGGAGGATTGTGTTTTACAGCCTTTCGAAGTACAATGGGGACCGGGTAGTGCCCGTCGATCCAAGCCAGGTTAAGCAGATTGCGGGCCGGGCTGGGCGGAGGGGGAGCAGGTACCCGGATGGGCTCACCACGACATTCGAGGCTAATGATTTGCAGTACCTCATTTCGTGTCTGCAGGAGCCGTTTGATGAAGTCAAGCAGGTTGGGCTCTTCCCGTTCTTCGAGCACATTGAGCTTTTTGCGGGTCAGTACCCGAATTCAACGTTTGTTGGATTGCTCGATAAGTTTAGAGAGAATTGCAAGCTTGATGGGTCATATTTCCTTTGCCAGCACGACCATGTGAGGAAGGTGGCGCGGATGTTGGAGAAGGTGCAGGGGCTATCATTGCAGGACAGGTTTAATTTTTGCTTCGCGCCAGTTAATATCAGGGATCCGAAATCGATGTCACATTTATTAAGATTTGCGTCAAGGTATAGTGAGGATCTCCCAGTGAATGTGTCAGTTGGGGTGCCAAGAAGGTCTGCGCGTAATGATACGGAGTTGTTGGAGTTGGAGACGAGGCACCAGGTGCTGTCAGTGTACATGTGGCTCTCGCACCACTTCAGTGAGGAGATTTTCCCACACAAAGAGCAGGCAACAGAGATGGCGGCGAACATCGCGGGCTTGCTTGGGGAGTCGCTTAAGAGTGTGAAGTGGAAGCCCATGTCGAGGGTCCAGAAGGCGAAGAATGACGAGGAGGAGGAGAATGGTACAATGGAGAGGCGAAGGCCGGCTCCAGTGGCTTTGGAGGGTTATGAGAGGGCTAGTTCGAGATTGACGAATAAGACTGGGTACACGCGGACGAGGTCGCTCATTATGGCATTCAGAAAGTAAGATAAGTAGATGACAGATTTATTATTTGTGTGTTTTCTTATATTTCATGTGGTTACTCTTTTTATGGCCTGCTTTTGCCTGTTGATTTTTCTTGTGAATTTGATTTAGGCTTCATATGAATATATTGTAGTGTATCACAACAAAATGGAATATTGTTGAACTGTTCTGTTGTAATAACCACACCAGGCTCCATTGGTTGTTTCATAGAAGAGTTGTTTTAGTTTCCATTGAACTTGCCAAACTTATGGCAATTGAAACCTGGGTAGTTTGTTGTCAGTGTCAAGACCAATCTCATTTTTCCTTGTTGTCCCAGAATCTGTCTCAACTCCTCATGCTAGACATGCATAATCTACTAATCTTCCTCCTGCTTCAGAATGCACAACATCATGATCATTGACATGGTGATTTGTAATAGTCATGCTCTTGACGGTGTTTGACTATCTCATATATATCACATGCCTTCAATTTAGACTTAGAAAGGAATTGAGTGGTTTAACTATCTGTCGCAGAGAAGTGTGTAGGACCTTCTTCGATGTTTTTTGAATTTAAGTCCATTATTAAGAAATGAGGAAGTGTTGTAATTAATGTTTTACCATTTACAAGAAAGTTGCACGCAAAAGGAGCCTTGGGGGTGAGAAAGGATATGTATGACTTTTTGAGATTCAATTCAATTAATAAAATCTTGACCTTTAACCTTAATTTTTTGTTTTTTAATAGTGCATCATTGATTTTTTCTATAAATGTGGATTCTGGCATAACCTTATTTCAGAAGTTTATTATTAATATGAAATATGAACATCTTAACATTAACTAAGAAAGTTTACATTTGTCATTCATGTCCATACTCCTGAAACAGATCTATGTGCTTAGTTATTACTGCAATGTGGCTGCCTATCCAATGAGGTCAATTTAAAGGGAGAGGGAGGGGGAGGATGATAGGATCTAACTTAGTGTTTCTTTCTCCACGTATTTGTGGTAAATGGAAACATATGCAAACAATTTTGCCTCATCCTGCAGAATCTCCCCCCTTTTTTTGTATAAACCTATATATATACACTTATACAGTCATATATCTTTTTCAGTGTCGTGCTACTATCTCTCACCTTTTATAATGTGATTGATTTGCTCAGATATGGAGCTAGTGTATACCCTTTATTCTTATACTCATAGGAAGTGTTCATGAAGTTTTCTTGTGTCCCTTTTCCATCTGACCATGTTATGTGATCAACGAAGAAGATGTGTGGCTTCTTCCATTTAACTTGTGATTAAGTAATTTTTACTACATTTGCGATTAACCTGTGACATGTGTTAGTTATTACCAAAGTGAAATAGTGGTTTCCAACTCCTCTTGAGATATATTAGGAATTGTTTCTCATTGAACTGCCATGAACCTGAATAATCTGATGCTCTGTTGTTGACTTTTTATGAAATGCAGTGTTATAATATCTCTAATTTGTATAACATAAACTTAATGTATAGTCTGCCCTCAATTGATGGAATAAATGTTTCACTAATATCTATTAGCATCATGTATAATTTAATACAGTACTTGAACATATGCATGTACCTCTCCAATCTTCTTCTTTAAGCTAATATGTAGTGTATCTTCTCAAATCCTCATAAGCTCTTACAAATTCCTGATTTGTGTTATGGATTTTTGATATTTCCATTGAGTGGTGTGTTGTACTAATTTATGAAGTACTCTTTCAGTTTCATCTCTATCTAACAGTCCACTTATTTCATGGTCAAGTCTTGTGCATCTGTATAGAGAGGACACTTTGAAGTTTATTTAAACGGCAGGATTATATCTCAGTGTAGGGTGTAATCCCTGATTTCCTAGGTTTGTAAGGTCTGTGAGTTTCACCCTGATGGAGAAGAGCTTTGGTGGACCATTGCCATTTCTATCCAGATTGTTCTATTTTGATGTCTGTGAATTTCTATTTTGACTGTTCTGGCAATCCCACAAGGCAACTGAACATGAATTTAAAAAAATTGTAGGAAAGAATGATCTTTTGCATTGATGTAAAATGTTTGTTGGAATGGATACAGGGTGAATATATTAACTTACACATTGATATGTCACTTCTTTTTGGGATGCTGATATTAAATGCTCTACTGTAGTGTCCTGTTAGTATCAGTGTAGTAGTTACCAGGGTTTTGTAGTGGCAGAAGCGGCCAGAGTTTTCATCAAGTTATTTTTATTTGATAAACTTATGCTTGTATAAACAAAATGAGGACCAATTCAAGGAAATCAACTGGATTAGTGATATTCGTAAAGAAATAAGAAGGAAATGAATAAAATGAGATTTCTCTGTTGTTGTTTCCAGTAGGCCATAAAAGTACCTAGTGTTCCATCCATTCGTCATGAATAACTTATCTCGGTTGTATTTCTCTGCCACAATATATTAATCCATTCATTTTTCTGATGCTATTTATTTAAATTTGAAATTGACAGGATAAAGAATGAACAATCGACCCAAAAGGATGCCCCAGTAGCAGTCTAGTTGCATCATCAGTGGACAATCTCCCTCTGTTTGACAATCCATTCAGTTATGTTTCAATGTCCTCTCTTACATAGAGCTTTCCCTGGATTATTGAAAAACATGTATGGTAGCTAATTCAGTCTTTGGTCATTTTTTTGGCAAAAGATCATTGGAAAACATCAGTCAATTTAAACAATGAATGTCACCAGTGTAAAATGATGTACAATTTTTTGTTTGAATATGTATTTCCATCCTTCTACATCAAGATAGTAGCCAGTTTTTTTAATATATGGCCCTTGTGATGGACTTGGACATGATAGATTTTGCTTTAGTTGGACCAGATGCTGTGATCTTGGATGCAAAGGACACATGATTCCTTAATTTTTTTTACCATGCGTTGAGAACTGTGATTTTTTCTTTGTTTGGTTCTTGACAAAGAATTGGGCCATTTGAATGGATTGTTTTTTCAGATCATTTTATCAAGGAAAATGATACGTCTTGTCCCACTTGTAGTCTACACCGGTTTTTTTTTTTTTTTAAAAAAATTATACACTATCCAAATGAAGTGCATGTTATATGAAATGAAATATATGCTGAGATGCATTAGTGTATTTTTTTTTCATTTCAAAAATTAATAATTTTTTGTTTTGCATCATATATTATGAAAGAACTCCATACTCTGTGTTATCGCAGTATATATTACGTTATCATATTGTATGGAGCTGTAAAACGGATTGAGTATATGAACGCTCTTTTATTAAGAATCATTCACGTTTCATTAGATTATTTGATGTTCATTCTCATTCGATAAGAAGTTGAAACAATTATAAAAATTACGTTTGAAATTCTTTATTATTGTAATTTTTTCTACATTTTTTCACGTAATCTATTAAACTAGGTTCCACAGAATTAGGAAAGAATAATTCTATTTTTGGAGTTATCAAATAGCTCTTTAGTCTATAGATACGATGCAAATTCACTTTACAGTATTTTGTTTGCTCATGAAAATTGGTATGAGAATTTAGTTATATTATCAAATTATCCTTGCTAATTACTTAGATTTGAAAATGTAGTTTCATATATCATAATTATAAAAGGGTGAGCCATGTCAACACTGACAACACAATAAAATAATTAATAAATAAAATTAACGAGATTAAATGAAACAATCATATATATAAGTAAACACAAAATAATATTTAAATACTAAACTCAATTGCATAATTTATATTTGTTGTACAAACATTTTTTAAAAGTTTAGAAATAAGAAATAAAATATTATCTGTACTATTTTCATCAAAATCTATTATGAACCAAATTAATCAAATCCGTGGGTTTTTTTAATACTGTGAAACCGATATTTACAATTAAAATCAGACCGCCCAAGTTGCACCATGAAGATTCACTTACTTGGATTATAAAAAGATCTGGGATCAAATCGGTTAGAATTAATATTCATAAAAAGACTAATCACATAAAACATTCATAAATTTCCATAATACTTTGATACAGTCCAATACATAAAAATGATTTTTCTATCAATGAATCATTGTGCATCTTGATAAGAATACAACCCGCTGGAGATTACTAGATAGCGGGAAAAATGCGATTGTTTTTAGGTTTTTATTTCTTTGACACTCCGAATCCAATCAAAACTACTACTGATGGATGGAGATGCTCCAATGCCCCCCTTTCAAAGGAGGGAAAAATAATCTAACAAATAATCTAATTAAAATTAAAGATATCAGTGGAAATCGGGTTGTCCGGTGGACGTGAGGCACCGATGCCACATCCGGCTGTTCGGATCGACCATCCTAGGAGACGAGATGACTTCTGGTATGGGAAGGTATACATAGTGGGTGTTGCAGATCCCAACTGTGATCCCGCTGAACCCCGCGAATGCACCGTGCACCTGCAGAGATCATATTATTTGATCTGAATTAGTACAGCAGATCCATACGTTAAAAGCATGAGTGCAAGTGACATGTTGAAAAATGGACTAAGAGTGTGTTATCAAATATTAAGGCTCTGATTTTATATATATGAAACATTAGTTGTGACCAATGTGAAACCTTTATGCAGAATTCCTGGATTTGGAGTTTTGGGGGAACATCTGGCGAGGATATTCAGCTAGAAAGTGTGGTATAATGTAATATCATATTTATATTCAAGGAAGACTCGGATAAAACTTGATTTGAGAAAAGAAAAAGAAAAGAACACTACATTTTGAATGTTTTTCAAAATTACTCCGGTCAAATAATAAAGTTATAATGGAAGGATGCTTACTGCATTCTGGCCAAGAACAGTGCAGAGGATTGCATCAGATGCATTGGCGCGACATGCTCGGATCATGTAAGTCGGATCGATGTATTTGACGTCAGCTGGAATGCATATATCCTTGAAATACCTTTTGATCTGTAATAAAAATACAAGCTATTTCATGAAACACCGTACACCGCCCCTGAATGAATTTATAATAAGTTGTGCACACATATATTATTTATCATTATCACATCAAATATATCACCATATGAATGCTGCATAATAATGGCACTTGACTGAGCTTATGCAGTATGCTTTTGTTAGAGAATTTTTAAAGACAATAAAAACACTTAAATTGATCATCCTCTCACTGAAAAACTAGGTTGGTGGGGATTAATGTAACAATTGATACTGTATCCATATTTTATCACGCAAACACATTATCTTACGCTCATTGATCACTACTAACTATTAAATTTCCTATAGAGGATGCAAGCCTAACAACAACAACACGTGCTCTGACTATGAACCCTTCTAAAGATGATGTGGTGATGTTCTGTGCAGGCATTCAAATTAGCATAAGCTTACATGGTGCAGCTGATTATGGTGTTTTCCACCGACTTTTTGCCTCACAAATGTAAAGATTGATATACCAATAACTAAGCAAACTCATTGTGCTATGAAGATCAAGTGGTAGCCAAAAAAGAAATCTAAATTTCAGAATATTCACATCTAAAGATCTATCAACATCTTGGTATACATGTTGTTGGAGTCGTGTTAAAAAATGCATTGAAGCAAAGTAATGAAAAAAAAAAAAACAGTTGAATGGAGTTATGAATGTTGAGAAATAGTGGCACAAAGTAAAAAGTTCCAGCCGGTTATGGAAATGACAAAATTTCGCTCCAGACTATTCTATAGAGCCAGGAGTTCAAAAATCATCAGACAGATCATCCAGATATCCAATTTCTGAAAGTTTTGGTGCTGGCTTAATGAAATATTTTCAGGATGAATTCTTCAAAACCATCATCATTCATATCTACATCTATAGAAATCCTCGTAGATCTTTTCCAGAATATTCAATTCCAATTAAATTTGAAATGTATGCGCCTATATACACCGACATAAGCAGACATGATTCAAATGTAGAGTTATTAAAAATTCTGCATGAATGATACCAAGGTTCTGCAATAAATATTCATATACCTTATGAATTCCAGGATAAGGACCACTGAATTTTTTAACATAGCATAAATTCAATGGGACCAAGCTATGCGTTTAAAAATATGTACAAGCAAATATTGAATCATGGAAGCATTCCCCGAGTCTACTGACCTGCTGCTGAATGTATACGCCAATATCACTAAGGACCGCATTCCCAGATGCATCTGTTGCATCTGACTTTTCAAGTAACTCCTGCAAATCATAACATGAATGATACACACTCACATATATATAATGAAACACTCACCAAGGACTTGACGAAGCATTCAATCATACAACTAAGAAAATTCAAGAAACTTGGACCCATTCATCAAACAAAGTTTTCAGTAATATCATCCACTGTGCTTTATAGGAAATCAGGGTCTAGGAGTCTAGGACTCTTACAAATGCAATCTGCCAAAAGTGAAAGCTGATAAACTTGCAAAATCTGACCCCAGACAGAAAAGAAAGGCTGGAGAATAGTAAAATGGCATGTATCATTCTACTCTTATGACAATGTTGTCTGGGGTATAGTCCACAAGGGTTCAAATTAGGAATTGGGCAGAATTATGTCTGGAGGCACAAAGCATGTCCATATTGGAGATGCTTATTGAAGTGAAATTCTGAATTCAATACTTACAGAGATCAACAGAGAGAAATATATCAACTTAACACTATCCTTTTCAATAAATATATTAATTTCAAATAAATATTTCACGCGTGTCATAGTAAAAAATGCGAGAAACTTTTTTGAATATAAACAGTCCAACACCCATAATCTTGCAAAACAATTTAAATACCTGTCCTGCCCCTTCCGCAACACAAACAACAGCTGATCCTTTGGTTTTTATCAGGTGCGCAAGATACTGTAAGATCCCATATGGTCCATCTAGATTAAAAGGTACCTTCGATAGAATATCAAGAAATTACTTATTAATGACATTATTTGGAAAGAAAAAAAAAGTTTCTGTACACACCTCGGGAATCAAACAAACATCAATCTGTCCACTAGAGAGCGATGCATGCATAGCTATGAAGCCACTGCTTCTTCCCATTAGTTTCACCAATCCAATGCCATGATATGCGCTGCGTGCCTGAATCCATCCAAAGAAAGCCAGTGATGCAGGATGTAAACCAATTATATTGGAGAACAGAGTAGTCATTCTGTGTAACCCATGCCCAAAGTTACAGGACTGACTTGAGAAATGTCTAAGTTGTTACCTCAATATATGCAGAATTGATAGCTCGCTGAGCTTCTTCTACAGCAGTATCAAATCCAAATGTCTTATCCATCAACAATATGTCATTATCTATAGTTTTTGGCACACAGACAACTGAAACTTTCAGCTTTCTCTTATGGCACTGTACAAAGAGTAACATGAAAATTCAATTAATACATTGGATTCTATGCTAGATGGACTACAAATTTATTCCAATATGGATTGATATGAAGGTTAATCATGGTCCTGACATGGACTTATGATAGGAATAATGACACTGTTGAGGTGATCAAATTAAAGCATTAAACTACACATAGCAAAATATAGGTACCTCATTATGTATTGCATTGGCCCCCGCATGTGTGCCATTCCCTCCCAGTACAAAAAGCATATTGATTCCCCTGGCCTGCATTGGCAAAACAGAATAAATTTCAAACAGTAACTCATGTTGCAGCCTTTTGCACAATCTTGAGACAAAACACATGGCAACAAAAACTGCAACCACATAAAGTTCTAGATTTACTTAATTACTTCCGAATGCAAGATACCCCATTATACCTGTATGCTATCAACAATGTCACTAGTACTAGCTCCCCCACGAGAAACACCTAACAAACTCCCACCAGCAAGGTTGATGTTTTGGACCACTTGACGTGAAAGCTGGATAACAAATTTATTTTTAAATATTAAAAAAAATAATGCCAACCATCAGTAATAGGGGGAAGTATACTCACAGGAATTTCAGTTAAACCATCATCAAAAAATCCACGGTAACCATAAGGTATTCCAACAATCTTTTTAACCCCATAGATTTCAAGAGTTATCACTATCTGCACAACCACAGAAAACTTCATGTTATTGAAGAGAATTGAAAAGGTGTGTTGACATTGATGTTCCACACCAACTCAAAAGTATATATAAATAAAGAACAATATAAGAAAAGATAAAGAGACATCCTAACCAATTCAACAACCTATGGAAGAAACAGTCTAGGAGAAAACATTTGCTATGACTAAAAGGCCACCCACCTGTCTAATGACATCATTGAGACCAGGGCAAAGTCCTCCACAAGTAACAATTCCTGCTTTCACTTCTTCAGGATCAAAGTAAATTTGTTTGCGTGGTCCAGCACGATGCACCCTAGGTTCGTACAAATAGGAATTAATAATCTATAAAGGTGGACATTATTAGGAAGTATTTTCAACACAAAAATCAAGGGACAACCAACTAAAAAAATATTTTTACCAACCAAACAAATTAACGCATGTTTCAGTTCTATTGTAAATGGAAACAGGTAATATTACAAATCGTTGAACCAAATACATGAAGGTGAAGTTGTTTCTTATCTTTCTTGACTGAATATAATAAAATAATTAGAAATGAAGTGGCATCATCCTTTCCAACATGCAAGTGATGGAGGAGCTGTTTACAAAGCTGTAGAGTGAACTCAAGAATGTGTGGTTTCCTGGGCATGGTCTCCTGACGGAATAAATTGGTGACTAAAAACAACCAGACACCTTCAACCACGTACACAGGCTAAAAAAGTTCCTCCAATATGTCAGCTAAACTTCATCAAGGACCTGATATGTATTTGCATCACTTGCTAATATAGTCTTTCCTACCAAAGCCTTTGAAGTCCTTGCAAAAAGGACTCAACTTGACATCCTTATCATTGGTGGCACCATCCAGGCTAGACAGCAACTGTGTCATGAACAATGTTCATCCATGGACATCTCAACAAATGCCTGAAATAAGGCTGTTCAGATACATTTTTACCCAGCCGAATAACTTGCTTGTTCATAATTGCACTATAAGAGGCGAAACACCCGAAATTGAAATCAGACCTGTCCCGTTTCCCAAGCCCGTCCATACAAGTTGTCCATGCATAGATGAACACCCCTCCAAATTAACAGAACCATTTCGAAGCATATATAAGCATTATTAACCATTACAAAAGACAATATTTTCTGGCCTTCAGAAGTTCTTTTGCTTTGCTTTCTCCATGTGCCCTTCTACGAGCAGCCATGGGGCACCCCCTTCAAAGAGATGCATGTGACACAAACATACTTAGGGATCGTATAAAGGCTCACCAATTAGGTTACTCAGCTCCTCACCCTCAACATCTCCCATTCTCAGATTATTCAATAATTTTGATGACAAGGAAGCTCCATGAAATCCTCGATCTCATTTATGATCTCCAGTCTCATCATAGGAGGCAAGATGGGACTATATTTAAGACAAATTTTCTAATCTTATAGGAGGCAGGATGAAACTATTATCAACAAATTTTTCTTAATCCAAGCATTACCTAAAGAGATTTTAGATTTTTTTTAAAATATTCATTATAAGTACATGAGTATAGAATAGGTGTGTAAATTAACATTACCACTGCTCAACCCAGCTACAATCAGGATCAATGCACTCGGCCCCAGCAGAAGTTGGTGAGGAGAATTTAATGACCTGGTATCAGCCATCAAATAAATCCATGAGATGGAAGAAAGGCATTGCCAATGCAAACAGAATCTATAGATAAAAGGGATGAGGCATTCAATCCAATCAATTAAGAAATACTCTCAAGCAAACTAATTATCTAGGAACATAATCATAATGATTTTTGTAAAAAGCTAAAACAAAGTTAACTGAAAGTGAAGAAAAATGCAAACAGACACTTTCTCCAGCATCTGAGGCGCATCAAGGTACTATATGAATATTTCAGAACTAGGATGCAAGATTAGTTATAAAGGCTCATTTTGTTTGTCACAAACTATGCTGAGTACTTCAAGTCTAGCCACAAAATATGTCTATGTCACTGCCTCATCGAAGTCATATCTGGGCATCATAGCATTAATATTCATGTAGCCAACAACTGATATCAAATTGGAGCATCCAAGCAAAAATATCATCAATCTAACGGAAATAAAAACCATTCTCCCGTTTGTTTTCTGCATCATCTAACCATCTTCCAGTCCTGCTAGTTAATACAACTAATGACACCACTTATTTTTTTTTTTTTTAAATTGCTCTGGTTTCAAATTGTTGATTATTTATCACTACATTTTTGACATATTGTAACAAACAAGTGGATTGCATAACAAAATTTACTTTTATGATTAAATATGGACAATGGAGCAGTTTTGTTTATAAAGCCACATATCTTTATGCAAATGATCTATGTGTAGTATTTGCAGTATAATGTCTCAGACCGGAACATACAGGAAATTTAAGGGGAGTTCATAAGCCTTACTAGAGCATGGAATGAATAAGGTTATCAAGGAGATACTCTATCACACCTTTAGAAGTGCTCTATCATCACCATGCACATAGCCATTACGCCGTTCCTCTAAGTCAATATCACAACCCATGTGAGGGCGTCTGTCAGTGAAAATTAGGGAACCAACAATTAGAAGTTTAACATTTTACAGAGGTCAAAGACTTTCTAACAAAATTAAGGAGAAGCACTCACCTCTTAAGGGAAAAAGTGGTAGGCCTAGGATTCACATCAAGGACATCCCTCAAATGCGGCAAATTGAACCGCTCCTCAAAGTTGTCCTGAAATTTCTTCTTCCAATCAGGGTCCTCGAAATCTATCTCTGGTTTCACAACAATGGCTCTGGCATTCAATGAACCACATCTCTTCTTTGCTCTCCTTTCACACAATCGAAAACTTGAATGGAGGAAGTTTTTTGAAGAACAATGATCATTCGCACTGAAACAATGCTGGCCAGTATTGATGAAACCAACACCTTTTGCCGGGGAAACAAAGGACATTGTTCGAATTGGTGAACGATTACGGTGATCTTGTAAGAAAAAATTCCAACTGTAGCTGCGGATGACATACATAAAACTAATTAACTATGGCAATAGACCTTAAGAACAAAACTACATAAAGGAGAAATTTATTTAGGGTTAATTATGCCATCTTGCAAGATGGCATGAAATCAGAAGCATCTTATTTATACAGTATAATTATGAATAACTTCAACATGAAATCATACAACTCTAAGGCAATTTTTAAAAGGACCATGGCTTTAATATTATCTTTCCTTTTGACACAGATCAAATTTCATTAAAAAATCTAACTCTGGACGATAGTTAACGTGGCATGAAGCTGCTATATCACGACGGTGGTTTAGCTTTATTGCTTTTTATTTACATTAACGAAGTCCTAGCAAATTCAACCCCATACACTGGCCCGAATATAAAATATACAGCCTCACTCAACAAAACAGAAGTAAGACATATTTCAATTAAGACAGGCTTCTTTTATTTTTGAGCTTATTTTTGTTATGTTTATTAGAATTTCAACTTTTCTAAACTTCAAATAACAGAAATCTTAATCAACTAAACTAAAAATATATCTTAATCAACTAAAAATATATTTTATAGTCAAGACATAACTTTTATTGTTGAGTTTGTTAGGATTTCTTTCTGGTTAAAATTTCTATTATCTTACTCATCTCAAATTTTTAATATTTTTTTGTTTAGAAGAACAGACTAACAAAACCCACCAACTCTATAAAACAAAAACACCGAATCAAAAACCCTAACATGATCCTCCGTCGATTGAACAACACAAGAAACTGAAACAGATACATATAGAGATTCAAAGGAAAAAAAAAAAAACTAACTAATAATAAAATCACCTCCCGTATTCGTGGCGAAAGAGAAATCCAGCGATCGCTCGAACCTATCAGAGCCCGAGATTCAATAAATTTTTTCAGATCTTCGAAAGAGTCGTCTCTTTCGCTAAGTCGTCAGACTCTCCCACCCTTTTTTAATTCCTTCTTTGTGTTCTTTTGGCCTTTTGGAGGGCCCCCCCTTTTATATTGTTTACACCGTCGGAGCGAAAATTCGAACCCTTTTTTCTGCCGTTCAGTGATCACGTGCATCACCGACCCATCAATCCTGACCATTCGATCAATAGATCCTTAGATCCCACAGAAAGTCAACCGAACCTACCCATCGATAAATCTAAACCGTCTAAATATGATCTATACGGACCAAAACAACCCTATATAAATTCCGGACGGTCACTCTCTCTCCATGTTTCCCTCTCTCTCTCAACCGACACTCTTCAGTCATGGACGCGCAAATCTCAGCTTGAAAGGGGGACCTCCGAAACCCTAACAATGGCAGGTGGAGGCGGCATCCGCATCGGCCGTTCGATCGGCGAAAGGAACGGCATCCGCCCTTCTAGGATCATCATCTCCGCTGTATTTCTCCTCCTCTTCCTCGTCTCCCTCTTCTCCATCTTCTTCTCAAACTCCTCCCCCTCCACCACCGACACCGGCTCCTCCGCCTCCTCCTCCACCAGCCACACCTTCCTCGCCCTCAATTCCGACCCCTCCAAGACCCGCCAAAGCCTGATCCACAAACAGGCCACTGACCACATCGCCCTCGCTAACGCCTACGCCTCCTACGGCCGCCGCCTCAAGCTCGACGCCTCCCGCCAGCTCCACCTCTTCGAATCCCTCGCGTCCTCCCTCTCCGACTCGCTCTCCCGCCACCAGTTCGACCCCGACCGCCCGATCGAGGAGGAGCCGCTCCGCCAGCTCGAGAAGGAGGCCAAGGACAAGATCAAGGCCACGCGTCTCCACGTGTCGGAGTCGAAGGAGTCGTACGACACGCAGATCAAGATCCAGAAGCTTCACGACACGATTTTCACCGTCTCCGAGCAGCTCGCGCGCGCGCGGAAGCTCGGCGACCTCTCCATCCGGATCGCCGCGAAGTCCACCCCCAAGAGCCTCAACTGCCTCGCCATGCGCCTCATGGGGGACCGGATCGCGCACCCCGAGGAGTACGCCGATCTCGATGAGGCCCGCACGACCGGTGGCCGGCGGTTCGACGATCCGGGGTTGTTCCACTACGCGGTGTTCTCGGACAATGTGATCGCCGTGTCTACGGTGGTCAATTCGGTGGTTAAGAATGCGAGGGAGCCTGCTAGGGTTGTGTTTCATGTAGTGACGGACGAGATGAACCTTCAGGCGATGGAGGTCTGGTTCAAGCGGAGGCCGCTTGGTGGAGGTGCCCGTGTCGAGATACGGTCAGTTGGTGAATTTGATTTCTTGAACTCTTCATATGTTCCCGCAATGCGGAGGGCCGGGGACTCTTCGGCGGCTTCTGTTCTTCGGTTCCTGCGGTTCTACTTGCCGGAGATGTACCCGAAGCTTAGGCGGATTGTGTTGTTGGAGGATGATGTGGTGGTGCAGAGGGATCTGAGTGAGCTATGGAGGGTGGATCTGGATGGAAAGGTGAATGGCGCCGTGGAGACATGCTTTGGGCCGTTCAGGAGGTTTTCAAAGTACTTGAATTTCTCGGATTCGGCTGTGGCAGAGAGATACAATGCAAAGGCGTGTGCTTGGGCTTTTGGAGTCAATGTGTTTGATCTGGATGCGTGGAGGAGTGAGGGGTGCACAGACCTGTACCATCACTGGGATAGGCTGGTGAGTTTTGGTCATTTGGGTTGTTGATTCTTATTAGATCTGAGTTAGTAGGTCTTTTTCCCCTTGTTATGATCATCAATTAATGTGCATAATCCATTCAACTAGATATAATAGTATCACTACTTCAAATTATACATTTATAGTCCAGAAAATAAGATTTGGATTTAGGATTTCTTTATAATGACTGTCGCAAGAGAGAGTCCATGTAAACTTGCATTGTCAAGATCTGTGAGTATTATTTGGTTCATTGAAGATTAGTTTCAAGTTATGCATTTTCTGCAGAAGGGTCTGAGTGTTGTTGAATGGTAATAAAATAAAATAAATAATTTTACTTTACGAGAATGGGTAAATACAATTGTTTGTTATATCATTCATATTTCTTTTTGGAAGTGGAAGGCACTTCTGCATTTCATTATTAATTTTATATATCCATTCAATTGATGTGATGTAGCTTGTCAAAGGCTTATGTGGACATACTGTTATGGTTACACATCAGCTGTTATGTATAATTTGGGGTATCCCTGATTCTTTTCAAGGTGTTTCATAATTCATAGAGTCTTGTATATGAACTGAATTCTCATTTATCTAGACATTTTCTTCTATCAAATTGTCAGGATATGAAGGATTTAACTTTGGTTAAAACTTCTTTTCATTGTAGAATGAGGATGGAACATTGTGGAGAGTGGATGATCCATTGCCAGCAGGTCTGGTTACTTTCTATGGGCTGACGAAACCTTTGGATAAAACTTGGCACGTGATGGGGCTGGGGTACAATCCTAGCATTGGACAGGATGAGATTAAGAAGGCGGCGGTAGTTCACTTTGATGGGGAGATGAAGCCTTGGCTTGATATCGCCATGAATCAGTACAAGCATCTCTGGACAAAGTATGTTGACACTGAGATGGAGTACCTCCCACTCTGCAATTTTGGAGTCTGAAACAACTGCCCCCAAGTGAAAAAAGGTTATTTCCTCTTTGTGTTCTCTTTGTTTTTAATGGGTTTGATTTGAGGAGCAAATGCTCGTTTTATTCCTTTGTGGCGGAGTTGTTGATTTTCTCTTGCCTTGATCAATAGAAATTCTTGTTAGTGATCCTGCCCTGTTAGATTATTATTATTATTATTATTTGTTTCTACGTGGAACATTCAGTTCTATAGATGTAACGGAGATTGTTTAATGTGTAAAATTCCACCTCTCTATTACTGTAATGGATGATTTTATTATGGCATCATAAGGCAAGATAAATGTGAATTAATTCTTGTTTATAGTACAGAACTTACATTTTACTATATTTTATGTTCACATTCTTTTGTGTTCTGGAGTGTTTGTTATCCAATACATGCTTTTGTTGTTTCCTGCAGGATGATATGAATGGAGATCTTGTTTAAAAAACTCCTTGCTTCTGATGGTTTTGTCAAAATATATACTACTTGAACATCCTGGAGATGTTATGTAGCAAATTATGCATTAGTGGTTCTTCATTTTACTCAAAAGTCATTCCAGCATGAGAACTTGACCCATTCTTCACTATCGCCTCTCCACTTTGTAAGCTATAAGAAAAAAAAGAACCATGCCATCGCCAACTATATTACCACATAGCAGGACCCTTGCACTCACTCTGAACTCCCCAAGTTAAGATGCTCCTAGAGAATTGTTGTATTTTAGAATCTTTTGATGTCAGAATGCCTCAATAAACTACTGCCTTAATTCTTTGCTTCAGTTCGTGAGTGCACGCAATTCTGTCACTCTATCATGGCGAGATGTGCTATTTGACAATATCAATTTTCTGGGAAGATTCTCTGATCTGATCTGCCTTTTGGCATGGATTCATAGCAACAAAAGCTTTCAGTTTGAACGTAATGCATTTCTTTCCTTGCATTCGGAGTGTGTGTTTCATACAAACGCATTTGTTGCCTAGAAGTAGATTTACGTGTCTTCATCAATGTAATGCATTTCTTCATTGCATTCGGAGTCTGAGTTACATACAAATGCATTTGTTGCCTAGAAGTAGATTTACTTGTCTTCATCACTTTAATCCTCAACATAAATTCATTCCTGAGCAATATGCCTTTGAATATGACTTCGAAAATTGCCAGCAACTGATAATATTTTGGGTTAGCGGGATGGGTATCTGAGTTATTCTGTTGTTCCTCAAATTGCAAATTGCAACTCACAGTTATTTCAGAAAGGGCGACAAAACTTTGGGATCTTGCTGATATGATTATTTGCGTGTGTATTTCATCTTTTTGGTTACAGATACAGAAATGCAGATCAAGTCAACCGTTAATGTTTGATTTGCACATCAGATTTCTTTCAGGGCAATGCAGAATATCCCAGTAAATTAAAACATCTGCATTTTTGTAGCCAGCATCCTGTCTTGGTTTCTGTCAAAAGTTGTGATCCACTTGAACCCTGTAGGGGTGATTTCTGACTAGTTGCTCTTATTACGAATTCCCCTCTTGATATCTGGGTATTGATTGATTCTGAGTCGAGCTATGTAATATGGCGCCATCTAATTTTAATCTGATGTAACTCCTTTATTCTTTAGATCAAATTGGGTTTATTTAAACCTCAAAAGGCTTTTTTTGACATTTTCTTTTGTCAATAGACATAGTTGCTCATCTGTGAAAGATATTCAACGTGGTATGGTTTGCTGTAATGTTAGATTTGTAATGCTTCAATTTTTTCAATGAGTTTAGACTCATATGGGGATGGCATTATTGTAATGGTATAAACTAGGTGGTTATCTTGTATGAATTCATTAGTAAGTCATAAGATGTTTTCTCGAACAAAATCATGAAAATGTTAAGGCATGTCACCATATGAAACTTGTTACCATGTGTTAATGCGTTTAGAATCTGTGGATGTAGGATTGGCTTTCTGTTTTTACAATTCTAACTTGGCGCTATTACATGCTGTCCATACATGCCATCTCATTGAGTCTATTTTTTTTATAATGAATTGTACTCTTGGTTTGATATAATTATATATTTTATTTTTGGTGTAAAAAAGAGTGCATTCAGTTCGAGTATGTACTTCATTTTCTGTCTGGTTACATACTTCATTAGATGAAATGTATTGCATGGACTGTAAGCGGGTTGCAAATAAGATTGTCCCTAATTTTATCCTAAAGTATCCAGGGATATCACTTCACTAATTGCATTATGCTATTGGTTTCATGTTTCCTCTACTTCTGTTCCATTATATAGTTAACTCTATTACTCCATTCCAGTGAAGTGTGAGAATGAAATTATCTAGAACCTCCATGAGTGTGTTTACTGTTCACACGTGCTCCCATGCCTTCTTTTAAAAATGTTAAATCTTTTGGGGAAATTAAAACTAAACTAATGAACATGAAGAAGGGGTTTTTGGGATTATGGGAATGATTATTTAAGAATTCTTTTGTCCATCTCTTATATGTTCAAGGTTAGATCTTGAGTTTTTTGGGGGACCAAATAAAAAATGATTTTGGGATTTGCTCCATTTCTTTTGTTTTATGGAATATTTTAGTAATGTAATTATGTTGGTTCTTAGAAGTTAAAATAGAAATATACTCTGCTATGTCAAAGTGCTGAAATGATGATGTTGTTCAGTCATTTTTTTTTTGGCTCCTGATATTACTCATGGCCTTTCAAATATCAAGCATATTTTATACTTGTATATCTTGTTAGGTTTTCCATGTTTAGAGTTGGAGTTACCATCTTTACTGCATATTAGGTTTTTGTTAATGTTCGACATTTGATGGCATTTTGGATACTTCTTCTTGCACAACTAATCCAGGGAACTTTGGAGCATGAGATCCTTGCTTCATCATACCACAACAAGAAAGGGTTCAATTATCACACCTGCAACTTCCATCATTGTAGGTATTGCTGCCCCTACAATTGGGTTCATTTTTGATCTATTGTGCCAGTTTTTTATGTGTTCTTCTCTGCCATTCTTTTGGGTAGATTACTTTCAACTTTGACCAATATTTTATCATCTGTTGATGTGCATGCCTCTTTAGTCTTCATTGGATGGGGTGCTTTTGAGCCAGGTCATCTCAAACTATTGATGTTGAAAATGATTAAAGCCAATAGAGAAAATTGACAGCCCTTTAAAAAAATTTGCCTAGGTGTGCAACTTGAGTGGGTTGAACCCGACCCCATCTGACTTTTGGGAGAGTTGAAATTGATCCAATGTGGTTTTTGGGTTGGATCAAGTTGGGATTTTAACGATTGCATTAAAACTTGAATAGGAATCCAAGCAAATCTGAATCCAATTTGGATTGGGTTTTTACATCTATTAGCTTTTCTATAGAGACGCTGCTATTCTTTGATGCTATTGCTATGAAGTTTTTATTTTTTGGTGGGTTATTGCTATGAAGTTTAAATCACTTAGAATACCTTTTTTTGAAAGTCAAACTCAAATCTAATCTAAATCTAATGTGAGCTCATTTCAATTCTATCTAAATCAAATTTGAACCCAATCCAAAGTTGAAATGGGTTGGGTTCAAATTAAACCCTCATTGGAATCGAACGTTGGCTTGGGTAAGCTAGCTATCTTTTCATGTTGAGTTGTAATTGAGCTTTGAAACTTAGATGTTCAACTAGATTCAAATGCAACCATATCAGGGTTCACTTGTTGCAATGTCGTACATAATTACCTTTTGATTTCTAATTCAGGGAGCTAATAATTAACAAGGCTCGTTTTAAACTGATGAGAATGTGACATATCTTCCTATAATTTTTGGAATGTGTGCTGTCACATTTAGATGAGAAAATTGTCATTTTTTTGGATAAATTTTCATACGTGGTTAAATATTTTTCTCTTATCTTTTTTTTTCTTCCTCATTTTCTATTGTTGTACCCCCCGTTTGTGTAACGGAATAGACGAGTATAAGGGCGGTATAAGGGTGGTATAGGAATGGATAAGAAAAATAGTTGTTTGTTTGAAGGGTATAACTTGGTATTACTAAGCCAGTTTAAACGAGTATAAGAGAGTATAACAATTCTAAGCAACCCCTAGGATAAGCTATACTCATCTTATCTATTCCCATGGGTCCACATGTCAAATCAACTTTTTACACCTCATCACATCAAATCACCCATCAACACCTCTTATACATCAAATATCAAATCAACTTTTTACACTTTATTTATATTTTATTATTTATCAAACAAACAACTCAATCTTTATTCTTACGTTTTCCAATGAGAATAAAAAAAAATACAATCAAACAGAAAATATTTTATTCTTGTAGATTTGTTATTTATACTGGCATAGTTATCTATCCAGAATAACTCAATTTCGCTATCCAAACGGGGTAGAGATTTGGTTAGGTCTTTAGAATATGCACTATGAAAAAGGAAATCATTTTCCCTTGTTCCAACGAGGCAATGACTGACGAAAGTCGCGAGAAGCCTTCTCCAAGATGAAGAATTTGAATATATGAAATCCAAGCTTAGAATTCCTCATAAAATAAAATAAAATAAATATCAGAGGACCATGTTGACTTGACTTTATTTCGGTATTTATGGTGACTTGACTATTTTCGTCAACCAAATATTAACTTATCAGCCAAATTATATAAATTGATTCCGAAAAATGTTAGGCACGGTGAGTATATGCTCATGTGAGAGCTAACGTGTACTTGATTAAACAAATCAATGCTTGGTTAGAACTACTGGGACAACTGAGGATATTAGCTCTGCATTGGTAATTATCACAAAGTTATTTTATAATTTTGCCACATCATGCTAACAACATACTTAAAATCTCTTCTTGTACTCGATTTTAAGTTATAAAATTGGGATAGAAGTTGTCTATTTTGTCTCAAAGAAAAAAATTAAAATATAAGTATACATTTCTAATTTTTTTTATATTTACTATTTTTTTTTTTCAGAATTTGTCTCAACCTTTAGTAATGAATTTCTTCTTTTGTTTTTTTCCCCTCCAAATTCTGCATTTCCCACTTATTGAATGGTTCCTGAATTCAGAATATGTGCAGATGATAACAAATGGTTCTTCCTGTCTATACAATTTCCCTCGAAATTGACAGCAACAGAACAATTTCTTCGGATTCTTTATTTTGGTACTAGGTAGTAATGACAGAAATCCTCCTCCAAGCTAGCACTGTTGTAGCAGTCTTATAAATACACATCTCCCAAATACATTTCCATTTATTAATGAGATACATACTTAGTTACACAAAGTTTCTTCTTTTTTGAATTTTTTTGTAATGATTTAAATTCAATTCACTGAAATAATATATATATATTAAAAAATAAATCACATAGACTGCGTTTAAAATTGCATTTAATACTATTAACTGAATCTGTATTTTCACCGATAAAAAGATGAACAAGAGAAAAATAAGTTTAATCCAAAAAAGTCATGTTCGTTTATCTCGTTGGTGTGTTGTATATATTGATAAGACAAATAATTATGTGAGACAATTTATTATTTCTTATTCATTTGAAACTACAATTACATATTTTAACAAAATAAGCACAAATATAAAAAAATATTCTAACAGAGAAAACAATCAAATAAAAAATCATCCACGGAGATACTATGATAAATCTTATAATTACCTCCAAGTCATAAATCTAAAAGAAACAAGAAAAAATTTCTCAGAGAGAAATCAAATGATTGGCAAATAACGATAAAACCAAAGACATTGAATTGTATTCCAGATGAACCAAGATGACTTAGGTACCGTTTGGGGAGCTATTAATCGGCGTTAGCGGTCGCGAATTCCCACAAACGCAGATGGTTAACCAAACAATATTTTTCGTTTCTGCGTTTGGTTTTTTCCCCCGACATTTCATGCCTATTTTTCCTCGCGTCCTCAACGTCTCAAAAGAACGATTCTCGCGTTCGGCCGACGCCGCGTCCCTATGATCTTTGTCAAACGGTGCCTTAGGCTCTCTTTGGTTGCGGCTTTTGGAACGATTTCGTTTTTTAAAAAGTTAAAAATCCCCAAACGCACAACCAAACGGAACAGTTTTTGACGGAATCAAAAGCTGGATTCCTTTTAATATCTCTTTCGAAATCCGTGTTTTTTAAATCTAAAAAACAACGATTCTTTGTCGGAATCAATTTTTTGAATTGAAAAACAATTTTTTCTACCAAACATTAAACTCCTTTCAAATATTGATTCTTAAATTAAAAAAAAACATCTTAAAAAAATCAAAGTCTAAAATCATCTTACAAAACAGATTTATTTTAAAATCTACTTTTTAATCTGTGTTTTTTGAAATAGAGTGTTAGCTTTTGTATGGGACGGCCAGTCAACTTTGATGTCTAATAATAATAATAATAATAATAATATCATCAACAATGATGTCTTCATCAAAAGAAATAAAAAAAAAAAAATCCAAAACATCCCACCACAAGCAAAAAGTCACCTCTATTGAAACTTCTTCCATCCACCCCTCTTCCTCCACGATTTTTTTTTTTTTTTTAATTTCCAGTCAACACAACCTCCTTTCCATTCCCTCCACATATAAATGTTGAACCTTCAATCCATTCTTCCCCCAAAGACAGAAAATTAAAACTCCATCATCAGCTACCATTTGTGTTTGATCACCTTCTCTGATTGGCAATGGCAACATCCGATGAGCTGTTGGGAACTTTCGTGCCTGTTGTGGTGTACTGGCTCTACTCAGGATTCTATGTTCTTTTGGATTCCACCTCCGTTTTCGACGATTATCGCCTTCATCCGAAGAAAGATGAAGACGTCAAGAACCTCGCATCTAAAGCCACCGTCGTCAAAGGTGTCCTCGTTCAACAAGTGCTCCAGATCGCCGTCTCTCTCCTCTTATTCTCGGTAACTCTAATTCCTTGTTCTTTCTATGCTAAGGGTTAGTCTGATAATTCTGGTTTAAAAAGAGAATTCCTCGTTCCTTATAAATCAAAATGGATTCTTGTGAACGAGGAATCAAGTGAATTTTACCTTACCCATTTTGAAAAATGATCACAATTCAGTGTGATAATCTCGGCCAAAAACAAAATTTATAATCTAGTTCGGATAGATATTTTCCAGTTTGAGTATGACATAACTTTATTGGGAATTGTAATTCTGTTTGGGTGTATATTTTCTTGTTCCACCATCATAATTTTTATTATCAATTATAAATTGGGATAATAAGGGCATGACCAAGCTATTCCAGCCCTCCTTTGGATTTACTTTTGGAGCTAGTATCTAATTTTATCTGCTTGAAACAAACAACCTTTTTTTTTTGCTATTCCGACTGTATTGGGGCTTATTCTCCCCTTATTCCATACCCCAAATTGATGCTGTGGGAATGAGAATTGAATTTGAATTTTATCTAGCCAGATCAAGAACGATCAAGACTCTGAACGCCACAGCAGAATAAGAATGAAAATGATTATCAAACTGGTCATAAATCCAATTCTTCGTCTTGCAGGTCGCAGGGAGCAGCAGTAGCAGTACAGAAACCACCACCGAAACGTCGCTCTTGACGCTCGCAAGGCAATTCCTGGTGGCGATGATCGTGTTGGATACATGGCAGTACTTCCTGCACAGGTACATGCACATAAACAAGTTCCTCTACCGCCACCTCCACTCGAAGCACCACCGCCTCGTCGTCCCCTATGCCTATGGTGCCCTCTACAACCACCCCCTTGAAGGCCTCCTTATGGACACCATTGGAGGTGCTCTCTCCTTCCTCCTCTCTGGCATGTCCCCTCGCGCCTCCATCTTCTTTTTCTCCTTCGCCACCATCAAGACCGTCGATGACCACTGCGGGCTGTGGTTGCCCGGTAATATCCTCCACTTCTTGTTCGACAACAATAGCGCCTACCACGACGTCCACCACCAGTTGTATGGGAACAAGTACAACTTCTCCCAGCCTTTCTTTGTGGCTTGGGACAAGATTCTTGGGACTCATATGCCTTACTCGTTGGAGAAGAGGAAGGAAGGCGGTCTCGAGGCAAGACCGATTAAGGATTAGTGATAGTCATAGCCATTGTTGCTTGTTTTATCTACTATATGATAATTGTTTAGAAGGTTTTTTGTATAGGTGATGAGTTTAAATTGCTTCGTATGATAGATAATTATTGTGCTTGTAGTTTTACATTCAGTATCCAAAATGTCTCAAATTGATGAAATATATTGAAATATGAATGAATACATTACCAAATCATTGCCGACCTGCAGACTGCAGGGTTATGATCAATCCATTAAGAAATTGATTATTTTTCAACAAATTTGTTCAACATTACCACAGATTTTATGTTTGAACGGACCTTGTTTTTCCTAATGTACTAGTGACAAACAAGTCTCAGTCACCACTTCATACATATACTCTAGTGAATATTTAGATGTACAAAATTGATTGCAGAGTGATTTTCAAGTTATTCAAAGTGTGGTCTGCTAATGTGAAGAACTGACAAACAATTTCTTCTGGAATTTATCTGCCGTCCCATGATTCAATAAGGCTTGGGTCGGTCCTGATGATGAAAGTGGAAAATTGACCACATGCATCAAAAAGAAAAACAGTTTAGAGAATGGACAGTGGTCTTCACATTGATGCATTCTTGAGCTACCTATAAGGAAGACCAAAATCAATGTGTATTATGACTATTATCAATTGTTTTCCTCATTAAAAAGGCTAAAATAAAATGATATAATTATGATCCATTCTTGAAAGTCCATATTTTGGTAAAAGCAGTCTGGTATTTTGTACAATTAATAGATTTGATAATGTTATGTATATTTTATTTTCAATTTAGAGTCTACACGTGTTTTGATTTTTTTTAAAATAATCAAACTATCATCTAATTATGTATATATTTTTATAAAAATGAAGTGTATACTCTAAGAATTGCATAGGTCCATTTATAGAAAATAAAAAAAACGATTTATATGCTTCATTAATATAATAAATGATACTAACAAAGTATATAAGATTATAATTACAACTACAAAAAATATTGTGAGAATTTAAATATAGAGAAAATTAAGATGCAGTAGTACATGTTGTTTTATAAGAGGGACTGAGTTTTTTATTTGTATATTTTGAGTAATTATATATTATTACATTGAATCAATTCCTTATCTTCTTTGTAAATAATTATGGACAAATTTGTAGTGCCACATAATTTGTTTGTTCTCATTTTGGGAGGGGAAAACATGACAATATTATATATGATGCCTAGTGTTTGTTTATACTTTTAACAATAATCAACACATTACCCAGAAGAACATGGTTTAACACGATGACAGACCATACTCGTTGTATTGTTTGAATATAAAACTGAATTCCCTTTCTCTTATTCTTTCGCTTGTCGCGTCTGAGGTACTTTTCAAAACACAAGCAGAAGCAATTCTAGTCCAAAAACAAAGCACCAAAAGAGTTTCAAAAGCTAGATTAATTTGGCTGGCTCACTGTGTGAGACCACTTGAAGAATCATACATTGATTGTAGTCTAGAGTCTCTGGGCCATATTAAGAGACCGAGTGATCACAATCTTGCCCTATTAAATAGACATCAATATTTCTGGCCGACCAAAAAAACCTTAATTTGACAAGGGGTTAAGGTCCTAATTTTAAAAGATAAAATGTTCATAAATTTTGTTTATATTTATATTTGTTAAAATGAGATAAAATTATAAAAAATGGGGATAAATGTTATCCCAATCATTTGATGGAATAAAATATAGTCATTTTCATTTCAAAATTGGAACAATTGTCCACAGTTTATCTAGATTATTTTTTATACCAAACGATAATAAGATGTTCTTTCACTCACTTATTTGCATAATTACTCCTTATCCCACAACTTATCCTGGCATTACATATTCATAATTTGAAATGCTTAGGAAACATCTAGAGTGACTTTTGCATGTTGTAAATGGTTTGAAATTTTTTATTTATTTTGGAAGTCTAGATACCTGTCCAATCGAACTATATAATTTTATAATATAAAAATTAAAGTATAATTTTAATTAATTGGATGCATAATTTTTGTTCTTTTTAGAGTATAGGGTATGTTTAATGATTTCATATACTATGTAGATGACATAAATATCAATTAAAGTGATTGTATTTTCATAAAAATGATTTTATAGCATTAACATAGGTTTAACTCTAGTTCTGATCTCTCCATGTGGGACTTTGTAATGAGCATTGTTACACACAGTTCGTTTTACAACCTCATTTTTAGTCTTATATACCACAATAGCCATTTTCATTCACTGTAATGAAATATATATTTAACTAAAATTGTTTTACTCATTCTATAATTGTGTTCGCACAATTTATTAGAGTATATATATTATTTTTTTATAAAAATATATACTTCATTAGATGAAGGATAGTATTTAGAAAGAAAGAAAAAAAGCTTAAGACTACATGTGGGGTTGAAAAACATTACTAAGGCCCTGTTTGGAAAAAGGTTTGGAGAGCTTTTAGGTTTGCAGGAAGCTAAATTCCTAAATCCGTTTCCAAACAGAAAAAAAAGTTGTAGTCTAATTAAAAGCTGCATACGCATTTTTATAAATAAATGTTCAAAAATTAACTTTTTTATAATATGTGGAGACATTTTTTTAAAAATTCAATTTTAAACCCAATTTTTTATAACATGAGTGGATCACTATCTATAATGGTGCTCATCGTGAACTCAGGCTGGCTTTTGGATTGAGCATTAATATACTCAGTCTATTTTGTAGGCTCATACACTATGATAACGTGATATATACTACGCTATCATAATGTATGAGATTCTATCATAGTATATGATGTAAAAAAATTTATCATTTTTTCAACGTAAAAAAAAATATACTAATGTATCTAAATAACTTCATTTCATCCACCTGTATATACTTTAGTGAGAGAGTGTATGATTTAAAAAATAAAAACAATCGGTATGGACTGCAATTGGAACTGCAGTAGGGCCGCACTTATCATCTTCATTATGGATTTCATATCCAATATTGCCGGTTAGTAAACCGGAGTCTGTGGGCTGGCTAAATTCTCAGGTTTGGATCCTTCACATTGGACCCGAATGTGAGTACGGATTACAATTGAGCCCAGCCCAAGCTGTGGGCTCGAGTCTAAACATCGAGCTCAAACCCATTTAGATATTGTTTATTTCAGTTAGTTTAAATAATAAAACTTATGTAGTCTAAGGAAATAATACATGTATAAATCATTTTTAAAAGTCATTTAAATGTTCATGGCATTTCTATTTGACAAATCTCTACCGTTGCTACATCTAATATATATTTTTATGTCTAAACATGAGTGAAAATGCATATATTCTGAACCGACCAGGCTCAATATAATTCATCTATCAAACAAAGCATGGATACTCTCACACTTTTTCAAAATCCCCACCCCATTATTTATCCAATCCCACCGTATTTTTACACTAATCCCACCCATATATACACATTATTTCATTCTCACCCCAACCCCATTTATTTCTACAACTACCCAGGGGCGGCTCCATCTTTGTTGAAGTGGAGTCAATTGACCCCATCGAATTATTTTGACAAACAAACTAACCATTAGGTGGTGGGTCATTCAAGAGGCCCATTAATACAATCATATGAGGAGGGCTCATTTATACGAGTAGACTCCATCAATTTTTTTTAAAAGAAAAAATAATATGTTCAGCCTCAATTGCAGTCCAAACTAGTTTTTTTTAATCATATACTCTCCTATTGAAGTAGATGCAATTATATAAAATAAAATATATACTGAAATGTATTAATATATTTTTTCGCATTGAAAAATGATAAAAAGTTTGCGTCATACACTATGATAGAATTTCATACACATTGACAATGCAGTATATACTACGTTATCATTGTGTATGAAGTTGCAAAACAGACTGAATGTACCAGCACTCAAAAAATAAACCAACTTTAAGTGATGAGGTCATTCAGGAGGTTCATTTGTACAACCTTATCAAAGTCACATGGACCCATTAAAAAACCATATGATAAAGAATATATTTTTATAAAAATTTATGAAATTTATTTTTTTAATGACACCAATTATTAAAATTCTTGGAGCCGCCACCGACCATCCTCCCCCCCCCCCCCCCCGCGCCTTCCATGACCTTCTTCGCTCGATATTAGTCGTCCGCCACCATCACCACTGTCATTGCAATCATTGCCACATAACACCGCCGCCACTCTCTTCATCTCCCCACTCCCTGACCTCCTCCACTCTCCTCCATCCGCCATCACCATTGTCGATCATATACCACACTACCACCACTCTTTCTCCCTCCGCCGTTTCCTTCTTCCTCTTCGACTTGATCTCCATTCCTCTTTTTCTTTTTCTCTTTTCCTTTCCTCCTTCCGCCGCCCTCCCTAATCCCTTTCTCTCTCTTTTAATTCCTCTCTTTTCATCTCTTTTCTTCTTGTCGGTCATCCCACCCCATTTTTTTTTATTTTTTTTAGGATGAAGTGACCAAAAACTAATTGGCTATGAAGGACTAGTTTAACATTTACAATTCCCTCATTGAAGATTTTTAAATTTTTCTCACAACTACCGTAATATTTTAAAATATAATTACGCGGTTTGGAAGAAATATAATACTCCGTCATATATCCAACTGAAGATTACATCGGGCACCTTCCTTCAGTAGGGACCCGCACCAGTTGATGATGAAAACAAATTAAAAATGGCCAACAAACAAATTCCCCAAAATTTAATATATATGCTTACATATATTTCAAAGAAGTACTATAATGATATAACAGTCCTCTGACGCAGCTGACCCACGGTATTTAAACTCTAGATGCACCATGAACTCTCTGCATGGCAATTATTTCTTACATATATGTAGGCCATTGTTTATGAGTCCATGTGATATCATTCTGCTCTTTATCTATCCCTTATACCATTCATCCTGACTAACCCATATTTCTAGAAGAACAACATTATTTCACATGTCATATATATGGAATATGAAATTTTATCTTCTTTTGAGTCAATGAAGAACAAAGAGACTCAAAGTGAATCAGTACTTTTAAAAACGTTATTAATTAAAGAATGGAATTGAAAGCAATCTTCGAGAGCTTAAATTTGACTTTGGTTGCTCCAACAAAAAAAAATGGAGCTAACGAGGCGTCAACTGGTGCAGACATATTATAATCTACCGTCCCCGGATATATATGAATGAAAATACAAAAAGAATTAATAAAGCAAGTTAATATTTGGTTGAGCAAAGCTTGAAAATAAGGTATGTTGTGCACTACATTAGACAGTACATTAAGGTATTATATTTAATTAACTAGTACGTAATTACAAAAAACACAAACAAAACAAATAAAATCTACATATCTACTATTACAATGTGAACTCCATGGGAATACAAATTAAATGAGACCATGTGTGATGAGTGTACTCATTCCATCCGATAAATCAGATTTGTTCAATGAACCTAGATAATTTAAAACAAGCACAACTAACTCATCATGAAACGAATAAAAAGATCCAATCAAAATCCTTAAACACAAGACTAACAAGTCTCAATAGAGAGGAAATCTAAAATATTATTGATAAAAAAATTGTTTTGCTTTAGGTTACAAGTTTCATTTTAAACTAATAACAGAAAATTAAAAATGACTAAAAATAACAAAAACAGATAAATTAGTTATTCCTGATTCTATGGGAACATAGATAGATCATAGGACGAGCTCAATTCCAATTTATGAGAGATAAATAACAAATATAACAATTACTAAAAATAGCAACCGCTAATTTGAAGGCCTAAATAAAATAATTTTTGAAAACTAAATTTTTTAAAAACTAAATAGCAAACTAAATTTTTTGAAAGCTAATTCACTACTCCAGAAGATCTCCTCAATATTTATCTTTCACGTAAAATTTCGTGCAATTTCAAAATTGTGACCCATGATTTTCACCGGCAGATATTTTAGTAATTATTTGGTGAACTTCTTTGGTTGTCCCATGTGCAACAAAATGTCTTGTATCAAGAACAAAAAAAAACCAAATAGAGGATACATTGACATTCCATGAGCTTTCATATTTATAATCACACTTTTTTTTATTCAATTTTATAATATTCAAATTTATTTGTTTTTTCTATCAAATAACTGTTGGATACAGTGGTGGACCCAAAAAAAATTTCAGGGGGGTTGAAAAAATTACTTGAATATTTTTATCAATCCAAAATACCCCTCTAAAAATTTAAAACATATATTATAAATTATGAGATACGTAAAAATCCAAAATACCCCTCTAAAATTTTTTAAAACATATATTATAAATATATATAGTTTTAAATTATGAGATATGGGAAAAATATTGTACATTATAATGAAATATAAATATTAGAATTTTTTTTCCACTTTTTAAAAATTAAAAAAAAACATTAAAACAAAAAATATCATAATCTTTTAAAATAAATTTTTTTAGAAATATATTTTGTTTTAAAATGGTTGATTTTAAAGATTAAATGTTGAAGATAATGAATATTAAAATTAACTCATGTTGAAGAAAAGAACCATAGAACACAAGTCGCTACTGCATTCAATTAATTGTAAAAGTAAATGTTTATAACCATTCATTACTATTAAAAACAAAATGTATAAATGCGGAGTAGATTAGTTAACAAACACATTATAAAATTGGGGAGCCGCCCCCCCCGGTTGATACTATGGGTCCGCCCCTGGTTGGATACTGTGAGAGAAATATTGAACTTAATTTAGATAAGTATTCAATGGAGTGTCCATATCAATCATGAATTTGTTCTTTAAAGGAGAAAAATCACAGCATCATATTGTTAAATTATTTTTTTTTCAAACCCGCGTTTAGTTTAAACAGTTGGACCATCTAACGATGATAATGATCTCACTTGCACTAAAATATATAGATGAGAAAGAAAATCACGCATCTACCAAAAAGGTCTTCCTTTTGAACACGAAGTCAAAAAATACTACGGTGGCCGCCCGCTGAGTCTGACCAAATTTTTATTTAAATTATGAAAAATGATACCATTAATTTATCAAACGCATATGAGATATATGATTTTTAAAAAATAAAATTGTATTTATCACATGACCGCTACTAATGTATTATAAGCTTGAAATCTTCTAAATTGTATGTATCATGGTATATATGCTTTATTATATTACAAAAATGTAAAGCATATGTTTTCAATTTGTATTATTATGATACATTAGAGCATCTTCAATGGGGTCTTCATTTTGAAGACTCCTATTGAAGATTTATAACTTTTGAAGACCCCTAAACTCAAATGGGATCTTTATTTTGAAGATTTTGCTGTTTTGAAGACTCATAAACTCTAATGATGGATCTTTAAATTTTTTTTTTGTAGGTCTTCAAATCACTATTTTGATTTGTTAAAATTCTTATTCTACCCTTTATTTATGTCGTCTATATTGTTTATTGACATTTATGTCCTAATTTTAATGTAAATAACCAAATTATATTAACTCTATATTTTATAATTTGAAATCTGAAATTTTAAAACCACCAACATTTGAAATTTGAAATTTGAATCACCCAATAGTTGAACCGGTAACACTTATCATATTCATTTTTTTGTTCAATAAATAGTTCGATTTTGAACATTGCTTTTGAATTTTAATGATTCATTTTTTCTTTATTTTGTCGTGATATTGTTAATTTGTTATAGTTCAAATCTGGTTAACCGAATAGTTGAACTGATGATTCTTTATCCTATTCATTTCTCTGGTTCAATGAATGATTTGATTTTTGAAACATTGTTTGTGAACTTTACATGAAATTTTTTATATTTTTTTTTCAAAATTTCATATTTTTATTAAATACAAATAAAAAATTAGAAATTTATAATTTTGTAGGAGTTAAATGTCATTTATCAAAATTGTTATAAGTTAACAAGGTTATTTGTGACATTATCCTCATTGATATGACACATGGAGACCCAAATAGTGAATTTCAAAATATAGAATTTGTTTTGAAAATGAAGACCTCAATTTCCTTTTTGACGTCTGATTGGAGTTGGAAGAGGGGAATTGGTCTTTAAATCTCCATTTAACCGTCCGATTAGAGCTGCTTTTATATTTATAAAAATACATTTTATTGATTAGGTATATAATTTTTATAAAAAAAAAATTATAATGTACTTGAGTTGCAAACAAAAATCGGTCGTCGTAACATGTCTTCCACTCCATGAATGTTATCCCCCACCTAAAAGCTAAAACCCACCTCCCTAAACCAATATATAATATCCACTTTCATTGACTCGGCGGCCAAGTTGTTCCTAACCACAAACAATTTCAATGACTGCAGAGGCAACATTCAGGGGAGGCGAAATTCGACACAATAAATATCCCTTTCTTGTCATGCACGCATTATCATTCAATAATTCACGTGTGATTAAATAATTTTTATGTTTACAGAAGTTGTGTTTTATAATCTCACAATTAAACAGAAAAACTAAAATATTTTTTTACTGACAGATTTTAGATAAATAATATTAAAAAATTGTATTTTTAAAAAACTGAAAAGAACAATTTTCTGCAAAATCAAATTTAAATTCAATATTGCATAAAATCAATTTTGTAATCGTCCAACCAAACGCGACGCACAACAGCTTTACCAAGAAAAAATAAATAAATAAAGACCACTAAAAGAGAATCCAGTAGTGGGTCCCCACATAGCCATCTCTTCCCACAGTCCCACACCAATCCATGGAGGAAGCTTCCATTGCATATATATCTTTTAATTTTTAGTCCTCCTCCCTCCTCCTCCATCTCTCTCTCTCTCTCTCTCTCTCTCTCCCCGAGTTTCAAAATGGATCAAATTGTGTGGGATCAAGTGTTGGCCACATTCGTGCCCATAATCGTGTACTGGCTCTACTCCGGCCTTTACATGGCCTTCGGTTCCTCCACCCACAAGTATCGGTTGCACTCAAAGAAAGAAGAGGACACAAAGAACTTAGTCCCCATGAACAAGGTTGTTAAAGGTGTCCTCCTCCAACAATCCCTTCAATCCTCCGTCGCCCTCCTCTCCTTTTGGGTAAGTAAACCAAGGGGCATCATGGTGGCTACGGCCTAGGCGCCCTTTGCAGGGTGCGCTGGGCGATGATTGATACTCTATCAACTATTGTTCTAAGATGATGTTGCAAGATTTTTAATTTATGTTTTTTATTCCCCCTTACTCATACTTTTTTTTAATAAAAGTGACGGCAACAAAAGTTTACATTTTTCAAAAAACATCTTTTTTTCATTTGAACCAGATAACAAGCATGACCACCAAATCCCAACAACAACAACAACAACCGTCGCTCCTCACCACATCAAAGCAATTCTTGGTAGCGATGTTCGTGTTCGATACATGGCAGTACTTCATGCACAGGATCATGCACCACAGCAGGTTCCTGTACAAGCACCTCCACTCCTGGCACCACCGCCTCATCGTCCCCTACGCCTTCGGCGCGCAGTACAACCACCCGATCGACGGTCTCCTCATAGAGACAGCCTCAGGAGCCGTGGCTTTCCTGGTCTCCGGCATGTCGCCCCGCGCTTCGATCTTCTTCTTCACTTTCGCGACGATCAAAGGCATCGACGACCACTGCGGGCTTATGCTGCCGTGGAACCCGTTCCATGTGTTCTTTGGAAACAACGCGGCCTACCACGACGTCCACCACCAGTTGTATGGGAGCAAGTACAACTTCTCTCAGCCTTTCTTTGTGGTTTGGGACAAGGTGTTTGGGACTTACATGAGTTATTCGATTGAGATGAGGGAGGAGGGTGGATTCGAAGTGAGGCCTGTGAAGAAAGAATGATGATCAACATTATTGGGTAGAGTATGATTTTTAGGGTAAGTTTTAATTTTTGTTCATGTATGATGAGCTTTCCATGATTGGGTTGTATCATGTTCATTGATTGATTGGGTGCTGCTGATGGATTTATGCAAGCCCATCCGTAATCCGCACCCTTTTTTTAAATATATATATTTTTATACTATTAAAAAAAATCAGTATTTACCTATTGAAGTTTATATTGTTAGAGCATCTCCAATCTTATACTTAAACTTTTACTTAAATTTAAATTTAAGTAAAATTCATCCAAAAACTCTCCAAACATTTACTCATACAATCAAGTTTTTACTTAAATCTTTATCAAATCAAATTAAACTCAAATTTTTACCCAAATTGGACTCTTTTTTCTCTGTCTCCGCACTTTCTTCCAATGTGACGTGTTTTTTTTCATTCAACTCCACCTTTAGTTGAATTATATTAAATGTCTTCTCACATCTCAAAATTTTCACTATCTTGAAACCCAAAAAAAAAAGTTTTCTTTTTTAAATCTTCATCTTTTTTTTTTACTTCTTATTTTTACTTCAATAAAAAATATTATTTTTTCTTTTTTTAAAAAAAATTTGATGATTATAATTTTTAAATTTGAATATTCTGAAGGAAAGAAAAATTGAGTAGTAAATATTTTTGAGAAAATGACTTTTAAAATATTTATAGAAATAACTAGAAGAAAATGTGAATTTTTAAAGATTTGAGTAAAAATACAAATTATGGTTGGATATCATATCAAATCAAGTTTTTACTCAAATTTTAAGTGAAATGTGGATATACGTTTGAGTATAGGCTAGAGATGGCCTTACCGAAATATACTTAATTGCACATATCATGGTTTCTCTACCAAAGGTGAGCAATTAACCAATGGACTATCCATGAATATACATGAAGTCGTTGTTTGGGTAGAGTAATTAGGGAGAATTGGGGAGAGTAAAGGAAGAATATGCTTAAAAAACTATTTGTTTAAAAAAGAATAGAACAGATGGGTATAATTATGACAGAATAGATAAAAATAAACTAGTATTTGTATTACAGATCTTCCCTAAAATTGTATATATTACTGCATCTAATCAATTCCACTTGTACAAATGGGCTTCAATCACTTTCACATCAAATGTCAAGACCTCTTATAAATCAATGGGCTCACAGGTCAAATCACTTTCACATTTAATAAATCTTTATTCACATCTTATTCATATTTTATCCACAGCTTATCCACAATCAATCAAACAACAAAAACTTTATTATTATTGTTAGAATAAAAGAAGAGATTTCTTCTTATTTTATAACAGAAGTCAAATGCTCTATTTAGAAATACACAAATAAAACCTTAAAATATCATAACATGATCAAAATAGGAAAACTCTGAAAGCACAAATGACTAAATATTGTCATAACAATGACTCAATAGTCATTATAATATTTAACAATTACATTTTTCAATAAAAATAATTAAAAACTCAACCAAATAATAAATCACTTATTTCATTGATATATATATATATCTATTATTAAAATAGTCATACACTTCAAAATAACTAATGTCTAATGTCTCTATCCAAATTGCATCGAAAAGGATTGTATTGTATTGTCGTAATCGAAATTAATTTCATATAGCCAGTGACAAGTGATAACATGCATGTACTAAGTCAGACATCAAAGTTTTGATCGGATTTCCAAATCAAAATAAGTTGTCCGGGTCCACAATACGCATTTTAAAAAAAGAATAAGCGCCGGATCGAGAACAAACAGAGGACAACAAAATGACATGCCTTTAATTTCCAAAATAATTTTGATGTCATTCCAAAATAATTTTCATCACATCTTTAAGCCGTTCAAGTTGTGATCTCATATGGTTCTTATAATTCTTACACATCATAATGAGCATAGATATAATACAATAAATCGTCATTATGGCCTCCTTTGTCTGGTATATCAAATATATAAAAATTATGATAAGATGAAATGATAAATATCTTTTGATCACAAACAATTATAATATTATTTTTACTTTCAGATAATAGTTTGGCAAGTTCATTTAGAAGAATTATTAAAATTTATATCATTTTTCAATCATTGGTATAAATTAAATAACATATTTATAAAATTATTAGCAAAAAGTGAGGTCACTTGTATAAATTTTTATACGAATCACGGTCGTCAATGATATTTAATTATGATCACAGTTTTTATCAAAACCATGATTATTTAAAAATATAGGATTAGAATCGTGATTTTTTTATATATAACAAAGATGGTTTATTAAAAAATTGTGTTCATTTAATAGATATTTTTATCATGGGTTAATTAAAATGTGATCTTTTACCTACAAAAGGATCACATTTTAATCAAAATTGAGATTTTTTCATTGAAAAAATCTAAAAATATGGAGTATGACCCCCATAAATTTGACCTCACACCCGTCTCTCTCACGCCCCTCTACAACACCGGCATCTCCTCGACTTCCGCAACGCCATAGCTAACGCGTCGCAACAACGGCGATAACTAGAGTGCTCGAAGCAGGGTTTCACATAGGGGGTGCGAGGAAGCGGTCGATGCCATGGGGAGATGCGCGGAGAAGTGCAAGGCTGCGAGGAGGAGGCACGCGTGGAAGTAGAGATGGCTGCACGGAGGGTGCAGAGACGGTCGAAGCTGTGAGGAGATGCGCGAAGGTGTGCAGTGACATGATGTGAAGGATTCCGATGAGAAAAAAAAATTACGGTAGTTGCGATACCATGTTATAATCAGAAAATGAAATAATGAAAATTATTGTATTCCTCTTAAGGTCCAAAACCATTTATATATACAGTTACATAGGAGTTACATGTGTAATACACAATATATGTAATGACATAACATATATAATCCAACAAGCTTAATTTATAGAGATAGTAAAATAAAATTTATGAAACCAGTCAAGAGAGGGAAGATAGGCACGAAGATGTAGGACTTAAGGTAGCGTTTGGTAACGCGATTACAAAACTGGTTTTCTACACTCGTTGGGTTTAAAACTGATTCTGTAGGAAGCTGTCTCTCTTCAGCTTTCTCAAATCATAGCTTTTGGACACTATTTATCTAAAATCTGTTTACAAGAAGCTACGATTGTAAAAAAAAATTGTTGCACGATTGAAAAACCAGCTTCCTGCAATCATAAACGTTAATCGTACAACCAAAAGCAATCTTAAAAAGTTAAAACTCTATCCATTCAATTCCCAAGACAGTGGTCAAGCCTACACTTTTTGATCGATTTCATCATATAGAGTAGAAATATCTTGGATGGTGATATATCGACAATTTAATAATTTGATGCATCACAGTCTCACGTAACATTCGCATCAGTCACCAAAATTATTCTAAAACACAGCACAACATTATTGATTCTCTACAGTTTTCTCTTGTCAGTGCACGCAATTTAATTAGGCTTCATCTTCTAATCAAATACGTGTGGGTACCACGAAAGAAAATACGTGTGGGTACGCACGTGGAAGGATCCTTTCACGCGGGGTTATACAGTTTCATTAGAAGGGGAGATGGGGATTTAACAGTGTCAATTTGTCATCCTGACTTGACCCTTGCAATCAAAATCAAATTAACCAACAACCACACCCATGGATTTGACTTTCAACGTGGACACCCAATCAAAACTTTTTTCATATATACTTTGATATATTGGGTGCGTTTGATTACGCGATTACAAACTGATTCTGCAAAATTCTGGATTTGAATATTGATTCTGCAGGAAGCTTATCCCCCAGCTTTTGAAATTAATAATTTTTGGGCCTAGAATCTATGCGATTACAGTAAAATTGTTTAGTTGTATAATTACGAAAGTAGTTTTCTGCATACTCAAATGATAGATGTGACATTCAATAGGTCATCACCACTTGCAAATATATATATGTACATTTTTTTCATATGTGAACTTCTAGCCGGTCAAAAACTTAATTCTTCACGCGTTCAATTATCTATCTATATAAATCCCACACTAGCTCCCTCAAGCATCCAAATTAAAACACACCAACTCATACAACATTAACTCTTATTGGAATCATTGATCACTCTTCAATGGATCTGAGTCTTTTAGCCTCTGATGAGGTACTGGGCACATTTGTGCCCATAGTTGTCTACTGGGTCTACTCCGGGCTTTACATGACAATGGGTTCCTTGAACAATTATCGGTTGCACTCAAAGAAAGATGAAGACACCAAGAACTTGGTTCCTAAGGGCAAAGTTGTTAGGGTGTCCTCCTCCAACAGACACTTCAAGCTTCTGTCTCCCTCCTCTCTTTCTGGGTACGTATATCAGTTATTAGTGTTGGATTCCATCAGATTTCATCGATATCCAAAAAGAAAAATTTAGCAATAATTATTTCTTGTTTAATTTGTGTAGATAATGGGCACTAGCAACACCCAACAAACTCCTCCTCCTCCTCCTCCACTCATCGTGACGGCGAGACAGTTCATCGTTGCGATGTTCGTGTTCGATACATGGCAGTACTTCATGCACAGGATCATGCACCACAACAGGTTCCTATACAAGCACCTCCACTCCTGGCACCACCGCCTCGTCGTCCCCTACGCCTTCGGGGCGCAGTACAACCACCCGATCGACGGTCTCCTCATCGAGACGGCCGCCGGGGCCGTGGCTTTCCTGGTCTCCGGCATGTCGCCACGCGCTTCGATCTTCTTCTTCACGTTCGCAACGATCAAAGGCATCGACGACCACTGCGGGCTCATGCTGCCGTGGAACCCGTTCCATGTGTTCTTCGGAAACAACGCGGCCTACCACGACGTCCACCACCAGTTGTATGGGAGCAAGTACAACTTTGCTCAGCCGTTCTTTGTGGTTTGGGACAAGGTGCTTGGAACACACATGCCTTTCAGGCTTGAGAAGAGAGTGGGGGGTGGATTTGAAGCGAGACCCATTAAGGATTAGATGTGGATATATGTGTGTGTTTTATTTGATTTGAATTTTATTTGTAGAGCGAAATTGCCCTATAATGATGCATGCGTTCAATAGTCCATGCAAATATCTTTTCATCTTGTTTGTTTATTTGAGATTTGATGATGAGGTGACCATGAGTAACATGCATGTATGGATTAATTATCTTATTTGTTACTTGAAAGTTGGAAACCTTAAAGTGTGACCATTCACAGTCAATGCTTTGAGATAGAACCGACAAAAAAAAATGCTTTGTGATAGATAAATATTTTTGACTTTGCGCCCCCCCCCCCCCTCCCCCCAATATAGAAATATTTATGACTGAGAAATAGTAACAAAAGCATACTAGAATGGGCAAAAAATAACTAACCGGGTGCGGGTCATCAAGATCCATCTGCTCTACTCCTCTCGACAGCTTTTTTGGGATGGCCGGCGCTCCTCCTCCTCGAGCGTTGTAAAACACAGGGTTGGGGGTGGCCTGCAGAAGACCATCCGACACTCAAATTAGTAGAATGCACATCTAAGGTAGCTGTAAAAAGAATTTCACATACCTTACAGGGTGAACTCTTTCCCTCTTTATAGTATTATCTGTCAAACATTAGAATATTCTGAGGATCCTCTTCCCAACGGATAGATGAAATGGAATCCTAGATTCTCTTGTGCTATTCATGGGATTTGTAGGATCTGCAATCATTATTCCTTTATAAATACACATAATTTGCTGAGATTTTGTGAATTAATTGGTGATTAATTCCACATCCAAGATTAGCTTTCTTTTGACGGAGACCAGTTGATCAAGATTCCCCGTGAGCCACATTGGAAGCAGCAACCTCTTTTTTATCGTAGTCAGAAAGCAGCCAGAAATCAAAGCGGAGTGACCCTTTTGTTACTCGTGACCTTAAATTTGACCCTGTGTATATTATTGTAATATTAGAGGATCATCTCTATGATAGCCTCATATTTAATATATCTGTGTAGACTTAGATAATCAACAGTTGATAATCTGACCATAATTCATAAATTGAGTTTTGGATTTACTGTCTTGAGATGATGATCGGTCGTGGGCATTGAAGGATTGATGGGCCGGATCCACCGATGGTGGGCGATCCGAGTCGTGGACCTTTGTTAATCGGGTTATGGGCAACTGGTACGTGGAGCATGGTGAGTGGGCCTCATTTTTAGGCCCTACACATACCAATTTAGAGTTTGCTATCAAGTGAAAAAAATGCTTTCAGTTAAAATGATAAAAAAATGTTCAAGAATTTAATGAAAGTGAGCTATTGGATTTTTTTTTAATAAAAGCATCCTAAAATAATCTTTTAACCCCCTATTTGGTTAGAGATCGAAATAAGCAATTCCAAGATGGATAACTATTTCAGAATGGATAAAGAATAAGTCTTTTTTTTGTTTCATCGTGTTTTTTCTATTTTCATTTGCTATTAAAACATAATAAAGACATTTTTGTTATTTGGTTGACCATAGATAACATGTGAACAAGATATAGATAATGATTTATAACATGTAAAAAAAAACGATTTGACAAGTGATCCACTAATTTATAAAAGGTAATAACATATGATTGACATATGAGCTCATTATATATACCAGTTGAATAAATTGGGTAAAATAACATAATTTCAATGGAGAGTTGAAATACCAATATCAATTTATTTCACTATCCAAACAGAGACTGCCCCCATTTGATTGGAGAATAAATCTTAAAATAAATGAGAATTAATTGGAATATACTCAAAATGGGGGTTTGGAAGGCTGTAATAAATGAGAATTTGTATGTCAGAGTAACTACGGTATAAAATTGTATATGGATTTCAGTCAACTCCTCAAATTAAGTTATTTCAAGTTATTTAACCTAAAAGAATACATGGATTCACTATCAAATCAATTGTCACCATATCTTATAATTCAACTGTCATCATTTTTTCACATTTTAAAATTATTTATCCGCACCTTATTCACACTTTATCTAATCAACAAAAATTTAATTATTTTATTTTTTAGAATAATTCAAAACACAATTAAATAAAAAATTAATTTATCTTTATTTGTACTAAAGTAGTTGTGAAGCTCAAAATAATTTAATTCTACTTAAAATAAGGAATGGAAAAAATGGAGAAGTAAAAATTAAGCCAAGGGGAGGACACGCGTGGAAGCATGGAGACCAGTGGAATGGCGACCACAGAGTACAGATCCATTCACACGCGGTTATAAAGTTCCATTAGAAGGGGAGGTGGGGATTTAATTAGCAGTGTCAATTTGTCATCCTGCCTTGACCCTTGCAATCAAAATCAAATTAACACCACCACACATGGCTTTGACTTTGAACGTGGACCCAATCAAAACTTTTTTCATATATACTTTGATTTATTAGGGTGCGTTTGGTGGGTGGGTGCAATTGATTCTAAAGTAATTTGAATTTGAAAACCGATTCTACAGTAAGTTCATCCTCAGCTTTTGAAAATAGCAGCTTTTGAACTTGAAATATTTCTGCAAGTCTATCACCACTTGCAAATATAATACATGTATATATTTTTCATATACGTGGACTTCCAGGCAGCCGGCCTAAAACTTAATTCTTCACGCGTTCAATTATCTATCTATATAAATCCCACCCTAGCTCCCTCAACCATCCAAATTAAAACACACCAACTCATACAACATTAACTCTTATTGGAATCATTGATCACTCTTCAATGGATCTGAGTCTTTTAGCCTCTGATGAGGTCCTGGGCACATTTGTGCCCATAGTTGTCTACTGGGTCTACTCCGGGCTTTACATGACAGTGGGTTCCTTAAACAATTATCGGTTGCACTCAAAGAAAGATGAAGACACCAAGAACTTGGTTCCTAAGGGCAAAGTTGTTAGAGGTGTCCTCCTCCAACAGACACTTCAAGCTTCTGTTTCCCTCCTCTCTTTCTGGGTACGTATATCAGTTATTAGTGTTGGATTCCATCAGTTTTCACCCATATCCAAAAAGAAAAATTTAGCAATAATTATTTCTTGTTTAATTTTTGTAGATAATGGGCACAAGCAACACCAAACAAACTCCTCCTCCTCCTCCTTCACTCATCATGACGGTGAGACAGTTCATCGTTGCGATGTTCGTGTTCGATACATGGCAGTACTTCATGCACAGGATCATGCACCACAACAGGTTCCTATACAAGCACCTCCACTCCTGGCACCACCGCCTCGTCGTCCCCTATGACTTCGGCGCGCAGTACAACCACCCGATCGACGGTCTCCTCATCGAGACGGCCGCCGGGGCCGTGGCTTTCCTGGTCTCCGGTATGTCGCCACGCGCTTCGATCTTCTTCTTCACCTTCGCAACGATCAAAGGCATCGACGACCACTGCGGGCTCATGCTGCCGTGGAACCCGTTCCATGTGTTCTTCGGAAACAACGCGGCCTACCACGACGTCCACCACCAGTTGTATGGGAGCAAGTACAACTTTGCTCAGCCGTTCTTTGTGGTTTGGGACAAGGTGCTTGGAACACATATGCCTTTCAGGCTTGAGAAGAGAGTGGGGGGTGGATTTGAAGCGAGACCCATTAAGGATTAGATGTGGATATATGTGTGTGTTTGATTTGATTTGAATTTCATGTGTAGAGCGAAATTACCCTATAATGATGCATGCGTTCAATAGTCCATGCAAATATCTTTTCATCTTGTTTGTTTATTTGAGATTTGATGATGAGGTGACCATGAGTAACATGCATGTATGGATTAATTATCTTATTTGTTAGTTGAAAGTTGGAAACCTTAAAGTGTGACCATTCACAGTCAATGCTTTGAGATAGATATATATTTATGACTTTACACACCCCCCTCCTCTTTTTGAGATATATATATATATTTATTACTTACAATCTAGCAAGGTCAAAACGTTTATTTCTTGGGCACATGCCTTGCCTTTATAGTGGCTGTATATAATTTATATTCATACGAGATGTATCTTTTAGAAACTGGTCTTAATTAATTAATATGGTTTGACAATTAAACTTAAATAAACAGCATCCTTTGTAAAAGCATATATATGATTTCTAGATTGATAATTGTCCATCGCAGACTAATAAGTATCGGTGCATATACGAGTGATGATTCATGAGTGTATGGTTTTCGTGGATGAACATTTTAACTGAGATTGTAATTCCTTGCTAGCTATGTTAAAGTTTGTAAGGGAAAAAGAAAGAAAAGAAAACAGCTTTTATTTATTAACAGGAAAAATTGAGATTTTCTTAAATATAACAAAAGTATATTTCTTGATAATTTAATTTTAAGAGTAGTCTTAAATAAAAAGCTATTTTTTAAATATGTTTTCAAATACCTCGATCATTAATCTACTTTGATCGATGTCCAGTGTTTTCTGATTAAAACCGTGTTTTGTCTTTTTCATTTGCACGTGGGCTTTTCTTTATATACAAAGACTCACAGGACGACAAAGTCCATTTTACTCCTCCTCGCACTTGAAAAACGGGTCAACGTGGACCCAAAACTATATATGGGTCAAAAGCCCACGATAACCTAACCCAACGAAAGTTAAAATACTTTTTAATTTTCACATTGCTATAAGCAAGGCTTGATCGATTCAAGTGTTATATATTATGGAGTCTGATGATGTACACAGAGAATTGTTAGCGTTATGCAGGATCAAACGAGGGTTATAGATTGTATACAATTAATATATTTTTTTGGTGTCTTTCATGTATTGACTTTTTGTTATAATGAGATGTCAGTATAAAATGGTATTTCATATTTTTCATTAGGTTATAGGGTTTTTATTTTCAACGTGACCATTGTAAAAATTTCTCGATTGTTAATAGTGGATTGATTTCTGGTATTCTTTGTCGTATGTAAGATTTGCCGAACCACATAATTATTTATGTATTTTCTTCTGTTTGTTTGTTTATTCCTTTTATTGATTAATAAATTCGTAACACCATCCTTAGATCAACCCCATATAGTGGAGGTGTCCCTACCAACGGGCGCAGAGATTAATTTTATGGTAGTCCTCAAGCCAAATTCACAACCAATCATTTGTCTCCTTATACATAACGTACTAAGGTTAGGTTCATATAAATATGTATAACATTTTTTTAAGGTAAATGTAGATTTTTGTAATTATTAAGGGTATGTTTATATATAAATTTAGATAGATTCTGCATTTAAAAAGCTAAAAATTTTCATACTCAAATTCAAACACATTTTCAGCGTTTAGTTTTTCTAACCACTATTTTTCTTTTTTAGACTAAAAAATTTTACGATTGAAAATCTAATAAAATAATATTTTTCAAAAACTGAATTTAAAACATAAAATTATAAGAATTCTAACAATTTAACTTCACATTCAAACAATGTCTAAGTCTAAGAAGAAATATAGTTACAGAGACCCAATAAATATGTATGACATGTACCAAGAAGAAAATTCTCAAGCCAAGTTCACAACCGATCATTGGGACACTCAATTTAAGTCGTACAGATAAATTCACATGTTAGTTGGAATTAGACTTTTTGACAATGTCAATTGTCTTAAAGACACATCAATCGAGCTATTTCTTGTTCTTAATGTTTTTTATTTATTTATATAATATAATATACACACATTATTACTATGAAAGACTGGGATCGACTTTTAATTCATTTTGACTAATTAACATTAATTGAAGGAGATGACACAAACTATTGCGTGCAACTACAATTATGTTGATAAGTGCGTGCGGTATATGTACACATACACACACATATATATACATACTAACATACATACATACATAATATATATATATATATATATATATATATATAGGGAAATGATACGGTGCGGGACGTGCGGTCGTGCGCGAACGACCACGGGCCGTCGATCACGGGTCCATCGCGGGTCCATCGCATCGGACGGTCGGGGGCGATTCATCTCGACCGTTGGATGCGATGGACCCGCGATCGGACGAACGACGTCGTTCCCGCACGACCGCACGTCCCGCATATTATCATCTACCTATATATATATATATATACATCTTTAATATTTAGGGTGTGCTTGTGCATGATGGAAATTGAAGGAAAGTGAGAGAAAATAAAAAAAATTTACTTTGACCATTCAAAAAGCTAGCATTTGTGCCAAGCAAGGAAAAAAAAATTTCATCACTTTCCATCTTCTATTTTGTCTTATTAGAAAAAATGGGAAAAACTTTTCATTTTCCCATATGTGAGAATTTGAGAGAAAGTGATGTAAATTTTTTTCACCATATGTACAAACACTATGAAAGTTGGTCAAAGGGAAAAATTTTTACTTTCCACCACTTTCTCTTTAACCCAAATTCTCACACTTTCTTTCATTTTTCCTTCAAATTTGTTCACAAACACACCCTTAATACCTGAATGTAGTTGACTTTAAAGGTCTTTAACTAAATCTACATGAACAATTCTATGTAGATAGATCTCAAAGTACGTATCTATGCATGTTGAGCTAACAGACTAATTGACTCCCTAATGAATTGACTCTCAATTAATGACTCTAACAAACAAGACGCATTCACGAGCAATACAACCACCCTCACCGATCGATGTTGATGTTTGCTAGTACCAAAGTCCAGGGTTGGGTCTTAATTGAATAATAAAGAAAAATGTTTTGTTGACTCAAACAGGTGTTGTGTCCCGTTTGGATCCGTGCATGGTGGGATGAATTTGACATTGAAAATTTTGAAAATTCTTCATAGCGGATTTGAATGGATTCCGCCATTAATATCCCTACCATCAGCAAGAGAGAATTACATAACTTTATGCCAAGCCTGAAGCAGTCAAGCTTAAATAACAACCAATTGTTTCTACTTCCTAATACATACCAAGGCTATATTCAACCTATTTGTACATTTGACAATGTCAATGACGTAGAGACACATCAATTGTGTGGTTTCTTGTTCTTAAAGATTTTTTTATTTGTACAAATTAATATGAAAGACAGGGATCAATTTCAATTTCATTTTGGTTAATGAACATTAATTGCAGGGCCGGGCTGACACAAACTAGCTCTTATGTGCAACTACAACTTTAACATAATTTAAACCTATATCTCTAGATCTCAACGTATCTATGCATGTTGAGCTAACAAACTTATTGACTCCTCAATGAATCCACTGTAGCATATATATAGGCCAGAATACGGACCTAATAAGTACTATTACATTTTTTAATCAGATATGACACCCATGAAGGCATGCCTATCTATTCACATGGGATTACCATTCCTCAACTGCTCAGCAATTGTAACTGCACAGATGATTATATTGCAGTAATTTTTCTCTCTTACGAAGATTTATATATGGGCGAGGGCGGACCTACTAAGGGTCAAGTGGGGGCGATGACACTCACTATAATTTGAGGAATAATGATGGATTCCTTCTAACCAGCTATTAAAAAAAATCATACAAGTTAAATGGGTGCTTTCACATTTGGGTGAAAGGGTTAAAAGGGGCTCCACAAACGAGACACAAAGTAGAAAGAAAAAAAAAAGAATTCAACCTTACTTTTATATTTGAAGAAATGTTACAAGAGCTCAATATTTCAATCTTTTTAAAGGTTTGTTACTTTAAACCAAATAAGTGTTCTAGTGGTGTGTTTTTTAATTTTTTAATTTTTATTTTTTATTGAGTCTCTCTCTTTATTTTGTTAGGTCAACATATCCACTTGAATTTTTTTTATATTTTTCTTATTTTAATCTACCAATATTTAACAACCATTCACAATCATATTAGAACATTTATTTGGTTTTAAATTTCCTACTTTGACATTATTATTATTTTTTACTGTTGAATGACATCTTTATCGATTATCAATTTATCATATACCTATTGTTTGTGTATGATTAATGTCTTGAACTCTTGATTGTCTTGACCTATCCACCAATTTTGTGAGACATTTAAATGCATATATAGCTCTAAGCCTCCAAGATTCATATTTTATTCTATACACAAGTTTAAAGGTACCTATAACTAAAAAAAATCAGTTTGATTTTCCTGACCATCTTGATGAATTTTCAAAATATGAAAACTTGCATGAAAATGCTTTGATAATGATATGATGTTGTAAACTTTTTGAAAATATCAATGTATTTCACTACTTATGGAGTTGTTTGTAATATTGAATGCAACATAAAGAACTTTTATTGTATTATTGACATTTTATTATATGAAGTGTAAATTTAAATTTAATCATATATTAATGATGACTTTCACTAGAAAAAATTCATGAGTCCGCCACTATATCTGGGTGTATCTAGATAATGTGTAGGGGTTGAATCGTGTAAGACAATGAACATTTTTCACATTCTAGTGGCCATTAGAGATGTATTTGAGATAAATATATGGACATAATTATTTCATATATATATATATACACACACATTGTGTATACCACATTAATTATGTACCTCATGTTGTGTACCTCATTAATATGGAATATACACCGTTAATCCATACATATTGTATCCCATATGAGGTGTACATTGCTCCATTTATGGTTTTATTCATAATTTAATGACTAGCCATGGGGTGATGCACCTTATGGATGTTTGACATCAATCATGTCTTCATTCACTCATTATGGGTCACATATTCTAACAACCTTCCGATCAAATCTTTTATTGGTCTCGCAAAAATCAAAATAGAATGGAAGGAGGAAAAAAAAAATTAAACACTAAAAAAATAATTAAACACATAAATCACAAAAGACGAGATTGTAAATGATTGACTGCTTTCAAAGAGAAGTAAGAGAGGGAGGACGAGAGATTTTTTTCTTTATTTTTGGATTACAAAGTTCGTGGTGCTATAATTCAAACCTCACAATTTCTTAAGCCGGTTGGGCATATCTCAATTGTACGAAAGACTTTTTTTTATAATTATTTTTTAAAATAATATCAATCACATAACACAGAAATTACAAAATTACATAGAACTCAATCAGCAATAGTATACTATCAACCTTTCCGTGCAGTTCTCCTTGGTATCCAGTCACTAGAATAATAGGCATACTAGGCATCAATCAAACGAGTCTTTCATTAAGCTTTGCTCAATGACCTGCCAAATCTTGTCTTCTTGAGATGGTCCTTTGACTTCATTCATTGGTTCATCAACAATTAATATTATTCAACACCCCATAATGTCGGATGAACCTAAACTTGGACCACATTTATTTGATCATCAATTGAATGATGAACTCACATACCTCTCTATATAAACAACAACCAAGTAGTAAACACACAGTGTGTAAAATTAACCTAATTGTTCAAAATGAGTTCATTTGTATCATCGGATGAAATGCTGGCCATTTACGTGCCAATTCTGGTCTACTGGCTCTACTCAAGCTTTTATATGATATTAGGTTCCACCAAAAAGTACAGATTACATTCATATGAAGAAGAGGACCAGAAGAACTTGGTCTCAAAGAGGGAAGCCATTAAAGGCGTCCTCCTCCAACAGATTGTTCAAGTCATTGTCGCGTTCCTCATGTTTAAGGTATTACATTTTAATTTGTGCGCCTTCCAACAAACCTCAATCATGTGTATTTTCAATATAGGTTCTGATCCCCCAACCCAAAACTTAATCAACCTTTTAACCAATGCTAATCACAAGAAGACGTGTCATTCTATCATGCTGGCTATTGTCACTAACCATGCAAAATTTAGCTAACTTTCTTTATTAAGGCTATTAATTTCTTTATCAAGATTATTTACTTTTACTACCTGTAATAATCATTGGCATAGTTGTTTATCCTTTGAGAATCAAATTAATTGTCATCAATTCTAATTGTCTTTTATGGCCTCAAAATAATTTGTTTTGATATTCATTGTTTTAATAAATTTTATATTTTAACTTAATTAGATTCCTAATTGAGCATGCATGATCGAATCAATATATGCAGAGACTTGTAGTCTAAATATTAATTAAACATTTTATTAATAATTTATTGAACCTTCTCTTAATAGAATAGAAGAAGTGTTCTCTCCTTAATGAGGCGATCTCGGTTAGTTCAAATCTTGCCCTTTCATGATTGGAAAAATTTTGATTAGAAAAAATACTTACTAATAATTTTTTTTTAAATAATTATGTTATTCTTGCTGCGCATCACAGGTTTCAAGCAACCATGGCTCTAGCACATCAACCCCAATCATCAAACTAGCCAAGCAATTCACCATAGCAGCTCTTGTTTTCGATGCATGGCAGTACTTCATGCACAGGTACATGCACCACAACAGGTTCCTGTACAAGCACGTCCACTCCTATCACCACCGCCTCGTCGCGCCCTACGCGTTCGCCAGCCAATACAACCACCCTCTCGAGGGGCTCCTCCTCGACACGCTCGGCGGCGCCGTATCTTTCGTGGTCTCCGGCATGTCGCCTCGGGCGTCCGCCTTCTTCTTCTCCTTCACCACCATCAGAGGAATCGACGTCCACTGCGGACTGATTGTTCCTTGGAATCCTCTCCATGTTTTGTTTGGGGACCAGACAGTGCACCATGACATGCATCATCAACTCTATGGAACTAAGTATAACTTCTCTCAGCCTTTCTTCACTTTTTGGGATAGAATGCTTGGGACACATATGGGTTGTACTACTGAGAACAGATTGGGTGGTGGTTTTCAAGCTCGCCCGGTGAAATCTTTAAAGAGTTAAAATATTTAAATCCTTATAAACGGTTATAAACCCATATAAATTCTTGTAAACTTGGGATATGATATATATATATATCCCTGCAAACATAAAAACTATCCTATGAATCCCTATATTGTGTATGTTACTTGTATTTGTAGTATGTCCCACCACATGTTTGAAGGATTTATATAAATATATATATAATGGACTTAAATATCTTTAACAATAGACTTTGTTGTATTGAAGTTTTAATTTTGTGTTTTGTTCGAATAGAAAAATAAGCAATGGTTGAGAGAATGTACCATTGATATGGTTAGTTGTATTGAATGGTATGTGTGTGTGCACTTTCTTCTAAACATGTCGACTTTTTTTTTTTGGATTTGTTTACAAAATTGATGAAAAATTTATTAAGTGAAGTTTTCAAACTTTTCATTAGAAAAAGAAAAAGAATTAAGCAAGAGCCCATTAGACCTAACATGCTTTAAGGAAAATGATATGTCCAACCATCAATACCATACCAGGTTTTTTTTTTTAAAAAAAAAAATTATACATTATCACATTGAAGTATATATTGTTATGAAATAATGTATATAATGAGTTACAATGAACGGGGCTGTAAAATAGACAAATGTATTAACGCTCAGGAAAGAAAGGAAAGTAATAGACATAGGCCCAATTTATACCTCATGTGTGATCGGTCGCATGTTTTGAATTTTTTTATATAAAATAATATACATTCTAATGAGAATACTTTTACACAACTGTATATATTCATTTATATAAAAATATAAAATAATTTTAACAAGTTATGTACAATGCTTAATGAGCTATATAAAAAAATTTAATAAGCTATATAACTCATTTAACGGGATATAAATGGGACCGTGTGTGACAACACCCTCCGCAATGTGTTGGGCATCTTTTGATGGGCCTACTTGTTAGAGACCCAGACAACTCACTGATGATTGAAGAGCCCATCGGGCCAAATATGTCCAAAGAAAGTGATGTTAGACTCAACTTACCGCTCTCAAATGAAATTCATAATCTTTTTCATTTTTTAAAAAAGGTTAAAAGTCTCATTACACTCAGCTAATTTTATAATCTCGCTTATAATTTTATACATATCGATAGCCATCTGCATTCATTGTGACTAAGTCCATATCTCATTAGAGTTTTTTTTATACATTTTATAAATAGGATCATAAAATTCATCGCAGTATATATTTTGATTTTTATAAAAATAAATAACTAATTAGAAGATGTATAATATTTTTAAAAAATGAACTGCATTTGAAGCTCTGAAAAAGGGTTGTGGCATTTAATAAAATTAAATAATCCCACCCAAACTATAGCCCACCATCGTGTTTGGCATGTTTTAACGGGCCTCCACTTGTTCAAGAACCAGCCCACTCCAGACACTAGTGTTTCAAGGCCCGTGAAAATGAACATCTAATGTCAGGGGGGAATTGATACCTCGTCATGTCTATGGTCCATTGAGTAGACCAATATCTGGTCCATTATATTGAAATATTTGTTTTCATAAAAATATATATATATATATTTGGATGAATTAAATATATATTTGTTTTTAAATATTTATAAGAGAGTATATAATATATATTTTGTTTAGAACTTCATATATTGAGTCAGCTAACGTTGCATTTGCAGAAGTACAAGTATCTACTTGTATTTATCCCATATATGTTGGAGAGAATGGATTTGACCATTAAATAACTTTTTTTTTGAAGAGATGTATACCTGGTAGACCTTTTATAAAAGAGCAACGCGAAAGAGGATAATTAAATAACTTGAGCATGAATGCATGATAATGTAATATCATCTTGAATTTCAGAACTTATACAATATTAACAAGGCTAGATAGCAAGGCATTAAATAATTCATGAAGTGAACAGACTACGTAACTCATAAATTACACTCAATCATTCATAAATCGAATTGAATAACAAATCCAAATAGACATTTTTTAAATAATTCATGAAACGAATAAACTCATTAATAGAATTGAGTAATCATATGAATAAATTGAATGAACGTATGATTGGAGCACCATTTTTACATGTTTTGTAAACATATGACACTAACCAGTGAGTTAACATGTCCATTGGAGATGCTCTTATATCCATACCTATATCAAATTTAAATTTAAATAAAAATCTTACAAAATCATCTTCAACCCTTGGACCCAAACTCATATAAAATGAAAGGAAATTCAAAAACTGATCAAAATTAAGGGAGATTTAAATTTTACCCAAATTTTTCCAACAACTCTTTTTCAGACAAATCAGTGAATAATTGGGGGAAGATATAAACATTTTGAAAAGATTTGAGTAAAACACAAAGTAATTATTCAAAATTAACACATCATATCAAATGAAGCTTTTAGTCATATTGTTCTTAAAACTTTCAGTCTAGATTTGATTTAGGGCTGAAGATGGCATAAGGTGACATCAAATTGAATTGAAACAACTATTATATTGTATTGAACTGAGCTCAGTTCATATTTAATGAATCTAACTAAACAACTCACGAACGAAACTGAACCATTCATCACTCTCTTCAAACATGCCTCACATGTCAGTTTCAATAAACACTTACTGAATCCGAACCCTTTACTCACCCCAAAAAAAAAAAAAATAATAAAATAAGAAAAAAAAAATCAAAACCATTAATTCTTTGCATGTTAAAGTGCTCTTTAGTTGTAGGCCTTAGCTTAGATGGTTTTCCAAGCTTATCTTTGGCCTGTGCTTGGTGTCTCCTATGGGAGCCCTTCAGTGGACCATGCACAGATGATGAGAAAGCCATAACTGAGGAAAGGAACCTTTGTGGTTGATGGAGAGGGGTCAGACCATCAATTAAATTGATGGAAAATCTATTTCATGGTGTAAGCATCACAGGCAACATGAAGCCAAAAAACCATAGATGCAGTGAAAATGAGTTGTCACTAGCACCAAGCACCCTCTATGGTGTTCATACCTTGTTGCCATCCAAAAGCTTCAGGCCTGGAATTGTAGTACACTAAAGTGAAGGGTGCACAAGAGTTGCTGGAACAAGAAGATATGAAGAATACAGACCGTCCGGGAAAACAAAAACAATTGTTACCACCTTTCTTGTTTTGTTTAAGGATTTTCTAAGAAAAAATGATGATTTTCTTCCTGTCTCGTGCCTCCAAATCATTAATTTTCTCCATTTCTACTAATTGAGATTTTTTTATATAAGAAGTTAGATTCAGAATTTTAAATGTCAAACTCCACATATGTTGAAGATCGATACGACTGAGGCTCGAGAAGGATCCCAATAGCCACAAATTTGTAGTTCCAAATCACAAATTAATGTGATGTACATGTGAGTTGTATTTGGTTTTTTATACTCTTGTTATTATACGTGATGAAATCCTTCATGTTCTAGCTAGAGAAGTTTTGTGTGGGACTGAGGATGCATGTCATGTAAATGACAAATTATTTAATTTGAACATTCAAGCAAATCACAAATAAAGCAAAGGCATTTCCATTAAAAATGATTGTGTTACGTACCTATATGAAAATCACAAATAAAATGAAGGCATTTCCATTAAAAAATGATTTTGTGTTACGTACCTACATGACAATCTATTGCTAACCTACACACAAATTTCATGTGTTTGTCATATTGAGTTTATCAACTTTTTTTTGTATTAACCAAAAACAGTAATGCATGCATTAATAAATATTTATACTAGGGAGGGGCTACCCTAGAATTTTTTTGTTAGGTTGTGGGAAGAAGACAATGATGGAGGCCTGAACATGATGGAGGCCTGAACATGGTGTGTGGGGCCGGAGACAGAGAGAAAGAAAGGGAGGTCGGAATCAGGGGCGGCGCTACCCTTTGGTCAAATGACCCCTCGTGAAGTTAAAAAAAATAAAAAATAAAAAACTAGCTCACTTATATTATTTAATTCAAATTTGATCTATTATAGTTTTTTTTATAAAAAGAAACAATGATATATCTATTTTTTAAAAGGAAAACAAATCAGTCCATTAATTTAAAAATAAATTAGCTCAGACTCGAGAGGATTATCCATTAAAAATCTTGTACCCATTGCTCTATTAAAAAAATAAAAATGTGAGACCTTAAAATACCATATTAAAAAAAATGTCAGCCTCTGAAATCCTTTATCAGCGGATTCGTTGATCACTCACACATGGGATGGTGCGCCGATCACTGACGGATGGACGGACGCGCCCACTATTGTTGGTCATGTTTCTCATCTCCTCGTTCTACTGTGTTTTCATATATTAATCATAGATTTTTAGAATTAAAATGAATTTGTGATCTTGCTAGAAAGTTAGTGGAGACAAAGAAACACCTCATATATACATTAATCTATTTGTTTTTTCTGGAATGAAAATCATCAATAGCTAAAGGATTGTTTGGTCAAATACATTAAAAAAGACATATTCGATAATGTTGATAATGAAATTATCATACAACGATTTCAAAATATAAAATTTTATCGAAGACAATTATAAAAATTTATATATTGTAAATCTTTGATGGTTTATTTTTTATTAATATAAGTTGTTACGTTTTCAACAAAAAAAAGTTTAGATTTTCTATAACTATATGATAACAGTTGATCTTTTAAAAATTTTATTAAATTTATTTATTTTAATGATCCATTGATAAAAATTCAGTCGGAATGAGGGCCGGAGAGAAACTCTCTCTCCCCACGCCCTCTTCTGCCGTCTCATCCGCTTCGCTACTCTCGACCACCCTCACCTGTCAAATCCTTCTCTCTCTCTCTCTCGATCCTACTGGTAGATATTTTTTATTAATTGGTAAATAGGATTAAAAATTTAGCGGTGAAAATAGATGCTCCCTGTATTAGAGTCTACCATTTTACACGTCAGTCTTAACCATTAAATTTTTGTGAGAGGTTCAACTACGTACAAATCGACTTATCACGACTGAATGGATAATTGCCGAGCACCTTTTAATGGTCGAACGCTTGATGATCATCCAAATTAAGGTAGGTTTTCCACTGTGCATGCATAGACTGATTGATCAATGATTTGAACGATTACGATTGGATCAAATATTCACTTTTCTGATTACAAATTTCAAAGATAGTGATTCGATGATGATCACTCAAAAAACTACTCTAACAGAGTCGTGTGGTTTGGCATTGGGATAAGAGATTAGAATAAGAAAATAATTTGGTTGAATCACATGTTATCTCATATGACATAAGAAAAAAAGTGATAAAACATGAACAATTATCCATATTTTGAGATAAAAAGTAAGGGTATTTTCTTCTAGATAAAAGTCTAGTTTGACATGGAGATAAGAGGTTGGGATAAGGAAATAATTGGGTTAAATTACTTGTTATCCCATATGACATAAAAAAAAGAATAAAGTATGGATAATTATCCACATTTTGAAATAAAAAGTGAGGATAATTTTATTCTGGGTAAAAGGTGGAATAAATTTTACCCCCATGTTTTATCTTTCTTTTGTAAAATTGGGATAACATTTGTGACTATCATTTCCTAAAAAAATAAAAATCAAAAGGAAAAAAATAGCCAAATAAGAATGTATGCAATGACCAAATCAATTGGAATTGTTTACATTAAAAAAATTTTCAAAATAAAAAGTAAAACTATAACTGTATATATGAATTATGGGGTAAAAATTCAAAATAATAACATATTACAAGGCATGAAAATTTCCATAATATTCAAAAGTGTGGAAAAAGTTACATAATAATAAAAAGATCTAAATAGTATAATAGCAAAAATTAATATAAAAAATTTATGGTTTAATTTGGGCCTGTGTTTTTTGTTGATTCAATTACTCGGTTCACATAATAAGTTTAGTTGTGTTTTTTTTTTTTTTTGTGCTTGGCAAGTAACTATATTGCCTCTAGAAAAGATTGGGATAGAAAATAAGCTAAAAGAACCTATTGGACTACATAAGAAAATCAATTTACAAGAGAATTTTACAGCCCATCAATATAACATCTCAACAACTCCACATGAAACCCTTGTAATAAAAAAAAACACATGAAACAAAATGAAAGCCCAGCAATACAACAGCTCAACAACACGCATGACACTCGTACAAAAAAAAAGCAACGCATGAAACAAGAGAGATCCAAACACACCCAGATCAATGCGTCTAATTTGGGGTTGATGTATATATGTTATAATTCATTAAAAAAAATTTGTAAGTTTAGATTTCATTAAAATTCATAATTTTTTTAATAATATAAATATATTTGATCAATATAAATATATTTGGTATTTTTAAAAAAATTTGAAGTTATCTCATATTTGATTCAAATGCAAGATTGTAGATAAGAACACAAAAAATAAGGATAATAAAAAATATTATCAAATGTAAATCTGGATAAAAATAGTATTTTTTATCCCCATAAATTGGGCTAACTTATCCTAAATATTTATCCATTTACCAAACTAGGTCTGAAGGTAGAAAATACTTTATCCCTCTTTTTTAATCTTATTTTAAAAAACATATATAACATTTATAACTGTCCTTTCAAAAAAAAAATCATAAAACCAAAACCAACAATATTAATACTCCTTTAATAAAAAGCGTAGACTTGGTATTTTAAATTTTTTGAACTTATCTCATATTTTACATCATGTGATTCAAATATAAAGTTAAGGATAGGAACACAAAAAAATGAAAATAATAAAATGTATTACCAAATGTAAATATGAATAAAAATAATGGTCTTTTTTATCCTTATAAATTAGGCAAATTTATCTTAAATATTTATCCATTTACCAAATTAAATCAAAAGAGTAGCTTGGTGTGATCACCTTGTTGTATATATCATATTATCATTCCTTATATTATGGATGAAAGTATGAAACATGTCTAATGAGATCCTAACTTCAATATTAAAAAAAGTCAGTTTGAACGCATGACCCATAATTTATGTTGTTAGTTTATGGACTCAGGACCTCCCCAAATCGGCCAACCCCCAACCCATTATATATGTATATTAAGTGACATAGCAGGTCTTCTGGTAGATAATTCGAAGTGAGCATGAAAAATATCATTAATGCAGGCATTTTCCATCACATTTGGCCTGATTGATCAGTGGATGGTATACCTATATTCAGAAGTAAAGGTTCCTCACCAAAGCCACCACCAACATCATCATCAGAAATAGTACTGTTGATGCAGATTGAGTGTGTAGCTGGTCAGGTTCTGATCATATACTTGGGCCATTTACAGCCCTACAGGTTAAGGTGGGGAGAGAGAGAGAGAGAGATCGACATGCGAATATTAGATATGGCATATCATGGAGACTACTGTTCAGGTTGTTGTCAAGCATCATCGTACAGTACAGATGATTGGAACCAGTTCTGTTATCTGTTCCTATATAGGTGGCATTTGAATTATGTTTTGAAAACAAAATCTTTCTTCTTTTTTTTGTTTGGATATTTTGATTAAATGATGTTAAGTACTGTTAACTACGAGGGTTTGTCAGCTGTAACAGTATTTTTTTTCATGAAGTCCATAGCTTTAATTTGTTGCCCGGCCATCAAAAGCTTCAGGACGTTTGTCTCCACTTCTGAAAATGCATGGGTTGTGATTGTGGGTCTGTCAAAATTCAATCAGAGATCGACTTCTTAAAGTTCAAAGTGATACCCTGACACAGTATAGAAATTAAAATAAATTTCTGAGATGCATGGGTCAAGTTGTTATGTTGGAGCATATTGTATTTCATAAAGGGAAAAAATGTCCTGGCCTTTGGAAAAATTAAAATTGCCCCACCTCTGTAGAATGAAAAGTTTTCTCATCATTGGTAGAATTGAAAAACTGCAAACTCCAGTGCAATTTTCAGGCATGCAACCCTACAGACCCTATATAATGATATATATCCACTCTACATATTTTACATGCATCAGATTTACAACCTTTCACGCTTGAGAAGTCGAATAATTACTTGGGATGACCTTCAGTAATATCATATCAAAGCAAGCATTATATTTTATTGATTCCATTTAGACAGACTAATGATTTTAGAAAATACAAACATTTAGGCTTGAAAAATTGGACGACATATATCATCTTCAATTCAGAGACATCAAAAACGAATTTAAGAGGGAGACTGTTCATGTTATTGTCAAGCGTCATCGTATAGTGCAGATGATACGAACTGGCTGTTGCTGTGTTTATTGTTTGACAGTTCTGTTTAAAAATAAGTCAATAAAATCTCTTTTGGATATGATGAGTGATGTTTAATTGTTAATCATGGTGCGTGCTTTGCAGGCAAGGTATTATGTGGTCTGAGCATGAAAACATTCCCATTTAACATTGACAGTTATACACATTTATTAATATGATAAACAATAGTGTTCGATCTGGTACCTGATTAGATCCTGTCCTACTATTGATTACTCTAATCAATTTCACAATACAATGCATGTACATTAATTTCTAATCATCTTTATTCAATTATTTTATAATATACATGCAATTGGAGTGCATTTTGTAGTTGGGGGGGATATAACATGTATTATACATGACAAGTTAGTTTAACTAATAAATGCATCCTCGCAACATTATCATCTAATCTATGTATATATGCATGCATGTACAACAAATATCAATGTTAATTAATAGCTATCCCCCACCCGGACACACATGTATACTAATATAAATAAATGATGCTGTGGACATGATCGAATTTGAGTACAAGCGATTAAGACAGTCTTCTAGGACCCAACAGATGGCATCAATCAAATCCCAAAAAAAATTAGAAAAATGCAGGTTATGCTCTATTCATTTTATAACTCAAAACCCAAACGGCATATGTTTTTATTCTTTTTAAATTATATATCTTATCTAATGAGATATGTAAAGGTAAAATATATGTCTCAATAAATTTGATGATATTATTTATAGAAAATATAAATAATTTCTAATGAGGTACGTGTCTCGTTATAATGAATAGAAGGGATTAACGAGATATATACAACTACATTTATGATTGTCACTTAATCAGGATATATTTAACTACATTTTTAAGAGCTAATTTGAAAATTATATGCATGTTTAATTTTAAATTATCAACTAGGACCCCAACTAATTAATCTGCTGTTTTTTAAGGCCGTCCCTGGTTGTGGATGAGGTATACCTAAAATTAGCACCTCTTAATTTTAAGAGATGAGGTAGGTCAGGGATCCGTGAAAGGTGACAATCAAGAGAACACCATGTACAGTACGAAACTGTTGTTTGATGTTGCATGTTGTGATCAGCTACACATAAACATGTCCATGGAGACCAAATTAAAATTGAAATAAAAGGTGAGGGGAGAGATAAGTCTGGTCTTGGAAGACTGTTGAATGGATAGTTGGAACTGGTTAAGTGGGTGATCCCTACTATTATTACAACTACTATTGAAAGTGGGACGTGTAGCTTTCCATTCCTTTAATCAATTTCCATCTATATATTGTTGTTGATGCCAGTCTAGGTGAGATCTTGTTGTGGAGTTTTGGTTGGTCAGATGAGGACGACATGCTATATACAGCTGCTCTAATTGGAAGGTCCCATTAGGTTTCACTCTCCTTTTGTTTCCTTCCTTGGAATTGACACATCTTTGCGAAATCAGGGGCAATGTTGAAAAATTAGATCTAGCAATTGAATCAAATATATGGAAGAGAAAAAAGAATTTTTTATTATAATTTTCTAGATTACATACTCTAGGGCTCGCAAGACTAGATCCCACCCCCCCACCCCAACTCTAGGTAGTGTTGGAATCAAGGTGTATGTGAAACTCTTACACACACACACACACAACACTCTTCTTTTGTATTCAATCAGTAAAATGCAAAACATCAATCCAACAAGGCAAGTCATGCAAAATAGATTATCTTCATAGAAGAAAATGATAATCGAGACCGTTAATATTTAAATGTCAACTACTAACACAAGGCGAAATGCACCAGCTGGTACTACTTGAAAATCATGTTGAATTTTTTTTCCCTGAGGAGAGAGTGAATTATAAAATTGCTTGTGAAGTTGAATGATTAATAGATTTTATGATGAATATTTCTAGCACCTTGCCTATAACAGAGTTTGGTAATCACAAATAGGCAAGATTTTCCTTTGAACCCATTGGTTCCACAGCTTTGGATATATAGTTGTATTCTGTCTGATTAGCCTTCTCACATGCATCACCAAAAAAAAAAAAAAAGGAACTGTTGTAAGTTCTTATTAACGTAAAATTTTGATTTCTCAAATTTATACTCCGGCCCTTTGGATTATTCATTTATGTAATTTCTTATAATGTTCTTATTAATTTAAATTTTATTTCTCAAATCAACAATTAAGGGTATATTTATACATAATTTTTAATGAAAAATGAAAAAAAATAAAACAATATGGATCAATAGAAAAAAGATGAAATAAAATTATTTTTTTGTTTGACCAGTTTTTGTTGTTGTTTGGGAGTGAAAGTCCCTTGCCGGAGGAGGGTAAGAAAAATATTTATCCCATTCTCGTAAAACAAGAAAAATAATATTTTCTTTGATAAAATTCTCAACATGAGAGTCATGTTCTTGGTCTAACTTCCCAAAATAGGTACCACAGAGCAAGAGAAACACAAATGGAGAAAAGTTGGGAGGACCACCTCCATCACATTTGAATTAAATAAAAAAACCAAGTACATGAACTCATATATACAATATAATGTTATATATTGTTGACGTTACACAGGATTGTTGACGTTACACATAATCGGACGGGGAACGGAGGCTACAGGGATTTGTAGGTACGTATAAACTTTGCTGGCGAGGTTGATCAGAAGAGGAGCACTACTGGTTATATCTTTATAGTAGGTACTACTGCTATTAATTGGATTTTACAAATACAAAAATTATTGCTTTATCCACTACAGAAGCAAAGTATATAATTGTGACAGAGGCTAGCAAAGAGATGATATGGTTACAAAGCTTGTTGACAGAGTTAGGATTCAGATTGACGAAGAATATATTGCACAGTGATAGTCAGAATGTTATACACTTGGTGAAAAATTCAGTATTTCATTTCAAGAACTAAACATAGGACTTCGTTATTATTTCATCAGGATGCTTTTGGATGATGGGAGTCTATTGATTGAGAAGAATTAAGGTAGCAAGAATCCAGCTGACATGTTGACTAAGACAGTGATTATAGAGAAATTGGAGCTGTGCATAGCTTCAGTCGGTCTTCTAGCTTGAGGATAGGGATGAACACACCAGATTATAGATCGATCATTTATATAAGTTATTTACTCTTAGTTCAGTCTCAAAATGGGAGATTGTTTTATATTGTGGAACCTGATGATTTGTGCAGAGGATTGTTGGCGTTATGCAAGGTGGTCAAGCTCATTGATAGTAGATTGATCTCTGGTGTACTCCATGTACGTAAGAAAAATTTGTCGGACCACATAATTCTTTATGTCTTTCTTTCGATTGAATTGTTTGTTGATTTCTTTGATTGATTGCATCCCAAATCAAGAATTCATAACATATATGGTGTTTTGATTTAACACACAATTGATTTCAAGTTAAATTCTAAATAACAAAACACTGCAAAATTTACATGGTGTACAATAATTGAAAATTAGGTGAACCCAGTGTTCCTCCAGTCCGAGCACAAGTGCCGCTCGCACGCAGCACAAACCCCGCGCTGCGCGTGCCCCGCTGGCTGCAGCACGCGCGCGGAGTACGACCTCGAAAGCACGCGCGGGCCATTGAACCTCCCCACCGTTGCAGCCGCCACCGACCCCATCCGATGGTGCGCACCCGCGGCGACGACGCTCACCGCGCGCTCACTCGCGCAGCTCATAAAAGAGACGCGTGACTGGCGCCGGCCGCTCGCCCCAACCTCTCCCATCTCCGCCTTTGTGCGCGCGCCCGCGTCGCCCGTGGTGGTGACGCTCCACGCCACGCTCGCCTCGCTCGGCGCGTAAGAACAGGACGTCGTCGACCGCGCGTCCTCGTAGAGCTCGCGCGTCCTGCTCACGGAGATGCTCTCTATCTCGAACAAGTCCGAGCTCGACTCGCTACAAACGTCGTCGTCGTCGTCTTTGGCGCCATTGTTCATCCGTCCCGAGTTCAGCGCGAGCAGCATGAGCCGCCTCTGCGGGCTCGAGCCGAGCATCTCCGCCTCGGAGAACGGCGACCGGAACACCTCCAGCGACACCCGCGCCTTCTCTTCCCCTCCTCCCACGACGGCGGCGTTCGTCGTCTTCGACGATGTGGGTACCTCGGGAATCGCGCCGCCGTCGACGTCGACGGACTTCCCATCGGAGCACGAGCACCGGCAGCCGAAGACGCCGCCGAGGAAACTCCTCCCGGTCGTCCCCTGCTTTTGGGGTCGCGCGTGGGCCCCCAAAAGCGCGCTCCGGCTGGTCCAGCTCGCCTGGGAAGACGCGCTTGGGGTGCCGGAGGGCTTCAACTTGAGCCATCGCGGATTGGGTTTGGGTTCCTTCTTCGGGGGGTGTTCTTGGAGGGGTGTCAGCGAAGGCGGGGGTTTGGGTTCTCTGTCTAAACCGCCGCTGAAGTACTTTTCAGCGCCGAAGATGTCCAGTTCGCCGTCGTAGGTGTTTCTTCTACGAAAACCCGAGGTGGGTTGGCTGGGCGGGGTCGATGTCTTTGTTGGGTAGTTGAGTTTGGAAAGGAAGTCGTCGTCGAGGGGGCTGAAGTAGGAGGAGGAGGGGAGGTGGATCGACTTTTTGGCCATGGAAAACGTAGCGCTGGTCATGGAAGCAAAATAGGGGACAATCTTGGTTGAGAAAATTTGGGTTGGAGAGGTTGGAGAGGGTCACAAGTGGAAGATATCAATGTTTTTCTGTCTATAAAGAAAGAAAGAAAATTTAGTGGAGATGAATGAAACAATAGCAAGGTTTGGTTTGTCGGTAGACTAATAGAAGAATGTCACACAACATGAACAGAGGTTTTTTTGAATGAGATATAAATATGTCATGTTGAATATTGGTTATGGTTGGTAGTCCAAAAATCTATGCAAATTAAGGAGGGGAACCAGGTGAGGTTTTTTTTCTCTCTCTTTTTTGAATGGTTTGGGTTCTTTAGGGGGGGGGAGATGAAGTGGTGGGATTGATTTTGTATATAGTAATATCAATTGATACGAGTGCAACAGCTGAAAATCAAAGAATGGGTAGCTACAGAGATGAGGAAGAGCAACATAGGGAGTGGTTTGGGAGGAAAAGGAGACGCATATTGGCTGAATATAAAAAAGCATAGTTGGGATGGAATATATACTGAGCCTGGTAGGGCCCGGAAGGGGGGGAGGAGGGATTTGTTGTGTAGGTGAATTAAACTTTTGATGGATTTGGATTCAGTGTTTGATTACGTGGAATTTAGAAAATTATTCAAGTAAAAAAGGCAAAAAGAGTGGAGAGTGATATGTGCAGCTTCGCTCCAGTCTCATTCATAAGTTCACGCTATTTTTTAAAAATTATACATTCTTTTATTGAAGTATATATTATCATATGAAATGAAGTATATATCAAGATACAATAATTATTTTAAAAAAATTAAAAAAATTAATTTTCATACACTATGATAGAGCTCATATACTATAACAACATAACAGAGTATACACTACGATATCATAGTATATGAGGCTGTAAATGGAGTTACAAAATGAACTGAGCGTATCAACGCTCAAATAAGGTAATGGAAGGTCCTAGTATCATAGTTTTAATCATATTGAAGTAACATTTCAGTTGTTTTCACATTTGATTTGCGGATAACTTATCTTGGACATAAATAGTTATACGAGAATACAAGAGAATTAGATGGTTTTATGTTACATTATTATTCAACCTTTTGTTTAGATAAATTTTTTATTTTCGGGTTCGTATTGTTAAAATGAATATAATTATACGTGTTTTCCTGAAGCATAACTTTCAGGTCTTTTTTAACTTATTAATGTATAATGATCACAGTATATTTATAAAAAAATATTTTTTTTAATTTGATATTATTGTTTTTATTATTATTATCTAATTATCCACCACCTTATTCTTGAAACAAATAGGTACTTTGATAACTGAAAAATAAAAAATATTTGACACGTTGGGTGCAATCTGAGAATAAAATGACATTACAGGTCCTGTTGGTGGACCACTTATCCTCAGCAAGATACCTAGTTCGTTCAGAAACAACTCAAATTTCAAATATATCCAAATAATGATAAGCAATGAAGAGTATTATGATACTGATCAGTCAGTATAATAATTCATTAAGGCATAGTATTATAAAGGGATAAGTAGGATGATAAATAAAAAGAGAACTTACCCCGTTTATTTTAAAAAATAATTAGAATAAAATGGAAATTATCCTGATTTAAAATAAAAATGATGATTTTTTGTTCTATCTAAAAGTTATATAAGATTTATCCTTATTTTTTATTTTTATTTTGACTAACGTGCACAATGTTAAAATCAATAAATATAATTATTTTCCTCTAAAATTAAGATAATTTATCTTTCAACTTTATCATCTTACCATACTAGGCATTTCCTCATTTCTCGTCCTACAGCATACACCTTAATGAAGGTAATATATAGAATAATATTAGGGACAGTTCCAACAGACAATTTGCAAGTTTTAAATTTAAAAAAGAAATAATACATCTTAACCAATGAAAAGTATATCTCGTTTTATAACAAATTGAATGAATTCATTTTATCAAAAAAAAAAAATTTATCAAGGTATCGCATATTGTTTGCACAGACTGCGTGTAACGGGGCTGAATTAGATCCAACACATGTTGGACCATTAGATTGTTCAATGCGTCAATGATCGTCTGATTTTATCACTCAAGATATGCAAAGTTGTATTTTAATTCAATCTTAATTTTAATATTAAAATGTAAAAGAATATCTCAATCACAATATTTATCTTCAAACACTTACAAATGTGTCAGACCACGCATTGGACCTAACCCAAACTGGTATATTTATTGACAGGTTAAAACATTATACTTATGTTTTTGGTGTAGCTAAAATGGGCTGACGAACGGCTAATAGTGTGGTGGGGCTTCTAGATAAATGGGGATTTCTTGACCACAGGAGGCTCGATCAGTAGGGTCCAAACATGCACAATGTTTTTAGCAAACCATTGAATGGTTTTGTATTTTGTACAACGTCTCCATCCAGCACACCATCAAATTTGCATTATTTCTCTTCTGTGGCACACAATCATTTCTGCTGTTCTTGAGAGTTGGAGTTTCTTCTACGATTGATGGTTATTCTTGTGATCCAGTTAGTGAAACTGAATCAAGGTTTTCGTTTCCAAATCAGAGGACGGAGTGGCATCGATTTCCTCGTTAGTTAGAGCTAGCCCTCCACTCCAAAATAGAGTCCCAATTAAAATCTGGCGAAAAACTTTATTCAAAATTAACACTTAATTTTTTCGCATTTGAACAGGCAAGCAATTTATTTGTTTTATAAGTTTTTTTTTATAAATTTGTTGTTTCAATATAAACATAATTCTAAGTTACATCTTTAAGTTAAATATCATTCAGTGAAACTCTTTTGTGGTCTTCGTTTTACTTTTGTTAGTATTTCACAGGAATTTTATTTTGTTGTTTATTTGAATTTCAAGAAGATAATCATTTTTGTTCAACTTCCCAGGATCATTTAGATTTTCCACCTCTACGCTTAGTACACTCAGGGCCAATTTGTTAAAAAAAAATATTGTGCTATAGATTGAAGTATTGAAAATTGAAAAGAAATGCACAACCACAAATAAGAGATTTACGTGGTTTGCAAAAGATTGCATACATCCACAGAGAGGAAAGAGAGTATTTTCATTCATTTTCTAGAATACAAACCTTGTGTGATAGAATTATAAATATGATTCTTCCTCTCAAATCACATGACAACCTCTCAATTATATGAGAAAATCTAACTCACAAAAGGAGTATATATAGCTCAATATATACATGATCATAATGTATTGACACATAAAACAAAATATATATCATTATTACTATACGTGAAAAATATGTGTGATCTGTCTTTTCAGTCTAGGGGCAAATTATATTCAACATGAGAAAACTCCGCTGCTGCAATTCTTCTTTGATGATTTAGAAACTGAAACGCAAGATATTTATCCAACAAGTTTGGTAACTGTGATTTAAAAGGAAATATAGTTCTATTAGATTCCATGGGAAGGAAAAATGAAAAAAATATTTATCTCAGATGCAGAGATTGATCACATGAATGAATGGTTCAAAATGTCATTTACCTGGTGTTTTAGCAAAAACAAAATGAAAATGAACGCCAAGTTGGCCTAATCAGCCATCATAGAAATTGATAACAGTGAGGCTTGATGTTTCAATTATTAATTACTCATTTCATACATTGTTCAAAAAATATAAAAAAAAAAAAAGATGTATAATGAGATAGTACTCATGCTGTCATGCAAAGCATGTCCCTTTTTTTAAGTTTCACGTGTGACCTTGCTTTTATATGATTACAAATCGAAATCTCTCTGTTCTTCAAATCAATTGGGGCCACTAGTCAATTGTAGCCTGCCCTCCACAGACAACAACATATGCTACAAAACATTGATTTTTGCAAATGTTAGTTTGGAACACCTTAACATTAATTCAAAATGGATTAATATGTCACATGCATGCTCTGTATGTTTAACTATAAGTAAATCTTTCATCTTGGATATTATAAATTGAATCTGGAGTTTGGTTAACCAAATTGAGCTTTTTATGAAACGACAATGTGTCCTGTTTTTTGGGTAATTCAATCCACATGACCAAAACAAATACAATAATTAACCTTAAGTGGTGGAAACCCGGGTCCTCCGAGAATGGGTTGCAACATAGGAGACCAAGAATATATTAAATTTCATTCATAAAGGCCAAAAGATAAGCTAAATGAAATGCTCTATAGAAATATAGCATAGCTATATAGGGTCCAATGTTTAATCCTACAAATTATAATTCAGCTGTAGAGGAACATATGATTATTGAATTTTATTACACATTTTTTAAAATCTTAAGAAACATGTGTTCTGGCTTTTAAAAACTGGTGGACTCAAAATTTCTAGCCGACTGATTTTCTTATTCATATAATCATATGTATAGAATATTCCAATTTCATTCAACAATGATCCTAAGTACACACATGCAATAAAAACTTCATAAAGTATACACACAGGTTCTTCTTTTTTCGGGGTCATTCATTTAGCCATTTTTGCCATCTCAAATACAATCATATATATTTCATTACATATCCAGTGAAACATATATATATCTTGTTAAATATTTTCTTAAACTTATTAAAAATTAGTTTATTCAATTTGAAATGAAACGATATACACTTTTTATCAAAATATATATTTCATTAGACGATATTTACTGTTTTTTTTAATAAAAACATGTGTGATATGTGTTTTAGATTATAAAAAGTCTGAACGTAACATTTTCCTTTTTTTGGGATAATCTATACACACAAGTTCTTGATTATATACAAGTTACATTTACACCCTCGTAACTTATTGGAAAGGGCACTTATACACAATCATTCTTGCATTGAGTAGAAATCTTTGATTTCTTATATAATCAATGATAGGGGTACAGAAAAATAGCAAAAAAAAGTTATTTATTTTGCTAAAAAAAACATTGATATCTATGTTTGGATAGGTTAGGATAAAGTCTAATAATTGAGTTTTGGTTAAGTCAGCAAACACCTCGCACCTCCTTGAAGAAGTCAAATGATCAAATCCTGGGAAACACCATTCTTCAAAAAAAAAAAAAAAACTCTATTGTTTAAAAAAAATTATCTCAACCAACACTCTCACTCACTAACTCACATTCCAAAAAAATATCACATCTATCATATCATACACATATCGTTCACACTAATTTTCAAACACAAACAATTTATGAAGGTGTATAATTGTCATTAAAAGAATCATAAACTTTTGTTAATCTCTTATTCACCATTTATCTTCACTTCATCCAAAATGAATCAAGGGTAACATTTTCCCATTGAAAACAATGGGAAAAATTGGTGTGAAACATGCCCAACATGACCCATTGGCCAAACAAGTATCTAGACCAGCCCCTCGGATTTAGTAAATTGGGTTGGGCCCTAGGCAAACAATTAAAATGGGCCCATACACATTTAGCAAAAGAAAAGTATATCCATATTATTCAAATCTAATTTCTATACCCAAATTTATTATATTAAAATTTTAAATTTGAATAAAAATCATTCACAAATCTCTCCAACTATTTACTCATCCTCGTACCAAATTAAGTTTTTACTCAAGCTTTTATCCAAATAAAAAGAGGCTCAAACCAACCAAAATTTTTTAAAGCTATTTTTTCCTGGAACTTTACATTTCTTAAAAGATTTGAAAAAAAACACAAAATGATGGTTGGAATCACACCGTATCAAATGAATCTTTTACTTAAAATTTTAGTAAAATGTGAATATCTTTGAATAAGGACCGGAAATGATCTAATATGCTGTAAAATTTAAATACATGCTAAATTTTGCCATAAAAAATCAATAAAATTGGAGTAAAAAAAAACCACACACCTAATCAATTTCGTTGCTTTCCCTGATGGAATCTCGTTAAAATGGGCTTGATTCTTGCGGTAAGACATTCAATCTCGTTAAAATGGGTGAATTTAATGATAAATGAAAATGGAAGTCTTTTAATTTTAATAATATTTGAAAGAGGGAGAGGGGGGAAGCATTCATGAAAATTCAAGGTCGGCCCTGGGAAGAGGCCACCAAGGTGACTTGCCTATGGCCCCCTCTCCAAAAAGGGCCACAGAATTTGAGATATGTTTTTTTACATATTAAATATTTTGATATAAATTTATTTATTTTTTTAATTTAAACATATCTATTCATCTACTTAATTTTTTTTTAATCCTTTAAAATCTTATTCATTTTTTTTATCTTATAGAATTTATTTATCTGTTTATAAAAAAATAATTTTTTTAACAACAAATCTCTTGATTTAAGTATTTTTTAATTTTTTTTCTGGAAAAAAAAAAAGAGTTTTCTCTTTGAATACGATCTATATTTCCAGCTTTATTTCTTTCTTTTTTTTTTGTTAATTTTTTACTTTTTTTGTTAATCCCATTCACAGCCCCCCACAACTCTAGCATGTTTTGATTTATTTTAAACATATAGATTTTATAATGAAAAATCAAATCACATATCACTCTAATCTACAGCATACTGTGTTAGGGGAAAATAAATACTGCAAATGAGACTGAATGTCCTAGCTACGATTTGAAGCACATAGGAAGGAGTAGTAATCACGTGTCATCACCCTTTTTAATCAATTCTAAGCTCATACATGAGAAATGGTAACTTGTCAGTTATGCAACCGCTTTAAGAGACTAGTGATGATGTATGACTTTGCGCAAGTACATCAATTACATAATAAAAACTATTAAGTAATAAAAGAATCCGCAGACATTAAATGTTCATAGTTTTTTTTTTTTTTGTTAATTTTAAAATAAAATAATTCAGATGTTGTATATTCTTTGCGCACCTATGAAAATTTAGAAGTTATTACACCCTAAAAACCTAGTAATGGCAGCATCATTTTCAATCGGTTTCTTTTTTTCCTTATTAAACCTAGATAAAAAATTGCAAATGTAAATAAATATGATTATTTTTACCCCAAGAATATTGTGAAAAACCACATAGAATATTGTGTGGTTTATAGAGTCTGCTTGAAAAAAACGTGTATTTTCACAATTAAAGCATTTTAACATTAGTAGCCAACTAATTCTGAATCCGTGAGCCAAATTTAAATTACATACTTTTCATCAGTTCCATAAAATACAATACTTACTATTCTACTTAACCAGGTAAGATGGGAATAAAGCATTTCTAAAGAAAATTTCAATCACAACCATAAACACTTATAGTAAAGCAATTTAAAAACTTTTCACTACAAAGCATAAGGTTTAAATTTTAATAGTAGTTGACAGAGATTATCTTAGTTCCTCCACATAATCAAATGATGATTAGGCCCCTAATCACTGTGTGTCTATTATCTCATGCCTCCTATAAATAAATAAAATATTGGGTAATAAGATTCTAATTTTCTTTAAGAATCAAAATATTAAAAATTTGAATCACCTCAATTAGATTCCTTCTACTACATTACCAATGGTTCCTCAGTAATTATAAAGCACCATCAAATATTCAAAGTAGCATGTGTCTCATACAATAAAACATATTATGATACTCATAATAAATTAACTGATTTAAATCTTTTTATCTTTAGTCAGAATTCAGAAAAAGAGAGAAACTGCAAAAAATTTGGATACAAAGCTCTCTGAAAAGAAAAAAATTTATGAAATTTTATGAAATAGTTAGTTTTATCCTAAAATTCTATTTTCTTATGTAGTAGTAAATATTCAATAGTATTTATGATACTAATAATCAATTAAATGATTTAATTTTTTTATCCGTAACATTGGAATACACTTCCTCCTTTAAAAAAAATTATAAAATTTTATGAAATAGTTAGTTTTATGATCATTAATATAAACATAAATATGAAAATGGAAGTTGAAAATATAGTAGACTTACCATAAATAACTTTATGGGCTCAAATGATGACACTACAATATTTTTTATATAATTTCATAGGTATATTAATAGTAAAAAAAAAATTCATGAAATTTTATGAAATAGTTAGTTTTATCCTAAAATTCCATTTTCTTATGTAATAGTAAATATTCAATAGTATTTATGATACTAACAATCAATTAAATGATTTAATTTTTTTATTCGTAAAATTAGAATACACTTCCTTTTTGAAATAAAAAAAATTTATAAAATTTTATGAAATAGTTATTTTTATGACCATTAATATAAACATAAATATGAAAATGTATTAGAGATAGGGACTATTTTTCAGGGATCTGTTTATAAATAAGACGGACCTCCATTAATATAAATATAAATATGAAAATGTATTAGAGATATGGACTATTTTTCAGGGATCTGTATATAAATAAGACGGACCTAGGGGCGTCTCTGCGAATTTCCGGTCCTGGAGATCTATTTATAGATAACCACATAAAAGGACAAATTTAGCCGATTTTTATAAGGACCTATTTATAAATAAGAGGGATACGGGGGCTTATCTGAAAAATGTCCGAGCATGGCTCATGTAAAATGACCATTATACCCTGTTGGCGAAATTTTGTCGTCATCGTCGTGCTTTATATATTGTATACTAGTGGGATGTACGCGCTTCGCGCGTAATTGTATTTTATGTAACTGGTTGAACTATGATAGTTATGTCAATTGTATCCGATGAAAATATATATAATTTATTCATGTTTATTTATTAAAAATATATAATTATACTCTATTTCAAGCCTGCATAAAGTATCAGTAATGAGTGTGTTTATAACTTTAATTCAATTTTTACATGGAACTTAGTTCATATTGTTTGTCCCTAGATCTATGCCAGATCTATAAGAAAACCAGAAAAAAAAATTTCCATGAAATATGTGATTCAAACATGGTTCACTATTCAGATAAAAATCTTTGTTTTTTACAATTGAAAAACAATATAATAAAAGGCTTGTATATGAAAAGTTTTAGACTCAAACATTTTTACATATCAAAACTAAAATAACAAAAAAATCCACCAAATATTGAATATCTTAACGGTCTGAAAAACCATCAAATGAAATCTGAAGTCTAATGAGTGAGGGAGCTGTTTGTAAATATTAAAATTTGAATAAGAGGTCTGCGGGCTTGGGCGTAGTAATGTAAAAATTACAAATATGGCCTTGTTAGTTGAATCCCGAACTTCAAATTTAATGAAATGTCATCCAATGGTTTTTCAGACCATTAAAATACTCATAAAATTATAAATTAGAAATATTTTAGTCACATTTAATAAATACAAAATATTTTTTATATATAATAGTTCTTTTTATACCTCAAAAACCTTCATATACATTTTTAGTAATTTAAAAATCATCTTATGATGTATATACCTCCGTATGTGAGATATATATACCTTGTTAATTTTTTTCATATTTACTAAAATTGATTGTATTAAATTTGAAATAGTGCAATGTTTATCGTTTTAAAAAAATTAAAACATATACATGATAAGTGCATTTGGGTTCTATTTAGGACTGTACCAAACATTAAGTGAATATCCACTCAAAGTTCTATTAAAAAAAACCGAAAAACATTTATTCATTCTCTTTTAAGAACAGTAATTTTTTGAAAGTTCTATACTCAACTATTTTTAACAACTACCACTCATTAAAAAAATAAATAGATTACCGAACCCCTAAAAACAATCTAATCAATAAAAAAACACTGCGCAAAAAAAATTTAAAAAATTGATACATATAGATTTAAAATCAATAAAAAATAAACAAAACAAATTTTAAATTCAAAAGTAAGACAACAATAAATAATTTTATAGGCTCAAATGCGTTCGATTACATTTGAAATTTTTGTATTTATTGATTCGACTAAAATACTTATTTTTATAATTTTATGTATATCTTAATGATCTGAAAAATCACTGGATAGATAAAGTTTCATGAAATTTGAAGTCCGAGAAGTCACTTTTTGGGTTTAGGGACTTGTTTATAAATCTTCGAATCAAATGAGGGACCTGTTTGTAACTCAGATAGGGTTTAGTTGTGAAATGAATAGAACCTAAGCTTTGATCTGCAAAAAGCCCAGGAAAGGACAAAACCAGCCGTTTTTTCTCGGGGACCTGTCCGTAAATATGAGGGACTAGTTTATGAATCTGGTAGAACCTAAGGTTGGATCTGGAGAAAGCCCATGAAAGGACAAAACCAATTGTTTTTTTTTCAGGGACCTGTCTGTAAATATGAGGGACTTGTTCATAGCACATGTAGGGGTCATTTTGTGAAACCCATAAAACCTGGGGATCTATCTAAAAAATGTCCAGCTCGTTTGTGTGTTTGGTTAAAGTGTTCCGCATTTGCGGTAACGTGGTTGTCATGAAATTTATAACACATACAGGGGTTGTTGTATAAAATTTAAAAAACTGCGGGTCTATCTGCAAAACGCTCCATTGTTTCGCCATAATCACTTCGGCGATAACATGGACTGCTGGGCGACGACCTGGCTGCTTAACGCGCATTATAATAGAGTATAGATAAGATACGGTTTTTGAATTTTTTAAAATATATATATATATTTTAATAAGTTACATATTTTTTAAAAAATTAAAGTAATAAAAGAATCTAATGTATAATTTCTAAATAAATATAATATATTAAAGATCATGTTCAAGGTTAGAAATGAGTTTGGATCTAGTTTGGTCAGTACCATTAGTATTGAACTTTACAACATATAAATTAGGTTACAACTAGGGCAGATTGAAATCGATCCGAAGTTTAATCCAAAGACTCTAACCTGAACCCAACTCGTGACAATCCGAACCGACTCAAACCAACCTGTGGAACCCAATTTTCAAGTATGATTTTTAACAAAAAAAAGAACACATATCTAATAAATTTTAATCACCCACTAAAACAATCTAAATCCACCAAAAAAATTATATTATGATATAAAGGTAGATATTTAGCGTAAAGAATTAAATATCGATGGCTCATGACCCATTTAGAATATTATATTGGTGTTTACTACAAGTTCGGGTTAGATCAGGTTGCCTATGATGTCAACCCGAATCCAACCTGATTTTTTACTCGACCCGAATTTTGAACCTGAACTTGATTTTTACAATCCGCATATAAAAATCAGGTTCATCTATCGATTGCAGCTTTACTATAAATCAAATTAAATAGTCAATTGTTGAATATAAGTGTATAAGTGTTATTCTCCGAATACTAATAGTACTAGCCAAACCAAAACCTGGGCTGGACCTGGGTTTTGGTGCAGACAGGCCCATTGGATCCTTAAATAAACATCCAATCAGTTGATCACATTAACCGAAAGGCACCACTTTAAAGAAAAGGACCAACGGTTGTACGCTCAAGAAAAGGCCAGCGAACAGTTCCTCCTCCAGATCACCTTCGGCCCAACCCGTTGGACGGTCAAGATCCAGCAGTTCCCGAATGTTCCACCAATCAGACGGCAAAGTTGGCTTATGGTGCGTTCATCTAGGGTTAGGGTTTTTATAAATATCTCCCGGTGGTGCCGTGATGTCGGAACATGAAGGGCCACGGCGGATGGTGGGACCGACTTTCACACTTGGCATCATCAGACGACATCATATAAATACCGAACTTGTACTCTTTTCACTCCACATTGGCCCCCTCTAAAACCCTCCTCTCTCTCGATTTCTGCTAAATTTTTAGGGTTAGGGTTTAAGGGGTTTTCGAGAGGAGGTCGTATTGGTGGTGGTGGAGATGGTGGCGGACAAGGGGAAGAAGTCGAAGGTGGCGGAGAGGGAAGAGGAGGACGGGGATCACGTCGACGGGGAACTCGTCCTCTCCATTGAGAAGCTTCAGGAGATCCAAGACGAGCTCGAGAAGGTAATCGTGGATGCGGCTTTTTTTCTGTGTTGTTTTTTGTTTGTTGAGGTTTTGTATGTTTTTTTGCTTCTAATTATTGAGATTGTGCTGTTTTAGGTCGAATTTGCATTTGATTTTTGGTTAAATCTTTGCATAATTGTGCCTTTGCTCGTTGGAGAACTTGGATTTGTGGTGTTCATTCTTGATTTTATTTTTTAGTAGTGCTTGTTGATGCGTATTTCCTGTTTTTCATCTGAAAAATTGAATCGTTGGTGCATAATAAAATGTGTTGACCGCTGATGTTGATGTAATTAACTCGAGTTTCTGGTCATACTGGACTGAATAAGATAGTCGAGTTCTTAGCCTTCTTTTAGGTTGATTCTAAAGTTTAGTGACTGCACAGATATTAAATGTCGCTTAAAGGGATACTTGTTGAGCGTGTAAAATGTGTGAACATGTGGTCTTATCTGGCTAATTTTATGTAGGGTTTTTCTAATGAGTGTCCTTGGAGAGGGAGGGGTGGTTTTGAAAGTATCACATTTTTATAATGTTTTGCATCATGAAGTAGTATTTTTCCCATATCATATAATTTGGAAAAATGTTTTGTTTTTAATTTGTTATATATTTAGCATGGGAGAAATTTTGGATTTATGAAAATAATAATCATTTTAAGTTATTGGTGTGCTTGTATTTAATGAGGGAAAAATTGAATTGGCTCCTAAAATTGTGACTAAGTAATTCAGAGAGTGGCCTTTCAGAGTGTCCCTATTCCCTAGGGCACTCCGTTTATGTGTGCACTGGTTACATTCATGTGACTGTGTGTTTAACACCATTTTCCTGTGATATCATATACCATGTGGAAATTGTCAGTGACTGGTTAGCCATCCATGTTGAGCTTGTCCTAATCTTTTTTCACCAATAGACATTTGCCCAGTTTTAACAATTTCATCTATTTCAGCAATAACCATCCATGCTGGGCTAATATTTTTTTTCACCAATAGTTTGTTTCTTTGTTTGTGAATTTCTTGTTCTTTGGTCTGATTCTGTATAGCATGATGGTATATTTTAGTAGCTTGTATAACATTTTATTTACTTTTGCATGATATAGCTTCGTGTTTCATTGAATCACTTTATATACTTTTTAAATTTTTATAATATAATGCTATATTTCTCTAAATACATTAGTTTTTTTTTCACATTTGGTTCTATACCCAATATGGTCTTCCATCTAAGGAGTGGGGTTTTTACTCTGCATTTCATTGAATCAGTTGTGTGTTGTATTAGTTTTTATATATTGATTATTTATTTAAATACTCTATAATACATTGGTTTGTTCTTTCTGCTTGTTAATTCTAATACATCAGTTGTGTATTTGCTTTTCTTTTGCTTTAAATTAGTTCTAATCTCCCCCACTTCGGAGTTTGTAATTCGAAATTCAGCAATGAAATCGGGTAGCAAACATCTACCTTTATTCAAAAAAAAATTTCTAATGGATGTACGACATTTCTTTTACGATTACATGCATCACATGTGCCTTACGCCAGTTGTTTTCATACTGGAATTGTGTTTTACACACACCAAACATGCCTTGCTTGATTGATGGCAAGGGGCTTCTATATCAGATACCAGCTAATTCACAATTGGAGAAATTATTGATGTGCTTGTGTCAATTTGCCACCTTTTCTGAATGTCTGGATATTTAATATTGAACTTGGTGTATTGTGGATTCCCATTAGGTGAATGAGGAAGCAAGTGATAAAGTCTTGGAAGTGGAAATGAAGTACAACGAGATACGAAGGCCTGTCTACAGTAGGCGGAATGAGATCATTAAATCCATTCCCGACTTTTGGTTGACTGCTGTTAGTAACCAATCCTTTCTTTCTTTGATGGCCAAAAAAATGAAAGGACACACACGCCACACACAAAAAATGATGACTACACTGATCTGATTTTAAATTTCGATAATGAATGGAATTATTGGGTATGAACTCATCCAATTGATTTCTTGAATGCTATACTGCAGTTCATGAGTCATCCTGCGTTAGGAGATCTATTGAACGAGGAGGACCAGAAGGTTTGTTGTTGTTGCTAAACATGTTTTAACATTTTTTATTGTCGTATAGTCATTTCCAAATTTATAATTATTCACAAAATTCTAAATTTTAGAATTTATTTGGAAATGGGTTTCTGCCTAGCTCATTGTTCAAAGTTGACTGACTGATATTTTTGAACTTCCTTTTGTTATTTTTGGGTAATTGCTGTCATGAAAATTTGAATGGTTTTTGCTGCTCCTTTTTTTAGATTTTCAAGCACTTGGACTCCCTGGAGGTTGAAGATTTTAAGGATGTCAAGTCAGGGTACTCCATTACCTTTGTGAGTTTCTCTCGTTATAGTTTATTTTCGGTTTTTTCAGAATGTCATGGTCACTCCTCTCTTTCACTATCTTGAAATTTTTTCATAATGGGGGTGATCTTGATTTCAGAATTTTAAACCCAACCCCTATTTCGAAGATACAAAGCTCACGAAGACATTTAGCTTCTTTGATGAAGGAACAACTAGTATAACTGGTACACAAATTAAGTGGAAGGAGGGTAAGGTGAGTGCAATATCCTTACAGAGTTGTTTTCTATATTAAGTGCATGCCATGACTTACATATTCATCCTATTTCATCTCATCTGTCTTTCAAAGGATATTTCTAACGGTGTCGCAAATGACAAAAAAGGGAATAAGCGGCCCCATGCCGAAGAAAGGTCTCACTCCTCTCTATCTCCGACACTGCTTTTAGCAATATATTTCTGGTTTGCAATATGGTTAAGTTTTAATTTGAAATCTGGAAGGCATCGGACTTATGAAGTTGTTTCTTTATTAACTGTCTGTCCTTTTGTTTGACTTCTAATTCAATAGTACTTTCCATTATGCAGCTTCTTTAGTTGGTTCAGTGAGACTCAACAGAAAAATGTTTCAGAAGTGATCAATGATGAGGTAAGCAGTGTTACTTATAAAGATTTTGTAATTTTGCTGCGAATTTCAATTATTATTTAACCCATGAATTACCTATTTCTGCAGCAACTATATAACTTTTAAAAAGATGAAAATAAAATGGAAGTATGAAACTCATGTGATATTATATAAGTATAGATATATATTATATTATAAGATGAAGCTGAAGCACATGCCTGACTAGTTGTTATACTATTGCTGGGTGTATGGTGCTACAAACACTAGCTCTACTGTCAGGTAAGCACATAGTTCAAAGTGCGGCCGCACGTGCTGATGTGCTCCCCTCGACGCACATCAGTACCCAAGTGTTGTCCAAGTGCGGTCATGTGCGGCCAGCCGTTCCAACCCAGTTCGAATGGGAATCAAACGGCCTTTGGACGTTCGAATCCAGTTCGAACGGGAAATCAAACGGCTTTTCAGGCGTTCGTACCCAGTTCGAACAGGATTCAAACGGCCTTTAGTCCTTCGAATGCCCATTCGAACGGCCTGTGTAATTTTTGTTTTAAAAAAAATATAGTAAGGCATTCGAACGCCTTCCTAAACCAAAGTGCGGCCGCATGTACAGTACATGCGGCCGCATATGTTGTGTGCGGACCCCACCGCACATGCAGTCCGCACACATTTTTGAACTATGGGTAAGCATGTTGATTGTTGGGTGAGTCGTGCAAGGTGCTTGTGAGGAGTGGGGAGAGAGAATTCTGCAATCCTAAGTAGAATGTAGATATCTATACAGATGGCACAACATGCTGGCTTGGCCATTAAGTATGAGTATGCTTGTTCTAATTTGTCCATTTCCCTCAGTGTTATTTTGTGTCTTGGCCTTAGGAAGGAATCGCCTTCTTGTAAGTATGATTGGTGGTGGTGCTCACTTCCAAAGAAAAAGAAAGGTCTCTTAGAGGCCATGGGTGACTTATCTCAGAATCTGAGGGTTACCCATAAAGAAAAAAAGGTCTCTTTGTTCTATGATGCATGGTGTTAATCTTGTGTTAAACTTTAAAATCGTTAAATTTCTTGTCCCGATTAGGAAGCTCATCTTATAATTGCATTTTTTTTTCTGTTTTCTAGATTTGTTTGACATCGTGATATGGCTGCAATTTTTATCTTTAAACCTCTTCTTATTCCTTTCATTGTTATAATCTTTGTTTGTAGGTTTACTCCTTCCGAGTATTATTTAACATTTTTTTATGTTGCATTGTTATTTATCTCTATTAGCAGGTTGCTGACATAATTAAGGAGGATTTATGGCCTAATCCTTTGAAGTACTTTAACAATGTGAGTTTCTTCATGTTATACCTGTGCTCCTTGTTTATTCCCCACATTCTTGTAGACTCCTCTGGTTTCCAAGAGATGAGTTACAATTTGGTATGTTCTTGCAGGAGGCTGATGAAGAGGACTTTGAGGATGATGAAGATGATGATGATGATGAGGTAGTGTAGATCTATATAAAAAAATATTACTCATTTTTACAGATTATTAACATTCCTTGACAAATTCTGCGAGACCCATTGCCCTCGTGGTCTAGAAATATCAATTACTGAGTCCTATATTTCTTGTTCAAAGATGATGTGAAGTACAGTACTTATGTGAGGTGGCACTCATACATAAAAAAAATGCATGTCAGGCATTTCAGTTTGAAGCAGGAGAAAAAATGTCAAATATTTTTTAACATTGTGGCTGAAGCATTGGCTTTTGATGTTGTATGCCTGTAGCATCGGCATGTCCATGTTTGTTGTTTATCTGCACGAATTTGTCAGATTTATATGTTAAAAGTCAATGGAGCAACTAGCTTTTCTCTTGATGGATTGGATCAGCAGATTTTCAATATGCTATAAATATGAGAATTTCTTTTTTGATGTGTATTTGTCATGTTATAAATATAGCTGGTATTAAACTATAATTTCATTAAAAAAATTCATAATGATCTTGACAAGTGATAAACAAGAGCACATTGCTAATAGTGATATAGTTTTGTGGATTATGATAAAACATAACCAATTTCAATCAGTTTTTTTCTGTTTCGTAGTTATTTGATCTGAAAAGCATGAAAAGCAATTAATGAACAATGAAGCCTGCAAGCATAATGCTTGAACTTAACCTTGTTTCTGAATTACTAATGATTGAATTGTGAAAGTGAGTGAAGCATCAATAGTGTAAGGCCTAGCTCATCTATGCCAATTGTCTTGTTACATCACCTAAACGTATCGAATAGGATAACTACACTTTTGTTTAAATAAGTTAAGTGCAGTGCATTAAAAGGTTGAGCTTGTTGCCTACTTGCCTTGTATATTAAAGGGGAGGAGTTGCAATTTTACCCTCCTGCAATTGAACAGTGGCTCATATCCTTATATCCATTCATCCCTACTGGGTGGAATATTCAAATTTTAAGTTTCCAAAATCGAACTTAGAAAACCCGTAAAGATCTTCATCAAATCTGCCTCCAAAAATTTCCATAAAGCCTAAAATTATTTAACAGTTCAAAAAAAATCCTAAAATAATGTTGTTTAAAAATTTAGAACGTGCTTCTAGATATTCTATCATGAACATCATGTTCATTTTACACCATACCATGTGCTTTTAGCACGTGCATGGTACTAGTTATTGTTTATACATGATTGTCATTAGTATTGATTTTTGTTTACTTCCAAGTGATACAGATATAAAGAACCCTATAGTATGATGGCTGCAGAAGGGACATATATAAATTATCTGTGCTCTGCCATGTTAGCAGCATCATATATTTTAGTTTGTTATCTAAAATTTCACTATAACACATCTTAACAGGATTGACACTACTTTCCATGATTATTTTTGCATAACTTTCTGGACCATGCTCTCTAGCCACATACTTATGTCAAATGTCATGCTTGTTAGAGAAACATGCCGTCTAAAAGGATGCAATTTAATTTGAAAGGGTTTGGAAAAACCTTGATCTATAGGGTGAGTTATCTTTATGTCTTATTTTCAAGGAGATGGATAATTCATGCATTTTGTCAATTGGAAGATCTTTCTCTTTGTTTAATTATTATGAAAAAAAACACAGCATTTACTGTACATGTGTGTTTTAAAGCCCCAAAATCGTACTCTTTTAATTGAAGGGGATGTGATTACCCTGACATCAACATTTATCTTACTGGTGGTCATCAATATTGTTGTAAAGGCCCAATTCCCATTATGTCTTGACATGTCATGCAATCATACTGATTTTTCTTTCTCCTTTCCTGTTTGTAGTATCTTTTTGTATTCCAATGCCCTTGAAGCATGTCAATGTGTTACCCCACTCAACCTTTCATGCAATCACATGTGTTGTCAATCAAATGATGAAACTGCAAATTGATCTCCTCCGAAGCATTTTAAACCTTATATTGCCAAGACCTATAAATTTTTCTCGTCTGATATATTTGAGCTTGCTTGGATATGTAAAAATTATGTTGCAAGACTGGACCAAAAGAAACTCCATTACATGACCAGTCTTCTAAATTGCTTGTTAGATTCTAGCATATTTTGATACTTCCACTATCAGATGCGAATATTTGTTGATACTTCTTAACGTCTTCTCTTGATTTCTTTACTTATCATTTATTCATATTTCAATCATCTGGCTTTGATATCCGAGAATATGAGCCAATATAAAAGTTTATGTTTGCCCATACCAGGACAAGGAAAATGCAGTGGAGGATGATGACGAAGATGAGGAAGATGACGATGATGATGATGAGGCCGATGAAGAGGATGATGGTTAAGCTTGTGAGTGTATCTTCATTCAGTCCTTTTTCTTTTCCCTCAATATCTGGTTCATAAATTCTTGAGCATCCGCCGTTGTTATTCATGGCTTATTGTGAAGCAATCCCATGGTTGCAGAGGGGTCAGTAAAGCTTATATGTGACAGGAATATCCAAACAAAATATTTTCCTTGTTTTGGCTTCTCTTTGTAGTGTTAATGTAAGAATGGCTGGGCAATATAGAGCAGGAGTTTTCTTTGTTTTAAAGCCGCGACACTTATGTGCCTCGCCTTTATCGAAATGATGATTATGTTAATATAAAACTTTTTTTTCCATCTTTCTGAAATTAACCATTCTGTTTTTCTTGCTCGTTATTATGAAGCTGTATATGTTTACATGCTGCAGGTTTTACACCCATGTGACTTGAGTTTTGGTGCTGTGAAATTTTAGCTAATGTTTGTTATTTCTAAACATAGTATTGGAAATTCTTAATGATTACAATTTATCTAGATTCTAGATTTCCTAAAGGTGGATTTAAGATTTGCATTCACTTTAATGTTTAGTTACGATTTTTAGATTTGAAAAGGTTCTAAATTCAAGATAGTTTTTCAGCGGTTCTGTCCTCAAATTTTCCCTTGTTGATTCAAGAGCATTAAGTGTTGAATATCAAGGAATTATGGAATTGATAGATAGTCATCAAAATCTGTTGTTTACATTGGAAACTAGGGCGTTTAGTGCTTATGGAATACAGGATTAAGTAATTTATTTATTTAAAAAAAAATATTTTGTTTATTTTTCGTACTAATCAATGGGTGATATAATCAAATAAATAAAAATGAAGGGACTTTGTTACATTCTAGTCATTTTTGTAGATGTCATGTTTTTTTAATACAATTTATGATACCAAGCAATGTAGTATATTTTGTATTATGCTAATATATAGTCTATGATGAAATGCATTCAATTTGTTTAGAGAAATGTAAAGATTGTGTGAACTTTGAGAGATTTCTGAGTGTCTGATTGGGAAGAGATATAAGCTATTTTAGAGATTTATTCATATGGGGGGTGATCTCTAGTCTTTCTCCACTGGGTTGGATTCTTGAAGTGATCCGTGCTTTGGCTGTAATTCACACTAGTGTGATGTCGGTTAATGTCTCTCCGAAGTTTAAGTCAGTGATCACAGTTAGTGAAAGCCTACTTGAGTCTAGGAAGTTTTTGCAGGAGTGAAAGTGTGTATTTGCATACCTCTTGGAGACGATGATGTCTCCCCTTTTATACTTGAAAAGGGTGTGTCGATCTCGCTCGTGGGAGTGAGATTATCATGAGTATGAACGGAATCGCCCAGATGGCATCGGGAGCGGCTGTCACGTACAATCTTGGAACGTAACCGTCTCCTGACGGCTGTCAAGCTGTCACTGCAATCTTGGAACGTAGTCGTCTGTCACTGCGATGTCTGAGGATATTCTCTGTAGTTTTCATTTTCGTGAAGTGGACGCATAGGCACACTTTTTCAGCCAGGCCAGGCTCAATCGAAATCATTATATCTGGTCGTCCTATTCTGGTCGGTCAAAAGGTGGATCAATGAGATTCTATCGGCAAACCCATCTCACATACTATTTCTATCTACCTCTGATATTCACGTATAACTTTATTCCTAATTCATGTGTAAATTTGGTCTTTCACAATACCTATTATAGGAATAAATAATTTTATCAATGGAATATGTGATTTTCTGTTTGATCATGTTTTTTTTGTTATTCTCATTGAGAAACGTAATAACAAAGATTGAGTTTGATTGAGGTATAAAATGTGATAACAGATGATTTGATGTTATGACATGTGATTTGATATGTAGGTCTCTTTATATCAGTAGAGAAATAACACAATTTCATGAAAGACCTAGAATACAAATATCATTTTATTCTCACATATTTTTGCATAGCTATACTCGCTTATTCTCTCTATCTAAACACTTTTTTTATGTTTATTCTCTTCTATTCTCACATATTCCACCTCTTACACCCATCCAAGCGTGGCATTACGAGCATCTTCAAGGATAAGATTTTAATGATAAATTGTCCTAATTTTAAGGGATAAAAAATTAATCAATTTTGTTCATATTTACATATTTCAAAGTTAGAATAAAAAACGAGGATAATGTTATCGTAGCATTAAGGTGGAACAAAATATTCTCATTTTCATTTTAAAATTGAGACAGCTGTTTAATGTTTATCATATCATAAATTATCATTTCAGTCACTTATTCTTATAATCAACATTTATCTCTTACTCATTCCAGTCCAAAGGGTATACAAAAAGTAGCCAGAGATGTAAATAAAGACATCATGATATTCAATCTGCCTAGGGATCGCCAACAGGCCGGCCGCTATCTAACTTTTTATTCTTTTCTTGAATTTGGCCGCTATTTAATACTTTTTATTCTTTTCTTGAATTTGGAAGTCAAGTAATTGCGCTAAATCATTATTTTATATGATATTATTTGATAAACGTTTAGGATAATCCATCTATCCCAAAAACCGGAAAAAAAGAAAAAGAAAAAAAAATGTAATAGTGTAGTTTTATTAAAGAGAGTTTGGAAATACGGATATTTTTGTGAATTTCAATTTAAACGGTTGAAATCATTCATGAACAATTGAATTTTATATAGTAGCATTATGGGCGAACAATACAAAAATTACAAGGTAATGTAGATTGTAGACCCAATATCGATGGATGTATTTTTTATACAATATTTGAGGAATCATATATTATGTCTATGTAGACCTAATATGGATTTAGGAGACTGCCAGCAAAGTAAAATTTTAACAAGAAACCTATAAAAAAAACCAAAATCTGATTATTATTATTTTTGCACAAGCTTTTATTTGAATCAATGAGGAAAAGAACAATAAATTTGTTTTCTAAAGTGATAAACAACCTCCCCAACCCAAAGTAACATGACCACATGTCTCATCTTTACCGGTGGCATGAAACGAGTTTTGTGAAAAAAAATAATAACAATAGACTCAATGAGTAGGTCAAGATCATGACTTTTTAAAGGGAAATTAATTCGGTCCCTAACTTATGTTCTATCAATTTTGGTTAATCCCTTTCTTACCAAAAAAAAAAAAAAGTTTTATCCCTTCACCCTTCACTTATTTAAAAATATAACAACCTTATATTTGAAGATCTGCAATGATTTAAAATCACAATAAGATATTAGAGGGGTAAAAATTCAACTTATCGGATTCGGGTAAACGGACTTGGCATCTCCCGTTCTTCTCTGTCCGAATACGTCTAGTTCCACCGATCAGCAGCTTCCAATCGACGCTCAAGTCAAGTAAGTAAAATGGCCAAAAAAAGGGTTTTAATAAAAAGAACTTGTACATCCCTGTTATGTTTGTCATTGCCCCCTATTTATAGAGGGGAGAAGTGAGTTTAGAGTTTCTGATTGCCCTCACTACATCGAATGGCCGAGATCTCATCAGCCATTAATGAGGGGACAATTGTCAGATATAGTCAATTATGCAAATCCATATTTGATGGGGATTTTGTGGACAAAGCCAGTAATGACCTGATTCTGTGATTCATTTGGTATTGATAGAGATTAAATGCTAATAACACTCATTTAGTGTCATAGATTTATATAAATCAATGTAATTATTGAATGGATTAGATACTGACTTGGCCGAACATGGGTATCCGGGTCAGACCCGTTCGAATTAGGACCAGTTGGGCCGCTGTGTTATCGGGTTGAACTTAACCGGTCGATTCGTCAAGGTGGGCTTGGGCCTGGTGGACTGTCACTCGGTTGGTTCGGATTGGATGGGCTTCGCTACTCAGCCTGTTATATGTAGTTAGAAAATTTTGACGCCCACAGATATTTTTTTAATTTGTAGATATGTGATATTTAAAAATCTCCTATGATAATAAATCACAATAAGATGTTTTTTATTTGTAAATATCTGATATTTAAAAATCTATAAATGTGTGTAATGATGTTTAAATAGTAGATAAGGGTAGTTTAGTTTTTTTTTTTTAATCACGAAAAAACACTTTTATAGGTGAAACTTAAAAAAAAGGATTAATATGACTATTTTCAATACTTAAATGATTTTTTATGCATTTTCCTTTCTATACGAAGATATATACACATTAATTAAAGCACAGGTTCTACAAGCGTATGTATTTTTACTCTATTGCCCTCCGAAAAATCAGGAAAACGCGCAAAGAGAAGGACAATTCCGTCTTTACGGAAAGCCTATGAAAGCCAAAGCCGATGTTTCTCCATCGATAGCTTTCGCGGCAACGGATCTCTCTCTCTCTCTCTACAGCCGATCGACAAAATCGAGGTTCATTTATTATTATTATTATTTGCGATTTTAGGCCTTTCGTTTGTTCATTTACGGTTCTCTCGGTTTTTATCCTTTTATTATAAATATAAAAAAAACGTTAATGAAATTCTTGATTTTCCTAGAAGTTTTTAGCTGGTCATCTTAATTTGATCGAATCGAATCGAATTATAAAGCCAATCGTTGAAGTTTAATTTCAATTCATCCAAGATTTGAAAGGTTATATCGAATGTTTTTCGGTTGATCAACAAAAAAATATAATATTTTTTTATGATTCTTGGCTGTGTTTTTTTACAGTGCTTGCTTATGAAAGGAGGTTCTTTGGATTCTCATCGTGCATAAATTATTCAGCTTGTCTTTGTTTGGAGAGATCATGAGTTTTCAAAGGAAACCTCCATCTTTGTTAGATCTTTGTATCAGGACCACAATAGATAACCTCAGATACTTGGGTGATGTTGGAGAGACTGATATATACCTTCTGAAGGATATATTGCCTCACTGTACTGTTGATCAGTTGACGCACATCGAGGATTCTACGAAGGTGTGTCATATCTTCTTGATATTGATGGGTAAATGCGTTGGTCTTGTTTTGGGATCTCTTCTTGTGGTGATCAATTGATCATCTTTGGATGAATATTTTCTTTCAGGGAAGGGATTTGAGTTCGGTTACAGACAACTTGTGGAAGAGGTTTTATCAGCAGCAATTCGGAGTTGAGAGTTTTAATGTTGTGATCAAAAGGATGAAGGAGAAGGGGGTTAAGTTCAAGTGGAGGCAGCTGTATGATGTATGTTATGTTAACTTGTTGTTTCACTTATTGGATTTCAAGGGACCTTTGGAGATTTTGGCGGATGGATTTAATTTGCTTTTGCGGTTGTTTTGTTTCCATGACTTAATTTTGATGATGCCTCTGTTGGAATTTGTTTGATATATTGCAGGCTAAAATGAAGGAGAGGGAAAAAGCACAGAAGGAATCAGTGGATCGATTGAAGAAACTTTATGCAGCAGAAGAGTCCAGTAAGTTTAACCTTATCAATTATAGTCTCCAGTCAATTATTTTCTGTAACATAGGTTCTCATAAATGCAAAACAATTTGAATAACTGATGCACATGGCTTATGGGTGATTCGATGCATCTGAGATTGTCCCAACATTGGGTTACCTCAAAAATCAGTCTAGGTGGCACTTGAGTGGGGCACTTTTAAATCTTTGATGCGAACTTGCAGCGTCACCCAACACCTCTATTTAATATGCTCGATGTTCTGACCATAAAAAAAATTTCTAAGTCAAATTCAATTTTTTGTGTTGGCCTGAATACTTTGAACAACTGTGGTGCAATAACCATATATATGTTTTTTTTTCCTCATAATTGTGCTTCTCTTTTTAGGAATGTATGTCATGCTCCCTCTCTGAGAAATGGTGGGCATCCTACCCCATTTGAAAGTGAAAAGAATGCCCAAATAAACAATAACCCCAAAGCCAAATTAAAAGAAAAAATCAAACAGAAAACTGGAGCAGAGGCTCAGTAGAAGATATACTACTGATCCCTCGACCCCGTAAACAACACTCAGTAGTACTACTCAACTATTTGGCTTTATTATTTCTACTAACTCAAGGTGTGAAGCAGAGATCTTTGAACTGAAGGATTGTTTGCCTGCGCTACGCATATTAGCTTTCACTGCGTATAATCCCTCTAAGCGCATATACCTACTTACTCGCTGCGCTTATTAGCCTTCGTTAACAAAGACTGAGTTTACAGGTTTACCGTTGGACAAAGTTTAGACCAATCCATGAGCTTCACTTGGACCTTGTCAAGGAGGGGAAAACAAATGATAGGAGGTCATTTTGGTAGTGTAAAGGTGAAGTACAAAGTTCGATACATTGGGAAGACCAAAACGAATGAAAGAGCAGCCTGTCAACTCTTTTATTGGAAAGTCATAGTCAAAGAGTGTTGATGTTCAGGAACTAATGTAGGTGAGCAAAGTGAATTTGAAAGTCAATTATCCAAGGCGACCAAAGGGGGGGGGGGGGGGGGGGGGGGTGTTATCAGAGTTCAAGCAACACGCTGTGGAAGAGCCTGGATGGGTGGAAGGGCATGGCGCCTATCTCAATTCCGTTTTCTTGTACACATGTCAGGGACATTTTTTTAGTTCTAAACAGTCGACGCATTGGATGCTCAGTTGGACAAGAGAGGGAGAGTTCAATCGCCACATTTTTTCTAATGTAAGCATTGGTCAATAACTTGATGAATGAAATGCTCCGCACCTCAAGCTGCAACTGTGGAGTGCGAGAAATGCGTGAAGTGGGTTTAACTATGTCCAATAGAATATGAGATCAGATGGTCAATATTTGACTCCGAGGGTGACAAGTCATCGGGCCCGGACAGGTTCTCCATGCGATTTTACCAAGCATTTTGGCCAGTCATCCAGGAGGACTTAATCCAAATGGCAGAGGAATTTTTCACCGGCGCCCAAGGGCTAGGCTGTCTCAACTCCTCCTTGTTCACTCTTATCCCGAAGGTGGATGGGGCCTCGGCAGTTGTGGAGTATTGCCCAATATGCATGGTGAATGCATTTTACATGATTGTCTCGAAAGTAATGGCTCATCAGTTGACAATGGTGTGTGAGTGTCTCATCGAGGACTTGCAATTTGCTTTCCTCCTGGGGAGGTTACTTCAAGAAGGCTTCCTCGTTGCACAAGAAGTCGTGAGGGCATATGATAGTGTGAGTAAAACCAAGCCGACTAAGGAGGACTAGGAACCGATGCTCGAGAGAATCCAGAGGCACCTGGCAAGGTGGAAGGGCAGGCTTCTAAGTGTAGGGGGACGACTCACTCTCCTGGACTGTGTTTTCCATGCTAATCAACCTAATTCTGCAGTCGGTGATCCCCACGGTAACGTGGTCAATGTGGAATGCTCGGAATGACGTGATATTCAAAATCTCTCCAAATACGTGGAGAACATGTGGGAGGCGGTCGTGGTGTCTATCAGGGATTGGGGGCGCGACATAGCTGGAGATAGGGGTAATGTAATGTACTTTGACCATTTTGTAATTACTGGGTGATGCGCTTCCTTTGGGGGGGGGGGGGATCACAGGTGGCCATCGATCACTGCCCGATCACCTTGTGCAAGTACATTTTCAGCATGGAGGACATCTCCTCTACGATCCTCTGGAGGGTGGGTGACGGACATCAGACTCACTTCTGACATAATCGATGGTGCAGGGATGTCCCTCTTCCCGACGAGGTCCCCAACCTATTCAGGGTCGTCTTCTGCCAAGAGGGGAGCGTTCACTCTTTTCGGTCAGAGGCTCGGGAATGATTTATGGTTGGGACATCCGGCTTCATCGGAACTGGCTTTTTGCAGCGGAGTCGTCCCAACTGGCCCTATTTATAGAAAGACTCGGGGCATGGCACGAAGGGCCTAATGGGGATAAGGACCAGGTGTATTGGATACCCAAGCAAATGTCTCGGTTCTTGGTGAAATTGTGCTATGAATGGTTATGCAAGGGCCTCCCCTAGCCCCCCCACCAACCCGAAGGTTCAACAAATATGGCGGCCCAAGATTCCGACCAAGATTAAGTTTTTCATGTGGCTTCTGTTCCAAGAGCGCCTTCTCACAAAGGCGTATCTTGCCAGATGGAGATTGTCTGAATCAGTAGGTTGTGCTTTGTGTGGAGAAGAGCCTGAGAGCCGTCAGACACCTCTTCTGCCAATGTAAGGTGTCACGGGAGCTCTAGTCCATGGTGTGGGCTTCAACGCCGATCGCCACATTCATCGACATCGAGGAGCTAGGCGGTAGGGAAGAACATGTGGACCTTGGGGAATTCCAAGCTAACCAACTTGATTCTACAGTCGATGATCCCCTCGGTGACATGGTCGATACGGAATGCTTAGGAATGACGTGATATTCAAAAGCTCTCCAGATACGTGGAGAACACATGGGAGGCGGTCATGGTGTCTATCAGGGATTGGGGGCGCGGTATAGCTAGAGCTAGGGGTGACACAATGTACTTCGACCATTTTATAATTATTGTGTGATGCGCTTCCATTGGGGGGTGGGGGTAGATAACCCATCGACAGATTCCCCAACCCTCTCCCATGTTGCGCTCTCTTATTTTTTAATTTTGTTTTTCTCCTCTCACTCCCATCCAGACTTATAACCCCCACTTGTAATATAAGTGTAGGTAGCAAGATCTACATTTAAAAAAAATTGATTATCCGCTGCACAAATCTCCCCAATCTTTGACGTGTCAGATCACTGATTCCCATTATGTTCCTCATTTAAGAGTTTTTTTTCTAAGTTTGGCAAAATAGTGGTACATTCGCTTGCACATGGTATGTGGTCACACATTTCAATGAGCGGTCTCGCAATGTCTAAACAACTATAAATATAGGCTCTTATGTCTATTTCATAGTCCATTATTAGGTGTGTGTGTTTTTTGGGGGGGGGGGGGGGGGGTGGTGGTTTGGGCTATATAAAGAGTTTCACATGAACCCTGAATGAGTATCAAAGAAATCCAAAGAATCTCTTTACTCTCTCTACTTCCAGTCATTTCTAAGTTCTCAATTGGATGCTCTCAAAGTCTTTTGATCACAGTATCTTTTTTTTTTTGAGATAAATTGTAGGCATATCTATTTCATTACGTCAAATAGACAATGTCCGAATTGGGGATGAGAAGAAAAGAGAAAATAAAATCACAGAAAACCGTCCGGAATGAGACCGGCGCGAAAACAAAAACCAAAAACCAAAGAGACAATCGGCCCAGTAGACAAGATATCTACCCGAACCACCATACAGTATCTTGATTAAATTTTTTTGGAGCAGGCTCTTTAGAATACTTGGAAGCCCTTTCAAAGAGAGGAGGATTGATGGAGTGCTTTTGGGGGCTTTTGGAGCTCATGAAGTTTGATATTTCAACTAAAATATGACATTTTTGTCTTTTGTGTGCATACCTTTACACTGTGGTGCTGAATTATTTGGGCAAGGATATTAAAGTTTTCAGTTTTCTTAATTAGACTAATCTGATATCAAGCTTCGTCGATCTTGTCCTTATCTAAATGGATGCAGGGATTGTTTCTTTTAATTGTTGGCATTAGTTTCTCTGCATGGCTTTCTTATTTTCTATTATATAATAATTGTACTTTCTACATACTTTGTATTTGACATGGGCTGAATGTAAGAAGCTTTACACGGAGTTATGGTTACCATGGCTTGTTGGTTAGAGCTTTCTGGATAAACAAAAAAACTTACAGTATTCATGCTTAAGTTTTTGTCATCTCTTCTTTAGAAAGACATAGGATGACTCCCTTGAGCATTTTCATTTCGATGGCATGTGTAAAGGATTAGTGGATCATTAACTACACTGCTGCTGTAAAATTAATTAGTGCGCTTTCTACGTATGAACAGGACAGGTGCATGCCTGGTGCTTGGGCAAAATAACAGATTGACTCTTTAAAATTCTCAGTTCTCTTATAACCAAGCGACTTTGCTAGGGTGTGGTGGCATTCGTTGTTTGGGGTATAAATTTTGAAAAAATATATGAAACACACTCACAATATGTAGGTTTTACACATATGGTCAATATAACCTTCAAACATCTTAATTAAAAAAAGTTAATCCGAACAGCTATTATCTCATAGCACATCATGAAAAGGCGCATCTGAGATATATATATATCTGTATGTATCTGATGAGGAGTATTATGTGATTTTGTTCCTAACAGCTATTCTCTCTTAGCAAACACAGTCATTTTGTTCCTTAGAAATATATATATCTGTATGTATCTGATGAGGAGTATTATGTGATTTAAAGAAGGCATCTTTTCAGACAAGTGATATTCTTATAGCTATTCCGCTCATATCTAAAAAATAGTATCACTGATTTTCTATTTTTTATTTTTTTTATGTAGAAAAACAAAGTCGACAGATTAAAATTTGTTCCAAGATTCCACCAAGTTCCAAGCGCAGCTTTTTTGGAGGTAGTGCCTTTTTACATTTTCATTGATAAATTATAATATATAGAACAGCAGGCGAGGCTATACTTCAACATTGATGAAATATCCTGACAACGGCATCTTATTTGATCTATTTGATTACCTTTGACTGTTAACAGGAAGTGGAAGCAGCTTTCCTAATTTAAAGGGTAACTTGATGAAGAAGGCAAAACTCGAGTCCATTAAAAGGTACCATATAAAATGGAAAAATTTCAAGTTAATGTACCTTCTTATTTGGAAGTACTGAAACACAACATCATTATTCCATGAAATAACTGCCATTTTTTTTAATTATTATTGTTATTTTTTGTTTCAGCCCTGAGGCAAGAATACAGGCTGATATGCGGAAAAGGGATTTGCAAAGGCAGATTTCTTCCCCACATATGTATGTCCTCTCTCTCCCACTTCCCCATTTATGTGTTGTCCACTAATTTTTTTTTCTTGCCTAGTCAGACATGAGGGATTTATTCCATTTCATAACTCTTCCCCATTTGGGGTACGACATAACTTTATCTGGGGACTGTAGCTGTTTGGGTACATTTTTCCACGATGATAATTTTTATTTTTAGTTATAAATTGGGATATAAAGGGCATGGCCAGGCATTCCAACCTTCCCTTGGATTTACTTTTGGAACTAGTATCAGATTTTATCTGTGAAACAAACAACTTTTTTTTTTGGCTATTCCAACTCTATCGGGACTTATTCTCCCCTTTTTTCCGTGAGCCTAAACCTGTACACTTGTTCTACCACAACTTCAATTTGTATTTTTTTGTTGCAGGATCCTCGACCTGCAAAGCCAAATGGGTTCCTTGGCAAGGGAACACCTTCTAGTTCCGGATTGATAAAACCATTTGATAGAAGATCATAATGTCCAAAATCTTGACTTCTTGCAAGTGCATTCGGAATAAAGAATGAGTGGGTATGTGCTCGGGTGCTTCTTATTCCATCTGTCGATATTTTTTTCCCTGCTATGCCTTGCAATCATGTAGAGAGGAAACTCTTTCATCTCCTATATGTTGTACTTTCGTATTATACATGTGCCTTCCTCACTTTTTCCCCTTTGTTTTAAATCACATATAAGTGGGATGTATATTGTTCTTGGTTTCTCATCACCTTCAATCCTTCATCATTGGAAAATGTGGTAATATTTTATTTGCTTGTGATTGTTTGCTCCTCCTGGGCTAAAATTCCAGTGCCTTAGCTTGAGCATCCATTTTTCCAGGGACGTTTGCCTTTGTTTGGTTGAAAATGAAAAGTAAAATCTTAAGAAAAGTCTTTCTTGCAGCCACTTGTTCCAACACATTCTGATTTTTTTTTTTTTGTTGTTTCAACACTTGTCTAATGAAATATAGATCTTCACAAAAATGAAGTAATGCATAGCTTGGAGCATTTCTCTAATTGAACATGTATTTGATTAGATATTTCATTTACTCAAGTAAAATTGTGAAATGACTGCAAGAATAACTGGATATATTAATTCTCGGATAAAAATGTAAATTAAAATGGAATTGGGATTAACCCTTCCAAAGGAGCTAGACCGCAAATTGCAAGGCTGTTGACGATTATGATGGGTCATTCATTCATGGGGGGCTATATACCCACCCCGGAAAAGTAGAACCCAACCCCATTTATAAAATGAAAAACAGATGTTTATGTTTTTCCGAAACAATGCAGAATCCATCCCTTGGATTTTTCACTCCCTCACATCCAATAAATGATACACCCCACCCAAGGCGAAGGTGAGATGCGGTGGACGGTGGGTCGATGGAGGTAGAGCGAGGACCACAGTTGCACTGCGTCTCGTTATTCGATACCGACCTCTCCGAATTATGCTCCTCCAACAATGGAAACATGCCGCTGTTGAAGAGGCGGAGGCATCAAAACCGCCTCCGCACATCTTCGGCACACCCACGCCAAGTGCAGGCACGATGGTGGATGGTTTGTATGGGCTGCTCCCATCCGATAGACCTCTGAAGTTTGCAGCAAATGTGGAGAGCATGTTCAAGGGGAGTTGACGATGATGACACGTGAGTGGATTTGTCTTTCGAGATCAAAATCCGACCTCCTTGAACATGAATTCAACAAACAAATGCACATTGAATCATTCGACCAACTCAATCTTCGACCATCAGCTCAAAACCCACAACACTTTGTCTTCCATGTGGATAATTGAATACCCGGCGTTCATCACAATCCAAGAAAAGACTTTTGGGCCGCACATTCCATCGAACAACTTCTCGACACCAACGATTTGAACATCACGTAGTTCCCCTTTGAATAAACATTGAATCTTAACAATGAATTCAAGTTAGTTCATTCATATTATCCCTTTCTTCATATTCATGTTTCAGAAAATTGCATGCGGAATGCATTTAATACGACCGCGTGACAATCGGGATCCGTTGTGCTGACATCGGCGGAGAAGGCTGGCGGAGGGAGAGAGTTGGAACTGGCGGAGGAGACAGATAGGGGAAGGAAGAAGAGGATGAAAAATATTTGGGGGTGGGGTTCCAGGATGCAATGTGTGATATATACACAGGGGTGGGTTTGCATTTCATAGATTTTAGAAGGGGTGGATCATCTAACGGAGTGGGTTTGCACAATAGCGGGGTTAAAATAACTGCCCCCTTCATTAATACATAGCATATGCACGTCAAAAAAATATAATTTATAACAATTAGTATAATGATGTTGCGTCATGAATATTAAGTTAAGATCCTCTGAGACAAATACTATAACATTAATCACTGGACACGTGTTAAAGTGATACGTACAAAATAATATTCTTATTTTATTTTTATAAAAAATTTCATTAAAAACAAGTATATTTTAAATTTTAAGTAGTCAATTATCAGATATTCACACCCGCAATTACACTATCAATGGATCACGGAACTTTTTTTTCAATTTCAGTCTATATATATTTTAAATTTTTAAAATTAATATAAATCATGTAATGTTGTAATAATATATATATTTTTATAATAAAATAAAATATATATTTTAATAAATTATATAGATTCATATATAAAAAATTGTAAAAAAATTCAAACCTCTTAGAAATTGGAAATGGAGCCCCCCATTTTTACTTAGATTTTGATGACGTGATAACCGCCTTCGCGACGATCACCAAAATCACCTTTTAAAACGGTTCTGCCATAATAACATACCAGTACGCCGTCCGCATCAGACCCATTCGGACGGAGACAATATAAAACCCGCCAATTCGAAAAGCGCGAAAACGGAAATCCCGATCTCCTCTGCTCTTTTTGAATCTTCTCGAACGAAAAAAAAAAAAGCACAAACGATCGCTAATCGATTCGTCTGTACTCAAATCAAGATCAACACATGAAGTTTCTTTCAGATGCTTTGCTGAACGGACTGCCGTGGATTCCGAAATCTAGCGGAGAGTACTTGGGGCTTTTGTCGATGGAGATGGTTCTTCCAGTTCTTGAAGAGGAGATGCCTGTGGGGTGTTCTTGGTCTGTCTTTTGTTCGTCGGTCTCTCCGTATTTACAATATGATATTTAATAAGAATCATGTGAAACTTTATATTTAGCTGATTTATTGCATCAACGTCATCTTTATATTCAAGAATTGATGGTTAGATGATATGGGCTCAAGGACCCGGCCGTCTTCATGTACCATTTAGCGCAGTTTTTACTGCTCTCTAGATCTGAATAAGAGACTATATTGCCGCTCTCATTTTATTCAGTCGATAGAATTTGCAGTATAGTTAATTGTTTTGCCATCATCATTCTTCATGTACCAATAAGAGTAATTCTTCTGATACAGGAAATAGGCCGGGGAAAATAGAAAACTTTACTATAGCATCTCGTGAGACCAAAATAATTTCTATTGGAAGAACTGACAAAAAAAAAAAAATAGTACTCATTCTATCATTAGTTAGGAGGTGGGGATGATTTGACCATATATTAAGGTTTTAAAGATAAATTGTCTTAATTTTAAGAGATAAAATATTCATTAATTTTATTCATATTCATATTTGTTAAAATTAAGATAAAAAAATAAGGATAAATGTTATTCCAGCCTTTTTGTGGAACAAAATATCTTTATTTTCATTTTAAAATTTAGACAATTGTCCGCAGTTTATTTCGATTTATTTTTTATACCGAGCAAGGATAAACTGTCCTCCTACTCACTTATCCCTATAATTATCTCTCATCCCACCACTTATCTCCTTGTTAAACCAGCCCTAAGGTGCTATTTGGATAGAAACGTAAGTTATTATAGGGTTTATGACTATTTTAGGAATTGATAAGTATACTAGTTTGGTTACATTTTTAGTTATTCTCATTGAAAAATGTAATAAAGAAATTTTTGTTGTTTAGTTGACCACAGATAAACGGTGAATAAGATGTGGATAAGGTGTAGATAAAAATTTATTAAAAATTAAAAAATGATTTGACCATATTTATAAAAAGGTGACGACAGTTGATTTGAGTTGATTTAATAGTGTGACCTTTTTATACTAATTGAATAGATTGAATGGAATAATACAATTCTAGAGGGAACCTAGAATACAAATACCAGCTTATTCTCATCTATTTTAGGAATAGCTCTAACTATCTATTCTTTTAAACAAACATCTTTTCCCTCTTATTCTCCTCCAATTCCTCTACCCAAACAGCTCACAAGGGCTAGTTTGGCAAAAAGAGGAGTGATGAGATAAGAGGTAATTGTGGGAATAAGTGAGAGGAAAACAATTTATCCCATTTGACATAAAAAATATAATCGGAATAAAGTATGGACAGTTCCAATTTTGAATGAAAATGGAGATTATTTTTTGTTTCATCTAAATGCTGAAATAACATTTTTTGTCATAATTTGACAAATGTAAATATGAACAAAATTTATAAACCTTTTATTCCTAAAATAAGATTGGGGAAATAGTAATAGCTATTCTTATTCCTCAAAGAAACTCATTGAAAGAGGGAAATAGAGATGAGGCTAAAGTAAAGCTCAAGGGTCATCCTGTATATCGTCAAAAATAAAAGCTCATACGGAATTATAAAAGATGACAGACTTGAAACTCACAACTCACAAGGAGCTGGTCGCGAAAGAATTGAAGTTTGTTCCAAACATGAGAAGAATCCAACTTAAGAATCCAACTTCTGGTGAGATTTACTTTGTTTTTTTTTTTTTTTTATCAGGTTTCACATAGAAATTACACACACTGGAAAATTATTATTATCATCATTATTGTTTGAAATCAATTTGTCATTGATGAGAAGAGGTGCATGTCATATCTGTGAGCAAATGTTGATCGAAGTTGACATTGACGTTGTATGACAGTCCCGTGGAATCTTATACATCTCCAATGTGTTATATATCTCGAAAGTAGGTTCACATATGTATATTTCATTTTTTTATGAAAGTATGTCTATATGTGCCTCATTAAATTACGTATACACAAAAAAAAAATCAAACCATGTGGCAGCATACGAAACTATCCCTAAAAAATTACCAAGATAGATTTGTCACTGACGCTGCGATTGTACACCATGCAATGACACTCAGAAACAAATCCATAATTTCCAGAAACTGCACAAAGTATGCAAGAGTCAGTTGCACTTGGAACAAAAACATAATTTTCCTCATTGAACAAACTTGATAAAGATCACTAAGTACATAAGCCTCATCACCTATCTTATTTGAAGGTTTAATATATGGAAGAAGCTGATAATAATAAACATTATGAATTAAAATTGGCGTGTAAAGATGCACATACAAGAATCCGAACTGTGGTGACGGTATCTTCTGGAGACCAGGACCTGTGACAGGCACCCAACTCACAATTGGGCAAAAAAGACCTAATATCACAACCCTGAAGCCCCAGCTGCATGAACCATGATCCTACCTACTGACAATTAACAAAAGAAAATATAAGAAAGAATACGCCACTCACAATGAAACTGATGCGCATGCATATGTCCACATATAATACAAAATAGAGGAAGCACAGAGACGAATGATGCTATATATGATTGAAATCAGTTAAGTGACTCGATAAAAATGATCGGCAGCCAATACTCTGTTTCCATTGATGATCAGTGTCTATTTCATGTCAAACCTGATTAGTATTAGTATAATTTTTCCTAATATCAGATTGTATGTTCAGTCATCTGTTTCACATCCAGACTATCAGTTATAAGGATTCAGCTAATAAAAAAGGCAACAAATTGATGTTTTACAGTATCCCTTGCAATCCCCTATCAGAAAGTAGGTTGAGATGAGCAAATAGTTTCAGAATAACAAATTGACTGCATATTGAAAAACAACACGTAATATAACTTGCATTTCCCCTACCAGAGTCTCCAGAGAGAGGGAGAATCACATGCACTGAAAAAATTCCATATATTAATGTGGCTGCCAATCAGGGCGAAACAGACACCAGCTAACAATGACTATTGACTGACTAGCTAACCTTTTTCATGCCAGCACTTAAAACCTTTTGCCAAACATAATGAGTTTGATATCTGATGTTAAGTACAGAATAGACTAAGGTCACATGGGTTTTAAAAAGTATAACCCCATCAAGAATAATTCTTCATATATGCCACGCATATGGAATGGGTTTCCCACTGCCGATGCATTTGGATTCCATCTTTAAACAGAAACATGTATGACATGAATTTTCTCATGGCCACATTCCACAAATATATGATTCACATATTTTCCATTCTATGACTTTCCTCATTTGCCTTCTTTTTGTTAATCCCCATGCCATAATTCCATTGAAGCTGAAGTGTTGAATAACCTTATATATGCTGGGCAAGAATATCCTGAGACACTTCCTTGAGCTTCTTGTTTCTTGTTTTAAAAGAATTGTTAAGCAGAAAAAAAAACTTTAACATCAAAACAATACATTGAACTTCATGAAACCATGTGAAGGGAGAGCCACAAACCATATAACCATGGCAAGTCGGTCATTCTATCCCAAAATCTGTATTTCTAAATGCCTAGACAACCCAACAAACTAGCACTGATGGAAACAAAATGTCAACCTTTTCTAAGAAGGTCAACAGGTTCTTCTTACCTTTTGTCAATTGTCTAGGTAATAAATTTGCATAGAACATGGAAGAAACAAATTAACTACCAAAAACCTTCACCTATCCTTCAACTCCCCGTGGTTGCCTACAAAAAACTATATGGCTTTGCTCACACTCCACTTGACTGATCACCTATATAAAGAAGTCCTAAAATAAACATGTTTTGATCATTCAATGGATCACTCATACAGAAGCAGACTTCTTTCATGAGAGAAAAATCCTTAGTTCCTTACCACTCATGAAACTACAGAAGCAACACAATAGTGCAAACTTCATGATATCTATCTTGAAGAATTACATCACACCAAACCATCTCTTGAAAAATTGGTAGAGGTACCCACCTCTTCACCAAGCGGTCCTAGGTTCGAGTCATGCTCGTGTTGAGAGGAGAAGATTTGAAAAAAAAAAAATACTATCAATCGAGAGAGAAAGAGAGAGAGAGAGAGATACATTATGACCATATTGTGCTGCTTTAAAATACCATATCCATAGAATCTTATCACAATATAAAAAGAACATCAGACTCTTGAGTCAAAGATAAAAGACTCAAAACTGCAACCCTAATCCATTTGGTAACAATGTTGTGAAGGAAGGGAAAAAAGAACTCTCTTTGTATCACTTCTTTCAAACTACATAATCTGATATATTCCAAAAGACCAAGGAGACAAGAAATTGAAACTTTTCGACCCTTCGACAACATGGATCATAAATCAGGATCAAACCAATTTTACTGGGTAAAAATGTAAGAGTACAGTTCACAAATCTCATTTGCAAAAGCAAGCAATAGCTAATTCATTAGCATACATCAAAGGACTTTGCCTACTCACAACTTAATAAGAGACGATGAACTTTCCAAATAACAAAATAATTGAACGACCACATACTCATCAAATGATTTCTAAATTGGACTTTGTACATCCATGCAAAGGAATGTCCAAAGAAAAAAAGGGGCTGCTCCATAACATCTCCTACCCTATAACAATGAGCTCAATTTGTTTTTCCAACACCTTCCTGTCTCTTTTAAAGCTGCAAAGAGCATAGGAAACCATAAACTCGTTAAATGATCCATTCTAGCCTGTGAAGAGTGAAAACATGTTAAAAAAAATTAAGCTTCCTTCAAAGTACAAGGACTTTAAACTAATTTGTTTTCCCCACTTGCGTGATAAACCTTTGTGAAAGATCCCATCTTCATACATCAACCAGAGGAATGCTTGCACTCTCAGTGGAATATTGAATCCCAAATTTCCTTGCCGCAGACATTAATTTCTCCAGATGAATACTATTAAACATCAATGGTGATGGGACTATCACATACAATGATTTCCATAATCTCCCTCAATATCCTATACTAAAACAATTATTTGATACTTAGGCATCACTTCCCATGTTCTGAAAGAGACTAATATCAACAAAGCATCTCCACCACAAAAGTTGCCAAAAAAAATGATTTTTCATTCAGCCACCAGTCCAATAATCGATGATTGTTCCAAAGATTGTTGCTTCTCATCATCACCCCACAAGATAAAACATAAGGAAAAGCCAAATATGCCCAGTACAACAGAACCCAACTATCCAACCCTTTTTTTCTCTTAGAATCGCGTTCCTTTCCCCACAACATCTGGCAACTCTACTTCCCGCGCATTATTAGGGAATGAACTTCTAATTTTCTTCTCTCAGTAAGGATTCTAACATCTCTAAACAACCAGTATGTCACTGAACCTTAAACTCTATAGAAGAAGAAAAGCACCATAAGTGTGGATGAAATATTTCTGCATCTGACTCTTAAATGTCAGAAAACAACATATGCCCAGAAGCCTAAATCATAGTGAAGGAGCAAGACCCAACATAGCACATGTCAATTCTACACAGAAAAAGAAAGAACATAGAATATCATGCACACTCATTAAAGACATCACTATTTTCTTCACAATTATAAAGAGATACTACACTACAGATCTCAAAGACGGGAAAGATCCTCACCTACAATAATTATCCATCCGACCATGCGATCAACCCCCCCCCCCCCCCACCCCCCTCAGAAGATGATGTCGTCGTCCTTCTCTGCACCGATGTCCAACAGGTGGTGCGCAGCCCCCACAGAGATCCCCCTCTGCAGCGACATCTCCTCCGCCTGCTTCTCCACCGCGTACCCCTTCGCCGCCTCCATCTGTTTCTCAACCGCCTTCTTCTTATACCCCTGTATCTTCTTCAACCTGAAAAAGTCCTCCCTCTCCAGCTCGTCCAGCTCCCCCTTGATGTAGCTTATCGTGTTCTCGATCCTCGGCTTCACCACGCTCTCAAGCGCGTTCACCCTCCGATTCGTGGTCTTGATCGCCTCGTCGAGCGTCAGGAACGACGTCTGCAGCGACGCCAGCTCAACGAGCACCTCGATCGCGCGCGCGTACGCGGCACGGCACAACTGGACCTGCTGTCCCCCGCGGGCGAGCCCTGTGAGGTCGGATTTCGAGGGGTCTGACTCGGAGAAGTGCTCGAACTTGGGGAGGCGAACACCGGCGATGTTCTCCTGGCGGGATCGGACTCTGAGTGAGGCGGATCGGACGTTCTGGAGGACGACGTGCTTGACGCTGTCGCCGGCGACGTACTTGGCCTCGGCGAGGGCGAAGGAGGAGGCGCGCATGATGTCGCCCATGGATTCCTTGGTGGAGACGATCTTCTTGAGGATCTGACGGAACTGGACGGTGAGGGCGTCGGATTTCTTCTTGAGGAGGGCGTGGCCGCGGGTGGCGCCGACGAGGCGGGCCTTCATCACCCCCAGCATCGTCACCGTCGGGACCACGTTCAGCCTCTGCTGGCCCCCCGACATGGTGGTGGTGGTGGTGGTTCTTCTGAATCCCTAGAGAGAGAGAGAGAGATGAACGGTTGATTTCGATCGAAATTGCGCTGTAAGTCTGCTTTTGTTTTTTTTTCGTCGAAGGGGTTTTTAAAGAGCGGTGGCAACAGAGACTTCTGGTACAGTTAACTAATAAATTTTAGGGAGACACGTGTACGGTTTATGGCGTCCCAGATCGACACAGACGGACATAACGGGGTAGGGACCCACCAATTCGATAGCAGAACACGTAGTAGTCATGTTTAAAAACCCATTGTTTGACGTGGTAATGTTTAAAAACCCATTGTTTGACTGAACGATAAAAATCGGGCCGGTCACACTTGTGAATGGCGGCGCGAAGTCGCGAAAGAGGGTGGATTTAACTGCGACGGAATAGAATCAATCTTCTATTTTTCGTTCGCCTTTCAGGTCCCTTTTTTCTAATCTTTATTTCGTTTTTCACTTTTATGTTTTAATTAATTATTCGATTAATTATCGTTGAGTATATTAGAATGAATTGACACATAATAAAATATTAATTATTATTACTAATAAATAAAACATTTCCAAAAAATTCACAATAAATTTCAAATACTAATACTTTTATTCTATTATCTAAAATCTAAACTTTATTAAATTCAATATTTTAACAGATAACTAATAATGTTTTACATGAAAAAAATTATAAATCATAATTTAATATGTTTTCACGTGACATTCAAATTAAAGCATATAAAGTTTCAAAAAATACAATTATTTCCTGTCAAAAAAAAATACAATTATTTATTTTTAATAAAATCACAAATTCTCCACAAAGATGGAATTAAATTTAAAATCACAAACCTAATGTTCTTTTGAGTTTTATCTTTTAACATTGATTTTATATGGTTAAAAAATCCAAAAACTCAATGAATACATGGATGGTTCTCAAAGATATAACAAAAAAGCAAACTGGGTGATCAAATCAGAAGAGACACCTATTTTTCCAAAAAAAAAAAAGCACTAAGCAAGTATACCGTCTTCTCTCTGTTCAATTATGCATTATGTTAAACTAAAATTCACTACCAGATTCGTTGTACTAATCAAGCATATTAAAGTGGATTCACAGTTGTGAATAGCCCCAAAAAAATTTTAAAAAAAAATCATTAAGATCCCGAACCCTTTGTCATGCAAGATACCTATACATCTTCCGATCAACCTTATCCCTCTCCAAGAACTCCCGCTCGATCAGCGATTCGATCCGCTTCTTTATGACAACCGGGTTCGGCAGGAACCTCGACTGCAGTTGCTTCGTCACCTCCGCCACAATGTTGTTGTGGTCCAACACCCTCCTCGACTTCATGATCCTCACTATCGCCGCTTCTATCTGCGGCTTCCGGTCCTCCTCCACCCTCTGCCTCGTCTCCTGCTTCTCCGGCTCCGACTCCTTCTGTGCCACCACCGTCCCGATCTTCACCTTGAAAAACTTGCTTGAAAAACTCTCATTCACGCAGAACCTGTCCCCAGCCAATATGTCCTTGCTCATCGGCTCCTTGCACAGCACGTTCTTCCCCTTCACGCACGCCAGCGACTGCAGGCACCTCTTCAGGTCCGCGGCCGGGATAGCTGTTGCCTGCTCGATGTCTTTGTAGCTCAGCTGGTCCGACATATTGAACAGCATGAGCACGCACATCTGGTACGTCGACACGATCAGCTCGTGCTTCTGTCCCTTCCCGAACACCGCCTTCAGGTCCGCAGAACCCATGCTCGTCTGCCAAGACAGCTTTCGCCCCGAGTGGGTCCCCAGGTAGTACGCCTTGAACCTCTCACAAACCCAGTGGATCTCCGACGGGAGGTTGCACGCCATGATGGCCTGCATCGGCCATGACCCCGTCGTGAGGACCAGGACGGCGAGGCCCGGTTGCCGATCCATCATCACGGGAGGCTGGCTCGTGTGGAAACCTCTCATGGTATCCTGCGATGTTCTCATGTCCGTGAACATGCCTTCCAGTTTCGAAGTGAACTGGTACCCGCACTCGGTCTTCAGCTTCACAATGAGGCTCCTCTCCGCTTCATCTGACACCGATTTCCCAGAGAGAAGCCGTTTTGCCAGGTGTTGCTTGTAGTACTTCTCGAAGACATCCTTCTCTTGCAAGTATCGGAACAAAATCATCACCTTATCAAGAACAGCCTCCACATCCTCCTCACTAACCTCTTTCAGACCCTTGCGCAGCTTGTCGTCAACGAACAAGGAGATGAACTCTGAAGACCTTGGGTTCAGATTGATGAAGTGCTCGAAGGACGAGTTGAGGGCATTCTGGAAAGTCTTGTCATTGTTGAAAGCCGAACTGATGATCTTGTCGTATTTATCCTTCTCCTTGAGGAGGCGCTGTACAAACTCCACGGGGTCCTTCGATTTCTCTGGATCAGTGACCAGTTGCTTTCCCGTTTCACGAATATGACCCGTCATCACATCTCTTATGGTCGACAGCCCCTCAGGGACTCGGCTGAATAATCGGTACATTCTGCTCAAGTCATCGTATTTGTCATCTTCGAGCATCATCACCAGGCCAGAGTTCTCCCTCTGGACCAATCTCTGCATGTGATTGGCAATCATCTCCCTTTCCACAACATTTTGTAACATCTTCCCAGTTGCCTCGGCCAAATAGTGAGAAACTCTCTCAGTCTCTTCACTGAGTCGCCTCTCTGCCTTCTTCAGATAATCACCACAGTCGCAGCATTCGATGGACTTCTGGGATTCAACGCGATAGAAATAGGCCGACTGAGCAATTAAGGGTCTCTCGAAGTCCTCCTGGTAAACAGAAGGTCCCAGTTCTTTCAGCATCTGTACCACATTTCTCATCAACCCGCGGTTTATAACCTCCCCGGTGCGTTCTTTCTCGACGAGCTCAAGCAATGTATGTTCAAGCCTCACCTGGATTATGAGGGACTGGGCTATGTAGTCCCTCCATAAGTTCAGCCCAAGCTCATTCACAGGTGGCTTTTTGGAAGAGGGAACAAAAGTCCTATCCATGTACATCAGTATGTCTCGGATCATTTGCAATGCCTTTTTGTAGTCTTCCCATTCCCGGTTTAGTACCTCGAGGAAGAAACCTCCTTGTATACCTTCGATATATCTTGATAATTGATGCAGATGGCTTCTCATAGTAGTGACCAATTCAGAGTACAGCTTCTCTCCATATTTGTGCAGCACCATATTATATGCATTCCTGATCATGATATAAAAATAAGAAAAAGAAATCAGATATTGAGACCACAGATGCTGGGAAGCAAGAAAACACCGTTCACTGAAACAACTCAGAAACTAAATTGGGATGGTAGAACCTGGTTTGAAATTAAGGAATGCACAAAAAATTGTGATATGAAAAGGTTCTATATTTCAAATGCTTCAGCTGGCAAACAGAAAAAGTGGAGTGGAATCCGACGCAAATGTTAGAGATAAGAAATATCAGAAGTGTTAATACCATCTGTTGATACGAATAAAATTTAGAACCATATGATAAAGAGACCCAATCTGTTGTTCTCATGATAAATGATTTACAAATTTTGTTCTCTCTTAACTCTAAGCTCAAAATCCATGTGAAAAATCCACTTACTTTATAAACAGTCCTAAACTTCAAATGAACTGAGAAAATAATAAATGCAACATTGACAGACCATTGACCAATATGTATTGCCCAAAATATCAACCAAATAAATGATAATTACTGTTTCACCATTAGACTCCAATAAAAATGAGCACTGCAGAAATCCATCTCATGCTATCTGAGTAATGTCACTCACGATGAACATGGATTATTCGATCAGGGAAGGTTAAAGAAATAAACAGACTGAGAATTGATAGACTAGTCTACATAAAAAGGAACCCAACTCGGAGAGGACCGTGGTCTTGCTGGATTCAGAGAACAAAATATTGGGATTTGATTTGAGATAAACAATGTTCATAATCAACAGAACAAACTATCAAACAGCATAGATGAATATGAGCAGAAAAGATAAATCGAGGTTGTGATTTTACCTAGTAAGGATCAGGGGGCCTAAAAATGATGCAACATTGTCAGAACAAGGGCACATAGATTGAATAAGTAAAAAGTGGTATACTTATTTTTAATGTGGTATACTGAGAACCTACAATCTCCAAGTCTGCAAGGACTTAATAACCCAATGCATATAGTTACCTAGTTAAAACAAACCAAAGACCACAGATTCATTACACAACTCATCTTCCACTTGTGTCCAATCAGTAAAACACAGAACATACGATGCTTTGTTCTGCATCACAGACATCTTCAAGATCAATTACATCATGATAAATTTTCCATTCCATTCATCTCACGCATCTATTACCTCACTATCACACATGATCAGTACATCCAAACATGTTCAGAGAACTAGGCATATGTGCGTGACAGCTTCCACATTCTCAGCGACAGACATATTAGAAGAGGTCTAAAGTTCTGCACATTGGGTGGAATTCCTCCATTCCAAATAGAGCAAGGGGTTATACAGAGGCAATTGCTTCCCTGACGTAACATAAAATAGAGAGTAATGGGAGAAGTGAACCAAAGAAATCATAAAGCAAAGGAGTGACTTGACTCATACACAGCACTCAATTTTTCCCAGGAACCAACATGCATTATATTGACAGTTTATTTTCCTCTCAATTACACTTTAAAGCTTAAACAAAAAAATACTTTCCACATATCCTACATTAAGAATTGATCTTGTCTTCACCCTTTTTCTATCATATAAAGAACTCCTTTTATATAGTAATAATGTGATGCTACCGTTCCCCAGTCCATAAAGAGAAGTCCAATTGCAACAAAGGTGGAGCAAACCCTAAAATGAAAGTTGCTATCTTCCTCTCACATCATTGACATAAACATAGGTTCTTCCCTTAACTATAAAGAAATTGAATAAACCAAACAAGCAAGGCCATTGATCAGGTCATTACACCAAATTTTGAGTATACCCACAAATCAACAGGCTAATTTTCTCTAGTGATTTAATTTTATCATCATTTTCTCTGGCAAGTGTGTACCACAATATTTTATTGCAAAAGCCAAAAGCACAACAAAAGTTATAAAAATGATAACATTTTCCTCATCCCATGGGCTAAATGAATTATTCAACCCATGCCTCCTTCAACATCACCTTTACTGTTAAATCCCCTAATACTTCAGTCATGATTTTTTTTCAAAGAACGGATAGGAGCAATCTTATTAAAGAAAGGTCCCTTGAACACAAAGAGATGAGGGATCTCGGGAAAAAGGTAAAAGAAGAATTAAAAAAAACTTAAGAAATAAAAAAAGGAAACCTGAGAAGGAAACCTTATACTGCATAATTAAAGGGAAAAAAAATTAGAAGTTGGATATACTGCATAAACCTGGAAATGTTTAAGTTTTCATTAGGCTAAATCATCAACTCAAGACTGAAAACAGTCATAACATTATCCCTTGCAAGAATTCATCACATTTGTTTTATAATATGCCACCATAAAAAATCTTCGGAGTTAAATACTTTGTATGTAAAGACTAAGGAATTCAAATTGCACGAGCTCGCGACAAAAATGCAATTGGAGAAATCTACAGTGATATTAAGATGTAACAAGGTTATTTACTTTCCTCTTTTTACTCAATTCATTTTCTGTCACTTTTTTTTCTTTTTTGAGGGAAGTGGTAGGCAACTACCTTAGATTAATAGCAAGGCAAATGCCAAAGCCACATCGATAGCCCGATGCTAACCTCTCTGTCACTTAAATCATTCTAAAAATAGTAGAACCTCACAGCTGAAACAAGAGCTAACAGCTTTCCATTAAACAACCCCATGCTCTCCAGCATTCAGTACTCGCATCCATCAACATTGAAAAATATTAAATTCCTGATTACCTAGAAAGCATCAAACAATCATTCTAAAAAAATCAATGGTCATATGAGTAATCACATGGTTTTTAGTCTGAAAGAGTGAATGACAAATCCTCCTGTTAGACTGTTCATTCAGTAGGTTATCCCACTAAGATATGCACAGGCCATCAACAGATAAAAATGGAGTATTGATACTCAATCTACATACATCTTCCTTCATGACTAACAAGCCAGAATCAATCAGCCAAGCACCCCCAATTTATTCATATACTCTCTTTTTACCATGTACCCTTATATACAAATAAAATCAACTGATATAAGAACAAATAAAGGGTGTTTGGCGCACCTCAAATTAAATCTTTTTCTCTATGGAGATACATTCCATCATTTTCTAAACCACAGAGTTAAGGAGATTACCACACACTTTATCTAGGAATCCAAGTCACAGCTTCTTCCCTCTTATTGCCTCAATTATTCCTATTGTACTTGTGTGATTACCTATTTCAATGAATTTCAATTGACAGACATCATAAATTGCATAATATATCATGCAACTTTTTTTTAAGGCGTATACTGGTAGACATGTTCAACAAATTTTACAATAAATTTCAGTAGTAACATTTGGGAGGAACAAATGTTCACCCTGGATCGCATGTTCCACGAACTTAAATATTACGAAGACAACATATATTTTCTGTGAAACAAACAATATAGAAGAAAGAAGGGAGATCGAAGCAAACAATCCAAGTCATTATCTTTAAACCCCGTGCAGTTTGTTAGGTATTTGGCTAATGCATAAAGAAGTGATATTTAGAAGTGGGAGAGCTTATTACGAGGGTTGATGATGTGTCGGCGGTTGAGGACAGGGGATGGATGTTGGGATAATATTGTAACTGGGGCCCAAGGCTTCTACACCATGCTTTGTATTGGAGACATTTTTTATTAGCTTGATTGCATACTATGGAGATCCCTCATCTCCTCTGTATGAGGAGCATATGTTCATTTGCTAATGATACATTGCCCTATTTTCTATCAATAAAAATCTCTATGAAACCAACAGGGTCGACAATACAAAAAAACAAACAGAAAAAAAAAACACACAACATTACGAAATGAGGAATATTTACGGACCATTATGTTGCCATAGCAGCAGAGTAAGCTGCAAAGAAGCAGGACATGATGGAACAATCCCAGCTCAGATAAGCATGTAAATGTTACAACATGCTTGAATTTCCATGGAAAGGCAACAAAAATATCGATAAAAAAAGGGAGTCACTATATAACACATTTCTTTCTGCGTGCAACCCTGATTGGTTGCACAGAACTATGATGGCTAAACAAAGCAGAACAGGAAGATGTCGACAGTTTCTCTTTTGTAAACCCCCCTCTTCAAGTAAATATTTTCCAATCTTTCATTAGTTCAAAATCAGCATTCTAAACTTTGATAATAAAAAAAATATTCCTACATATGCGGGTAAAGAACTTTTCAAAATCTTGGTCATGAACAGAAAATGAATGTCTGAGTCCAGATATACCTAAACTTTGTAGCGTTCAATGACATCATCGCATCGAATATAAATCAAAGCAACAACATGTCATGCTAACACATTCTATCTATTGCAAAAATAAAATAAACACTATTGCACACAACACAATCACTGACTGATTACCCAAACAACGAATTTTTAACCAAACCGAGATCGAAGTAATGGTATTAAAAATAATATAACAAAAAACACAATCTGGTTTTAAAATGGTCACTTTAAAATCCCCGATGGCAAGGGTAGTTGAGGTTCTACTACTAATCCCACCTCAGACTCTCTTTGTATTATTTTCTTGGTGAACTTCTACCATTCCTTAATGAAATCAAGATATGATGCCTATCATTATCATCAGAAAAAAAATGTCACTGAAAAACAAAACCTGTAAAGCTCTTCAAAGCTGAGGCCGCTCGCGTTGTGGTTGTAAATCTCCTGGATCGCGTGTTCCAGGATCTTCCATGTCTTCTCCGCGTAATTCGGCTCGAGCTCCGCTCGGTGCTTGAAAGCCTCTATCTTGAAATTCTTCTTCTTCTGGTTGCTCATCTTGTCTTCCGATCACGTAAAGAAACCCTTCAAACCGATCAGAAGGCCAAGATAACATGAAACCCCGCCCGAACCGATGAAAAAACGATCCACTCTCTCAAAACAAGAACCAAACCCTAGAACAGAATCGTATGCGTTGAACGGCCGAGACCGCGAATTCAAGGCTGTGAGGGGAAGCGATGAAGCGATCGAAAAAATTATGGTTTTATGAGATCAAGAAATGGAAATGGAGCGAAAGAGGGCGAGTAGAACTGTAGAAGATACTTAGCCCTCGAAAATTTTTAATAATGTGTTATGTATAAATCTTCTTAACAATAAGAAGCGAATTGAAGACTTTGGAGTAAAAACAGTTGATGCCGTGAAGACGATTCGGTTTTCTTTGACGTGCACGAATGGATCCCAAAGAAGTGACTGATATCATCTATGATCTAATGAGAGGATTATGCATAAAAATCGGATAAAGATAAATTATTTGATTGAGATAGATTATTGAATATTTTTAAACATTAAATTTTATAATATAACCTATGGGATTTATGATACTATTACTATCCTTTTTATTTTTGTCTTTAAATTTTTGTGTAATAAATAAAATAACTTGTACATTGACGTGATAATAGGATGGGAAATTCTTAGGACTAGTTTGACAAGGAGATTATTAGGACTGGTTTGACAAAGAGATTAATAGTGGGATAAGAGGCTATGGGGATAAATGAGTAGGATGACAATTTATCTATGTTTGATATAAAAAATAATTGAGATAAATTATGGATAATTGTTCCAATTTTAAAATAAAAATAGAGATATTTTATTTCAACTTAAGGGCAAAAATATTTACCTTCATTTCTTATCTCAATTTTGATAAATGTAAATATAAATAAAATTGATAGACTTTTTATCTTTTAAAATTAGAATAATTTATCCTTAAAACTTTAACCTCTTGTCAATCCTAAAATCATAATGGCTCCCCTTAGTTGGCATGTTTGAGAGGAAATTGAAAGGCTAGAAAAGCAAGTTATTAAGCTTTGGTGGGAGGCTTATTTTTCTTTGGGCGGTCCTCTCCAACCCTCCGTTCATCTTTCTCTCAATTTTTAAGATTAGACACTCATTGATGACATTAGAAATTGATGGGATTAGGAGGAGATTTCCCTGGTTTGGTGCAGTGAGTGGTGCAGGGGTTGATAGGTGGAAGACTCACTTTGCCAATTGGGACAAAGTTTGCTACAGAAAGAGATCGGGCGGAGCAAGGGTGCTAAATCTAGAAGACTTACACAAAGCTCTCCTCGATAAATGGAAGTGGCGCTGGCTCTATTAGGAATCTTTACTTTGGAGAGTTGTGGGGGAGAGATACCCTTGGACAGGGCATCAAATTGACTCCTTCCCATGGCAGACTTTTGTTCCTTCATAGATCTCGTTAGGCATTTTGAGTGCTACCGATCACTTTCTCGATGCGAATAGATGGCAGGTGTTTCAACAATCGACTATCCCAGTTGTTACGTGGTCTATGTGGCTGGCGCACAATCAACTCGTGTTTAGAGGTGTAAAGATGTGTCTGAATGGGGTGTGGGAATCGGTTTTTAGTCTCATGAGAGTTTGGGGTGTGTACTGCGGGAGTGCCAAAAAGTGTGTTGTTGGATAGGGTTGTCTAATTGTCCGAGCATAGCCTTTAGTATGGTTTTTTTTCCCTTTGGTGGTGTGGGGAGGGTCTTTGTAAATAGCTCTTTTACAATGCCACTTCGGCACTTCCACAGGGACTCCCTCTCTTTTATTTTTCTTCTTTATTTGCTTTTTTTTTTGTAGCTTTAATTTTGGGCATCCCTTCTCTTATATTTATAAAATTGAGGCCACATGCCTATCTTCTCTTAAAAAAGAAAAGATAGGACAATAAAGAACAAATTAGTTTTATGCATATGCTAAAACACATGGTACAAAAATTTATATTATATATAAATAAATTTATCATAATGATATAATATACATTTAAATGTCAAATTAAAAAAATTTATCCCAGCAAAATCCTTCAATTTGTTAAGAATTTTTAACTTGATAAAATATGTTAGAATTTAAGAAATACCCATTCAAATGAAAAGTTCTGATATGAAAATATATATTGCATCAGCTCAGTGGTTAAGAACAATATTTGTTTACCTAAAAAGATTAGTTAAGTTGTGCATTAAAACCATATATTTCTTAAATTTATTTTTTTATTTAAGCCTTTTTTGTTGAATTAAATCAAATAGATTTGATGAATATCTAATGTTATCTTTCAAATATATTGATAATAAAATTTTAAATAGGATATAAATTGTTAAGACTGTGTCACTTTTAAAGGTCAAATATCGCGTTTTATTTATTTTAATAGTTCGAGCATTCAGTTTCAAAATCTAACTGCATATTTGTGGTTCTGGTGTTCACTTGGGTTTAGATGGAAATTTTTGTAGCATTTCGAGGTCTTTTTAGAAATTATGCAGTTTGGATTGATGTTTGGATTTAATTTTGTTAATGCCCAAGATGAAGAGGTAAAAATCCGATATCATCACGAGATGTTCAGTTTTGAGATAGCTTCCATATAGAAGTGAAATTAGATCAACTGGATTCATGTATCAAAAGTTATGGGTGTTTTTCCAATTATACCCTGGGGATATGAAATCCAGGCAGCAGCCCTGTATGATGTTTAGCCTAGATTTTGAAATATCTGGAGAGGTTATTTGATCTGGGTGTAAACATGAAAGCTGTAGATAATCTTCTTATCTTTCCAATGCCATTGGAATCGTGCAATTCGGAGCTGTATTGAGGAAGTTATGGCCGTTTAAGTGAAGGCTGTCCAGAGTTTTTTAAGTCCGAGGACAGCTCGGTCATTCAGTCCGACCTTGCCTATTTAAGCTCCCCAAATGCACGACCTTAGCATATTTTTCCCCTCTTTTGCTCTGGTCCAGCCCCTCTTTGGGTGGAGGAAGTGGTGGTGATGGTGGGGAAGGAGCACAAAAGGAGAAGAAAGGTGTGTATACTTTTAGTTGTGTGGTTGTGTTGTTGTTTCTCTTCCTTCTCCTCCTCCCCCCATAGCTGATTCCCCCCCCCCCTTATGTTTTTCCCTCCCCTTTGGACCAGCAGCCCCCCCCCCCACATGTTTGATGAAATGCCAAAGAGAAGGTGTGCTTGGATTGGGTGCATGTAGATCAAGCAAGGTTTGTGTGTTTGAGCTTGGCTTCCCTCTTCTCCACCCTCCCAAGGTATATTCACTTCCCCTTTTGTGCCATATATTGTGTTAATGCTTCAAAGAAGTATAAGTTTTGCTATCTATTGCTTTTGGTGGTCAGCAATGATGTCCAAGTCTTGTTGTAGGTGTTTTTCCCTTTTCTTGTTGTTGGGAGCTTTATGTTGTTGTAGGACAGATTTATGACTTCTTAAGATCCTTGTATAACTAATACTTGGAAACATATTTTGAGCCTTGTGTCTTCATTTCATATGATCATCTATGTGTCTAGATGTTATATATGAAATTTGGTGTCATTATGATATATGTGTTGTAAGTTATAGCCTGATTCTCATGGTCTGTCCAGATTCGCGCAGAAATTAACCAGTTTCGGAAAATAATTTATTTCGTGCATTTAGAGATTTTATCAAGTTATTATGTCTTCACGGAATATGATCCCAACATATTATAGAATGTGTGTAATTTATTAGAGAATTTTTGGATGTGTATTGTGTGCTGTGGAGACCAATGTTTGGGGCTGGTTGCAGTAGATGGACTAATCTTGTATAAATATGTGTCAAAAAGTTATTATGCATGGTGTGGGCAATATCAGGAGTTGTTGTCTTCATGAAGAAGGCTTGTATATGTGTCAAGATGCTTTATATTTAATGGAGCATCATTGGTTGTTCTTGCAGATCTCGTAGACCGGACGCGCGGCGATCCAAGTACTAGTGAGTGGTTCGATCCAAGCCCTCGGGATGCGCTCGATGCACGTAGTCATGCATCGCGCATCCATGGGGCTTCTTTGCACCCCTATTGTGTTAGATATTGCATGCTAGGGCTGTATAGCTAAGTATATTGTATAGAACCCCCTTTTCTACCATATATTGCATATGTATCATATTCATGTGTGAAGGTATTTCTTTTATGTTAGATAATTTATTTAGCCTCTACTTGTCCTAATTTTAGGTGGTGATAGTTGAGCCACTTTAGATGTTTATTTGATGCTTAAGCATGCTTAGTGGTGACCTTAGATAGCCAAAGAATCTTAAATATAGTTAAGTCCTCATGTATAAGCTACTAGCATAATATGATGTTTGGTCTGTATGTAAGGTTTGCATGTATGTGTTTAAATACCAGGAATTGGTTTGGATACATGGACTTTATGTTGTGATTAAAGGATGACGTTTATGCTTGTTAATGTTTAAGCACATTATGTGGTAGTTATACAAATGTGAATGAGCATACATGCCTTATTTATAGTGTGTACAAGCTAAACTATCAATGGTAGAACTCGTGATGAACGGGTCTTTGGTTAGTGGTTTGATCAACGCACTAGAGGAGCTCATATTATGGCTATGCGTGTTTTGTAGTACTTATAAAATGACATAGTTGTATCATTTATTACTGTCTTGTGGAATGATTGCTAGTCTAGGACTTGTATTGCTTAACTTTCATTCTACTCACTTGTTCTATGTGAGAGGCTTGGAAGCCTAGAGTGTACTATATTTTGCTTGTTTATTCAATTAATTGCACTCCTATATGTGGGTAGTCTTCAGTGTTAGTAGATGCTTAGCGGGATTTAATCATTGGTTGATGCATATAATTCCATGAGTATTGGTTTTGTTCAACTGTTACATGCTAGGTTATTTGGACATGTGGTCCATGCATCTCATTTTGAGACTGAATATTCTCCTATAATAATTGCGCTTGTTTCATTAATAGGACCTATATGTGATAGGTGTTGGTATGATCTATTGTTAGGATTATATGTTATTTTCAATGTGCAAGCGTAGTAGTTGATTGTTCGACATCCATGTGATACACTCGCATTAGAATTCAGGAGAATTCATTAGCATTGTTAATTACTAGATGACTATAGTTGATCCTTGATGATCGTATTGTGAGCGTGGAATGCTTCTCCCTTACCTCGTATCCGCGTTGAAGCTACCCGGCGTTGGAGCTATCCTGGATTCTGCTCCTACATCATAGGAGGCCCAATGTGTATTTCGATACCCTTGTGGCTTCGTACCTATCTTGGAAGGCCGTCAGGAAGAGGGCTACCCGGGAGAGGGCTACCGGAAGGTTAAGGGAGTTAGCGAGTTGATTTCCTTTCTAATAGTCCCATGTCACCCTAGGGGTGAGGATGGGGACGAGGTTGGAGTGCTTCCTCCCGCATCGTCGTGCGTCGAAGTTTTCGAGCGTTGAATGCTTCTCCCCTACCTCGTATCCGCGTTGAAGCTACCCGGTGTTGAAGCTATCCTGGACTATGCCTCCACATCGTAGGATGCCCAAGGTATATTTTAACACTGTTTTGGCATCGGACCTACCATGGATGGTTGCTAGGAAGAGGGCTACCCGGGAGAGGGCTACCGGAAGGTTAAAGGAGTTAGCGAGTTGGCTTCTGATTTCAATAGTCCCATTTCACCCCCTAGAGGTGAGGGTTAGGGTAAGTTTGGGTCACGTTGTCGCGTGACATTTATATTGGGAATGCCCAAAGTATAATACATCTGCTGAATGGTGTGAGGCATTGCGATTAGACTTAAGGTACTATGTTATCTAATAATGATATGCATTATGGTTAACCGTTTGGTTCCTCTCCAAGAGTTCTAAGAGATTCCCCCCTACGGGTCGAGGGTTAGGGTGAGGTGAGATCGCGCCTTCACGTGACATTTATATATGTTGAGTTTCATCCCATATTCCTTTTTCTTAGAAAGAAAAACAAAGATGATGAACTAATATCATATGATTATTATAGAGCTTGGATCCTTGCCACTCACTGAGCTTGTAGCTCACCCCTCGTGTGTTATTTTTTCACCAGGGATTGGGTTGGCGTGGAGCTAGAGCATCTATCTGGCGTGGTTCGTGCGTGGAGTGTTCCATCTTCCAGTTGGCGAGTGCGAGGCTGTCAGCAATCCTATTTTCTTGTATATGTATTAGTAATCGTGCGTGTTGCACATATGGCTGTATTGGACTAGACTTGGACTCTCACAGGACAGTGTTTGTGTATTCAGGTCTGTAATAATGTTTTTGATTTACAGACTTATTTATATTTTATACTTCCGCATTTTTTTTTTAATTGGCTATCGCTTCCATGTAGTCTTGTTACCTTATTCGATCCTTGTCAGTTTTTGTGTGATTGGTATGTTTCCGGGGCGTAACAAAGATGGTATCAGAGCCTGGTCCTGTCAAAGCCTAAGTCTAGTCGTGTAGATGAGTCGTAGGATTTCTATCCAATTACTCTGATCTTAGTTCTCCGCCTTAGGTTGCTGACATGCCTCCTCACTTCCGTTGACGTGGTCATGATTGCCCTTGTGCTCCTGAGATTGCCGACTTGGTCGGCGGAGTAGGGTCAGTTGTTGGGTCCCCTTTTGTGAGACCAGAACCTAGACAGAAGTCTAGCCTTGGAATTCCATATTGATAGACTTATATTGACTGTCTGCGTGTGGGTCGCGCTTTGATCAGGGAATTTTATTCCCATGCATCGGTATTGCTTGTAACTATGGAGTTCGTGTACGCCGCCGACTTCTAGTGTTGGAGTGTAAGGTGTGTGCCATCACCTAATGTGATGCTTTCTTTCAATTTTTCCCCTCTCGGGGTTAAGGGACCTTGCGGGGTCATCGTTGAGACCCGAGCTAGGGTGCTCCGTGTTCCTTGTTTGGTTGTCGGGATATCCTATATCGAGACCTCAGGGTGCTCTCCCAAGGGGTCCTTTTTCCCCAGTCAGGGAATATCTTTGAAGCATTCGTTTGTTGATTGCCTTTCCCTCTCACTTGAAAGATGTTGTAGCGAGTGGTGATGCAAACGATAAGGATTGGGCGCATCCTTTTGCAACTTGGTGGGCGATTGCTTATGGACTGGGTTCCATAGCCACATCAGGAGTCGCTTCGATATATCATCGTGCGTTGAAGCTACCCGGTAGAGGCCAGAGACCTGTGAGGTGCTCCTAGGTACTATCTAGGACGCTTGTTGGTGTGCCCATATGGTAGAGATAGTTGACATGGGAGGCTACCAACTAGAGGCCACACCGGGAGAGGGCTACCGGATGATGTCGAGAGCGTGGACTCCCCGTAATGAATCTACCCATTGAGTGCAGGATGCTAGAGTTCCAATGGTTGTAGTTGGGCGACCTGTCTGTGGCGGCATGTGGAGCACAGTTGTTGATACTGTCGCATTTTGCCCCCCACATTGGTCATAAATGAAGAGATGTGATGCAAGCGTTCATGGTGGGACTCAACCGCCGTATCTGGTAGATGACGTCGCACAGGCATTGTCGGGGTTTGACGACCTCCTGTTGCGTGTCTTACGGATTAAGTGCGGTTGTGTGGCTTACCCGGCGTGTCAGGGTCATCATGAGCGTCAGGCCGAGGAGCATCGAGATGCTCGAGGAGAAGAATTTAGATTTAATAATTTGAGGAGTTGTTCTAATCTCCCCGTGGGGGTTGAAGATCAAGTACCCCTTATCGCGAATTGATGATCTGTTTGACCAGCTCTGGGAGCGAGTGTCTTCTCTTAGATCGATCCTCGCAGGGTACCACCAATTGGAGATCCGGGAGTTGGACGTCCTATAGATGGCATTTCGTGACCGTTTCGGGCATTACGTGTCTTAAGTACTGTCGTCAAGGATAACGAATGTGTCGAATGCCTTTAGGGATCTCATAAATTTTATTGGATCTCCGTGGACTAATTTAGGGTAGTCTTCATCGAGGTTGCTAATGGCGCGATGTAAAGGCGACATGGGTGATTTTGTTTCTCCATGTGGCATGCCTCAAGCAAAGTTTGAGAATCATCATCGCGTTGGGAAGCGTCAGTCCATCGAGATTCCTCAGTGGAAGTGGAAGTGTGTTATCATGGATTTCGTTGCGGGCTTGCTAAAGTCGTGTTAGGGTCGCGATGCCAACTAGGTGATCATTGATCAATTGATTAAGTCCGCACTCCCCTCCCTATCCGACTGACCGAGTCTCTGGACGATTTGATGCGGGTATTCGCCTCCGTGATTGTTCGTCTTTATGGCACTCTGGTCGATAATCATTCAGGCTGAGACGCGAGGTTTACTACGGGGTGTTGGCATAGCCTTCAGTAGGCTTTGGCACAAGCCTCCAGTTAAGTATAGCGTTCATCGCCACCGGACGGCTAGGCAATGAGAACGATTTAGACCTTGGAGGACATGCTAAGTGTCTGCATGTTCGACTGTGGGGCAGTTGGAGAGGCATCATCCATTTGGAGGAGGCTTGTCGTGTAGCCTTGCCCCTACAGCTGGCTCATGCCCACAATGTCGTCCTTGTCTCATATTTGAGACATTATGTCCACGATACTGCTTATGTCATTTCGTTTGAGTGACTCATCCTCAAGCTGGATCTGTCTTCGTGGAGCCGTAGATCAAGATTTTGGACCAACATCATAATAGACTTCACACCAAGACTGTTCCTTTGGTTAAGTGTGTTGGTAGCACTAGTCTGGCGCTTGGGCCACTTGGTAGTAAAAAGGATATCATGCGTGATACATAACCGTAACTTTCCCCACTAAGATTCTTAATTTCGGGGACGAAATTTTTCGAAGGAGGAAATGATGTTAAGACTGTGTCACTTTTAAAGGTCAAATATCGCGTTTTATTTATTTTAATAGTTCGAGCATTCAGTTTCAAAATCTAACTGCATATTTGTGGTTCTGGTGTTCACTTGGGTTTAGATGGAAATTTTTGTAGCATTTCGAGGTCTTTTTAGAAATTATGCAGTTTGGATTGATGTTTGGATTTAATTTTGTTAATGCCCAAGATGAAGAGGTAAAAATCCGATATCATCACGAGATGTTCAGTTTTGAGATAGCTTCCATATAGAAGTGAAATTAGATCAACTGGATTCATGTATCAAAAGTTATGGGTGTTTTTCCAATTATACCCTGGGGATATGAAATCCAGGCAGCAGCCCTGTATGATGTTTAGCCTAGATTTTGAAATATCTGGAGAGGTTATTTGATCTGGGTGTAAACATGAAAGCTGTAGATAATCTTCTTATCTTTCCAATGCCATTGGAATCGTGCAATTCGGAGCTGTATTGAGGAAGTTATGGCCGTTTAAGTGAAGGCTGTCCAGAGTTTTTTAAGTCCGAGGACAGCTCGGTCATTCAGTCCGACCTTGCCTATTTAAGCTCCCCAAATGCACGACCTTAGCATATTTTTCCCCTCTTTTGCTCTGGTCCAGCCCCTCTTTGGGTGGAGGAAGTGGTGGTGATGGTGGGGAAGGAGCACAAAAGGAGAAGAAAGGTGTGTATACTTTTAGTTGTGTGGTTGTGTTGTTGTTTCTCTTCCTTCTCCTCCTCCCCCCATAGCTGATTCCCCCCCCCCCTTATGTTTTTCCCTCCCCTTTGGACCAGCAGCCCCCCCCCCCACATGTTTGATGAAATGCCAAAGAGAAGGTGTGCTTGGATTGGGTGCATGTAGATCAAGCAAGGTTTGTGTGTTTGAGCTTGGCTTCCCTCTTCTCCACCCTCCCAAGGTATATTCACTTCCCCTTTTGTGCCATATAGGTATTTGTGTTAATGCTTCAAAGAAGTATAAGTTTTGCTATCTATTGCTTTTGGTGGTCAGCAATGATGTCCAAGTCTTGTTGTAGGTGTTTTTCCCTTTTCTTGTTGTTGGGAGCTTTATGTTGTTGTAGGACAGATTTATGACTTCTTAAGATCCTTGTATAACTAATACTTGGAAACATATTTTGAGCCTTGTGTCTTCATTTCATATGATCATCTATGTGTCTAGATGTTATATATGAAATTTGGTGTCATTATGATATATGTGTTGTAAGTTATAGCCTGATTCTCATGGTCTGTCCAGATTCGCGCAGAAATTAACCAGTTTCGGAAAATAATTTATTTCGTGCATTTAGAGATTTTATCAAGTTATTATGTCTTCACGGAATATGATCCCAACATATTATAGAATGTGTGTAATTTATTAGAGAATTTTTGGATGTGTATTGTGTGCTGTGGAGACCAATGTTTGGGGCTGGTTGCAGTAGATGGACTAATCTTGTATAAATATGTGTCAAAAAGTTATTATGCATGGTGTGGGCAATATCAGGAGTTGTTGTCTTCATGAAGAAGGCTTGTATATGTGTCAAGATGCTTTATATTTAATGGAGCATCATTGGTTGTTCTTGCAGATCTCGTAGACCGGACGCGCGGCGATCCAAGTACTAGTGAGTGGTTCGATCCAAGCCCTCGGGATGCGCTCGATGCACGTAGTCATGCATCGCGCATCCATGGGGCTTCTTTGCACCCCTATTGTGTTAGATATTGCATGCTAGGGCTGTATAGCTAAGTATATTGTATAGAACCCCCTTTTCTACCATATATTGCATATGTATCATATTCATGTGTGAAGGTATTTCTTTTATGTTAGATAATTTATTTAGCCTCTACTTGTCCTAATTTTAGGTGGTGATAGTTGAGCCACTTTAGATGTTTATTTGATGCTTAAGCATGCTTAGTGGTGACCTTAGATAGCCAAAGAATCTTAAATATAGTTAAGTCCTCATGTATAAGCTACTAGCATAATATGATGTTTGGTCTGTATGTAAGGTTTGCATGTATGTGTTTAAATACCAGGAATTGGTTTGGATACATGGACTTTATGTTGTGATTAAAGGATGACGTTTATGCTTGTTAATGTTTAAGCACATTATGTGGTAGTTATACAAATGTGAATGAGCATACATGCCTTATTTATAGTGTGTACAAGCTAAACTATCAATGGTAGAACTCGTGATGAACGGGTCTTTGGTTAGTGGTTTGATCAACGCACTAGAGGAGCTCATATTATGGCTATGCGTGTTTTGTAGTACTTATAAAATGACATAGTTGTATCATTTATTACTGTCTTGTGGAATGATTGCTAGTCTAGGACTTGTATTGCTTAACTTTCATTCTACTCACTTGTTCTATGTGAGAGGCTTGGAAGCCTAGAGTGTACTATATTTTGCTTGTTTATTCAATTAATTGCACTCCTATATGTGGGTAGTCTTCAGTGTTAGTAGATGCTTAGCGGGATTTAATCATTGGTTGATGCATATAATTCCATGAGTATTGGTTTTGTTCAACTGTTACATGCTAGGTTATTTGGACATGTGGTCCATGCATCTCATTTTGAGACTGAATATTCTCCTATAATAATTGCGCTTGTTTCATTAATAGGACCTATATGTGATAGGTGTTGGTATGATCTATTGTTAGGATTATATGTTATTTTCAATGTGCAAGCGTAGTAGTTGATTGTTCGACATCCATGTGATACACTCGCATTAGAATTCAGGAGAATTCATTAGCATTGTTAATTACTAGATGACTATAGTTGATCCTTGATGATCGTATTGTGAGCGTGGAATGCTTCTCCCTTACCTCGTATCCGCGTTGAAGCTACCCGGCGTTGGAGCTATCCTGGATTCTGCTCCTACATCATAGGAGGCCCAATGTGTATTTCGATACCCTTGTGGCTTCGTACCTATCTTGGAAGGCCGTCAGGAAGAGGGCTACCCGGGAGAGGGCTACCGGAAGGTTAAGGGAGTTAGCGAGTTGATTTCCTTTCTAATAGTCCCATGTCACCCTAGGGGTGAGGATGGGGACGAGGTTGGAGTGCTTCCTCCCGCATCGTCGTGCGTCGAAGTTTTCGAGCGTTGAATGCTTCTCCCCTACCTCGTATCCGCGTTGAAGCTACCCGGTGTTGAAGCTATCCTGGACTATGCCTCCACATCGTAGGATGCCCAAGGTATATTTTAACACTGTTTTGGCATCGGACCTACCATGGATGGTTGCTAGGAAGAGGGCTACCCGGGAGAGGGCTACCGGAAGGTTAAAGGAGTTAGCGAGTTGGCTTCTGATTTCAATAGTCCCATTTCACCCCCTAGAGGTGAGGGTTAGGGTAAGTTTGGGTCACGTTGTCGCGTGACATTTATATTGGGAATGCCCAAAGTATAATACATCTGCTGAATGGTGTGAGGCATTGCGATTAGACTTAAGGTACTATGTTATCTAATAATGATATGCATTATGGTTAACCGTTTGGTTCCTCTCCAAGAGTTCTAAGAGATTCCCCCCTACGGGTCGAGGGTTAGGGTGAGGTGAGATCGCGCCTTCACGTGACATTTATATATGTTGAGTTTCATCCCATATTCCTTTTTCTTAGAAAGAAAAACAAAGATGATGAACTAATATCATATGATTATTATAGAGCTTGGATCCTTGCCACTCACTGAGCTTGTAGCTCACCCCTCGTGTGTTATTTTTCACCAGGGATTGGGTTGGCGTGGAGCTAGAGCATCTATCTGGCGTGGTTCGTGCGTGGAGTGTTCCATCTTCCAGTTGGCGAGTGCGAGGCTGTCAGCAATCCTATTTTCTTGTATATGTATTAGTAATCGTGCGTGTTGCACATATGGCTGTATTGGACTAGACTTGGACTCTCACAGGACAGTGTTTGTGTATTCAGGTCTGTAATAATGTTTTTGATTTACAGACTTATTTACATTTTATACTTCCGCATTTTTTTTTTAATTGGCTATCGCTTCCATGTAGTTTTGTTACCTTATTCGATCCTTGTCAGTTTTTGTGTGATTGGTATGTTTCCGGGGCGTAACATAAATATAGTATTTTCTAGTTTAAAAATATGTAATTTTCTATTATTTCCCCTAATCTAAAATCAAAATTCAATAAAAATATTGGTCATTACATAAAAAAATTAATAATAAAAAAATGTTATAAAATAGCAAAGTTGAAAATTTTCATGGTTAGTATAATAGATAGACTAGTTTAAATTAGGGATGACAATGGATGAGATAAATGGAAAACCAGTTTTGGTCCAACCCTAGCAGGATGAGTTTGGTCCCCTAAATGTCAAACAAAATTCACATTCACTCTGCCCTATTATATCACATTTTAATGAATTTTATCATTCGAAGTTAATATGATATAAAATAAAACTAATCTATTTATATATTAATATTAGTACAATTGATAAAAATTAAGCATGTTTTAAGTTATATTATATATCCTGATTTGTAAGATAATTATTTAGTTTATAATCCAAGAAGAATAAATAATTAAAAATATTTAAAAATTTGATATTCTTAATCCGTTTTCATTCTAAATGGGATAGGACGGGACAAAATTGGGTTCTTTAAAACCCTGTTAGGAAGGGTGTGATACATAACAATCAAAACTATCACGGATGGATTTGAGACGAGATTTGTTAACAAATTTGGGATCGATATTGATCAGACCTATCCCACCCTATCCATTGCTATCCCTAGTTTAAATTTATGCACAAAATCAACACATGAGAATTACACGTGGGTTCCTGAACAACAATATATGTGTGTGTGTGTGTGTGTGTGGGTTATTTTAAGCTAATAGCACAATTCATCAAAGTGGCGTAAGCGTGGTGGGCCCATAACCCATAGGTCCCAGGATCGAAACTTGGCTCTAATAATGTTCAATCAGTTGAGCTTCCCAACTCGCTCTCTTTTTTTAGTTCTAGGGTTCATCAAATTTTTTTCCCAAATGATCCTTCGCTTTCTCCATATTAATTTTCATGTAAAAACATGGAATCTAAATCCACCTTAGTAGAGGTGGATCGGCTTTGGTTACTAATAAAATCCACCTCATCCCCATACCTAATTGAGATTGATCAAACATATCCTAACATATCTATTGCCAACTTAAATTATGCACAAAAAAGAATTGCACATGAGTTCTTGAACAATAAATATATTATGAGTGTTGATATACTCAATCCATTTTGTAACTTGTTTTGTAGCCCTACACACTATGATAACATAACATATAATGTGTTATCATAGTATATGAGTTTTTTTTTTATATCGAATGGACCGCCCGTAGCTAACCTTACGGTCAAGCCGAGAGTGCTACCTCTACCTATATGCCCAGGTTCCATGATAGTATATGAGGTTCTATCATAGTGTATGAACTATTTTTTTCTCAAAGTGAATAAAAATACATTAATGTATCTTAATATATGCATCACTTCATATAATTGTATGTAATTTAACGGGATAATGTATAATTTTTTTAAAAAGGGTTTTTTTATATTTTTATGTCCCCATAAACTATATGATTTAATGATCAATCCTTCACTTCTTCATATTTATATTTGAGTCCCCAAATTTAAAGAATATGTTCTTTTAGTCCCTCCCAGATACTGAAATGAAAATCAAACAATTTCATAATATGTCTCTCCCACTCTTAGGGAACAATAAGAAGCACATCCTTTAAATCTAAGGACTTAAATCTAAATATGAAAAAGTGAGGGATCGATCACTAAATCATATAGTTTATATGAACTAAAAAATAAAAAACCCTTTTTAAAAAAAGTCTAATGGGAGAAGAATATATAATTATTTATATTATTAATTTACCCTGATTACATAAATCATCAGAGTGGCGCAGCGGAAGCGTGGTGGGCCCATAACCCACAGGTCCCAGGATCGAAACCTGGCTCTGATAATCATTAATCAGTTGAGCCTTCCGAACATTCTTTTTGGTTTTTCTTTGTTTAAAATTAAAATTCTCTAGGGTTCGTGAGATTTTTTTCCCCTAATCGATCTTTCCCTTCCTGAATTTTCAAATATCAACTGCATCTTTCATCGTTCGACGGAGCAATCTAGAGTTGCATCCATTCCTAAAAAGGAACATCTCTCTCTCTCTCTCTCTCTCGACAGAGAGAGCCTGGGATTGTAGTTCTTGAACCTAAAGCACAATGCCCGGGATGTCGAGAACACACGGGGCGCCGAGGATGGCATGGTAAAACGTTTTCTCTGAATTCTTGACTGTTTTTACATGATTAGGATTCCCTTTTATGAACTTCGGATTGCTTGATTATGATAGGAAGGATTTTTTGTAATGTAGCAGGAGAGGTTATCCTTGCAAAACAGTGTGGTAATTCGGAGTGTGTGGAGTGCATCAATCATGTCTACTGTTAGAAAATGAGTGAAATGGGGAGTTAAATCTATATGGAATAAACCATTGGAGAATGGAGAGCATCGGAATTCGGTGCATGCTATTAATTGTTTAGGTGAAAAGGTATTGTAATAGATGGAAGTTGGAACTGGTGAAATTAAATGTCACCAGTTGTGCCTGAAAAAGGAACTTTTGCACTCCCTAAATTAATGGATAATGTTCTAACCAACTCCACTTTGAGCATGTTTACCGCCCTATCCATTGCGAAAATGTCTATGCCTTCATTTGAGAAGTGTATGAATTGGTTTACCTTACAATTGAAGGAATGTACCCCTTTGGTCGAGAAATGGGGCTAAAAGAAGGGCTATTAGTTGTGCTTGAAAAAGGAACGCTTGCCCTCCTGAAATTAATGGATATTGTTCTAACCAACACCACTTTTATCACTGTTTGTCACCCTATATGCCTTCATTTGAAAGGTGCAAGGATTCATGTACCCTCTAAATGACTTGGGTAAATGGGGTTGAAAGTAGGTCTGGTTGTAACAGAGCGCTAAATTAACTCCTCAACCCACTCTCGCTGGATGGTAGAACTATTGGTCTTGATGAGGCTGAACTAGGATGTGTATAGAATAATGGATCCATATATCATTAAATTTGCTTGATGTCATTGTATAAACAAATATATCAATGATGAACAATGATGATGATTGTTACATTCAAGAGGTCTGGAGTCTTATAAAAAAATCATGGGAAACAAGAAAAGTTTACATAGATATCATTGTGGTGGAGTGGAAGTAGAAGAGCAGGAGATGATCTTAGAGAGGAGGAAAGACCTGCATATGTTACAAACGCAGTTTCTCAAATTGTAATTATTCTTACCACACCTGTTGAGTCAACATCGAGACTAATATTCACTTGTAAGTTTATTGCATTTTGATGTTTATAGTTCATGCATAACTTATTTTATACAATGTTTGTAAATAAATTACACTTCAATATCTTTATAAGCTTCACATGAACATGATTTTATAGACTTTGCGCTAGTCTGCCAATAATGGTTTTGCGAGACTGACATCTATTCATTATCGTGTAATTTATATTTGTCTAAATTAAAAATATGAGTAAGTTGAAATATTTTGGTCCCTCTCAAGCTCTACCTGGAAGTAAAATCATTTTGCTCCAGTAGGCACCTGTTTTAAAGATGCCACAAGATGCAGGCACTTCAGTTCCTTTGAGCACCTGAAAATCTGTTAGTCACCTGCATTGGTTGAAGGACATAAGTCACGATTGTCTCTCAATGTCTGCAATTACAGTTGGTGGCCTATAGTTCCATATAGCATACAATTCTACTCATTCTTGTTATGCATGCTTGTCATACATACGAAGATCATGAGACTTGTCAGTTCCTTTACACTGATTTTGTTTGAGTAATAAAATTTCAGAATAATGTGGAGGATTAATATACATAGCAAGGATTATATTTGGAATTTCTTTAATTGATAGAGTGGCATTAAATGGAACCATATTGGAGCATACCACTTCCTTGCTTCTTATATGCTCTGTATGTGTAACAATAATGTGGCATTAAATTGATATTAGTGCTGGTGCTCTGTATGTGTAACAATCATAGGACTGCGTTTTGTAAGATCTACATGCTGGCACTCTTTTACCTGTTGTTATTTTCATGTATTTCACCAGTCCCCCCCCCCCCCCCCCCCCCCACACACACACACACACACACAGCTTGCTCTTTCTAAAGGAGGGCAAAGCAGGTAGACAAAATATAGCAATGATGAGTTTAGTTTAAAGTACTGTGTTATGCAATAAAAACATCAGGACTTGCTAAAATTGCTGTTTGACACTTTCAGGTTTATGTGGCTAATTTCCACCTTAAGGAAGTTGGGACTGATCTGCCCAACTGTTGCATATGAACCAATTCTCATCAAGTATCAAGCATGCTCTGATGGTCCATGATTATAAAAAGCCTACCAGCAGCATTCTCTGGTTAATGACCTCGACTGGAGTCTAAGATATGCCCTGCTACTTTTTTCCCCCATTTAAATGACCGTGACTGACCATATTGAAATCTTGGTAAATATTGAAAAGGTATCTATATTGGCATGATGCATATGAATGCTTGAATTTTGATGAAAAAACAATGCTTCCTTTAGTGAATCTAGCCTGCTACAGTTTAAATCAAACATATTGCACAGATACTTTTCTGGGTTTATTCATCCATTTGATGCCATACTATGTGTTTATACTTCTTTCATGACTTTTTGTTATTATATACAGTAGCAGTTAACAAATTTACAGAGAAAGAATGCTTAGTGCCACTGAAGGACTAAATGCAGAAAACTCAGATAGTACTATGTATTGGTAATTTGAACAGATAGTAAGCAGATGCTATGTATGTTGGCTCTAGGAGTTATCTTCCAGTCCATAAGAATGCAAACATGTACATAGTCTTACATCATACCAACCTGATCTGTACCAAGAGCACCTCTGATTGTGCCTTCAATAGTTATCCTAATCTAGGCATATTTGTCAGTGACTAGTGCAGGATGTGTGTAATATGTATGTTGTATATGATCAAAAATTTTTGCTACAAGGGGATATTGGAGAATAGAGATCAGACAAAGTTATGTCGAACTTGGTACAAATTCATCATAGGAACAAATTCATCATAGGAATCTTTTAAAGAGATGGGATAGAATACTTTATGGATATAGTGTCTCCATATGCTTGGTTATATGAGGTAAAGGTGAAATTTTAAATAATTTTTTTTCTAATCTAAGGGTTTGAGAGCATGATAGAATTTGTGAAAATAAGACTAATTTTTTTTTGCAATTTCAGTTAATAGCAATGCAGAGGCCTAAATAATATTGATAATCAGGAATCGAAGCAGAGATTCTTTCATATACCTCGGTGGATATAGAGAGGAAAGAAAAATAAAAACATTCTAAAAAATGAATACTTTTTGGATGATGGAGCAACCACGCTCAAATTTCTTTTATTATTGAATTGATAATGTCCATCTGTGTTGTAGGTCAAACCGGATGTTGGACGGCCCGCAACATACAAACATATCATGCTGGTAGAAGTCAGGATGTGGAAATGGGTGTGAGGCAACATACAGGAAAGTTTGAAACATCTAGTCTAAATGGTTTGTGCATGCACAACTAGAACCAGGATAGTTGTAAAAACAAAAAGGTTGTACGTGCGCACATGCCCCATGGTGCCTGCTGCCTTCTATTTTTCTTTTTTTTTTGGGGGGGGGGGGGGGGGGTTGTTCAAAGGGAGCGGGTGATATGGATACTAAATTAATGGTGGGGGTGATAGATAATGGTGTACAATTTGCGGAAAGGACAAGATATTTCTTAGAAATAGATTGTGCTAACAAGTCAATGTTTTAACAGAACCTTAACTTTGATGCCTCTATTTCACTTGGATAATGTTTTCCTTTTGTAGCCGACTCGGTGGGGAGTCACAGTACCGCCTAAGATGAGCTTGGACCCAATGTTGATCTGAAAAGCAATCACATGGGTGAGGTTCTCAACTGTTTAGAAAATGTGAGAAAGTTATTTGAAAGAAAAGTGGAGAAAATATAGGGAAGCAACTTGCAGATCGGTTATCCCTTATGGAAACGGAACTACTATGAAGTGATATGCGATTAAAAGATAAATAAAATGTGTATCCCTCTATTGTTGATTTCTAGATAGGGTTGATAAAACATTATATAATCTAAGAAACTTCCTCAATACTTTTAGAAATTGGAACCTAACATGGAAGAAAAATTAATATCAGAACGCTCTCTGTCTCTCCTGATCCATCCAAATGGAGAATTGGAATTTTGAGTTAAATTTTAGCCAGATGGGTTTCAAGTTCTAATTTCAGTCGAGATTCGAGTTCTAGTTTTAGTAGCGACGCATCACCTTATGATTACTTGATAGTTTCTCAACAGCTAGAATCTTACGACCGGGGAAAGCATTACAAAACATCATATTTGAAAACTTTAAATTTCATAATTGTTGGAACCTGTACACCACAAATGAGATAAAGGAGCCTGTTCCCTGCCAAAGTTCATGATATGCACCAATGAGTTGTTGTCCTGGATTACAAAGCACACTCTGGATGCACTTTATGTAAGTCTGTCATTTTGAAGGTTATGATGCATTGTAATTCAATTGCAGCCCCTTGAGCATGCCAGTGCAGTAGGCGCTGGCATAGCTGTCTCCACTGCAGAGTGTCTTCAACATTGCCACATCGAGCTTCAGGTTCCATGACTGGACACTTTTTCATGCAGGGAAGTGAAAGGCAGGTAACTAATAGTTACTTCTACAGTTTTACTACTTTCATTGTCCTCTGTCAGTTCTCTTTTCCTGTCTTGGAGTATGTTAGATGCCAGGATGTGAATTATATCAATATCTCTGAAAAAGAAGGGATGAGGGAACTGTTTGCATAAAATGCTTCCACAGTAGAGGGATGTAACCAGTCAATGTCTTATAGATATTATATTATAAGTTTCTGTGTTGATTATAAACTCTCCCGCAAGACATTTCATCATCCTGTTTTTTTATTAGTATTAATTTTTAGGGTTAAATGCATATAAACCCCTGAAAGTTAGCGTATATCCAAAAAAAAATCCTCATTCCTTCAAATATCCATATAACCCCCTCAAAGTTAACATGGTTAAGCATTTTGCTCCATGGTTAACTTTCCGTTAAAAAAGAGAATATTATGAGAATATTCCATCGGCTGTTAATTTACATATTCATATAATCCCCTGATTTGTTTAATAAATCCAAATGACCCAAATCTATGACGAAAATACCCTTGTTATTGGAAGCTATGTAAAATATTCATATAACCCCCTGATTTGTGCTATAAATCTAAAAGGATCCATTTTCTGATTTCATTCATATAACCCCTTACTTTACACAAAAAATACAAAAAGACTCATTCTTCTTCTTTTTCCCAACGGTCATTTTTGTTTTGGGCAACCAGTTTTTTTGCAACCATTTATTTGTGGGTGAGGATGATTTAGGGAAAAAAGCAGAGGGGCATGTTGGTTTGAGGGTCCTTTCCACTGTGTTCTTTTATTTTCTCTCTTAATCAGTGATCCTCACATCATTTAGAGGCAATGATGATCATTATGTTTCTGTGTATGTGTTTATATATCCATTCATGGCAGGGCAAAAAATTGATCGGCCTGATTCTTTATTTCAAGGAACCCCTTTTTTTTTTGCGGTCACTGATTTGGGTGCGGTTGAAGTTTAAGTACTGATATCCACCTCCTCCATTCAACGATATCAAAGTTCATTATAACCAAATAAATTATCAATGGATGTAAAAACACAGAGGAACATGGTTTGTGGAGATGAGACGGCAGAGGCAGGGTTCGTGGAGGAAGGGGTGGGACTAGCGACGGAGGGGGTTTTCAATTTGGGAGAGATGGGAGAGAAGGGAGAGAAGTTAGGTTGTTAAAGTGGGGGAGGAGTGTATTGGTAATTTTATTATGTTGAGTTAACTTAACCACCGTAGTTACTTGGAAAGATAATGGTAGGGGGATGGATATTTGTATTAATCGATAACTTTTGAGGGGGTTATATGGATATTCAAAGAAATGTGGGTTTTTTTTATATACGCTAAGTTTTAGGGGTTATATGCATTTAACCCTAATTTTTAATATTCGATTGCCATTGTGTAGGTACATGAAGGTAACATGTGCACCTTGATTGGTATTGTAAAAAAAATCATGTAGAAAAAAGAAACTTCTGTTTTGCTGGTAAACTGTTAAATGAGAGAACTAACCTATTATGTTTCTGAGATGACAATATCTATATCTACCAATATAATGTGGATTCAGAGAAACCAGCTTTTCTGCCTTTGTATCATAGCATGCAAGAATGTCAATTTCAACAGAAAACAATATCATCATAAGAATAAAATGAGATATTTGGAGCACTGTTTTGCAGCTTCTGCAGTTGGGTCATCACTTGATCTAATAATTTCAGGGAACGAAACCATTTTGCTTGCTCAATCGGGCAAGAACTTCATCAGCTTCAGTTCAATTGGAGCCCAATACACTGAACTATTTAGACTTGTTTTCAGGTCTCTTTAACACTCAATGTCAATTCCTTTTCTTTCTTTTTGTTTCCTGCTGAGTTGATTCATTTCAAGAAAACTAACTGCAGTCAATAATTGGGGCCATCAACATTCGGTCTGAATTTTATCATCCATGGATATGGTTCTATTATTTCTACTGGGGATAAAACTCGGGCGAGTTGAATCAGATTAGAGTCCAACCTGTACTTTACTTAAATTCAACCCAAAGTTGAAGAAGCCAACTCAAACATAAACCAACTTCATCCTCAAACCTGAGAAGCTTAACCGGAACCCAACTCATCGGGTCTGTTTCAGGTTTGATTAAATTGGTTTATGTTCAGGGTTTTAAAAAATGTTACATCAATGCTCTGTATGAAAAAAAAGTAAGAAAGACAAAAGCGAGAAACATTTTTATTGAGAAAGCGAAAACACGAAACTATAGAACTGATTAATTAAACTCAAATAAATGTGACAACTTAAATTTTGTTTCATAATTTAAATAATTAAAAAAATTGATTTAGAAAATTTAAATTTATCACTCTTTATTTTAAATTCGGTTCATTCAAGCATTTGTGTTGAATCTAACGCTGAAAACTTTAATGCAAATCCATCCAAAAAATTAGTTCGAATTAGATTCAATCAGTCCAAGTAGCTTCTGAACCACCACACATGAACTAAACATGCTATTTATAACAGCTCATCGAGTCATGCATGCCATTGCAGTTCCACTGCCAAGTCTCATTAATGTCCAAAAAAAAAAAAAAAAAAAGCTGCTGTTCAGACGGACGGTCTGGCCAACGGTCACCATGATGAGAATTTTTTGGACGGCTTTAACAGGTCCTCCTCTGGACGGCTGTGATGTGACGAGTTACCAGTCTACACGTGTAATTGCTTTACGCGTCCGGTCATCCTTACCACAGGCTCACTCGCGAATCCGCGCTGTTTCTGGCCGTCGATTCGAGGAGGGAGAGCATCCGATTCAGTGGCATTTCCGTGAATTTGCGCGCGACAAGCGTCGTGACGTGCTGGGAGGTGGGCCCCGGTTTCATGATGATGTGACAGAGGGGTTCTCCTTCGACCGACCACGTCAGCCCTAAATGGGTTTGAAAGTGCATCAGTTGGTCGATGACGTCAGCCCTAGGGATCTGGGTATTTGATTTGTTTTTATTTATTTATTTATAATAATAATACGTTGTACCCCCGCACAGGAGGGAAGATTCCAACTGTCTGATGACGTGGCACGGTGCCAGCACGGATGGACATTCTTTTTGGTTATCTGTAATGATGAAAATCAATGTTGTCAGTAGGTTAATTATTATAATTAAAGGGTGATAAGATTATTTATTGGAATTTGAATGTCAATATCTGATAAAATAAAATTTGAATTATTTAGTTAATGTAACATATTTTTCTTTCGCGTGCTATTTTTTTAAAAAGTCTTCCGTCACACATTTGGTCGTCGGTGCTTTTTTTTTTTTTTTATCGACTCAAAATATATTATCACATAAGGCTTGTATGACATGCTTTTGAATCATCTATGATTTTATCATGACAACTAATAAAAAAATGACATATGAAATGAGAGTATTAAAAAGTCAACGTACTTTTGAAAGACTCTTAGGCCCCGTTTGGATACCGGATAAGCTCCGGATAACCCCGGATAACTTCGGATAATTTTTTTTATGTGTTTGGAAAGCTTGGATAACCCCGGATAAAGTGTGCTAGAATAAACTGGTATAAAGTGGTATACGGATTCCAATCAACCCCTAGAATAAAATTATCCTAGGTTATTCCACCCAAAGAATAAATGGGCCCACTGTCAAATCAACTGTCATCACCTCTTATAAATCACCTGTCAAATCAACTATCATTACTTTTTACCTTTTATAAATTCTTATTCATACTTTATTCACATTTTACCCAAACAACAAAACATTTATTCTTACGATTCCCAACGAGAATAATTCAAAACACAACCAAACACAAAATCAATTTATCCTTATTTATACACACTTATGCTCAAAACAATATATACTCAAGAATAAATCCTATTCTACATCCAAACGGGGGCTTACAAATATGTTAAAAAAGCGAATATAATTAATAATTAGTACCACTGCCTACATATCCCATTGTTAGTGGTCAACACAGCGGATCTATGTGGTAAAGCCACAGATGATCCGAACTCGTCGGGTTATACTATTAAGTGAAAAAGATATACTGTACCCAGAGATATAATGACCTTTTTAGCATGTGAGGTTAGGATGATCACACACAAAATTAAACAAGGTGATGGCAAGGGATTATGAGAAATAATCAGAAAAATACCGAGGTTTATATAGATCGATATGAATATCTTACATTTGTTATGGAACTGAATACATTTAACCATTTTAATTGAGATATATTATCATAGAGTTAAGTTATATGCAATTATTAGATATAAATATATAAACTATTATATGCACAATATTTATGAGGGTTATAAATCACATATATACATAATATAATGCACATCTTTGTATGATTCCACAGTTTTATTTAATGAGGCTGGTTTTGTGTGATTGCATCTAATCGCAGTATGTCTCCAAATATATATAAACAGATGACCCATTAAATGAGCATGGCATGATGACATTATTCTGCATGGCAAGATATAAATTCCACCTCCTGGAGTTAAATGATTCATCCAGTTTGATCATTAATTATTTTCCAGGTTTTAAATATTAGATGTATTTTTTTTATTAAGTGACATGTTTTATAAATAAGTTATATGTCTTCCACATCGAGACATATCTTTTATGTGATCGATTGTTCAGAGGAGAATCTGGTTCAAGATCTTAGGATTTGATTTGGCATGAATAAAATTGGTAAAACAAGAATACTGTCTTATTTAATAATTAAGTTAATGTATTATGTCTCTTGAAATAATAAAATTATTATAAATATTGAATCATCTCTTAAAAAGTTGGAAGATATATTCTTTGCAGATGGGTCTTAGATTTGAGTTTTTATTGTTGTTGATCACGATGAATAAAAGAAATAAAAAAGAATAAAAACATTTACTTGTAAAAATTTACGAGTGTTTGTATTATCTCATGAGATGGGACCTAAAGAAAAAAAAGTGTCATATAGACCACTTAAGCCCGTTTAGATAGAGGCATAAATTATTATGTGGTTTATACATATTCCAGGAATTGTTGACTTTATCAATGGAATAAGAGATTTTGTGTTTAATTGTGTTTTCAGTTATTCTTATTAAGAAACGTAATAATAAATGTTGGAGTGTTTGGTTGATGAAGAATAAGATGAGAATAAGGTGTAAAAAGTTGATTTGACGTGTAGACCCCATTGATGTATAAGAGGTGATGACATGTGATGAAATATGATTTGATAGGTGGGTTCCTTATTCCAGTGGAGAAATAACACAATTCCATGGGTGGACTTGGAATACAAATACCAACTTATTCTCTCCTAATTCCGCATAGTTATACCCCCTTATTCCCTATACCCAAACACCCTTTTTGCCTTATTCTCCTCAATTACTCCCCCATTCCTCTAGCCAAACAGCATCCGTTTGGATTGAGGAATTGTGTTATTCTGGATAGATAACTATACCAGTATAGATAATAATTCTACATGAATAAGAGATTTTCTTTTTTGTTGTGTTTTTTTTTATTCTCATTGGAAAACGTAAGAATAAATGTTGAGTTGTTTAGTTAATAAAGAATAAAATATGAATAAGATGTAAAAAATTGATTTGACATGTGGGCCCCATTGATGTATAAGATGTGTTGATAGGTAATATGATGTGATGAGGTGTAAAAAATTGATTTGACATGTGGGCTCATGAGAATAGATAAAGTGAGTATAATTTATCCTAGGGGTTACTTAGAATTGTTATACCGTCTTATACTCGTTTAAACTGAATTAGTAATACCAAGTTATACTCTGCAAACAAACAGTCATTTTCCCTATCCATTTTTATACCATCCTTATACCACATTTATTCCGCCTTAATCCGTTTCCCAAACGGGGTTAAAGAATAAATGTGTTTTTGTGTAAATATAAGTTAAAGTGAGAATTTTCATTAGAAATGGTTTTGCACCGCCTATGTGACACTTGTTCATTAGCTCACACATCACAAAGGATCCTGACTAGCTCCTCTCAAGTTTGGATTTTTTTGCTTATATTTGTTTTTATTTGGATCATGGAATTGTTCTATAAATCCAAATACAATGGATCCATTCATCAGACATTGCTCTATCCATTCGATGAATTTCGAGCCATCCAAGCTAAAAAACACAGGCATATGATCCTTGGCCAACTCCTCTCATGCTGTTCATATATTCTTCAAAACAAAAATTTATGCCAATTAACAGAGATTGACAATGTATATTCACCTTTAGCAATTAAAATGCACTAATTAATTAATAATCAGTACTCTATAACTATTAACTACTCGGACAACCCGTACTATACATCCTTGATTACAAAAAATAAAAAATTAAATAAAAGGCACTAGTTGCATAAAAAAATGTACTAATTAGTATGTCATATGATATGTGTATATGCAATAATTGCATTCACATTACTAGTATTTAATAGTACGGACCTGAAAAATGTTGGGTTTGAGCTATTGATCATAGTACAGACCTAGATGTGCTTGAGAGTCACATAAATTACATAATCATTTTAACACTAGTGTTTGGCCATGACCGCAGACCCAGGACATTTTATTCATCATGTGTTACTTTGTCCACCTTTTTTTGGATCTCCCAAACCAGCAAACAAACCATACATTGATTTTATTTTATTTTGTAAAAAGCACATTATATTATCAACTCTTCCACTTTTGGAATGTCATACTCGTATCCAAATTTTGAGAGCATCTTTTCTCCATCTCCCCAAACTCCCACTCTGATCCATTTGACCCTACTTTAAAAAAAATAAAAAATATTCTCCTTCCCTGTATTTAATCAATTCAATTTTATTTTTTTTGGTGGGTTATTCACTGCCATGCAATGCCCACTCACCCTCCTCATTTTCTGATCCATGTCCCCTTTGAAGGCCTCAAAGTCTCAAAACAATTCCTTTACACTCAAAAAGCAATTTTTTGGTTAGCAATTTTTTGGTTGGGGAAGGCTTTGCATTGAAAGAGACTATACAATACCTAGGCTTTATCCCTAATGTTCCAGTATGTTATTATAGAATAGCTAATCCAAGCTGTTGGATTTATTAGCCCAAAAAACATGTACCATATTGATTCTTTAACCTGGAGATAGAGGTTGATGGGGAATGATTGGACATGTTTAGTTTAATATTTGTAGTTTATGGTCATGATTGCAAGGGAATCAATGTTTTTCTTAAAAGTAATTTATAATCAGAGATCACAAATTCATTGGGGATTATAATATATTTTTTTGGAGTATTATTATATAAAACATGTAGGTAGGTGAGATCTCTAAAGATCACTTGGCTTTTATCTTTCATCAATTTCTATGATCTCAAGGATCACATTTAACTTCATAGTGTGATCTAAATTACTTTTTGGCAAATTTAAAATTTATAGTGTGATCTAAAACTACTTTTTGGCAAATTTTTATTACTGTTTTTGAAAGAAGATATTTTTTGCAATATGTATTGCATTCCAGAAGGAACATGTTTATTCTCAAAAGTTTGAATTTTGTAAGGATGACTTATTTTGTAAGAAAGAGATGGTGAAGATGAGAGAAACAAACTGAGAGATTTTTTATTTTGATTACTTGATATAGTAAATCAACTCCACTCATTCTCCATGAATATGTGCAAGTTATTGAACCTGATGATTTTTATGTTATGAAAAAAAATTAATTGTCATTTATCAAAAATGGCTTTCGGAGTGATGTATAAAAATGTAAATAGTATCAACAGTTACCGTGGTAGAAGACCCCCTTAGCGGGGTGGTCGAGACACACCCTCCCCCAATGGGAGGTCGGGTGTTTGATCCCCGAGTTTACCAAGCGAAGAAAAAAAAAAGTTACCGTGGAAAGATTTTCTAATTATTTTGTGTTTTTATTGATCATATGATTGTCAGTTTATAGGTAATATATTTGTTATATCATGATATATTACGTCACAATTCAATTTTAGTTAATCTTTATTTTGAATCAATAACCTTTAACTCGATGATATTTTTTGTTCAAGTATAAAATTAAAGCCAAGTATAATTGTTATTTGGAGTCATATTTTTATTGATTAATTAAAAGATAGAACTGAATTCAAGTGAGTTGGTTTCAAAGCTGTGTTGAGGTGGGGATCCCTTAGCTTGGACAAAACAAACATGTTGGAAAACACCATCTTAATCAGGAATTAAGGGGCCGGACACCAAAACACAATCTCTGTATGGAAACACTTTGAAAATAAAATTTGGTTTGATGAGCCCCCACTACCTATATATGATATATGAATTATATTAATTTATACTATGTATCAACCGACATCTCATATGGGCCAATGCAGTTTCCAGCAATGCAGAAAGTGAATGCAATGACTCACAGTTGTAATGTCATGAGTTTTTATAATGGGTGACAGTGTTTTTTTTCTTTAATTAGTTTTGAATAACTGATATGATACTCACCTGAGAAAAACATGCAGGTCCCATTTTTTTCCCCTTCATTCCCCTTTGAAGAAGTTAAGCTATTGTCACATGCTATGTTACACTGTCAATGTCAAAAAATTTGAACTAGTATACACATACCTTCAAAATTAAAGCCTTGAAATATTGATAGTATTGAATCACTATTTACATTTAATTTCTTTGATGTTGCAAATTATATTAACATGAGATGCACAAATGGTTATGTTATTAATGTTATTAAAAGTATTGCAAGGTGTCTTGCATTCTAATATGAATGAGTCTGTTAATGAAGGCCCGTAGAGAGTTTAAAAGGCAACACATCGACTCGATTTTTTTAAGGATATTTTGGTTATTCTTTCTCATTTTTACCTTATTTATTTAGATTATTTTTTTGTTACAGTTAAGAGATTATATTCTTGTTACCATATTCAAGGATATTTTCAACCGTGTATACGATTTTTTAAAAAGAAAAAAAGGCAATGTTGAGGAGAGAGAATTTTTTTAGTCTTGATTATTTGATAATAATGAATCATTTCCTACTCTCCTACACAAATATAGTCAAATTTTACCAAACCATGCAAATTTTTTGTGTTCTCTATGTGGTTCTATTCTATTTATATTTTAATGTTGAGATCAAACCATAAGCCTCCATTTGGGTAGCGACATAAGCTATAAGAGGATAAATAACTATTCCAATATGGGTAAAAATAAGTTTTCTTTTTTGGTCGAGTTTTTAGTTCTTTTCATTAGAAAATGTAACAATAAAGTTTTTATTGTTTGGTCGATAATAAATAAGTTGTGAATAAAAAGTGAATAAGATGTAAATAAGAATATATAAAAAATAAAAAATATATTTGACATGTAGGTCTCCTGATTTAATAAAGGTGAATAACAAGTGAATTGACCTATATATTGGCCCCTTTTATACTAGTGGAATACATTAGGTGTAATAATACAATTCCAGGGCAACTTGAAATATCTACACCAGCTTATTCTCACATATTCTGGCGTAGCTATACACCCAATTCCTTTCAAACAAACAATTATTTTGTCTTATGTTCCTTATTCTATTCTATATATTCCTCCAGTATCCTCCATCCAAACATGGATTATAAAAGTCGTCACGTCAATAAACATAATTTGTAATGATGAGATCATGTGTTTGAATCACAATATTTACCTAGGGTGTGTTTCATTGCATGATTGCAAAACTGACTTTCTGCAAACGCTAAATTTTAAAACTGATTATACAGGAAACTGTCCTCTAGTTTTTGGATACTATTTGTCTAAAATCTATCGACAAGAAGATGCATCAATTTTTTGTTTGGTTGCATGATTGTAAAACGCACATTCCTGTAAACATAAAAGCTGTTCAATCGTGCAATCAAACACATCATAAAACAAAAAATGATGTCGCGATGTAACAGAGAGTGGTCGGAGATCTTGGACACGGGAACATCAATGGGTCGGCACGGGAGGAACGACGACACCCTGTCGATGGGCCATTGGAATTTTGGGACCAAGTGTGTTCTATTATATATGCATGCATATAGGCATTACTTAGGCCAACCTAGAAAGGCAAACATTATAAAAAAATAAAAAATAAAAAAATTGTTGTGTGAAACCACAGTGTTGTTTTTGGATTTAAGGATTTAAGGATTACTATCTAGTGAAGGAGATGTAATTTTACTGAAGGTTATATTTTTTATCTTTTCATTTTCTTTTTTTTTAACTGAATATTTTATATTATCCATTGAAAATATAATTGGCTTGAAGTGCTTGGTCTATTCGAGAACACATACATAGGTTGAGTTTCTTCTCATTCATCTTCTGTATTATAATGGTTCATTTCTTCTCAATTACATTTCTTTTTTTTTCAATAATTCAAATTTTTATGTGGTGTTTGGAAATGAGTTTAAAATGTTGTTACGCTTAAAATGACTTTTAGAATTAGCTTCTCCCAAAAACACATTTTTTTAAAGATTTTTTAAAAATTATTTTTTTGGAGTTTTAGAAAGATGGGAGAGTCTTGGAAGATTAAATTAAGACAAAAAAGTTATCTCTAATAATTATTCAAACTCATCTCTAAATGTTAGCTTAGATGGCTGTAATTTAAAGTAGTAAATTCATAACTCAAAAGAGTTTGTCATCACGAGCCATTGGATTCAAATTTCATGAAAACTCATAGATCCACACAATCCAACTTGGATAAAACTATTTGCTTTACACTGACTTTTCTTTTTTGAAAATTAATGTTCTAACACAACTCAAAAGACAAAGAATCTCTTATCCAACGATGGCTTGGTGGTGGTGAAAAAAAAAACTAACCCAAAAACTAACCCTAACAAAAAATGATGGATCCCCAAAACAGTCCCAACCATGGTTAAGGGAACAAAAGCAGACCAACAAATGAAAAATTGCAGAAAAGGCAGTGGAATGATTGCCCTGCTGGATGGGGTAGAAGAGCAGCAGGACCCACATGTAATTTATCTTTTGTTTTCCCAGTCACACACTATTTTTTCATGGATGCATGTACTCACTTATTCTGTAGTCATTTAATTTCTATAATCTTAACACAACATATGAAGAAAAAAATCCTATTATATTAATATGTTCTCCATTGGAAAAAAATAAAAAGATCATATTTATTTAATTATTTAGATATATTATTTAATTTTTTTATAAAAATAAGAATGTTATTAAAATTGTATATATATATTTTTAAATTGTATTATGTCAAGACTTCAAAAATGATGTATTAAGAACTAATGAAGTGTTGTCTATTTTTTAATTTTTTAGGGATAATGTTACATGCCACCCTTTTAATTTTTTGGGAAAAATTGTAACAGATTATTTTTATAACAAGCATGATAAAAAAAATTTTAAAGAATGATGTTGCCTAGGATTTGCACGCATGATCCCTTGACTTTTTTCACAGAGGTGAGAGATGTTTACCGATTTAACAAAAATTGGTTCATGACAAACATGACAAGTTTTGTTCCTCATATTTATACTCACACTTATTTCATTATCCTCATCATCTACCCTCTTATCAAATTAGAACAAATATATCCAATTACATCCAATTATATAATTATGTTTTGGGCTTAAAAGCATAAAAATATATGTATTTAATTTATTTTAATATTTATTTATTTATTTTTATTTAAAAAATATGTATTTTTTATTCAATACTATATTTTTAAAAATAAATTGGCTTGCAAAAGTGATGTAAGAAGTAATGAAGTGTTGGCAATTTTTCATTTTTCTTCTGTCTTTTGTTATTGACTTATTAAAAGGGGAGGGGTGGGACCCACACCTCGACCACTACTGTCTTTATGGATTGAATGATAAAGAGCACCGCACGTGGAGTCTGATCCCAAGTGACTGCCCAACCACAGTAAAGGAAACAAAACAATTAAATAAAAGGTCCCTCCAAAAAAAAATAAAAAATAAAGCTCATCAACTAAAGCAAAAACGTATCTCACTCTTCAAATAAAAACTGAGATTGCTCTTCTTTCCATCCCACCAAGTAATTCCCACTCAATTGTATCTGTTGTTGTTGCTTAAAGCTTGTCCACCCCATCTTATCCTCTCCTGTCTTTCTAACATTCTGAATAGTCAATAGACCAAAAATTAATGGAGGACCCTTTTTTTAGTGTGTTTAAAAATTTGGAGTTCATTGCAGAGTCTATTGAAAAGATAATGTTTAAACTAGATCTACTTTTTTGTCTTACTGTTTTTTTTTTTTGTTAAGGGATAACCAAAAAAAAATCTTCATTTTGAAGGTAGATGAATACATGCATGTACATTACAAAGAAGGTATGAATGCTTTGGAATAAAAAATTAGACCAAAGGTTAATTTGAAGTATGTGGGACCCATTTTTTGAGGCTTAATAGTTGTCCGCCATATGTTCATGGCGGACCAATTCCATCCTACCACGTGTTCAATTCTCATCAGGTGAATCACGGGCAATCACGTGTCCCCAATAACGACCTAACACGTGTCCTCAATGAGTCATTTCCTTCATGGTTACTTGGATCCTGTAAGCCTCATTAATTTTGAAATAATTTACAGTCGATTAGAGAACCAAATCCCACCTCATATTAGCCCCCAACCGTTGGCTAGGGACAACGGATCCAAAGCGAGATCTGACCCTATCAAAATGGCTATATGACAATAAAGAGGGGGGAAATGGAATGGAGATAAGTTAATGCTTTTCTTAAAAAAAGAGATGAGAAAGAGACTGACTTGGTCGTCGAATGATCTTTTAAAGGTCAACCACGCCTTGTGCATGAGCTCAGAGTAGCTATCCATGGAGGAGGGGCATCATCCCAATTGGAGCAATAGCTGAGGGGGCATGCCGCGGAATTCATATCATCTTGGATCTAGATAAAGAAATTTATCCTTCGATGTCTATTCTTATTTTCCTTTTATTAGAATATCCAGATAAATGATATTTGGAATCCTACAATATATTCTTATGGTCATTCTTAGATATCCTACAATTTTTTTTATATTGCTCCTTTACATGGACTCCATCATAATTGGATTTCTAGAAAATGATGGATTATCCTAATTACAATTACTAAACTATCTTTAAAAGTAGGATTGTTTGTAGTAAAAAAAACACTGTTTGGCACATTGTATCCTCGTAGAATCACTATTTACATGTGAACCCTTTTGTTAGGAGGGGCTTGGTGATAATAAGATATTCATTTTAAACAAAATTCATTCAAAAGTGTGGTTATGAATTTTTTTGTCACGATTAATGAGAGCAATACTGTACTTGAACTTATTGGAGCATGGTTGAATACAAAAAAATAAATATAAAAAATACCCTTATTGGAGCATGGTTAATGGGGAAGGTGGTATGTCTAAGTCTTTAAGAGTAATAATCATGTAAATCATATCATTTAAATCATGTGGTGTGGCATCATATGTTTGATTTCCTTTATTTTATTCCATTAAAAAACTAAATCCAATTTTTGAACAATCACCTCAAAGTGTGTGTATATATATAAATGATATGTCTCGCCTAATCGTGGAGTCTCGTATGTCGTCTCATTAATTTTTTTAATTATTTTATAAAATATACACTTATCCATTGAAATACATAATATTAACGAAAATGAAGTGTGTGTGTGTATATACAAATTAAACACACTAGAATATACTAGTGTATATTACATTCTTAAATTTTGTATATTATGTAATATGACAGTGTATGTATAGGCGGCTGTATGTATAGGCGGCTAGAAGACTGCTTGTGGTCGTGGACTATGGATTGAGTTAAATGTGTGTGTAGAAGTCAATAATTATTATTGTAAATATGAAACAAAATAAGACTATTATTGAAATAAATATTCTACACTCATAATTTAATATGCTTGTTTTAAATTTTATGTGGCATCCCTTATGAAAATCACAAATATATATTTCTCTGCGTTCATCGCCCATATAGGAGCTCATATCACCAAGATGCAAGTAAATTTTACCCCTCATATCACCAAGATGCAAGTAATATAATCTGCCTCATAAGGCCTTTTACCAAACAAAAAAATTAAATTAAATTTTACCCCTAATTTTTTTCCCTGGAATTGCTCCTAATTGTATGATATAATGTTCATGCAAAATATTAGGTTTTGAGGGACATAAATGCTAAAAAAAAGTCTTTCAAGGATATACTTACAAAGAAAGTAATTTTTTTTTTGAGAGGGTGTTTACACACCTCATATACCCCCCAAAAAAAAATCCTGAACTGGGTATCCAACAACAAAACCTCTCCCCCAACATCAGTCTCCGATCCCATTTGTTCTTCAAACCCTCTTCTCCTCCCACTCATCACACTCCCAAAACAAAAATAAAACAACAATCTCTCTTTTAATTTGTTCATCAATCAAACTCTCTCTCTCTCTCTCTCTTCCAAATCTCCCTCATGTAAACAATGGACGGCGACAACGGCCTCCGCCGCCCCAACTTCCCCCTCCAACTCCTCGAAAAGCGAAACCCACCCACCACCACCACCACCCCACAAGACGACTCAGCCTGCTCCACCTCCACCTACCCCTCCCTCTCCATCTCCCCCGACTCTATCCCCACCCCCCACCAACCCCACCCCCCCTCCTCCTCCACCTCCTCCAAAAAACCACCCCCCAAACGCACCTCCACAAAGGACCGCCACACCAAAGTCGACGGCCGCGGCCGCCGCATCCGCATGCCCGCCACGTGCGCCGCCCGCGTCTTCCAACTCACTCGCGAGCTCGGCCACAAATCCGACGGCGAGACCATAGAATGGCTCCTCCAACAAGCCGAACCCGCCGTCATCGCCGCCACCGGCACCGGCACCATCCCCGCCAACTTCACCTCCCTCAACATCTCCGTCCGCTCCTCCGGCTCCTCCCTCTCCGCCCCCCACCACACCCACTCCTCCTCCCCTTTCACCACAACCGCTTCAACCCACAACAGCTGGGACGTCGTCGACCCGCATCAGAGGATTCTCTTCCCCGCCGCCGACAACGCTGGGCAGGTCTGGATGGTCGCCAACAATGTCCCTACTAGTAGTACTACTAACATTGGTTTGATGGGTAGTGGTGGTGGTGGTGGTGTGAGTGGTGGGGGTTATGGTGGGGAGTCGTCTATGTGGGCGATACCGAATACGACTAACACTTCGGCGGCTGCGGCGGCGCTGTTTAGAGGATCTATATCGAGTGGGTTGCATTTCATGAACTTTCCGGCTCCCATGGCTTTGTTGCCCACGGCGCAGCAGATTGGGTTGGGGACTAGTGGTGGTGGTGGTGGTATTGGTGAGGGACATATGGGGTTCTTGGCGTCGCTCGGTGGGTACCGACCGATAGCTGCTTTGCCGGGGGTGGGTGGTGGTGGTGGAGGCGGTGGATCGTCGGAGCAATCATCGCACGGTGGCGGTGGGCGAGGAGGAAATGATACGATGACCGGGACGAGCTCGTCTTGAAGAGTTTTTTTTTTTTTTTTAAATATGATTGAACACGCTTGATACAGGTGAGAGGGATCATCTCTTCTCTTCTTTTTAATTTTTTGTTTGTTTGATTTTGTTTTTTTTAATTTGGTGTGTGTGGGTGTGTTTATGGTTTTGGTCTGTTTGCTTTATTAGTTTGTGATGTTGCTTTAATTTTCTTTAAAATGAGGATTACGTGGTTTTTTTTATACATGCATTAATCGTTGTTTTTCATGGTTTGATTGTGTGTATGTGTGTGTGTTTTTTTTCATGAGTTGTAATTAGGGTTGATGAGAATACTTGAAGGAACCCCCATTCATGCCTTGCTGTTTGGGCAATGGCTGGATGGATCCTTATGAGGTTTTGAAGAAGACAAGTAGAGACACACCCATCTGTGCTTCACAGAGAGAGAGAGAGAGAGAGAGAGAGAGAGAGAGGGTGGCTTTGTCTTTGTGTAGATAAGACACCCACAAGTGCTGTTTCACTGATATATGTCTCTACTGGTGTCTGGAGCTTTATACAGATCATATAATATATATATAGTTATATATACAGTGGGAGATTAATCTCTTTATATATTTTTTCATCTACATAAAAATGAACCAAAGTCATAGACATGGAGAGTTTTCATGGCCACAAATCTTCATAGAGCAGAAAAACAGTGCTCCCAACCATCAGACACTCTCTTTTGGTTTTTTTGTCTATTTTATATAAGAAGTACTCCATTCATAAAAAATGAGGCCACATTTGCCACTTCTTCTGAACTAGCTAGACAAAAACATATTAAGTTTCCCATTTGAAAACATGCAATTGCACACCTTGTGTCATGGATTTCATTCATAACCAGTACTATTTTAGTGGTCCATACAGGAATGATCCTCTTTATTAGTATTCTTTCATTGATTTATCCCAACCATGTCATTCTATAGGTTTTGGGTTGCAAAATATCATTATCTTATTGTAATTTATTTATTTTTAAAAAAAATTGACTAGATTTTAATCATAATTATATCATTGTTTTGCTGATTTTAGATCAGAAGCATAAATAGCCTTCGCCATATAAAAATCATTGTTTTGGTCTCATAATGATTTTGAATCGTGTGTTACATTGCATGCATCAATCTACCTTATCCAACCTGTCTTAAAAAGGAGCCAATTTTTTTTTAAAAAAAAGGGAAAAGTGATACTACTTCGAAATTGATGATGTTTTAATTTGTAATTTATTTATTTGAATATACAACGTTTTGTTACATGTAATCGTTATATTACAACCTCATGTACTGTCATTTTCATGAAAAACTGCATTGATTTAATGAAATATAACATAATTTATTTTTTAAATGAAGATATATACATATTTTGTATATCTTCAGAAAGACAAAGACAGTAAAGGCTTTAACTTGATTTATTGTAAAAAGTTTTTCTTTTACTGAAAATTTATTATAAATAGTTAAAATTCGAAAATAAAAATGGAAGCAATGATTTTGGAGAAGACATTTGTAGCTAGTTGGTGTTTACATTTCATCTCAAAGTCATTTGTAAAAGCCAAAAGAAGGGAAATTTAGGTCAACTAACTACCATATAGTACGTACTTACATGAAATTATGAAGTAAAAAAAGTGAGTTAATTAGCTGACCCTGATCATCATTAAAATTAATTATTTACTAAGCTCCCATTTGAAACTGAGTAGTATTGGAAATCAAATTTTAGATAATTGGCTCCAAACAAGTAGTATTTTGGAATTTCAGTTTTGATTTCCTATATTAATTTTTATATTTGAAAAGTTCACAAAATATTTTAAACTGGTTAAGATCGAGAAACTTATATTAAATTATTTATTTTTTAATTAATTTGTAGCGTAAGCTATTTTGACAATTGGTTTCAAAGAGACCTAATTAAACAAAAACATGGAAATCATTAGTTGGAGTAATAGTTAATATTATCAGAAGAAAATTAAATCAAATGCAATTTTAATTAAGCTCCTATGGGGTTTATATATCAAGAAGTAATATGTCTGCAGTGATTCTGACGAATCATGAAATGTGTCACACACGAACTTAGAACCATTTGGAAATTTTGAACCATGCACAATATATTGTTCCCTCAAAATGAGAGATGCAAATGGCTTCTTGATGTGGTTTGGGCAATTTTATGTTCATTTTTTTTATATTGACCAGATTTTATTAGTAAATGTGACCCTAAACCAGAGTCATAACATGTCAATTGTCATATCATATATAATAGTGATCTAGTTCTATTATTTTTATTTTTTGATGAAGAAACTCATATTTAGGTCTTCATTTTTTCATATATTAAGGATCGATTTTGGAGAGAAAAAAAAGGATAAAAAGAAGATTTTCACAAAAATCAATTTTCTTTATTTTTTGATGAAGAAACTCATATTTAGTTCCAAAACTGATCTTACCAATAATTTAATTAATTAGTTATATATATTAGCATCTAAATAGACAGCATAGTAATTATCCTATTGATGATTTAAAAAATAAAATAAAGCAAGTCCCATTTTCCTAAAAAAACATAAAAAAGGTCATAGTGTCAGGTCTTGATTTTAATAAATAAAGGAGTTCTATGAATAAATGTTTTATGCAATGAATATGCACATTTTTGGATATATGTTGCATGCTCCATTATTTCTAGCAGCTGTACATGGAATTAAACTGCATTATTCGTGGTGTACAACAACATGCATGGTTGAGTATTTAAGTCACTTCATTATTCTTCACTGCCACTCAAATGACCATATATCCTCTTCATGAAAAATTAAAAAATTTTGTACAAGACAATAACATGAGAAGACATAAAATGATTTTTTAAAGTTACATAAAATTTAAAATTAGTCATTACATATATTATATTGATGTTTTTTTATTGAACAGTACTCCCCACCAATCCCTTTTTGTAAGTGGGTGAAAAAAAAGTACATGTGTAACTTTTGAGATTTTTTTTCACAATTAAACACAGGACAAGATCTATCAACCAAACTCATGTCATTCAAAGTTTGGAGTAGATCGAACTTTAATTTGTCCTTCCATCAATACTTTTCAATATTTCACTGGCTCATGACATGAATTTATAAGAGAGAGTTTTGAAAAGTATGAATTTATAAGAATATAATAAGCACATGACATGAATAACTTTTGTATGCTATTATTTGCTAGTTGGATCAATTAAGTGTGCTCATTAAAAATATTGTCTATATGATCAATTAAGTAGTGATTATTTTGTTGGATATTTATGCAATATGATCCAAATTTGTCTCATATTTTTTGTATTTTTATTGTGATCCGTTTGAATTGCTTCATTTTCATTAGATGGTTCAAACTGTTTCCTTCACATCTGAAATGTTTGTAACTGGATTGTAATGCCCGAAATACTGGAATGACTTTAGGACCGGTCAAACATTTGTTCTATAAGTCTATAAAAAAAAGGCCTTAAAATATATTTCTAACATAATAAAATTATATTTTCTATCATGTATGTTGTCTAAAATAAATTTCTTATGTAGATCTACAAATTAGTGTTGGTCATTGACATAACCAATAATTCAATTGAATAAATCCACTTGGATCAACGGAATCTCACAGACAATGTGTATTTGGAAATTAATGAACGATGTCAGTCGATGTCAGTCTTCTATTGGCTTATCCATAAAACAATTCAAAATAATGTTCTATTCAAAATTTGATTTTATCATCTATTAATTTTTTTTGAATGAGTTTAAATTGTTTTAGTCCTGTATCAGAAAAATAAATTTTCCAATCTTGGCTTATATTATAATTGTGGGTGGCTGAGAGCATGACATGGTTGGGGAGAGCTAGATTGAATTCATCTCTATTTCTTATCTTTCATTTTATAAAGGAAAAATGATATGTTCAGCCCAACATTATCTCATTGAAATATATGATTTTATAAGAAATAAATTATATACTAAGGTATATTGATATATTTTTTCGTGTAAAAATAATAATAATTTTTTTACACCATATATTATGATAGAATCCTTATATATTACAAAAATGTATTATATATACTGCATTATCATAATGTTGAGGTTATAAAACGGATTGATCAGAATATTTTTTTTGACATGTGTTAAGAATATTTTTCATAATCATGATAATCATGTTAGAATGCGAGAAAAAGACGGCCTGTTGTATTTTTGCATGACATATTGTACCTGGATGTGTGAGAGATCCATTTTAATTGTTTATGAACAAGGCTAAGAATATGTTATGCCAAACTTGTTGCATTAGGATGATGTGACAAGGTAATACATAGACATTGATGTTGAGAGGATGGATATGGAAAAATTATGGAATAGCTGAGGTTGAAAGGCTAAATATAACATTGTGTGAGCTAAGTCTGGAAACCGTACGTCACCTGTTTTGCGATGCTCATGGCGAGGGAGGTGTGGAGTAAGCTGGCCATGTGGTGGGTCGAGCGTGGAACCCGACACACTCGACAACTATGGGAGCAGGTTGCAGATTGTCTCGGAGGGAGGATAGGAGCTCCGAAGTAAAGTTCTACAAACTTTTTCCCGCGGTCATGTGGGCATATGGAGAGGGAGGAATGACAAGATTTTTGTGGGGACTAGTGTCGCCGGAGGGTATTTGGGAAGGCGCTAAGGGAAGTAGCGACAGGGGTTGCTACTGTGCCGGCGCCCATTCCGTTCGGGTGGAACAGATGCTCTTTTTGTGTCCTGAAGAAGAGGAGGAGTGAGGAGCATTTGGATGCCCAGTAGATCTCCTACAGAGCTTTAAAGTCTTTTTATTTCTTCATTTGTTTTTTTTGGTGTTATCCTTTGTTTAATTTAGGAACTGTATACTTATGATTTATCAAAGGAAGTGACAGATCCACCAATTTCATTTTCAAAAAAAAAAAAAAAAAAAAAAACATCAACACTACTTTTTAAACCTAGTATATATTAGCCAGTTAGAAAGATACAATTATATATGGTCAATTCATTAGAATATATAAAGGAAACTGACGTGTTTTAAGCCACATCAACTTGAGCAAAAATGCAAGTTTATACGGTTAAATGTACACCTTGAAATCGATATGTATATTTATATATATATCAATCAGTTGTATCATTTGTGCACCGAAAATGATATTATTTGAGGACCCCGGGGCAAGAACTGTCTCCATTATTATAAGTTTCATAAATAAAAGAAGACAGTAGTTCAACTATTAACAACACAAAGCAACATAAAAGAAAGCAAACAGTGCCTGTAAAGTACCCAATACAGCCAGATCCACACCATGTATATTATAATTACATAATTTGATAAACTGAAAATAAACTTTCACGTCTAAAAGAAAAAAATAAGGAAAAAATCCAAATAACCCCTTGTAAAGTCCATATAATCCCCTGAAAATACACTTATGTAAATCTAAAGAGTGCCCTAAGTTAAATTTTTATTAACATATTAGGATTATTATTCTACAAATATTTTGTCTGGTTAATTAACTATGGTTGAAAATATAGTATACCAAAAACTCTTATAATGTATTAAAAATGTGAAAAATCATATGCAAATAACAATTTAATCCATTTGAATAAAGTTTTATAATCTATAAAGAGGGGTAAAATCGTCATGTACATAAGGTTTTCTGTATTTTTAACAAATTGTAGAGGGGTTTTAATATACTGTGTTTTCAGTCAGAGTCAACAAAATAAAATATTTGTAGAGTATTCCTCATCTGTCAATAAAAATTTAATTCAATGTGTTATTTGGATTTACATAGGTGTTTTCAGGGGGTCATATGGGCTTTAGGAAATGTAAGGGGGTTATATAGATTTCATAAAGTTGATCCAGGGTTATTTGGATTTTTCCAAAAAAAACATTTGGGGGAATTGCCCAAATACCCCTTGACTGGGGGTTTAATTTTTTCTACCCCTGAATTTTTTTTATTTTTTATTTACCCCTGAAATTTGGTTTTTTTTTTTTGTCCCTGACCTGTGCCACCTCATTTTTTATACCTAAACAACCCCCATCTGTAAATTAGTATTACATTTATGTAATTAGTCGTTACATTTCTGTAACCAGTTATTACATTTCTGCAATTTACAAGTCCTTAGTTTAGTTTTATGTTTGATTGTTGTATTTTTATATAGCTTGAAAAGTATGTTCTTTGTTATGAAGTGCATTGAATGTTTAGTTTGATAGTCTTGTTTCATTTTACCTAAGTGGACATGAAAATAATTAAAGGAGAGAACAATTAATCATGAAGATTTGAAGAAAGTGTCGTAATTCAAACAATTGATATATCTATTTAAATGAAACTTTGAGATTATATCTGACAATTTTGTGTACATCGAATGCATTTACATATGATAATATAATGACACTGAGAATGTATATATGACCATTTTGTGTATAAATATATTTGCGTACTTTAATATTTTTTATAGATAATTATTAAATATTTGTAACTATGTGTATAATTAATGTATGTATCACATTATATTTCTATATTTTTGTAACTCTGTCTGTAAGGGATAGTTCGGGTATTATGAAAATTCAGGGGCAAAAAAAAGGAATTTTTAGTTTTAAGTCCCCGTAAACTATATGATTTAGTTATTGATCCTTCATTTCTTCATATTTGGGTTTTAGTCCCTACATTTAAATGATATGTTTTTTTTAGTCCCTGGGAGGGATTTATTTATAAATTATTTAGTTTTTTTTAGTCCCTAGGTGAGAGGGACCTATTCCTAAATTATCATTTAAATGTAGGGACTAAAACCTAAATATGAATAAGTGAGGGATCGATTGCTAAATCCTATAGTTCACGGGGGCTTAAAACTAATAATCTAAAAAATAATAGAACCAAATTTCAGAGGTAAATAAAAAATAAAAAAACATTCGGGGGTAAAAAAAAATTTGACCATTAACCAAGAAGTATTTGAACAGTTCCCAAAAAAAAATTTGGTTTTTTTTAGTGGCATCGTGAGAATAACACATACACCCATCACAGAAACCAATGCCTTTATTTCTGTCTCAAGTTGGCTCTGACTCAGATATTTTAAGTTCCATATTAGTGGGATTTGAAATTGAAGTTCAGATGTTCCTGTGCCATGAATTTTTATTCAGACTATTCAAACTCATCAATCCACCATGCGAGCTATTTGGTGCTCCAAATTCAATTTCAATTTGGAATTTAAAACCAAGAAAGCAACTGATCTGGGTTTCATTTCTTGGAATGGAAATGAATTCTATCAAGAGAATTCTGTGCAGAATTCTATTCAATTGGGAAAAACCCTTTTTTCTGCTGTTTTGGAGATGCTACACTTTCCTAGTAACTCATTAGACTCTATAGTGTTTTAATAATTGTTTAGAAAACAATTTTAGAAAAGGCAGTTTTTATAATCTCATTTATGTTTGGTTGGATGAAGCATTATATTTCTCTAGTTTTTTTTTTATATATAAATGAGTACACACGGTGTATTAAAATATAAAATTTATTTTTATGAACATGTTCAAAAATTCAGAACATATGAGAACTAAAAATATATATACTAGATGAATATGAACAAAGTTAAGTACACCTAGTTTCAGATTTGGTGCAGCTCAAAATCATTTTTTCCACATAACAAAAAAGTGCAAGAGCATCCTTAACATTACATTCGATCATTTTTTTTACTATATATAATTAAAAATTAATTTTAAACATTTTGTAAACTATTTCTAAAATATCATAATCTTCCTAAAAGGAAAATTATGAGACACAATCCATTTTTTCGGTTTCATTTCCAATTTCATATATCTCCAAAATCCTCTATATTCATATTAAAATGCATCTCTCTCTTTAATTTTTCACATTTTTTTATAAATAAATTTATAAATAAAATATATACTTCATTTTTTATAAAAATAATATCTCATCAGAAGATGAAAAACACTTTTAGAAAAAAAACAAATGGATGGTGATTGAAAATAGGGGTAGAAAAGGGAGCAAATGTAATTTTTCTTTGAAAATTACTAGTAATGCATACAGACAATCCTCAATCATAATGGTATATTATGTATTTTTAACACATTTTAGGGGATTTTTAGTATATTGTGTTTTCAATCAGAGTTAACCAAACAGAATATTTATCTTTTATCAATAGACTTTAAAAAAAGTCAGGGGGTTATGTAGATTTCAGACAGTTTACAAGGGTTATATGGATTTTTCCCTTTTATTTATACGTAAAACTAATGAACTTCATTTTAATTAAAAAAAATCCAAAGTGACATTTGAAGTGATTAAAGACATAAATGAAAAAGTGATTCAAAAATAATAATGAAAACTTCTCTAACAAAAACCTGTTTGGATCCGCATATGAACTGATTTAATGTTTGAAATTTTAAACCTAAAATTCTCAAATGCGGATCTCAAATACCTTTTCCTTTTCAAACACACACAACCGTTTCTATCTATATACTAACTGGAAGTGTTTACGTTTTTCAACTTTATTTCTTTATAACACTTACAATTTTGAATTTACCATTAATTTTTTATGATCATTATTTTTTGGATTGAGGGAAAGAATGGAAAAAAAATAAAGGATAATGTAAGATATTCATCCAATCTATCTTTTTAATATGAATGAATGGTGATGGTGCTATATCATTTTGTTTTTTTGTTATTATTTTTATTAGATTTTAATTAGATTGAGATAATCATGGATTACACACAATAGATAGCTAATTTCGGGTCAAATATGTTTTCCAACATTTGATCTCATTTTTCATTGTAAAGTACTCATTTCTGAGAAAATCTATTTCATAGTTATACGTATATATGGAAAATCTCTTTTCAATGAGCTATTGATTACCCCAATTGGAGTTATACTTGAAAATTTATGAATTTTTAAATAATTTTGGGTATAATTTAATTCTTGACTTTTTTTGTATCTATATAAATTGGACAATATCATCAATATCCACCAAATCTTAATGGTTTTGTTTTGCATATGTACTCTTAAAAATCACATATTAGCAAAATATCATTGATGATTTAATATCATTCAAAACGGTTTAAATTGTATATAAATGTCATTTTTCATTGTAAAGTAGTCATTTCTGAGAAAATCTATTTCATAGTTATACGTATATATGGAAAATCTCTTTTCAATGAGCTATTGATTACCCCAATTGGAGTTATACTTGAAAATTTATGAATTTTTAAATAATTTTGGGTATAATTTAATTCTTGACTTTTTTTGTATCTATATAAATTGGACAATATCATCAATATCCACCAAATCTTAATGGTTTTGTTTTGCATATGTACTCTTAAAAATCACATATTAGCAAAATATCCTTGATGATTTATTATTTCCAATAATATCATTCAAAACGGTTTAAATTGTATATAAATGTCATTTTTATATGGTTTTTTTGTATGTATACTATCAAAAAATATATTATTTATGTTTATCCCACTACAAATTATGTATTTATTTTTATACCATTAGAATTTCTTTTAATGTAAAAATATGCTCCTCTCTTATCTTTTTTAACCAAAATGAATCTTAATTATAGTTAGTTTCTTAACCAATAAGTAAAATTGACAAAAATAACATTAACATATAATATTTTTAATGATATAAATAATTAAACATAATAACCAAGTGAATCACTTGTTCTTTCAAATCAATCATAGCCATTCAACCTTACCCCTTCTTTCCTTTTCTTCAAGATTTAAGTTTTTTTTTTAAAACATTTGTCATTTTTTAATTGATATGATTAATTGTTCTCAAAATATTTCATTTTTACTAATGTAAGTATTAATAAATAATAATTACTATGTGTTTGCTAATAAATAGTTTTATATGTTTAAATTTTATGTTTTTGAATTTTAGATTAAATTTATCTTTTTCATCTTAAAATTAATATTTTTTATTTTTATAAATATTGTAAGTGGTAAGGTAAAATATGCAAAATAAAAAAATAAAGTTAATTTGGTCATATCTCCAAGACTTTAATAGTTTTAATAAAAATTTGGATGGAAGTCAATAAGGATAGTACATATGCATAATTTTTATATATATTCCAATAGTATAAAAATAAATAGGTTATTTGGATTGGTATAAAAATAAATAACATATTTTGGATGGTATACATGCAAAAAAACCCTTTTTGTATCTATATATTCAAGCGATATTTTTTGTTTCAAATGGGGTATTTGTTACAATATAAGGTTAGTTGAGGGGTATATATGTAAAAAATTCATTTTACGTTAACACATCTCATTTATGTGTAATTTCATAATAATTATATAAACAATTTATTTAGTTATTATTAAAACTTTCATTATATGATTATATATATATATATATATATATATATATATATATATGTTATAATATGGGAGTTGGTATTTTAATATACCATATATATATATATATATATATATATATATATATATATATATGCGTGCGGCGAACGGCGGGTGCGGCAGCGATCACGGGCCGTCGATCACGGGTCCATCGCATCGGACGGTCGGGTGCGATTCACGTCGACCGTTGGATGCGATGGACCCACGATCGAACGGCCCACGTCGCGGCTGCACCTGCCGTTCGCCGCACGTAATAATGTTCATATATATATATATAACATGGTATATTACCCTCCAAAAAAAAACATGTTATATTAAAAAAATTTGAGAGTATTGATTGTGAGCAGCTTTTTAAAAAAAAATTTTTTATTTACATGCACATCGTGCATGGAAAAAGACTAGTTTCCTTTGCTAAAAACATGTTACTTACTGGATCATAAGAATCTAATTTTTCAACAAATACAACCTTTCGCTAGAACACCGAAAAAGATTGCTTTTAAAATCTGTTTTTCCTATGTTACTTTCTAAGCATCTTAGATAATTTTTAACAATCATGGAATCTATTATAACTGAATTTATGAGAATGATGAATTTTTCAGTTGAATCAGAATTATCAAAGTGACCCCATTAAAAATAATATAAAAAATGCATAATTATGTTAATCACTCAAAAAACAATTAAAAAAAAAGAGCGGTGACACACTCACTCCATTTCACAACCCATTTTGCATCTTCATACACTATGATAACTGGTTCTATCATAGTGCATGGCGCAAAAAAAATTATCATTTCTACAATACAAAAAAATATATTAATATATTTCAATATAATTTATTTCATACAACCATATGTACTTTAATGTGAGAGTGTATGATTTCTTTAAAAAAAACGGGTGTAGACTGCAATTAAAACTACGCAAGGCGGAGACATACATTTTTCAAAAAAAAGAGCGTTGATACACGTAGTCTGTTTTGCATCCCATTTTACAGCTCCATACGCTATGATAACATAGTATATACTTGCGTTATCATAGTGTATGAGTTCTATCATAGTATATGACGTGAATTTTTTAATCATTTTTTTAATTTTAAAAAAATACACTAATGTATCTCAATATATACTTCATTTTATATAGCAGCATGAACTTCATTTAAAGAGTGTATAATTTAAATAATAAAAAAAACCGGTGTAGACTATAATTAGGGCCGGATATATCATTTGCTCAAAAAATAAAAATGGCATGCAACGGGTGTGGTCCAAGGCCCATGGAGGGGTGGCCCATCAATAAAAATGGACAACAAACCGTGGGCCCCAAACATGTGAGAGGTGAAGAAAAAATTTAAAAGCTGAGACAGAGAGGACCACCGGGCACTGCATGTGATCCGTACCATCCCCTATCCGTAACGTGCGGAAAAAATTGCGTCTCTGACATCCACTTCAAATTTTCTGAACTGGGCCTGGCCCATACGGGCCCACTCACATAACTCCAGACACGTGGACATGCTCACAAGGAAAAGAGAAAATGTTTGCGATATCCTTATCCATATTTGGATGTGCGATTGGAACGTAAAGAATCTGACTTTTAACAAAGTTATGTTTCTATGAAACACGATCGAACATATACAAAAATAAAACACGGGCGAATGAGGTGGGGGCACATGAGCGGAAAACCGTATTATATTCGCGTTTCAAAGTTCTCAGAATTTATAAAGCAAATCAGTTGAAACACGGATCTAAAGGAGACCTAAATTATTTACTTGTTTAATTATGACTTATATTCACCAAAAATAAATTGTATACTCATATAATAGAATGCACACTCTTTTGCATTTTTACTTGGAAGACTGTATATTCGCTTGACTTAATATGTGATAGAAAAATCATGTGTACTCGGTTAACATTTCATGAATGATTAAAAAAATAAATGACATTCACCATTCAAAAAAGCAAGTTGCTAATATGTTTGGGATCAATTTGGTACCTCTAGTCTAGAAGAAAAATTCTTCATTCCTATGAATTCAATTCTAATAAATTCCGTGAAAGAAAAAAATACTCCCTAGGAAATGCAAGATTAAAAACATGAATGAAGGATTCTAAACAAAAAAAAATTTGAGTGTTCCAACAAAATAAGAATGAGAATGAATATCAAACATCTCTGCAATCATTCCTAGAGTCTTAACTAGAATGTGGTTAGCTGAATACATAATACATACAAGACCAGGAAAAAACTACGTAATAAACATGCATCCAATTTATACAAGTGTGTATCCTAACATTTTCCAAAAGAGTGTTGATACTTTCAATTTTTCCAAAATTCCAATTTACAGTCGCCACACCAGTAATGTATATATAATTCAAACTTTCTCTGCATATAAAAGAATGGACTTTCAACCTACATATATTTTGATTTTTTTTAAATATACATTTATCTATTTTTTATGGGAAAAATGCATATACCCCCCTTAAAAGTTTGCTAATTCATATCGCCCCTGTTTTTTTTTAAATCATATAATTCTCTGAAAGTTTTCATGGTTAAACAAAAAAACCCAAGAGTTATATTTTCATCAATTTAGAAAAAATATTCATCAAATATTTTATTACTTGACGTCACCCTAAACATATATATTCATATAACCCCCTGAAATTAACGCTTAATTCATATCACCCTCTACCGTTACTCAACTAAAATTTGTATGTGGTTAACCTACAATACTTTAATTTATTAATAACACATTGAAGAAAAAACGCAGTTGGGTATTTTTTATGGAGGGTATTTTGTCATTTAGAAGGATTATATCAATTTTTTCTTAAATATCATGAGATCATTTGGATAAATGCATTTGAAGTACCTTTTATTGGATAGAATTTATTCAGAATATTTTTTAAAATTTGACAGAAAACTAATTCAAGAGCTTAAATCTTTGTTCATGTGAAAATAAATGGGGTTGTATGGATATTAAAAAGAATGAGGGGTCAATATGAATATCCGCAAACATTAAAGGTGTTATATGCCTTTCTCTCCTTTTTTTTATATAATGATGAAGTAGATTATATATTTTTTACATTTTTTATAACGGATTGTATTGAGATAATAAAGTATATATTACATTTTAGTGATATGATGACCATAAAATAAAGGTGCTAACTTTGATTGATTATAGGGATTATTAATTTCAAGTCCCATAAACATGTTTATTTAGGGATCGATCCATTCTTTCTTCATATTTCTTTTTAAGTCCTCATATTCAACAACCTATTTGGTTTTTAGTTCATCCGTTAATGTCCGTACATACACCATTAATTTGTGAAATGTAATTTATTTTTAAGTCCATGTAAACTATGTTATTTACTGACCAATCCCTCCATTCTTTATATTTCATTTTAAGTCCCTAATTTCAAACATTTTTTTTTCTTATTAGTCCATGGACAAAAAATGAAAACATGTATAGTATGAGTTTTAAATGTAAAAATGACCGAGTCTAATATTTTCCTAATGAAAATGATATGTTTAGCCTTTCGTGCAGCTCTAATTGTAGTTCATACCATTTTTCTTTTTTTTTTTAAAATGTGTTCTTCCATTGAAGTTCACATTGTTATATGAATTGAAATATATATTGAGATACACTAGTGTATTTTTTTTAGTTGAAAAAATGATAAAAAAATTTACATAATACATTATGATAGAATCTCATACACACTATGATAACGCGGTTTTTGGTATATGTATGCGAGTCTTAAGTAGATTTTGATTATAATTTTGATTTATTTAATAAATATAATCATACAATTTTATTGGATAATTATTTAACTATGAAAAATGTATTCGGGATAATTCTTAAAAATTCAGATTTATAATCAAAATATACTTAAGAATTACATAGATATACCAAAAACTGAGTTATCATAGTGTGTGGGATTTCATTAGTGTATAACGTAAAAAAATTATTATTTTTTGAACTAAAAAAATACACTAGTATATCTCAATATATATTTTAATTCATATAACAACATGAACTTAATAGAAGAGTGCACGAGAGGCTGAACATATCATTTTCCTTAGGAAAATGTTAGATTCGGCCATTTTTATAGTTCAAAACTCAGATTACACATATTTTCATTTTTGTCCATAGACTAATAAAAAAACATTTGAAATTAGAGACTTAAAATGAAATATGAAGAAGGGAAGGACTGATCACTAAATAATATAGTGTACATGGACTTAAAAATAAAATCACATTTCACAAATTAACGATGTATGAACGGACGTTTGACGGATAAACTAAAAACCAAATAGTCGGTTAAATATGGGGACTTAAAAAAAATATGAAGAAGGGAGGGATTAAACCCTAAACAGACATGTTTACATGGATTTAAACTAAAAAAACCCATGATTATATCACAACCTTTCCCTTTTTTCACAAAAAGGCTTATCTAACTTTTATTTCAAATTTAAAAATTTTAGGCCGTTTACTACCTCAAATGTAGTTCGCAAAATTATTTTAATTTTTAAAAAATAGCTTATCTCATCTAATAAAATATAAAATATTTAAAAATATATATTTTTTAACGAAATATATATATATATTAATTTATTAAATATGTAAAAAAATTCTAATGAGATGGAAAAATATAACATTGAGTCTTTTTTACCGTCAACATCGTAGTCCTCATATATTTTCATTTTTTTTTAAAATCATATACATTATCAAATGATGTATGTACTTTTATAAAAAGTGGTCTTTATGTTTTAATAAATTGGTTGATGTAATTTAACAAAAAACAAGAATTTTTTTTTTGAAGAGATATAATTCATTATGGTGAGTATATAGGGCTAATGAGACATATATAATTGTATTTGAGACTATAAAAAAAACTAAGTGTAATAACAATGAGCGTAGGGATGGTAACAAGGTGGGTTGGGCATGTCTCAAACCCATCTCAAATCCATGACGGGTTTGATAATTCCATCCCAAATCCATCTCAATGGGTCTTCAAATAACTCAAAACCATCCCATCCCATTTAGAAGGGAAAACAAAATTGAGAATTTTAATTTTCAAGTATTTTTAATATTTTTTATTCTTTTTATATTATAAATAAAATAATTATCTTATATAATATTACTTTTATATATATATATATAATATTACTTGATGCATGCTTAAATATTTTATCAAGTGTAATAATAATATTTGATAAGTTAGTTTTACTTTTTGTATTATATTAATTTTGATGATATAAGCATTTTAAATGAGGCATATCGGGGCGGGTTTTACCTTTGAATCTTAAATTCATCTTATATTTCATCAGATTGGAGCATGTTGGGTTTAGATTTGATATTCAGGGGATTAAACCCGCCCCGATGTGATCGGATTACATGTTTTTCATTTACCAAATCCCATTACCATCCCTAATTGAGCTGCCTGAGCGAGATATACCCTTCGCTGCTGCGAGAGTAGATGGCAAACAAAAACACCTTGCTATTTCAATTGGATAATGTTACGTACAACCCTGTTTCCAGACCCGATTCCAGTCTACACATATTTTGAATTTTTTAAAAATGGTATACTTCGTCTAATGAGGTACACGTTATTATGAAAAATGAAGCATTTATAAAAAAATGTTAAAATTTCTATTGATGCATATACCTCGTTAATGTGAATATATATTTCGTTAATATTTTATCAATGTATGTAGGGCTGAAAAAAAAAAAGGGTGTAACAACACTCATTTCAATTTAGAAAATGTTAAATTCAGTCATATTCATCAACTAAAACACAGACTTTACATGTTTTTATTTTTTTTAAATATAATAAACATTATCTAATGATGTATATATGCTTTAAGAAAAAACGCATATAACTCCATTTCAAATTAAATAAACTTATTTTTAATAAATGTAAAAAAATATTTAATATTGTATATATAACATCCAAGTGTATGCCTCACTGAAATTCTCGTATGTTACGTAGGATAACAGCACTTTCAATTTTATGAACTGGGCCTGGCCCATACTGGACAACAGACATAGCTCCTGACACGCGTACATGATTAACAATCATCGAAAACACCTCTCCAAATAATTCCAGGCACGATGACGTACTAAAAAGCAAAAACACCCCCTCAATGTCACAACATATTACGAAAATACCAAGCCAAGTTCCATTTCGGTATGGTTGCACGGATATCCAGGCCGGGAAGCGCCTCGACATTCGCGCGCAGGGGATCCGATCAGGCGATGAGAATCCATGGCTAGGGTTGGAGCTTCCTGGAGCCACTGCCGAACGGTCGCCCTGATCTGGATCTCGTCCGCGATACTCTTCCTCTCGTTCTTCGAAATGGCGAGCCGAAACGCCCGGCGACTTCCCCCTCCCGGACCAGGTGAGTGTCTCTCGCTCAAACCGTCCCTCGCGAGGAACCCTAGTTTCGGTTTACCTGGACCGTTGGATTATGTTCTTTGGCCCAGGGTCCGGGATGCCGGGGGAGGATCAACGGTCGAGATTGTACGATAAGATGGAGATGGACCTGGACGAGCAGGGGGCGGTGTTTCTCGGGGAAGGGGAGACTTCTCAGTCTCTGTCGCTCTCTGATATCTTCTCCGTCAAGAATGGTTCGATCGCTCCTGTGTTGAAGGTGAGTTTCCGGATTTGCCCATGCTCGTCTCCAGAATTTACCTGGACTGACCCGTTGTGTTGGCGTAGGCCGCTGATCCTCCGGTGCGGGCGACGGTGTTGCACTTGAGTACGGATTTTTCGGTCCCCATATCGTAAGTTTTACTTTGTATCTTTGTTGTGATGTTTGTCTTGGATGATTTTGTTGTATTTGGATTTTGAATTATTTAGTGCATTTGAAATTGTAAATGATCATGAAGCTTCAAGGATAAAGAACAAGGAAAGCTTTTTAGGAGAGAAAACAAGTTATTTTTTTTTATTATAGATTGATTAGAGGAAGCCTAGGGGTAGTGAATCTAGTGATATTTGGGTTTAGGCACCATTTGGATGTGAGTTTGAGCAGCATTGGCGTTGTGGAATTGGTGAAAACACGAAACTCACATCCAAACGGTCTCCGGCATTCGTAAAACGAAAAACCCATATGGCGTTTGATGTGTAAAGATGTAGCATTTTGGAAACTCTAAAATACCACTTCACATATCCGGAGCCACAACGCAGCCTATTTAGTGTGTAATTTACCATTCTGTCCCTCCACTTTTGTTACCTCTCTTTTACAACTAATGTCAGGAGGGGCATTATCGTAATCTACACATTTCCATAAGCTAAACGCACATATTGATACCGAACAAGTTTTTTTTTGTTTCTGTTTAGTGGTGAAAACTCGTCACATTCGACACCCTGGTCTCAAACGCCGCGCATGTTGAATCCAAAGTTAGGAAACCCACATCCAAACGGGGCCTTAGAAATGGGAGAAGGAGAACATAATGAACACTTCAGTTTGTTTGAGTGTCATATGTGGGGATCACAAGAACAATGCTGGTGGGGGAGACTGACCAAGTCAGGATTGATGATGTTGGGGAGAGGAGGTGAAAGTTTATAGAGAATTGAATGCGTGTAGTTGGGAGAATGAGAATGATCTTGGAGTGACATTTAGAAGGAAACTCGTCTCATGAAGCCAGTTTTGGAATGTCAAAAAAGTTGGTTATGTTGATGTATGAAGTATAGAATCATAACAACAAGGAGATTGATGGTGGTTTGGTGTTATGTGCATGTCAGATCACATTTATATATAGATAAAAGAATAAGATTGATCCATGATCGTGATACTGCAACCTCTAATTGTACACATTTGATCATGGTTTTGCCTTTTCCTTTCTCTGCTTACATTGTTGAATCATGAATTATCATATTTGTTGGCTCAAAATAATTGAATCAATTTTGTTCAGTGTCTAACAAACCTTTTTCTTCAGGCACTTTGAGGTTGATCTGTTCCACATAGCAATGGGTGCTCTTTTATTTATTTATTTTTTTGACTAAAGGTAGGAGTATCCCAAATATTATTAAAATTGGAAGACACCTATGGTAGAGAAGAAGTTTGTCTTCTTTACAAGCGCGAGGAATGGAAAAAAAAGGAGGAGAAGAAGTTAAGAAAAGGCCCCAAAACTAATGATGATAAATATATAAAACTTTCCATCTTCAAATAACAACTTCCAAGTTAATTCTTTTACCCATTGCTCCTGAGACTGATTTACTCATTTGAATGATAGGTAATGTGAACACTCCTCAAATCTACTTGCTTATAATATGATGTATGTTAGAAAATAGAAATCCAATATAGACAGAAGAATATTCATTTCTACAACCAGAATGCAGAGACAGGAACTTCCTTATAAAAACAATAAACAAGTTTGGTTTGTTGTATTCATTACTGCAAAATGATCCTTCAGATATTTCTTTACTATTCATGTCAAAGCTGTGCTGATTTGAATATTACACCTTGTATTCCTGCATAAAGCAATTTATTCCATATGTAAAATAATATTTAATCATAGAACTCATCTTAGGTGTAATGATTTTATGCCTTAAGTTTATAAATTACCATTCTGTGCTTCTTCAGCCATCTTCCATGTTGCCTCTTTGAATTGGACTTAGCTAGCCTAAAAGTCATAATGCTTGTTATTTTCTTTACTATAAAAATGAGCATAATGAGATGGACCACAAGTTCATCAAATAGAGCTACTTCCACAATGCATCAGGTGCTTCTTTTTTGTAAAAAAAATTCCTTAGCTATTGCTTAGTTATTTTTTCTTATATCCATGTAGTTGCAAACATTTTCCACACTATATCTTCACTGGTCTCCTTTAAATTTTACAATTTCTTTATGGTGTTGAAAGAAAAATCCATTTTGATTATTTTCTATTACTTTTCCCTAATAAGGATGCTTGGGTCACATTTGCACACTTTTCATGGCTTGCTGCAGGAAGGCTGTAAGGAGTGTGTTTCTTCCATACTTTGATAATGGTGAGGTTTTATTTTTAAATTTCCCTTCTCTTTCATTTTCAACTCTTGAAACAAACTAAGTTATGACAATCAATTGCCCTTTGCTTGATAGTAATTTGGTTCCAGAATACGAGTGTATATCACTTCAGTATGTTTCATGCTTCACATCATCTCGCTTCTGTTCCTGCAACTGAAGATGAGGTATTTCAAATTTCTGAATGTCTTAACGGTATCTTTCACCAGATCCCTGGTCTTCATTTTATTGATATGCTCCTCCTTGTTTCATGAGATTGAAGCTGAGGCAGATGCTATTAAAGCTGTTGCAGAAGCAATTTGTCCCCTCAAGATCGTGTTGGATAGAGTGATTTTCACTCCAACTGGTGTGCTTTTAGGATGTTGGCAGGTTATTTCCCCATATGGATTAATGCACCTTTTAATTACTGAAGTGATATGATGTTTTTCCCCAATTGACCGTGGTTTCACTGTGCATGGCCTGCTCGTTCTGCACCAAACCTGTGAATCTAATTACATAATAATAATTTAAAATCTACATGCTGTTCATTATATCTATGCCCTGAGAAACCATTAAGTAGCAAAATAATATTTTCTGGATTCTGTCCATGCATCAAATGGACCAACTTTTAGCATCCATTTTTATACAACTTTTATGTGGTCTGTGAAGAGCTGAATGGATTGAATATTGGTCCTTAGATGATTTGAAGGGTTTCGATCATCATATATATGAAATGCGAATAGATTCTGGAACTAGGAATCAATTTCTACAGCAGTAATGAATGTTGTTGCTATTCTCGTGTAAACTTTTGTAAGCAATCCTATGCCCATTCAATATTTATCTTTTCTTCATCCATCTTTGGTGAGTTTTCACATTTAACTTTCACAGTTTGGGTAATATTTTAATGCATTGCTGTAATTAGAGGATATTTGGTCTTGTATTCCTGGAGCTAATACCAACATTTTACTTTTTGACCGCTAGGTGATATCTGGTACAGATCCCTTAATAATTCGTGCAAAATTGAGAGATGCGCTTCCCCATGCTCCTCAGAAACAATTTGTGAAACTCTCTCTCTCTCTCTCTCTCTCTCTCTCATGATTGTTGTAGGGTTGTTATTCTTATTGTTCTCAAGTCTGGTGCTTATTTTGCAGTATGATCCTGTCATGCTCCATACTTCCTTTGCAAGGCTGTTAGGGCACCCGAATATCCCCCCTGAGGTAGTGTGAATGAATATCTGTTTTTATCCATTTTGACCTAAAATATGTTGGAATACCCAATTTATATCATCATGAGAAGTATATGATAGCCAATCCCGCACACCAGTTGAAATGTTTTGCACAAATATTTTTCCACATATAAATCATATTCTAACAGCTCATTGATATTTAAGATTGGTATAAAATTTGATGCACTCATCTCCTTTCCCTCTTTCATTAGTGGCTTGTAAAAGGTATGATAGAAACTGATAGAGTATCTGAGTGTGGTGTTAATTTCAGCTTAAAATAAGCATACCATTGGATTGACAATGATGAACCCTCTGGTTCATTTTAACCATGAACGTTAGCATGCTAATCTGTGAGCAATGAGAGATGAACAGCTCTTCTTGGGTGATTTATTTTCATTTAGTATGAGAACATAGAAGGAATTGGTCTTTTGGATTTCTTGAGTGATAAGTCCGTAACATGATTGTTCTATGTAATCCAACAATTCAATAAGTGCAATAGCCTGCCAAGATCATCATGTCAATTCGTGTCAATTGGGGCTATTGGACTCATCATAACAATCATTGAATTTGAAGGTTATTTATCCACATGTTTGTTGGCGATTATTCGAAAGAATTTTCTGTGGAACCGGGACAAACAGGCGGAGGTAGCATTCCCAGCTTGACCATATGGTCAGCCACGAGGGTCTCTCTGACATCCAAATTTTTTTTTTATTATGTCACTCATTTGTGCTAATGTTTAGATTGGGGTTCATATACTGACATGACGATCTCATTAGGCTACTTTTTTAAGGTCGGTCTCATCCAGGCTCCTGGTTATAAAGTCTTAACTCCTTTGAACAGAGCTCTTTGGATGATTCCACATGGAAGGAAGAGCTTAAAATTTGAAATATATTTGGGTTATGTAAATGTTGGGGAAGTTAACGCTATAAAATTTTCTTCTTCAAACTGCAAGTAATTTATAGTTTATGCATCCCTTGTATCAGGCTTTAGCACAGATTCCATATTGGATCCAATTATACCTGACATTGTATATATCGGATATTATCGGTACCTGCTTATCAGATCAACAATATCCCGCGGTACATTCTTAAGTTGGTACAAATTTTCCATGAACCTAAATACCTAATTGGGCTTGTTTCCAATAAGAACCTTAAACTCATGGACGACATGGATCTGATCCGGTGATCATAGTAACATTCAACGCAGTATAACTCTGGGTTGTTTGATGAGGACTAGTGAGAAAATGTTGTCAACCTGGAGAGCCTAGCCTTAAAATGCTTCAACCCTGATATGGATCTGGATCGAGCCGTAACCCTAGTCAGTGGAGAGAATGATAATCTACTCCTTTTTCTAAGACATGGTTTTGGGTATATAATGACCAGATTTCTATCTTTAACAGCATTGCAGGTGACTTTTCTCGTGTTTTTTATGTGAAAATATGCATGGAACTTTGAAAAGAAATAGGGTTATCAGAAGAACATTGACATGTGTTCACATATCGATTATGTAAGATTATTTTACTAGACAAGGCATTGAGAGATATATGCTACATTGGGCAAATTTTATTTTATGTTTCAGTTTTTCTTGGCCAATGGATTGCCTTATAGATGAGGGTTGACCTTATTTTAAAATATTCATTCTTCCTCGTCTATAGTTTCAATGGGAGTTAGAGAATTGCTCCTTGGTTGCATAAGATTGAGCTGTGTAACCAGCCATAGATTCAAGGCATGTGCGACCGGACGTGCAATTTTGGAGGCCCGGGGCATATGATTTGACATGTACCACTCATGTACATGCCATATTTTTTCTGTTTTTACAGTAGACTGTTCCAACAGCCTGATTCCGTCCAACCAGTTTTCGAACGGTAGTTCAAACATCTAAAAATGAGCGAACAAACTCTGTTCGAATGGCATTCGAACGTTTTGAACTCTGTTTGAACGGTGTTCGAACGACAATTTAAAAAAATAAAAATTATGATCATTCGAACGGACTCGTCAATGTCTGCATGTTGATACATGCGGTTGCATATGCGTTTTGAACCCCAACTGCACATGCGGATAACATGTTACATTGAAACATTGTAACCAACAAAGATTGGTCTCTATTAACTTCCGATTGGTTTTGATCATGGTATGGGCAGATCTCGACAAAACCTCTCAATAGAGAGAAAAAACCATCACACCTTTCTATAAAATGGCATCCACACATATGGAAATTATTTGAAATTCACGTGTGGGTTACATAGTTGTCTATGCCACGCCTAAGAAACTAGGCAATCCATATGTGCTTAGGCGTTTGTCCACCTAGTCTGCATCGCCTGGGCTTGTATACTCACCTAGGCATACATGTCTCCACTTAGCTATAATAAATGGATCGGGCAAACGCTTAATGAACCTGGCTCATTTATTATGAACGACTGAGATTGAAACAAATAAATAGCTAGGATTTAATTAAAATAACGTAAAATGGAGTGTGGTGAAATGGAGTGTAGTATGCCAACGGAAAAATTTGGGTGGGCTCGGGGTGTTAAACCTTGGAGACATGAACAAGACACTTCTTGGCAAATGGACTTGGAAATGGCTTACAAACCCCAATACAACATGGGTCAAGAGTTATCAAAGATAGATATGCGGGTGGAACAGTCATGGGGCACCTTATGCTTATGGTGCTCATGCGAAACGCTATGGCCCAATGCAAGGGTTCATTTGGCCTTGGGGAGGAGTTCTTCGCTTCAATCTTGTGGAAGCTTGGTGACTGATGCTCCATAAATTTCTGGTCGGACAAATGATGTGGTCAACAATCGCTGAGTATCGAGTTCCCGGAGATTCATAGGTTTGCTTGTCAAGTGGAGGGGAAGATGGAGAAATTTTGGTGTACAGACACAGCTACGTGGGATATTCGATTACACCGGAACTTGAGATGCAGAGATCGATGAACTAGCCAGATGCATGGCCTGTCTTGGCCAGGATCAGCCTGTGTGGGGAATTGCGGACATGGCATGCTGGGATGTCAAGCCAGAGGTTAGTTATACAGTTAACCGTGGTTATGGCTCATGGAGAGCGAGCATGCAGCCAAACGAGCAAATGGAAAAGTGGAAAGAGATTTGGTGTCCAAAAATACCCTCAAAAGTGATAGGCTTCATGTGGCTACTTTTCAGGGACGAATCCTTACCAAGGTGTACCAATCTAAGTGGTCTGGTGGCCTCAACAAAACGCTCCATATGCCAGCGCGAGGAGGAATTGATGGATCAATTATTCTGTCTCTGCCTGGCCTCAGTGTACTTGTGGGTAATGCTTGGGGTGATGAAAGGCCCGAGCTTAGGTTTTCAAAAAATCAAGGAAATCTGGCACTCAAAACAAATCTATCATCAAGAGGGACGGCAAGAGCATTAGAGCGAAGATACTTAAATCGGTCATGCCGGTGGGTGCATGGGTGATTTGGTTGACGAGAAACGATATTATATTCAAGGGAAGCAGTTTTCATTTTGAAAACCTGTGGGGCACTACCGTAGGCTTCATCAAAGTGTGGGCTCTCCACATTGCAGGGGCCAAAGTGATCAATTTCAGGGGTGGTTTGCTACTCATGGAGGAGTAAGCGCACGGACTGGCTGTGTCTATCCCCTCCAGAGTAGACTCCTCTACTCGAAGGGGGGGTGGCATCCTCTCTTTGTATGTTTTGCATGCTTCTGGATTCTCTCACCTCCATTCAAATGACGTATCTTTTCCTTAACTAATTAATACAAATCAGGGTAGCATTTGTCTACCTTTTGTTTAAAAAACCATAAATAGATATCTAAACTAGTTGTTTTGATTAAAGAACTAATCTAACTAAAAATAAACTTTTTCAATATCCCAATCATTGACTTATGACAAAGAAAGTCAAAATATCCATTCAAAATATGTTGATCAACAATTTTAATAGACATATATGGGGCATGGCCAATAAATTATTGATTTTCTCTTTTTTTTTATTGTCCAACAAGCCTTAACGATAGAGGAAGTAACATCATGCAGAAGTAATAGCTAGATGGTAGGTTCGTTCTCCCTTTCCCTGATCCACTTTGCATTCTAACCTTATAGTTCTCATTTATGAATATAGCATTCTCATCTCAGTTTCACTTGTAGAAAAAACAAAGCATGAATAATAATGAGAGACTTCATATTAATACAATTTTCATCTTATAACATGCATATGTAATTAAGTGTTGTCTAGGCACGCATAGCCGCCCTAGATGCATGGCAACTTAGACAATGGGTTATTGACCAAATGGATTTACACACAAATTTCAACACTTCCATACTAAGGGTAAACTAGATATTAATGTGTTTGATATTACTGGTGATTTTGACGATCAACATGTGGATAAGCCTTGGGCAAAGGAATCCATGGGTAAGCTTTTTTCCATGTATAACCTTTTCCGTAGAAATTCCACAATCCCATAACTCAGATGGACTCTTTTTTCTGTCTGGATGATTACTAATGGATTTAAGTCTTGCTCATGACCAGGAGATGCAGAAGCCTATCAGTGAAGTCCAATTCTTCCATGATCTGGTCACGCGCCTCAACAGCATGATCCGTGGTTCTGAGGTAGTTTTTCTGCTTGAAAAATAATGTTGCTCCCTATATGTGTCTGATCTGAAGCTCCATAGGTCTGAGATCATGCCTATGGCAACTTTTCGAAACAGATTTGGATAGCTTATGGAAATTCTACTTTTGCAGAAATCATACTTAATCCAAATTTATTTTCAAACATTTCCAACTGCCTTGACTTTTAACGAAGCTAAAAACAACTTTAAATTATATATTGAAAAATACAGCTTTTGAGGAATCTAAAAAAAGTGTGCTTCTTAGATAGCTGTTTTCAAAAGTTGATTTAATTAAAAAAACCATTTTTCAAACCCCTTTTGCATATGCACCCATATGTATTACTCCATATCACTAAGTTGATTTTATTTTTAAGAGTCAGTGTCTCCGGGTTAGGTACGCATTTTCGTACATCGTCAGTTGTGCATGCAAGTATGAACTAACAAGCTCATGTTCTTTGCCAGGCGACCGTATCGGAGCTCTGGTTCGTGGAGGAACTCGATGTTTTGGCACTTGCGCTAAATGGGAGAATCAAAGTACACCGTTTCCGGCTCGGCTGTTCGACCAAAAAAACTAAGCCTTGAGTGTGGCAGCAATTTAAGTTATTAAAATCGTGCTTGATGGCAATCCTGGCTCTTCCTATCTTCTATTCAGCATCCAAATTATGTTGCCTTTTGGTGGTGGTCATAGGACAAAGCTACAGCTATTAAAAACTACCCATATGGGCTCAGACCCGTATCTCATTGGTGGGATTTGGTTGGTGGTTATATGAATTGGTATTAAACTGGACACATTTTTATTTTATTTTGTGATGGGAATCTTTTCCTTGTTTTTGTTTTGTTTTGTGGAACTGTTTTATGTTAAGTAATTCTACTTGAGTCCTAATCAGTTGAGATTCACTTCATTCAGTCACTTCTGGAATGAGGGTGTGGATCCAGGGAAGATAATGGGATGGATTTTATTGGTAATCTGACCATGTTAGGGCGGGGTTGGATTTCAAATCTGCCCTGACCCACCCATTGCAGTACATGGCTTTAGGTTTGGAGTTTTATTGGTATAGGTTTGGATTTTGTGTATAAAACGTGATTCAACCTGCTAAGTTGACCTAAACTTCGTCATTAGAATTTAGAAATTACAAAAGAAAATTAATTCCTATGATAATCAAAACCTAGTTGTCTCTCTTCCCATTATTTTTTTCTGTGTCGAGTCATTCACTTTTTATCACAAAAAACATTCAAAATAAATTATCCCACAAAAAAATCAATTGTATGTCATTCATGAATAAAAAAAGTCATTTTTTTAATGCTTGATATTTTACTAGTGTTTCTACCTGGAAGCAAAGAAATATAATAGGCTTCACATATAATTTAACTAGATTAATTATATTAAAGTAGTCCATGGATTGAATGTATATTATTTTTAAATCACAAGTGTTGGGACATTTTTGTAGACACATCATTCTCCCCACGCTTGTCCTTTTATCTTGAAAAATTGTAGTTTATCTTTTTTCAAATTATATGTATATTTTTGTAAAAAAAAAATGTGCTTCAATAAGTTGTATGAATTCATATACATAGGAAGAATAAAAATTAAATGTGTCTTCCAATAAGATTATTATCAAAATACATAGGGTGACATTTTGGATTATAATGGGGCTATCTATAGGATTTTGGAGATGAACGAGATAAATCAGTATTTCCATCATTACTCAATCCCTAATGAAAGTACTTACAATTGTTTAAAACCCTCAAATCTCACAATACAAGTGTACAATATTCAGTCCCGACAACTAATAATAAGACCCTGATTGGATCCCAAAATCTTCCCCAAAATCGAGGATAAGCCCTTAGAAACTATTGGATTGGATAAGCTGGTCCTCACAGATCCATTGATCAGACTTGTGGTCCTCGGACAGTTTAGACGCTCAAATCAGTGGACCAATCCGATAGGGTCCAGATCGAAGGCCAACGACTTCGCCGTCGCGTGTGCGACACGCGCGCTAACGTTTTCGGCGCAAATTCGAACGCCAGAGCGTGCGCGTGCGTGGCCGCCACGCGCCTTGCCCGCTCCCCTCTAGTTTTGATCTAATCCCCATTTGTCTTAATTTTAAATTAATCTGGTATAGATAATTATCTCAACTAGTGAAATAAATTATTTTATCTATGGCATAAATTGTTTTATGATTGATGGTAGTATTTTTAATAATTCTCATTGAAAAATATAATAATAAAATTGTTGTTTAGTTGACTAATAATAATGTATTCATAAATATAAAAAAACGATTTGATATATAAGATCCTGATTTATAAAAGATAATTACAGATAATTTGATATAAGTCTACCCCTTATACTAATATAATATATTGTGTGGTATATAACCCAATTCTAGAAGAAGTTTTGAATTTATTTTTTTCTGTTCCAAATTTATTTTAAAACTGATCTCTACGTACTCAGAGAAGAAAAAAAATTACATGTGAACTTTCTCTGTCTGTGTTTCGTTTGTCGCCCATGTCAAATGAACGTGGGCTGCAAGAGAAATGTATTTGTATATGTTACGTGGTCTACGAAAAATAAATTAATGGGCACCAAATGCTTATGTTGAGAAATGATAGATTAATGGTGGAGCAGACCAAATCAACACCAATAAACAACAAGGTCAGCTTCCATTTTCTTGGAAACCAAGATTCATCTTCTTTTTTTTTTAACAATCATGTGAGTTTGTTGTTCACTTTATAATATATTTAATGGATTCGGTTTTGTTTAACATAAATTTGATTATGAAACCATTATTATTAAAAAAACACCTCTGGTGCTGTAGAAGTGGGTTGTCAGACTTTGTCAAAACACACTGCTCTTCCCTACCAATGGGCGGACCACGGTTAGGGAGCAACCCATATCAACTAATTAAATAAGGGGTCTTTTTGCAAGTATATCCCAAGAAATATTATATTTGAGGAATGTATTCTTTGGATAAAAAAAAACATCAATTATGTTTACATATGTCCTAGACAACTGGAGACGTTTCAGAGGGGTGCAGGACAATGGATTTGACCTATGTAAAGATGGTTAATAACCAAGCGAAAAAAATGATGGTTAACAAAGAGAGTTTCCTTGATGCTTGAGTTATGTGACAGTAGCTAGGATTGTAGGTCCAGTTTAGTTCATGTAATTGTTTTTAAATGGATTTGTCTTATTAAAAATTATTTTAACAAAAAATTTTTTTTCAGGAATGAAAATCTTATTAGACAGTTTGACTCGTTAGAGGATTTTTACAAAGTATTTGACTCACATATGAAAAATGATAAAAAAAAAATTGACTTAAATGTTTAAAATACATTTACTGTGATACATATATTTGTAAAATTTATTTATTTACTTTAATCACAATTATAAAAAAAGAGTTATCTTTTTATAAATATTTAACAAATACAAATAAATAAAACAATCAATTATATAATTAAACACATAATAGTAGTAATATTTTTAAAATAGTTGAATATCATGAACTCCCCTAAAAACTTTAAATGACGGAATAAGCCATTCAGCAAGAGGAGGTGGTTTGTTTTCAAGATGATATTTGGGATGGGCGATTTGGGTATGCAAGAATCAGGTTATATTTAAGGGACAAAGACCTTATAAGGAAAATATTTGGGAATTAACCAAATGGCTCATTCGGGGCTGGGGGAAAGTTCGAGTGGGGGCAGAGAGTATTTGTTTTCAAGATAATAGACTAGTAGTTCTTTAAGGTGTTCAGGTTTGGTCTTTGGGTCTCGGTAGTTAACTCTTCTACCTAGGATCTATCAGACATGTATCTTGCTTTGTGTTTTTATTTCGATTGGGCTATTGACCCTTAATATATTAAGGCAAGCGCCTATCGTTTTATCAAAAAAAAAAAAAAAGGAGGTGGTGGGTAAAAAAAACAGAGAGGAAGCGTTTTATTTTAGAATATACGTAGATAGTAATTTAATTAACATGTAAATGATAAAATAGCCATCTAATTTAAAAAGTCTAATGGATTTTGATATTATCATAAAAAAAATGTGAAAAATTGATTTCACTTTTTTTTTTATATGCATTGATTTTAAATTCAGTGGGGCCTACAATTACCATCAAGATTATCACTAATTAAACACTACAGGATTTTATATACTTTATCTAAAATCTCACATGGAATCAAAATCCATCACAGAATGACACGAACCAAACAGAACTGTATAATTTTTAAATTGATTTTCGTGGGCATTCACACTCCGTTCTAAACTCACGTTAGTTTAATAAATCTTTCTTATTCAAATTGATAATATGATTCATAATCTTATGAAAGTTTTCACAAATGGCTGAATCATCTCAATAAGTGTTGAAAACATGTGTGGATTCTGAGTCCGATTAACAATGTTCTTTTTTATTCTTATACAAAAAAAAAAATCATAGGGAGCGTACTCATGTATAACATGCAATTTATTCAAGATAACAATATTAAAATATATAAATAAATTCAAAACATCATAATCCAGGAAATTCATACAAAAATGACAAATCAAGACAAACACAAGTACACATCTTTTCGTTGCACTCTTCAACCTCATTCAAATGCTAATCATCTCGATTACATTAAATATATATTTAAAAATTAAATTCAAACATCACTGACAATGCAATTATACACCTCATGGACTCTAATATTCACTAAAAGCCATTGTTTTTTCTTCCGCGTTAATACATGTCCCCTCTCGTGTGAACGTAAAAGAGAGTAATTTTGTCTAACAGTGGTTTACCACTCACTCAAATGTAATAAGAGACATTATGATGAGCTAGTATGGACAATATGGCTCACTAGAAACTCTGCCATATTCAACTATTTAAGGATGCTCGGGTGTACATAAAAAATGTTGAAAAAATTCTTTTTAAAATAAGGGCAATGTCAAAAATCTAGTAAAGCCACAGATTCAAACCAATATGAAAACACAGCAAAATATTCTGCAAACAATTAAGAGAGGATTAGAAAACATATCAGTTTGGTGGAAGCGAGCAGAGACGCTCTGTCCTCGGTGAATAAGGCCCCCTCACGCACAGGGTTGATGGCTCCTACCACTGAGAGATACGACCACCAGGGTTATGCCTCCTCGGGGTGCGAGCCACGAGGAGACCACAGTGAACGGCCGCGATCCTTTCAGATGCTCAGATCAGACAGGGAGAAAGAAGAGGGATGTAGACCAATCTTCTGTGATGGAAAAAAGCAGAACAGAAGAACAGAAAAAGAACAAAGAAGACTCGCTGTAGGTGGCTCTGGACTTGTTAGTTTCGCTGATGATGAATGAAGACTCATACGACCTCTTTATATAGGCAGTCCAGCAACGTTCGAAAACGTTTAAAAGGAAAACCGACGAATTAAACACGCCCATTAAAATTGTCGACCAATTAATTGCGCGCATTAAAATTGTAGCCGACCACTTAATCGCGCTCATTAATTAAATTAATTCACGCAACCGACCAATTAATTGGAGCTGTTTTGGAAACGTTTTTGGACGGTTCTGGAAACTGGAAACTTGTTGGTTTTAGAAACATTTTGAATTTTGAATTTGAATTTCAAAAATTAGGAGTGACAAAAAGAAACTCACACGCATGCGGGCCAAGCCCGAGCCCGCGGAAGGGGCCCAGTTGGCCCGTGGAGAGGGATTTCCACCCCCCCTGCGCGCGCATGCGGGCGCGCCCATGTGTGGCCCGCAGCCCAACCCGGCCCGGCCCGCCTCGTGCGAGCGCGCACGCCCGGTTAACTAGTTTTTCCACCAGAAATCCAAGCCCACGGGTTAATGGGCTGGGCCTCGTGTGCGCGCGCGTAGGGGTGAGGCCCAACAAGTCTCAATAAAGGATTGGTGTGTCCAAATGTATAAGGTGAAAGAAACAAGTGGATATAACCGATGTGGGACTAAATTGTTGGAAAGGGAAATGGGTATACCTAATTTTTGGTCAACCAAGGAATGGGCCAAATAAATGGGCCCAATACTAACAATAAACATGACAGAGATGGATTTATATCTGGAGCTATGTCGGTCAGTTTCCACAGAGGGAGGATCTGTATTGATGGCTAGGGCCTCTTTTTTTTTTTTTTTTATATCGGAGGGACTCCCCGTGGCTGACCTTACGATCGAGCTGAGAAAGCTACCTCCGCCTGTTTGCCCCGGTCCCACGGAAAATTCTTTCGAATAATCGCCAACAAACAGGTGGGTAAGTCAGCGCCAAGACTCGAACTCAGGACCTATCGGCAGGGGCGGAGCCAGCATTGTAGTCAAGCGGGGGCTTTAGATATACTATTGTTATTATTTCTTTTTTTTATTTAATATTGCTTTACTTTATAAATTTTAATACAATCCGAAATTGGGATGCAACTTGAACAGATTGAATCTTACCAACAACAAATTTTAGACGAGTTTGGAATGAGGTTTTAGCGTTCGGGTTTAATTCAAGCCTGAACGTAATTCGGGTTGAGTTTGAGTTGAGGATTTTGATAACTCGGATCAATCTGGATCTAAAATAGGGAGTGATAAATTTAAATGTTCTAGTTAAATTTAATTATTTAATTTGTATGATAAAATTTCAATTATCCAATATTGTTTGGGTTGAATTCGGGTTGAATTCCTCTACTTTTAAGTTGGGTTCAAGTTGTGCCCCTACCTCCCAACCCGCCCAAGTTGCACCATAAATCCCAAAACGTGAAATCAAATTTTTATAAATTAAATATATATTGCTTGAAAAGATGATTATAAAATGTCATTCAAATTAGAATATTTTTTTTTGTTTAGTTGCGACTTCTGAGAGAGCTGAGTTCTATAGGAGAAGGAAGACAATTCTGATATTGTGGACACCAAGATATAGAATGTAGGATATTGAAAAATTTAAAAAAATTAATTCATATAATAACAAGGTACTAAACTACTTCTAACATTATTTAATCAGCCCTATTGTTTTGTTAGAAAATTCAAGCAGGGGCTTGAGCCCCCCCTTGTCCCTTAGTGCCTCCGCCCCTGCCTATCGGTAACACCGCTAAACCCTGAACCGTTGTGCTATGGACACTGGGGACGAGTTCTTGTGTCTTTTTCCCAATGTATTCTCTTTTTTCTCTTCTCCTAGATTCAGGCTCCGTTTGGTAGCGTTTTTTAGACGATTCTTCTTTTTGAAAAGCTAAAATCTCAAAATCGTGCAACCAAACAGGGCGGATTCCAGCGGAATCAAAAGCTAGATTCCTTTTAATTTCTCTCTCGAAATTTGTGTTTTAAAAAGCTTAGAAGCTGTGATTTTCGATCGGAATCGATTTTTTGAAATGAAAAACAACTTTCTCTATCAAACATTAAACTTCTTTCAAATATTGATTCCTAAATTAAAAAAAATCATTCTAAAAAAGTCAAGATCTAAAATCATCTTAAAAAACAGTTTTATTTCAAAAGCTATTTTTAAATCTGTGTTTCCAAACGAAAACTGAGATTTGTATTGATTTCCATCCGTAATAATGTCAATTTTTAGCAATAATAATAATAATAAAGGACAAGGGAGACTTTTCTGATCAGAATAGGGGCGTTTTCGACAATTACTGCACTTCTAGAAAAGACATCTCATTTTATCTTTTCGTCTTTTCGATAATAAGTCAAGTCCCAGAACATGACCGATGACAAGCGAGGGACGTCTTTGTCAACTCATTCAATGCACAGGGGGTTCCTCGTAATATTCGACGTGTATCGAAGGGTCTTTGTTTCACGCGGAGAAGGTATAGCATCTCGCGGTTGCACACGTGGCGGCACATGCCCTGCTACGCAAGACCTCCAAAACGGAGGGCGTCCACCACACGCGCTGCGTGTGTTTTGGACTCTCAAAATTCTCCCAAAGCCCCAAACAATCACTTCATTTCCTCCTCTCTCTCTCTCTCTCTCTCTCTCTCTAAAGCTTCATAGGTAAGGAAACTCGCGATCCTTTGATGGATCTCTTCTTTGGCTTTGGAATTCGAAAGTTTTTGTGTTAACGATCCGTTCGTTGTCATCAGTGGACGAATAGATCTACAGAGAGGTTTGCAGTGAAGTCGAGAAATCGAGGAGGAGATGGTTCCGGGGATGCCCCTCTCGATGTCCGGAGGAACGGACGCCGTTGACGATGATGCCGTCGGAAGGTTAGTCAATCGGGGCGTGTTTGGGACACTTTGATAATCAAATCTGATGATTTTTATACGTTTTGACTCTATACATCTATGTGATTCCTTGTGTTTTGTTTAGGTTTGTGAGCATCACCTGATCATGGTTGTTTTTTAATACTTGAATGGTTGTTAATCAATGTTTGGCTGTGCCTCCCCTGAATTGGGGGTGGATTTGTATGCCTTTAATATCGGAGGGTTTGATGTGGTGGTGTTGCTGTGTTGATAACAGTGGAGGTACTCGAGGAATGTTGTGTTTCTTCTTATGTGATTGATTTTATTATGAACTTTACGATTTAAGTCATATCTCGTCAGATGGAGGGGAAATAATATGAAAGTCATCAATTATGGTGCAGAAGATAACTTTTTTGGGTGCATCTTATTATTGGTTAAAATCTGAAGTCATCTGCACTTGGGATCACTTATGATAGCTATTTTTTTGGCCGTTAAAAGCCTTAAGAGTCACGAAAATTGTGCTTATGCGGGGATCAAAAAATTGTGCTTCTCTCGCATATTCTTTTAAATAGGCTAGGCATAGCGCCAATTGTCCATGTAGTTCTTGGTTCTTGCATAGCTGTTGTTAAATCAGAGAGATAAATAATAATGAGACTCCATTCTATTAGAGAGAGTGACTCAAGCATTTTATATAATAGTATAGGATAATATTATACGTGTAACACAGTAATATAATACACGTGTAATTTAACACTTTAACATATGGGTATAAATCATTCATCAATTTCCTCCATAGAGTCTATGACTTACCATGGACGAGACTTAAAATCGGATATCAAGCCCATTTTGTTCTCTATCTGCATTGAAGACAACTACTGGTGGAGGATGGTTTAAACTTTCAAGTTCCATTGTAAATTTGTGATCTGAGTCTTGTTCTCCAATTTAACTGCAATAATATAAAGTAAAATAAAAGGCCAGCATGCTTTCTTGGGTCTCATCTATTTCCTACTTGGATTCATTAATACATAAATTACTGAGCTTACATTTGACTATTTATTGCTATAGAATTGTGACATGGACAAGGATGATAAGCACTGCAATTTGTTGGTCAAACTACTTCCTAAATGAATCCCATGGCTATAGCCTATCTTCCTACTTCATGTTATTAACTTGAGTATGCCAGCATAATAAATTTATTCTATCCTCATGTCTAGGTCAATATTTTGCATGCACCTCCATGGTTGTTAGGGCAATTGGAATTACCTCTGACAGAAAAATGGAACAAAACAGATTGAAAGAACAGCTATTGATTTCATTTTTCTATTTATCATATTCATAACCATGTTCGCCACACTGGTTTTCATTATATTATAGTTGGCCGACATATGTGGGTTCTTTTTATAATCCTTTGCCATATATATTTATTTTTATGCTAAAGTATACAGTCCGTGAATATCATTTTGTTTTCTGGTAAGTAGTCTCCTCCAACGACTGGTATCGCTGTTGCAGAACATTTGCTAACAAAAAGAATCATGGAAAAGTTCCAAGGAAAATTCACAAAGCTGAAAGGGAGAAGCTAAAGCGCGACCATTTGAATGAGCTCTTTCTTGATCTTGGCCATGCCCTTGGTATGTTTCTTAGTTTGATATTTGTGTTTTCCCACTCTTTGTTTGAACCATGTGATGATCCAACTATTGATCTTTGATGTCATGGTGAAAGATTATTCCTAGTGTAGTATAGTTTGGTTTGGTTATAAGGTTGTCTGACACACATTGAAGGGAACTCTTTGATTTATCCAGTGTTCCAAATCGTTTTGCAACAACTTGGTTTCCTTTACATTTCCTTTGTTTTCTTCTTTTTGTGAGCCCATCTAGAGATGGATAAGTTAATCTTTTGCCAAAACATTACTTCCATAAATAAATTTTATGAAAGATAAGTAAACAGCATGTTCTATTAGTAGGAAGAATTGATTATACTAATGTGGCCATTTTTAATGTTTATTTTTGGCAGCATAAGAAAAAGGGATAATAAACATATTTTGTTGTAGTCGATGAGATTGGGGTGATCCTTCTTGATCACCAATCATGAACCAATGAAAAATATAAATCCACAAAGGGATCTTGAATTCACAAGAGAGAGAGAATTCCATGAGAAAATATTTAAAAAAAAACAGCTACTTAATTTTTTTTGTTGATTATTCTTTTATTAATTAATGGATGCAATTTATTCAGGAGCCAGGTGTTGTTATAGTTTAGTAATGATCACTGTCTGACATGATTCCTCACTCACTAATATAATCTCTCTTTTCATTGTTGGCTTGTCTATAAGCACATGAAACTTTTCTTCATCCTGAGAAGCAGGATTTGGAAGCCATTATTTCTGTGTACCAATTTGTATTTAACATTTGTCATTTCTAATTCATAACTTGCAGAACCAGCTCGTCAGAACAATGGGAAGGCCTCGATACTGGGTGATACCACTAAATTCCTCCGGGATATGCTTGTGCAGGTTGAATCTCTTAGGAAGGAAAATGCAGCCCTGCTTTCCGAATCTCATTATGTAAGTCCTTGAGAACTCAAGTTTCTTCATGACATTTAGCTTTCTTGCTTCGTGTCTCTCGGATAAATTAAGTTATTTCTGTTGATGGTGAACTAAATGTCCCAAGTTCATCATGTCCAACCAATACCTATATTATTTTTTTGGAGGCTGGGAATCTTCAATCACTGTTTTTGTTTAACGTCATCAAGCCTGCCCATTTTCTGACATTCTGAACAACCTTTTAGATCATCACACTATGAGCAGCACATAATTTTGTATTTTTCTAGTCCATGATATATTCTGTGGTGTTAGTAATTCTTCAATTAAATATTCCATGTAACATATATACTGGTGTGGGTGCCATGTGTTGTCTGGTGTTAGTGATCCTGCAATTGAATGTCTGATTTCATAAGTATCATCTTCATGCCGCCTTACCAGGTCACCGTGGAGAACAACGAGTTGAAAGATGAAAAGGACGTGTTAGAAGCCGAAGTAGAGAGACTGCGAAAGGAGCTGCAGAAAAGGCTGCAGTCAGATGCCACATCAGCTCTTCCACAGAGTGCCGCCACCTCAGTGTTGCAGCAGTCCTCACAGCATCTGCAGCCACAACCACCTCCTGTAGTTGGTCCTGTATATGTCATCCCCCTCTCAAGGGATCCTCCACAAACCTACACAGAAGCACAACAAAACCCACCAACCCCACCCAAACCACCTTCACTCGTGACGAAGCCCCGGGCCAGGTATCCAGCCCCCTCGGACTCGTGGCCTCTGCAACTCCTTGTGAGCCGGCCAAGAGTGTCTGAAGAAGGACAAACCAGTGGTGGTGATTGTGGTGGCAGTGCCAATACTAGCACGACAGAGAGCGGGTGACCCAACATGTTCAAAAGTGGATAATTCACTCATAAAATGAAAGGATTCCCCATGTAGGAAAAAAATGGGGGTCTGAGAATTGTCTGTTGTAGCTCTGGATGAATGGATGGATGCGGAGGCGGCGTGGTTGATCGTTGTGGTTTTTAAAGAGTTGAAGAAGAAGTGAAGAACAGCATGTAATTGTTTTTCATTTGGTTGGGTTTAAAGAAAAGACACCACATTCGGTTCACGCGTAAAGCTTGCTGTAGTTGATTTTTAGCCAGAGTGATCTCTGTTAAACTGGTTTCACTGCCGGACAATGTAAGTTATTGTAAGATTTAAAAATCATCTGAAATTTGGTCAAATTTGTTTTAACAGGTGTGTTGGTAGGTGCTTGGGCAAGAAAGAGGTCTTGGGATATGGTGATGGGCTGGTGAATGATGAAAGAATGATCACATTTAAATGAAGGAAGATGAATGATGGGTAAAAAAGGACTAAAAACACTTACAAAATAAGTGAATAATAATTTAATGACCCTGGAATCAATGGCAGGGCTAAAAGAAAATGGGGCAATATTTAATTTTTTTTTAAATATGATAGGCAGTCTACCCCAATTCATTAAGAAACACGATGTCCAAAGCAAACTACTTATAAATATGATATTTCATCCATGCAAAACCTCCCTCAGCCCTGAATGAGTTCTATGACCGTCTCGGATACGTTCTTCACATAGACTCTTCTCCTAAAAAATTATTGTGGGAGTAGGGGTGGTGAACGAGTCGAACTTTGACATATTTAGGCTCGGTTTGAATTCGGTTCGGCTTATAACCGAGCTTAATTTCGTGTTCAAGCTTAACTCGTGAAAAGCTCGGTTGAAATTCAGTTTAGCTCGGTTGTTTGTTAAACGAGCCAAGCCAAAGTTCGAATCAAGGCTCGACTCCGGTTCATTTAGCTAAAAAAGAAATTTGTTTAGCATTTGAGAAGTCATTTTTCACAAATCACAACATTTTATACATGTGAAAATGATATAAACTTGGGCTTGAGCTTGGGCTCGGCTGAGGCTCAGCTCAGGTTTTTTGTTTCTTTTCTTTTATGTTAAGTAACGAGCTCGTATAGGCTCGGGTTTAGCTCCGACTCAACTCGACTCGTTTACAAATTGAATTTTAAAAAATATTTAAACTCAATTAATTTGTTTAATTGAATGAGTCTGAACAAGTTTTAACCGAACCGAGTTAAGCTCGAGCTGTTCGGCTCGTTTACCACCTCTACGTGAGAGTTCCAAATTGCCCACAACACCTTAAGGGGAAAAAAAAGTGAAATCTTGACCTTCAAGCTTCTCTCTCTCCTTTGCTTGAGAGATCAAGGCATAAATACTATAAAAAAAATTTACCACACTGAATTAAAATTCAAAATCAATACGTAGTTTGACACATAAAATAGGTGTTACATGGAATATAAATTAAACAGAGGTCAGACTTTTTGTGGATGTGTGTGAAATCAAACCAATATGTTACTAGTCCCGTAATAAGACAAAAAAAAGACCTAATACATTGGGTGTTTGTGTGAGGAAACACTGGATGAAACTTCATAAACTTCATTTTCATGTGGTCCATGATGAAGGGGACCCTCCTTTTCTTTACTTTCCTCTCATCGAATCTTGTTCTGCTAAAGCTTTTCTGAACTTTTGAAACCTTTTCCAAAAGAGCAGAACATTCTGGAATTACCCATCCTTTATACTAGCTGATCCACTCAGTCGTCTTACAGCCCTCTCACTCACCAAATGAAATTTTCAATATGTTTTTCAATATGTTAAATGTATTCTATTAAGAAAATTATAAAATAAGATATAAATTTATTCAAATATACATATTAAATTTTTTTATTGTAAAAACATACCACTCATGTTTTGCATTCTAAAATAAATGAGTGTGTTCGGGAAGATAAGATTCGGATGGATTTTTTTCATTTTTATATCACATATTTAGTCTCTCTTTGTCAGAATTTAAAAGAGATTATTTATTTGAGAAAAAGAGGTGGTGTTGAAGAGAGAGAAATTGAAATTTTTTGTAATTCGATTATTTGATAATAATGAATAATTTCTTGTATAATTGTGTTTTCTTTATTATTATACACATGTTGAGATCTAATTTTAAGACGTCTATACACATGAAAAAGAATTCAACATAGATGTGACATTAATAAATGATATTGAGTCTCATATTTTCTTTTCGTATACACTCTCATTACAATCCCTTTATGTAGTCTCATTTGTTCTAATCGCTGTCTAACAAAATATACATCTTGTTAGACTTAATACATTTTGTCAATTTGTCATTTCATTTTTAAGAAAAAAAAAAACATATGCAGATGTATGTTATACTGTGTCACTGTGACCTTTTGCTTTCCGTTTATAAATCCACACTGATCTTGGCAAATAAATAAATAATAAAGGTTAAAGTGAAGCCCCTGAATTATCAATACTGGTCAGGTCAGCACTAACTTTGGACAGAATTACATTTTTGTCCGCACACCCCGTCGTCGTCTCCACGTCCGTCCATCATTACAGGTGTTCTCAAATTTCTTACAAAATGGGATCTTGACCGTCCATGCAGTATACCCATTTAGTGGCAATATCGTTATTAGACAGAACAGCCAGTGTTGTTTTTACAACTCTCCATTAGGTAGAATATGATAAGCTTGTTTATTTTTCCCCCCTTTTAAAGCCGTTTTGTAGTTCTTTTGAGGGACTGTAACGTTCGATTGTAATTCCAATTGAAAGCTTGGATCATCAGATCTTGAGAGGAACTGAAGGGGAAAAATGGGTTCGTCTTCTTTTCTGAAGGTGGTAGCGAAGAATTTCGATGTCCTTGCTGGGTATGTATGTCTTCAAATCTTGATTTGATGTGACTCGTATATGTTGTGCGATCCTATGTTGCAATTTGACAAGTCCGATTTTTTTTGGGGTTTTCGTGTGAAATCTTTGATGGGTTTGTATTTAAAATAACAAAATCAATGTTAGATCTTTGTAATTGTAAAAAAAAAAAGGTTCATGCTTTACAGTGTATTGCTTCCCACCAAATGCAGTTAAAGTGAAGGTTTTTGTTGCTTTAGGAAATGTTGGGTTGTTCATATTTTTTATATCCATGCAGTACTGAAAGCAGTGTTGTTTTTCTTCTTCTTTTTTAATGCATGACTGACCTAAAAATCTGAAATTTTGTGCATCTGGCAGACCCAAATTGCAAGCCATTTTCGATATTTGTTGTTGGGTAATGTTGTTCTGAATTCTGAGTGAATTGAATGTAATTATGGGTAATTGATGGGTTTGGCAACTTTGACAAGTTATCATAGAAAATCAGAATAATCAATTCAGATTGCTTCAATTGTTGGGTTTTGTGGTGCAAAGTCTTTTGTTGTTGTTTCAATTGTTGAGTTTTGTGGTGCAAAGTCTTTTGTTGTTGTCTGTTGAAGGTGTCTTCATTGGGATTTGTTTCTATTGTCTCACACTACCTATTCAGAATCTGGAAATTTTATCCTGAAAATCACTGAGTTTTCCAAGTAGATAATACGATGATCAATCCAAGTTCATGATCTGGCTCCCTTTGTTACGCTATATGTGAGCTCCCCATATAATCTGAGTCAGGTTGTCTTCTTTTCCTCATTGTTTGAATTTTATGAACTACATTTATGTGCAAAGTTGTATGCATTGGGTGATTCAAGCATTTTGATTATTTAATTTCCGAACCTTTTTGGTATTTTTATAATATTTCATCAGCTTTGATTTTCATCTATCTCTTCCTTATATGTGAGGCATATTTGAAACTGTGTCTCAACATCTGCGGCATTGGTCTTTTCCTTATTTTGAAGTTTTTGTTTCTTTACATTTGTTCTGCAGGCCATTGATAACTCTGGCTTATCCACTGTAAGCAAATTCTTTCTTCCTTCCATTCCTATTGTGATATTTGATTATGCTATATATCATTAGTTGCATGCAACAAGAAATTTTATGATTTTCTTTTTGAACAGGTATGCTTCGATTAGAGCCATAGAAAGCAAATCTCCTGTTGATGATCAGCAATGGCTAACATACTGGGTTCTGTATTCTTTTATCACACTCTTTGAACTCACATTTGCGAAGTTGTTAGAATGGTAAAAGCTTCTCCTGAACTCTGTTAATTCCCAAGTATAATAACAAAAAACATTGCACTGTGTACTTATTTTTTGTAGTTTAAAACACAGACCATGTTTTTTTGAGAAACTGTAGTCATATTCTATTACCGAAAGATAAGATAGAACATGTCTGAACGGGGGATGAGAGAGAATAGAGAAAAGAAAAGAAAATTGTAAAAGCCAAAACAACTGATGTGATAATATTGGTCGAGCAGAAAAGACTTCTACCCAAACCCCCGAAGTGAAGCCACTACTCAGTAATGTGAAAAACCTGATCCGTAATCTGAATATTCGCAACTCCGCTGATCCACTTTCCCTAATCCTTTATACTACACAGCGTCATCTCCCACAAATTCTCGAAATAGAAAGTCGCCTCCGTGAATATCACCGCATTCCTTGACCTCCAAATTGCCCACATGCCCGTCGGGATAACTGAGAGCCACACCAGACCCACTTTGCTTCTCTCCTCTCTCGTCTTCATGCGTCTCGCTGTTTCCCATAACTCCTCCATTGACCTGAATCTCAATGGTTTCCCTGAGATCTCCGCTAGCATGGACCAAAGACGTGTAGCGACTGGACATCGGCAGAAGAGGTGGTCTGTCGATTCGGCCTCCCCACCACAGAGGGAGCAACCCATGTCCTCTAGCGGGCGCCATCGAGCTCGATAAACCTTTGTGACAATTCTCTTCAGAAGCACCAACCAAGCAAAGCATTTGACTTTAAGAGGAATCTTGGCTTGCCAAATTACCTCCGACTTGGAGATAAAGGAACTGTCTGCACCCGACCCCCTGGCCAACCATAGGTAGCCCCGCCGCACAGTGTAGCCATGGCCATGCACGCCAGCCCAACATACCGTGTCCTCCACCCCCTCCGTAGGTCTGTATGCACTGTAAATAAAGTGAAGTGAATATGTTTTGTCTGTATGCACTGTAAATTCCATGTCTAAATTTTCTTATTTCGATACAAGAACATACAAAGGTTATGTGTGTGTGTGTGTGTATTTTTCTACATGAAGATTCTAAATGTTAGATATTGGAAACCTGTCATCCGCACCATTGTATATGTTTGAATCTTACAAGCCTAAACTTTGTAGGGTAACATTAATAAGACCTTTCCACTACATTGGCCATGACCTTATCTCCACTATTTGATACTATACTTGAGGGAGTATTTAATACATAGCAGTGACTTATGTCCATGCATCCAAATGCTTTTAGAACTTTGTAAATTGGTAATTTTTTCATTTCTAGCATTAATGATGATTGGAGCATATAGACTGTGGATTAGCAGCGTGATTTTAAAGGAATAAACCAAAACTGGTTTCTTATATAAGCATGCACTACTACTTTTCCAAGTGATTAATGGGCATCAATAGTGTATGCCACCTTGCAAACTCACCGTTCAATACTCTTATCTAAAATGGGTGCTATCATTCATGAGAATCACTATTTTGGTCATATTTTCACTCTTCTTTCCATTTTTCTTTACAGGCTCCCCTTTTGGCCTTATGCAAAACTTATTGCTACCTGCTGGTTGGTTTTGCCTTACTTCAGTGGTGCTGCATATGTATACGAACATTACGTTAGGCCTTTTTTTGTGAATCCACAAACGGTAAACATCTGGTATGTTCCAAAGAAAAACATCTTCAGCAGCCCTGATGATTTCTTAGTTGCAGCAGAGAAGTTCATTGAAGAGAATGGTACAGAGGCATTTGAGAAACTCGCGAGTAAGGTATGATCATGCAAATGAGGCATGCTTGGAGTCCCTGTTTTTATTTGCATCCAGTGATATATTTCTGTTTGTTCATCTCTTCATTCTTTCTGGTCATATTGATTTGTGCTGCTGATTTAAATTAAAAATTCAGACTCACATTTGGTTGATGCATGTCAAGTGGAATGACCTCATGGATGTTAGTTGTTAATATAAATATGTGGTGCTTACCCTTCCATGTAAAATCTGGGAAGCCTGTCAAATTGAATTTTGAGAAATGTGAACATGCATTATCAAAATATTGCACAAATCAGTGCTGATTGTAGTAGTTCATAACCTTTTTCTCCCTGTTGAACATCTCAGTTCAATTTGACATAGTTACAGAGTCGATACTGATAGACAACTTTGCATATCTCCAATGCCTTCTTTCATATGAATTCTGTCATAATGGAACTCTCTCAATCCTGTAGTTTCAGGATATGTATGTAGCAGCTCTTAAGATTGCAGTTATAATAAAGTAATCATCATGTTTTTTAAGACATGACAGGAATTAAATCTAAATTTTCGGAACTTGTTAGCAATATGGAATGTCCCTTCCTCTTCCTCCCCTCCCGAGTGTCTTTGGGTCCCTGTGCACATGCACACATGTATTTGTACGAGTTTCATTCATACCGTCGTCTATCTCCTTTCTGAAGCATTGTAGCATATGCTATCATTTTTTTACAAGTCATGCTATATTAGTTTTGCTCCTCTCTCATCAGTTAACTCTATTTGTCTCATCTTAATCATGTTCTTTCCCATTTCAATTCATTTTTTTTCTCGATTAAATTCATATCGTATCAGGAGATGAACATTTAGATCAATCATCATAGAAATGCATCAATAATCAGTGTTAATTATCAGGATGTGGTCTGCGTGTTTCCATTTATGCTCAATTTTTTCCATCACATTTACCAACTTGTACTCCGCAGGCTGAAAGGGAGGCAAGGTCCAAAAGAAATAGCTACCATAAGATCTTTGATGAGGATGAATGATATCAAGGATATGAACTACAATACTGTAAAACTTAATCAGGTGAGTCAAATTAAGTTGTAAATTTTTCATCTTAAAGAGAAATGTGTTCAGTCGCATCTTATATGCTTCATCTGTCTCGATTATTTCTTGTTGCATGTCTTGGTGACTGAGTGGTGCTTTGAGTTCTTTTGCAGGTCTCTTATCTTATCACTGAGAGATTTTGTATGCATAGCTTAGGATGAGAGTTCTTCAACTGTTGTGTCCTTTTGTGAATTGTACTTGTTGAATACTATGTTATCAATGATCTTTGTATAACTAAGTTATCGGTATGGTTATGCTAGTGTAATTATTTACATCATGGTGTACCCCAGTTTTATTACTTACTGCATACTCTAGAAATTATTGCAAATGCAATGTGTATGCAAAATGATGGTTTTCTGCTGGGGTGCAGACCAAGAGCACTATAGCTTAAATGATGTTAGGGTTGCTGTTGATGTTGGTTTAATTATTAGTTGAATGGCTAACCTAGTAAGTACTTTTCCTAATTATATATATACTTGGTTAGGCTAATATATCAGATTAGAAAAAATATAAAAAGGTGCGCATTCAATTTTGTCAAATTTTCTTTTTAATTATGTATTTCTTTGTATCAATATATACCTTCATAAACAAAAAAATCAATACGCGAATGCCTAATATTTTCATCAGTGGATTGTTGTCACGGGCCTTTGAAGCATCCATGGTCACAAAAATGTCACCACGGATTCAAATGGTTTTACTGTTCTGCAATGGAACCCCTCCACCTCACTTCTTTCAACTGTGGCATCCCAGTCCCTCATTTTCGGAACGCGGGAGTTCCCACATTGGTCCAGATGGAGCCTAAAGCAAAAAATTTAAGGATTTTATGCCATGATCTATGGTCGTGACTCGTGACAAAAGATTAAAGACTCCCTATACTAAATTGAAGTTGTTCGGAATTAGGGTTGCAATTTGGGTGAGTTGAAAATGAATTAACCTGACTTTTGACAGGTTCGGGTTAAGATTTTAGCGTTTGATTTAACTAAACCTGAGGAGCTCAACCCTAAGTTGAGTTAGGTTTGTATTGAGAGGTCAAAATCTTGAACCAAGCTGAATATGAAATGGTGAGTGTTAAATTAAGTGTACTAGTAAAATTTGAACTACTTAATCTATGAGATGAGATTTGAATTGTTCAACTTATTTTTATACTAAAATATGTTACATTTATTGTTTCAGTTATCTATTTCCCTCTATCGTCATCCATTATTTTCATCTTTATTATCAAAACACCAATGATTATAAAGTTCAAATTATGTAAAATGACATCATCATAAAGGAAAACTCAAACCAAATCCACTTCCAGCCTGAATCAACCCAAATCCAATCAGACCTGAACCTGAAACAAAGCGACAAGTTGGATTCGGGTTGGCCTCTTCAAGTTTGAGGATTAGGTTTTGTTGGATTTGGATTGACCTCCTCCAACTCTGGTTAAATTCAGGTTGAACTTAAACTGATCCACCCCGTCCAAGTTGCAGCACTTTCCAGAATAGAAAGCAGGATTGTGACAAGGAACCACGTTATCCCCTTTTACCTTTATCCTTTTAAAAAAAATTCTCTTTTTTTCCTGGTCATCCAGGATTTCTGATATTGTTATGTAATGAAGGGGAGCAGTCATACAACTGAACTGAATGTTAAAGCAGATGATGCCTGTTTGAAATAGATATATGATGAGAGCATATAAATAATATACAATTGATGGTATCGTTTACATTTAACAAAAACAGAAATAACAATGATGAGACTATAACACAGGAAATTTTAACAATTCATTTGATGTTCTCCTCATTTGTAGTATAAGAGCACACACTAAAACAGCCAGCCCTTGTTGTATGTAGGCAGTCCAAATCAATAAGCTCATTCATTCATCTATCATCATAACACGATCAACTATACAGCTTAAAAATCAAAGGGACTTGTCCTGCCAACTAATGAACATATTTCATTCATATGTGGTAAAAGAAATTCATGGGGGTAAATACTTTGCACAATGAACGAACGAACGAACGAACGAAAAGAATTGGATCTTCACAAAAACCTGGAACATTTGAATCCATACCGTCACGTACCATTATTCCTTTCATAACATGCCTTCTAATTTGCAGGACCCTGGTAATGCCTTGGGGATTTCACCGGCATAGTTGCTGATGTCAAAATTTGTTACAGCATTTATTCCCCTTAATCGAATGGCAGCAAGGTCATATGCTACAGCTGCTTCTTCCTCAGTACCTGGAAGCCATAATCAGTTTCTATCCAATGTCTTCTTTTTTCCCGTTAAGGGGCATTAGAGAATATCCAAGAACGAAAACTCGTAAAATGTGCCACTTACTGAATGTTCCAAGGTAGAGATCTTTGCTGCCAGCGATTCTTCCGATCCGAGCCTGCCATCGACCATCTTTATGTCGCCTGAAAGATGACCCAACCACAGTTCATGTTAAAAAACTGTCAAGTTTTGATAAAAAAAACAATCACATAGAAGCCACATAAGCTACATAAGGATGGTCATATACACAAAAGATTATTCATGTAAAACAAGATCAACCTTGTTACTCCTCTGTATACAGAAGCTCCCCTCGAGAAACAGCTACTTTTCCTGCCATTTTTTAAACCAAAGCATATTTATAGTTCGACGTCTTGTAAAATCGAGACTGTCAATTATTCTTCCAGCTCACCTTCTTATGGATGCAACATATTCCTCCTGTGTCATGCCCTTCATTTCCTCAAGGTCTTTCTCATAGTCAGATATCTGTTAATTTAGCAATACGATGGGGAGGGTAAAAGTTATCTCATGATGGTTTCATAAATAATGGCAAAAACAAGTGATGGATCAAATTGTTAAAGGGACTCACAGAGAAGTTCAACTTGGTACTTGGGTTTGGGCCCCAGTATTTGAGAGCTGCAAGGTCATATGCTCTAGCAGCCTTTTCTTCTGAGCTATAGCTTCCTGAAAATGGGTTCCTAAAACCAAAGTAAGAGACACCACGGTATCGTGCAACATCAAACTCATAAAATCAACTCTTGATTTAACCTACTTACCCAGATACACTGAAGCAGTCACAATAACCATGCCCGACACCAGCCCCAATCATCAACCACCAGATGACGGAAATAAAAAATTCAATGAGAACAGATCAATTTTTTTAAAATATATTTAAAATTCTGCAAACAAATAGATGAAATGAAATGTAGGAAAGTGATCATTTATCAATATAAATGGAGAGCCATCAGGAAAAAAGAATGAGGTAAACATGGATCATTCTAAAACAGAAATGTTATTGCTAAGGCTGGCTATCATCATATATGAGTGAGCCTCCTCCAAGTTTAGTGAAGTATTTCTGGTTCATTTCAGGTTCGCAACCGAAGAATAACATCGGGGAGGTATACATAATTCTGTGAAATAGAGAAGACGGTGAATACCTTGTCGTCCTTTGCGTTTTCGGCCTTCCTTCTCACAAGTGTTATCCCAAAGATGTGCTTCAAACTTCCCACTCCATCTGTGCCTGCATGATGGATCTTTGAGAATATCAGAAAAATCCACAATAAATGATTGTGGTTGTCCTATTTTTAAAACAATAGAAATCTCCTCCTGTGCTGGTGATGAAGATATGGAGATATCCATAGCTGGACCAGAATTCTTTATGCTTATTCTACCTTCGTCATTTCTATTACCACATTCCAAGTATGTCCTCTGGTTTATAGGGCTATATCTGCATTATTTCTCTACAGTATAAGATAACATTAATCTAGAAAAATGAAACACATTCTACTCACCGTGTAACACCATGATAACTTGATGACCGTTGAATGACTAGTTTCTTGGGGACAGAAACGGCAACAGTGTTCTCCGGGCTGTTTTCTGCACCACCATGTATGGAATATTTGGTCACCACCTGCTGCTTGCCCAACCATTTTGATGTCGGATCCTTCCAAAGTTCTGTGTGCTGTTGGGTATGAAATCTTCATTTGATATTTGCGGGTTTACTATTTTGTTTGAATCAACCGGGGAAAGAGTATAATTTTCAGAGTCATATTTGGTGCCATCAGATGCAGAATCTTCTGTGATGGAATCTTCATGTGCAGAATCTACAGCATTGCTCCCTGGCAGAAAAAGTAATCAGTCAGGATGAACAATGGGGGGCATTCTTGCACAAGGACATGATATGCAGAAAGATATAGAAATCTCTGATAAAATTATAGATAAAACCTAGCAAAAGTCAATCGCATCATGCATGTATGGGTCGGTGGGAGGGTATGTGGATGCAGACCCCCTGCTGAAAGCGTGTAATTTTTAGTGAACTACACATCAGAGAACCATTACAAATCAAACCTCACTTTATTTCAAGTGCTAAAACATGATTATCATGCAAATTGTTTAGTGGATGATTGTGAAGCTCGTGTTTCCAAGAAACATATGTTTTGTTGATCTTGAACCAATCAAAGATGTATAAACACATCTTTATCCTCTTTAATGGAATCACGGACAAATAAAATGATTGGAAAATCTTACAAGGATCAAAGCAAGATACAAAATCAGAAGCACTGCAATTCACCATGAATGATGTGTCATAATCTTACAAAACCCATGGTGCAATATATTTTGATGTTCTACTCATGTAGGTGGTTCTAATTTTACATAAAAATGATGCAGTATAATTAGGGCCCTAAATTGCTTAAATAAGGATGATATTATAAATTATCTACATGTATGACACACACACCCCAAAATGTGATATTCCTATGTCCTTCCAGCACAGAGGAACCAGTAACCTCTTTCTTATGTCCTATCCTATTATATAGCTCTCTTCCTTACAGTCCACATCAGAAATCTAACTGACTTTGCTTAATGCTTATAACCAATTAATCACACTTCCAAATGAAATCACCCATCACTATCACTTCTAATGAACTTAAAAATACATGTATGCCAATAACTTAATATCTCATCAAAATCAACCACTCCGTACTAGTATCTTATTCTATAATTTATTACAATGAATTTGGTTTTTCCCAAGCTCACACAAACATTAACTCAATGATAAACTGCAACAAAAATGAGTAGGGAAAGAAAAGTGCAATGATAAAGAAAATAAAATACAATGACCCCAAGTAGATTCAAAGTTCCAGCAGCTCTTATCAGTACAATAAATTCACATAATACCATGTCACCCCAAAACTATTACAAAATGACTCATCTCACTAGTTTGCAAACAAAAGCATTTCTAGCTAACATAATATATATGCTCAGCAATTGTGCTCTACATCTACAGCTTCCAAAATTCAAATTCACATTCATGTTTCCGAAGTACAGTTATTCCAATTTACAAAAAAAAACCCATATGTGATAGTAAGTTCGGTCACCGAATCACCTTAATTGCCAATAATAGCTTATAATCTACAAAAGGGACCAATCCAATTGAACTCAACCTAATATTTATAGCATGTTCATTCATCCAATCCATCGATGTCAAAAATTGACAAACCTGGTTGCGCATCCGAACTCCGACGGCTCATCGACCTACACGTGGAGACCTCCTCCCGGCCCTTCCTCACCGACGACGCGAGCCGGTCGTACTTCCTTCCCATGTCGACGACCAGCGCCCGGAGATCCGCCAACTCCCGCGACTGCTCCGCCGAGTTCCTCTTGATGCGGAGCAGCTCCCGCTCGATCTCTCCGATCCTCGCGTGGCTGGGCTGCGAGTCCAAAGGCACGGCGCATACGGGCTGCTGCGACGAGGACTCCTCCATCACCGACGGCGAAAGATCTGCGTCAATTCGATAAGTCCGTGCTGAGTGGATGCATCAGTGAACGATGAGAGGGACTTCAATTGGAAAATTGACTGACCTTCCAGGGTGTCTTCACCTGCAGAAGCCATCGATGCCATGTTGAGAAGCTCTGTTCGTTCTATTCATGAATTCGAAGCAAGTATTCGAAAAGACCGGATCTCCTCAACCTTTACGTATCAGGTCGCACTGACGAATCAACGATGGTTCTCGATCTCGGGATGCGGAGACCTCGAGATTCGGACGGAGAACACTAAAGAATAAAAAACAAAAAACTGGGGAGACGAAAAAGACACTCGTGTTTGCACCTTGGCCGCCTCGAGATCGGTGACGGGACTCTATCTATATTGCCTAGAGATGCGTGCCTCCCCCCTCTGTTTGGCTGTCCCATTCGTTCTTTTCTTTTTATCATTTTATATTTTTATTTTTTAAAACACACTTTCTTTCATTCGGGTTTGTATTTCGGAATATTTTATGCCTAGAGATGCGCGACCTACTGGGGGAGACCGCATCACAGCTGTGTTTATTCAGTCGCGATTAACGCACGCCTCGAAATTCGTGCACAGTCAGCGTGTCGTTAGGGTGGATCATAATCGTTGTACGGGTAATATTCGATAAGTTTTTTTTACATTTACACCACCGAAACAAATTGTCTTTAATCATTAATATGCTTGAAAACTAGAAAGACGACAACGAAAATTAAAACCATATTATTAAAGGGAGCAAACCAAACAAACCCATGCACACCCCTCTAACCCTTGTTTGGTTTGCACATTAAGGCCCGTTTGATTAGCGGAATGGGTGTGGAATAGAGAAGGAATAGACAAAAAGAATGTTTGGGTAGATAAAATAAAGGGTATAGCTATACAGAATAAGGAGAGAATAAACTGATATTTATATTCCAAGTACATTCATGGAATTGTGTTATTCATCCACTGAATAAGGGCACTGGAATAAGGGGACCCACCTATTAAATCACATATCATCACATCAAATCATCTGTCATCACCTTTTATACATCAATGGGGCTCACATGTCAAATCAACTTTTTACATCTTATTCTCATCTTATTCTTCATCAACCAAACACTCCAACCTTTATTATTACGTTTCTCAATTAGAATAACTAAAAACACAACCAAACACAAAATCTCTTATTCCATTGATAAAATCAATAATTCTTGGAATATGTATAAACCACAGAATAACTTATGCCTCTATCCAAACGGACCATATGCCTCCGTTTGGATATAGAATAGGATTTATTATTGGGTATTTATTTATCCGAGTATAAGTGGTTATAAATAAGGATAAAATGATTTTGTGTTTGATTGTGTTTGATTGTGTTTTGAATTATTCTCGTTGGGAATCGTAAGAATAAATGTTTTGTTGTTTGGGTAAAATGTGAATAAAGTATGGATAAGAATTTATAAAAGGTAAAAAAGTAATGATAGTTGATTTGACAGATGATTTATAAGAGGTGATGACAATTGATTTGACAGTGGGTCCACTTATTCTTTGGGTGAAATAATCTAGGATAAATTTTATTCTAGGGGTTGATTGGAATCCATATACCACTTTATACCAGTTTATTCTAGCACACTTCATCTGAGTTTATCCGAGCTTTCCAAACACAAAAAAAAAATTTATCCGGGGTTATCCGGAGCTTATCCGGTATCCAAACGGGGGCTAAGAATTTATTTTTCTTGCAAAACAACAAACACAAATCAATCCCTTAAGTTTTGTTATTATATATCATATCTTATCTGATGTTATTTATTGTAATCATAATATATGTAATTTAAATTTGTGTTGTGTCCCGATGTAATAGATGATATTTTAGTATTCTAAATTCTTGTTCACTTTTTTTTACTTGGCTTTTCATTTTTCTATGGCAACATTAGTACATATCCTTTTTTAAAAAAAAAACATTAACATTTAATGGAGTTTATCATCAAATTATATTGACACATACAACACAACATCCACCTAATTACAAAGAATTTAGAGTAAAAAATGTTTTACATGAGAATATGTGAAATACATTAACAAAATTAAGATGATGAAATATTTTAACAAAGTTAAGAGATATGCAATACGTTAAAAATCTAATTGCATAAGAGTATGTTAGTCTTTTATATTTTCAAAATTGTGAAAGGAGACTTTTTTTAATATGATTTTAAAACGTGGCTGATTTAGATATTTCTAACTCATAGGAGATTTTTTTTGCATTTTTCTTACAATGAAACTCTAACTTTTTCTAAAGTTCATATAACACTCTGAAAACACTTATGTAAATCCAAATAACCTACTAAGTTAATTTTCATTGACTGATTATGATTATTTTGTAAATATTTTATCTGGTTAACCTTGATTGAAAACATAGTATATCAAAAACTTTATACAATGTGTTAAAAATACAAAAAGACATTTATCAATGATAATTTTATCCATTTAGATAGGATTTTATAATATATCCACATGAGTAAAATTTTCGTGTTCAGAAATTTTTTAGTATTTTTAACAAATTGTATGAGGTTTTTGTTTTCTGTATTTTCTGTCAAGGTTAACAAAACAGAATATTTGTATAATATTCTTCATATGTCAATGAAAATTTAATTCAAGTAGTTAATTGGAATTACATAGGTGTTTTAATGAGTTATATGAACTTTAGAAAAAAGTCAAGAGGTTATATGGATTTCATATAGTTTATAAAGGGTTAGTTGGATTTTCCCCTTTATTAAATTATAAAAATAAATATTAATAATAATTTCAGTTAAATATTTGTTTACCAAGGAGTTCATTCAAGCATTGAAATTTTTTTTTTTAAGATAGACGCATAGTACCAACCAATTTCATTACGAAAACAATTAGCGCGTTATACAAATCTAAATTGGAGATAAGTGGATTCAAAGGAAGCGAGAAGAAAAAATAGGGAGCAAGAAGAAAACAAGGTGACTGATGGGGGCCATACATGAGAGTAGATAGGACATCGACTAACTGCGCCCCAAATCAAATCAAATCAAATAACATTGACTACGTGGCAATCTCAATCGCACCTCCACGGAGGAGCACACCTAGAACACCAACCAACACTTGTGCCCAATCACGAATAAACAACACGGTGTGATCCCACGTGTTCTCGACATACACCCCGCACCCTTGAAGACAACATCATTCCTCTAGCACCAAATCACCCAAGTGCCCGCCAGGATGACCGAGCGAGTAATGATCTTTGAGTGACCAGGCGCTAATCTCGAGCACAGGTCACGCCACAACATCTGTGTTCCAACATTGGCAGAAAAAAACGAGTGACTGTCTCAGAGCGTCACCACAAAGGACACACAATACTTATTCTTCCCTCCATTTCACACTGCACTTTAGTTATAAGTAGTTCATGGACAAGGAGTTCATTCACAGCTTATCAAATAGTGATGTGTTGAAGATCCTTAGTGGCCAGAAAATAAAATAGTTTCAATCATTATATTTCCAGTGTGAGTTATGATACATCCAGCTCTAGAAAGCATCTATATCCGTTTATTGAAAAGATATGTACATTTTAAAAATGGGTTTTTTATTTTCAGTCCCCATAAACATATCCTTATTTAGGGATCGATCTCTCACTTTTTCGTATTTTGGTTTTAGTCATCAGATTTAAATGATATGTTCATTTTTAGTCCCTGGGAGGGACCTATCCCTAAATTATCATATCATTTAAATCTGATGACTAAAATAAAAATACGAAGAAGTAATGGATCTGTTTACAGGGATTGAAAACTAAAATCCCCCTTTAAAAATATAAAAATATTTCATACATTTCACCTCAAACAAAAGGGAAATACATCTTTTAAAATTTTTCATATTTTTTTTTGATAAATACGTTCATTCATACATATTTTTCATAAAAGTATATATACTTCATTAGATATTTTTTATTATTTTTAAAAATTAAAATATGTGCAGCCTGCACAAAATTGAACCTAACCGTTACCTTTTTAAAATATTTGTTTATCATTATTTTTATCTTTATCATTTGTACAACTAAAGTTTTTTGAAACTGAAACATATCATTTGTACAACTAAAGTTGAGGTGGATAGATGGAAAATGGATAAAGTATTCCAACCCTTCTATAATTGGTATCAGAAATTGTAACCATGATCTTTATGCTTTGACCAGATCATGATAATGATTGAGATCAAGAGAGTGAAGATAACGGTCAGAAAAGGCATACTATGACAAAATGATATCTGTTTACTAAATGATTGGTCCCCAATGCGCTGAATAGATGATCCTTTTACAGGCCTGTTACACTCGGGACAATTCTCTAGTCATTTAACAAAATATATAAATTCACATGATCTAATATATATATATAATTAATATATATAAATTCACACCGACCGCACACCGCACGTAATCACGACCATATATGGGATCCGATTACGTGCGGTGTGCGGTCGGTGCGGTGCGCGATCACGGGCCGTCGATCACGGGTCCATCGTATCGGATGGTCGGGTGCGATTCACGTCGACCGTTGGATGCGATGGACCCGCGATCGAACGGCCCACGTCGTAAACCGCACCGACCGCACACCGCACGTAATCACGACTATATATATATATATATATATATATATATATGTGTGTGTGTGTGTGTGCGCGCGCGCGCGCGCAGCATTCAATTTATTTAAATATGTATGTCACTTTTTTTCAATAAAAATATGTAATTTATTAAACAAATGTATACTTTAAAAAAAATTCAAATCATACACAACATGAAAAAGTGGCAGGACAGTTATATGATATTTTCTTTTTTCGTATTATGAGTTTTTTCTACCTGTTCTTGGATGTTTAATTATATGTCAATGCAAATTTTCATCATCCAAAAAAAAAAAAAAAACTGAACTTGAAAGCATGATTTTAAGCGGAAAAATGTCTAAACAAGTGTATCGAATGGTCATTCTATTATGACTACATCAATCAACAATAGTTGCACATTCTGTAAAATCACGTTTCTCAAGAGTTTTGGTTTAAAAATAACACTACTCTGTTGCAGGTTTGGACACAAAAAATTTGATAAAGTTTAGCTTTCACAGTAGATATCATAAATGGTGATGACAAATAACAGCTTCATCGAGACATGAATCACCCAGGAATTATAAGATCCAGATACACTTGTTAAAGCTTAATAGTAAGAACCACAAATGCAGTAGTCATGAATTCGGTGTGCAGTAAGCATGGAAAACAATTTATGGCACAGCTACCTCCCTCTGAAAGATGAAAGATCGGCGGTGATCGCCGGTTGGTCCTCCTTAAATGGTTGGGTGGATGGATCGGCTAAAGCAGGCATTCTCTGGACACCGCCCTTCCCCCTCTTGGCATTTGGACCCAGCTCTTCTATCATGTATTTCCACCCATCGATGGGTCTCCTTCGGCTGAATATGTGAGACTTTATGAAGCTAGCGATCTGTATCAACATTTTCAAGTGTTGAGAACAACGATTGATGATAAATATTTCAAGATATTCTTTGACATAGGCAGATGAGAGAATTTGGGAGGTTATGAAGAAATACAAGAAAAAGATGAACAAGAACAGAGAAATGAAAAGACATGTTGAATCATTTTTACTAAATCAACTCCTAGAGGGTTATGCAAGAAGGGGTACGTAAGTATATTTATCAGAAGAATTCCCCAATTTTCATGGATATAGTTGCAGGAAAATTATATGAGAGAATTTGAAGAGCAATTAATAACAGAAAGACAGTTATTGGATCAGCATTACTTATTAATTGTTATTTGAAAGTAAATTGAAAATAATAGCAAGAGGTATTATTTTTTTTGTGCCTAGAGAAAAACTTTGTGCTCTTTCTAATAAAATACTTGATTATATAAAACAGAGAAGAGGATGAGTTGTAGGGCAATTTTAAAAAATAAAAATCTAAAAGCACCTTTCTAACATATAGGTGGTGTCCCTTTATATAGTATATACCACTGGACCTTGGTGGTCAGATTTTTTGTATTCAAGATACAATGAGATCTAATTACTAATAGAAAGGAGATATAGTCTATTTGGTTTGCCATATAGGAAAGGAGGATAACAAATTAGGGAGACAAGATTTATTATAAGTTTAAAGGGAAATAATAAACTATTTGGGGAAATTGAATGAGAGAATCATTTTTGCAATTAATATGGAAATGGAAAGGAAGTATATAGATCTCCCAAAAATCACCAAATAAATCAAAGGGAATGAGGGAGTTTGCGCACACCTGGGATTTGCTAAAAGCAATTCGTCGCTCAAATTCTTGGAGGAGGATGTCTTCTTCCCTTTGTGACATCTCCCACACATTTCCATCTTGAGATTTTGATGTCGTTTCCCATCCATCAGGCTTTATTTTGAAGTCTGAAGTTCTAGGAGTCTGGGATTCATCCATTCTGACGCTATCAGAGTCGAAAATCCTGCATTTTGCAGATAAGTTCATGAGTGTATTAGTGCCCCATTTCACAGATGACTTATAGAGCTTGAGCACAAAAGATCCCCGCCTAAACATCCCCCAGACCCCAATACAAGCCACCCACAAATAATTAACTCGTATTATTATATAATTTGAAACAGAGGGAGTGTGTCGCGATGACAATCTACCAAATCATCTAGTGGAGCAAGCTCCATTAACAGATGCAATAGCTTCTTGAGTGATATCATTAGACATACTATCCCTATCAAACCACAAATAAAGGTCACATGTCTCATTGAATTTTATGAGAGTATTCCAATGCAAACCATAAGGTACATAAGTTTGTATCCACATTACACTTATTCTAACATTTTAGCAACATCAAAAAATATAAAAGAAGATTCTTTAAATCAATACTTTTGTAACGAACATGATTATCTTAATCATATTCAGATCAACATCCTATAAGCTTTTGTACCCCTTCCTATAGATACTGGCAAAAAGCAATTTACTTATTTGAGAAAGTTTAGAGACAGCCCCAACATGAGACAAACAAATAAATTGTAGAATGAGAAACCACAGATTGTGAAAATGGATGCCATGAAGAGATGTAAAAAAAAACTTTGGGTTTAATGAGATTGATAAGAAAATGATTCCACACATATGATCAACTCCCCATGGACACCACTGGACATGAATCTACGGCAAAAGAAGATGCAGAGGGCCACTATAAAATTGCTAAATAACAATTTCACAAACAGAATCTTCACTTACTTGTAAAGTCCACATGCAAATGGTACAAGTAACTTGTGTTTTCTCCAATTTTTTCTTACTTGAACCAGAAGGGGACACAGAAGAAAAAGATAGGGCCCAAGGTGGGTAATGGAAGATTGGAAAGTTAGAATCAGAACAGTTAGTGGAGTAGGAAGCTGTTGCTGTTGAAAAGTTGAGATTAAACCGCTTTTGAAGAAAGAGTCCTGGCTCATACAGGTGTCCGGATGTTTGAAGCAATGAAAAAACTCTCTAACTTTGCAAACATTTTTATTTTTCTACAGTGGATTTGTAGTGTGTGCTCAGTGTCAGTGAAATATACCAGGAACCGTGTAAATCCTTGTGTTCTTCCTGTGTTTACTCGTATTTCATTCAATCATTAGTTCTCCCCCGTGGATCAATCCATCCCCAGTTCCGCAACATTTGCAACCAAGAATTTAACAATCGTTTCAACAATTCATTCAACTGCATAACCCATGACCACTACATTCATCTATTTATCCATTCATACAATCCTTGTTCAGCAATGATAATAATAAAAAAATCCACCAGAGTCGAGTTGGCTAGCACTATGGGTTCGCTCCCCACTGGCGCGTGTTCAATTCCCACCCTCTACTTACCCAGGTGTCCGAAGGGAAACTTTCGAGTGGGTTGGTGCGGACACCCGGAGGACTAGTTCTTGTCACAAAGGGTTTGGGATACCTCCGGACAAAAAAATGATAAACCCCACTTTTTAGTGACTAAAAACCTAGCATTTCATATAAAATCAGGTAGCTCTTCAAAAATTGCAGAAAAATCAATTCAAAACTACAAATTCTTCCAACCTACGAGCGCACCATAAAATCATTGTCCACAAAGCTCATGCAAGCGTCAACTACTTAAATGGTTGATCATGCACAACGAAAACGAAAAATTTCTAAAAGAGTGAGTGAGAGCGACTCACTCGGAACAGCTATCGAGCAAGCGATCGATGTCGTCAGCAGGGTCTCGGCTCCCGCCGACCCCGGCCTCCCCTTCCTTTTCGATTTCCTCCGCCCACATAGCCGCGTGTATGCTCTGCTTCCTCATCCTGTAATCCCTCTTCATCTTATCCACCGTTTCCATCGAATTCCCCTCTCGCCCCTTCTGTGGCGCCGGCTTCTTCTGCTGCTTCGCCGCCCTCCTCTCGCTCCACCTCTCGTCCATCTCCGCCACGAACGCCTTCGCCTCGGCGTTCGCGTCGGGGGCGGCGGGGAAGCTGACGTCGGACTCCCACGGGGCTCGGTTCTTGCCGGAGAGCTCTTCCGGGAGCCAGGCCGTCTCCCAGGCGATGTTCCATTCATCGTCCCCGCCTCCGCCGCCGGAAGAGGAGGAGGAGTGGCCGGTGGAGAGGGTTCTAGCGGAAGCGGAAACGGAGGCGGAGGGAGTGTTACGCCTCGAAAGGCGGGTGAGGTGGAGTTGGAGGAGGCGGTTCAGTGGCTTCATTGTTTGTTACTCCCTCTGGATCTCTCGCGTGCGCCACTTAACCACGCCACCCTGCGTATAAAGAGAGAAATTTTTTTTCCTCAAAGTGCTGGTATTCTCATGTTTGTTTTTAGGGAAAAATTCGATCTAGCTCTCTGAAAACTTATGAAAATAAAAAAAAGTTCTTGTAAAGTTGATAAATCTACTTTGGTCCCTATCTTATTAGATAATATTTATTTTAGTCTCCTATAACTAATAAGATGTGTGGTTAACCCTAACTATACATGGTAAATTACTGTTATACCATTTGAAAAAAAAAATCTTGTTGGAAAAAAATTGAGGGAGTTAAGAAGATCTTTTCCTTGTTTTTAAGTTTCATTTTCAGCATCCATATACTATGATATATTAATGTATGGGTGGGTTCTTGATTGTGTTTGGCATGGTGAATAGGGACATCCCTCTGTCCCTCTTTCAAGGTGAACGAGGGTATCGAACCCTGCCGACGACAAGAGTGGAAACAATATGTTCTACAACCCATTGGGCTAGGTTTCATCGCCTTTAGCCCATTGTTGTCTCTGGGCTTTGTTGGTCTATGTCTACGTAGTTATAGTTTGTTCTAGTTATTTTAAAAGTTATATCATAATGTATAACAAAAAAAAATGTATAGAGTTATATCATAATGTATAACAAAAAAATTCAAATGAAAGCCTATGTAGAAGATATATCTAGTTAAAATAAAAAAAAAATCTAAAAATTATAAATTGTCCCCCCCCCCCTCTCACCCAGATCCGATTTGTATTGGCCCCCACACAGATCCTCTCACAATCAAGAACGCATTTGGTTACCGAGTCCCAAATGTTTTCTGCATATCAAAATATCATCTCTGAAGGTCACTTGATTACTGATAAACCAGGTAGACCAATCAACCGCCGATATATACGATTGGGAGATCTTTGCCTGAATATCGTCCCCTAACAGCTGTGTCTACGCCCAATGTAATAGCCTGAACCCTCTTATACGGCTTATGTTAATATTTACATGTTTGGATTGCAGGATAAGATAATTTTATGCTATTGGACTTTTGATCTTTATTATCTCTAAAATCTTGCATTTGGTTTAATTTTTGAAAAAGCACCTTCGAGGCATATTTGGGATTCACGCTCAACATATGAAGTCTTTATTTTTTAGTTACCTTTCATATAAAATTAGTTTGATATTATTTGGAGTTATATTAGAAATGTTATGGTTGTTTTACCATTTCTGCCCTTAGAAGAAGAAATCGCGAGGTCTTCTGTTCGTCGCTATTTTTAATATAGTTGGAGGCTTCTTCTGATCTTGGCCTAATCATAGAAGTTGTAGATATTTTCGTCAGCTTTTCAATGGAAGTTGTATCACCTGAAGGGACTGTCCTACAAGAAGTTATGGCGGTTTGAGTCGAGGCTGTGCATAATTCTAAGGGAGGGCATTTTGGTAATTTCTTGGAATTCTTAATTTCATTTAATGGGTTAGTCGGTGGAGAGTGTGTTGGTTATGTATGGTGAGAGAGAGAGTCCGAGACTCATTTCAAAGGGGAAATCGAAAGGGAAAATCAAGGAAAAATTGGGAAAAGCTTCGTGGAGTATTTTTCGTGCTGTATTGGATAAAGATTCTTACTCTTTTCATTATTATTATTCATTTAGAGTTGTTCTATTTCACTTTTGAATCAGAATTGTGATTTGGGGCTAAGATATGAATATATTTTTGGGGTTGGGTAAATAAGAATTAGAGAGTTGTTGTTATTGTGTTATTTAGGGTTTGCAGTGGGGATGTCATATTTGTCTTGGTGGATTTGGGAATTTCTTGATTAAAGGGATTGTATTTTAGTATCTGATTAAGGTTATATTTTGATCAATGGGTTTCCTTTCTGCATGAATTAGGAGCTGGAATAGGGTGAGTCCAGCTCGCGGTTGTGAATTGCGAGGTAAGTAATCCGATTGACTTTTGCCTGTTCCATTTCATTCCACGTTGTATTGTTGTAAGTAACCCGTTCGATATTTGTTGTTCCATTCCATTCCACGTTCTATTGTTGTAAGTAACCGACCGACTTTGCTTGTTCCATTCCATTCCACGTTCTATTGTTGTTGTTACCATTTGGTTTGCTGTTTGGGTTATTCGAGATTCTGTAATTGATCAAGATCTTGAATATTTATATCATTGGTCTATTTATTTTGAGATTCCAGGGTATTTCTTATTTTGTGACCCTTTTATATAATCCATTATTGATTCTCTTAAACTCAATTGACTTGTTAGTGTGGTGAGCCTTCTTTGATGTTATGATATATATCCTAGTAATTTGTTGGCATCCTATGATCAGTGTGGTTGTGCTGTCCGACCATGGAGTCTTGTGGTGTACTTGATATCGCTGCTTCTTATATTACCTTTTTGTTTGCTTGGAGTTGGATGACCATAGACCTTACATTTGGGTTGAGGATTACATTTGGGTTGAGGATTAGCTCCCCATGAGCGCGCATGTACGTACAGGTCCTGTAGGGGGGCTGGTTAATACCCTACTGTGCCTGCACAACCGGGGGGGGGGGGGGGGCAGGTTGCGTGATATCCGCGGTGAACGTTTTGAGGACCACGCGCGAGGTTTATGTGTTGTGGACATCTCGAACGGCGGGGGGCCGAGATGGGGTCATGTAGATGGTCAATTCTGTGCTCTGGACGTTCTTGGGTCAGAGTTGTGATTTCTTATCATTCAGATTGAGATGATTCAGCTTGATTGTGATTTCAGGGTATTTGTTCTCAGTTCATCGGTGATGCCCCTTGATGTTATTGGTTGGCCATGTCGGTTGTGATGTGTTATTCTGAGTTATTCCTTCCAGTTTGATTGGTGGGTTTATCAGCAATGTTGTTTCTGTTCTCTGTTGATAACCTTTCAGTGATTCCATTTGTTATTCATGCTTCGACCTGACGTTATTGAGATTGTTGAGCTTGATTCTATTCTAGTTTTGATGTCATATCTGGTTTTCATCTGTGTGGAATGTTTGGGTTACTTACTGAGCATATTTCGCTCATTCCATTCCTTTTCTCTTATTTTTGCATAGTAGAGGCGGGGTTCCTGGACGTTGACTTTGTCTCCTTTTGGTGTCACGTTCAGTTGGTGATAGGTATATATGTGTGTGTGTGTGTGTATTTAGAGGTTTTGGATCTGTATATAGTTATTTTGATAGAGGCTGGTCTGACGAACCAGGCATGTGTTAAACTGCTTTGTATATATGGATGACTGTATATGAGGTGTGTTAGATGCTCTGTTGACTGCTTAAACTTTTCTGGGTGAGTTTATATAAGGTGATTATATATATCTTGTTGATTATCTGTTATCCAATGATTGTTATCATATGTAATTATATAGGGTGGACATTTCGATGTTTTTTTTTAAAATAAGAGTCTATGGTGTGTTTTTAGGCACGTGGCGCGCTCGTGTTGGCATTTCGGGACACGGGCCGTCACACCCAGTCTCCCTAATCTCCTCTAACGTGGAGAAAGAGCACCCCATCTCCGTCACACGGCTCATCCACCCCCAAACCTCCCTCGTCCACCCCCAAATATCTCATTCATATTTTGAAAATTATTCCCTATTCCTCCCTCGTTCGAACAAGAAGACCTAGCATAGTATTCTAGCCCCATCAAGAGTAGAATATAGAGGCAAATATTTGCAGGCATTTATTCGACGATTAGAGTAGTAATCTCTATCCAAAGGGAATGAAATTAATCGGTCTAAGACATTATTCATAAATGCCGTCCGGTTTACGCATTATTCATAAATGCCGTCCGGTTTACGCATAATACTTTCTCAAGTTCATGGTGTTCCAGGGGATTGGAATAGGTACCTTTCGTGGACCATCGATGCACAGTTTATATGCCCCCTCGTACGGGCCTTCCTAGATGGCGTCGACTATGTTGAGTTCTCGTGTGTTGTCCGCGACACGTCGGAGTGCCCAATCACCGAGGGAGAATGATTGGGCCTGTACTTTTTTGTTGAAGCGATGAGCTTGTTGGCGTTGGTAGGCAGATGGGGAGTCCACCACGATGAGATCCATGCCTGAGGTTCGGTCGGTAATGGTGACAGACAGCACGATGACTCCAACCGAGGTCGTGTGCTTGCCATCAACCCGACCAATGGGGGGCTAGAGCGGCGGATGCTTCCAGGGTCCAAGCCCATGTGATGGAATGCATTGAGGAAGAGGATATCAACACTACTTTCCCCTTTTTCTCTTACTGCAGAGAGATTAGTGAAGTAGTGACAAATTTCTTACCAACTGATGCTACCAGATTTGGGTTGTTCGTGGGAGCGATTGCGTGCAACATAGAATCGTTCGGCCAGAGCTATCCATGTGGTTCCTTTCCGTGGAAGGATGATGGATGACGTGGCCTTTAGATTGGTGATTGGTATCGTTTGGTATGAGCTGCCCCTACGTGCATCATAACCTTTGCCTTGAGCTGCCCCTGTGTGTAGTGTGGCCATTGCCTTGAGCTGCCCTCATGTACAGCGTGGGCTTTAAATAAGTATTAAAAATAATCATTTAGCACGAACTCCCCAATTAGCTTCGCTTGGAAAGGACTAATGGGTGAGGAATTTGCAGAGGAGGTGAGCTGAGGCGGTGGGCCGAAGTGATGGGCAGCGGAGGCGAGCCAAGGTGATAGGCCGAAAATGCGTCCAGCATAAGTGACTCGAGGAGGTGAGCAGAGGGTCCGATCGTTTGGTCCAAGATCTCTTTTTGTTTGTCAGATCGATAAGATGAACAAAAGCAGTGATCAATCAAATATATTATCATATTAGCAATAGATAATATATTAATATAGACAAATTCAATATTGAATATTAAAACGATCTAATATCATATTAGATACAAGGAATCTCTTGTGTGGAGATGTCCCCTTATGGACTAGAGTGTTATTGCGCTCGTTTCGGAGGCGTTCATTCTCGTGTTGCGCTGCGTCCAAGACGAAATGGAGCTCTTCCGTCTCACGGTTGGATTGCTCGATCCGAAGTTCGGCCTCTTCAATGCAGTGCTGCATATCAGCGCCGTTCGGTGGTGGTATCAATTCGGATGCCGCATCAAGATTGGATGAGGGGTTTCCTTGCATCGGCTGGGTCACTGGAGTCAGAACGGTCGAAGGATTCCTTTTGGGAGGCATGACCACGAGCTAGGCTGTTGTGTTCAACACACATCTCTTTCCTGGCGCGCCAAGTTGGAGGGACAAAAAATAACTAACCAGGTTCGGGTCAAAATTTCTGCTCACTCCGCTTCTTCCGATGGGTTCTGTTAGATTGTCGAAGGCTCCTCTTCGAGCGTAATTGGACACAAGGTGGGGGTGACCTGCAGAAGACCCTTTAACGCTCAAGTCAGCCAATACACGATTTGAGTTTTATAAAAAGAGTTTTTCACATCTCTCAATAGGGAGAACTGATTTCCTATTTATAGTACTTTGGTGGTACCCTATATTCAATGGCGGATTATTCTCCTCATCCAACGGAAGGGAGGAGATTCTTGATTTAGAAATCACATATATACATATTTCGGAATTTTTTTAAGAATCATCATTGGTTATCCCTGATTAAATATTCAAATATTATTGAGATTTTATGGATCAATTAATGATGTGATTAAATTCCATATATATTATTGTGATTTGAGAATCAAGTAATGATAACTCTAAATCTAATATATATTTTGTGGGGATTCAAAAAATCAATAATTGATAATCCCTTAATCAAACAATTAAATGCCAAATATTGACTTGGATTTGTGATGATCGTCAGATATGGAAGGCTAGACGAGTTTGACCCACGTTAGGTGGGGTATCCGGGTCATGGACCTTTGCTATTCGGGTCTTGAGCTGCGGGCACGTGGAATATATTTAATGAGCTTAGATTTTAGCCCCTACACAAATGTCTAATAGGTTTATCAAATTCGGGTGTATGGATTGGAGGGGGATGCACACATTTGAATGGTGCACTCAATCCATCTTACTGTTCAAAACACAAAGCGCATATCTGTTCTTTTATTTTAAATTATATATCTCATCTATTGAGTTATGAAGGTGAAATAAATATTTCAATGAATTGAATGAGTGTATTCACAAAAAATATGAATTTTTAAAAAATGAAGTAAATATTTCATCGAATCTTCTATTTGTAAGACGGTAGAGGTAACCCCTCCTTAATGAGGAGACCTAGGTTTGAGTATTGTTGCCTGCTGATAGAAAAAAAATTGATCAAGAAAATACTTACCAACAAAAAAAAAGGTGTATACTTTGATACTGTGAATAAAGAGGACAAATGATATATATATGACTTTATTTTGATATGTAAAAAAAACTTAAGTGTAACATAGCTCTGCAAATAGAGCACCCAAAAGAAGCTAGTAGATCGGCCAGGGCCAGATGAAGGACTTAAAGTCAAACCTTGACACTCTTATTTGGAAAATGATATGTCTAGCCCATTGTGCTGCCCCAATTATAGTTCACACTGTTTTTTTAAAATGATACACACTCTATTGAAGTATATACAATTATATAAAATAATTTATATATTGAGATACATTAATGTATTTTTTTATATTAAAAAATAATAAATTTTTTACAGTCATACTCTATAATAAAACTATATGCGTTTATATAAACTATGATAACATAATATATACTATTTTGATTGAGGCTGTAACGGGCTGTGCAAAATGGATCAAGTGTATAAGCGCTCCTCCCGTTTACACGTCCAGCCCAGTCATCACCAAAATGGGCTCGTTTACAATCACCGATTTCCAACCCATTCCGGCCAGTATATAAGCCCAGTTCGTTAGGGTTTTCAGGGTTAGGGTTTCTGCACATTTCATTTCTTCGCCGCTTCTCCCACTCTCTCGCCGCCGCAATCACAGGAGGTTCGACTTCCGTCGTCCCTCCTGATCCGAAGAAGAAGAAGAAGCTATGGTTCACGTCAGCTTCTACAGGAACTGTAAGTCCTCTTTTTCACAGATCCAATCCTCTGGTCTTCTCTTTCTCTCCAATCAGATCTGACGATGTCGTCGAAACAGATGGGAAGACCTTCAAGAAGCCCCGTCGTCCGTACGAGAAGGAGCGACTGGACGCGGAGCTGAAACTGGTCGGGGAGTACGGTCTGCGGTGCAAGCGCGAGCTATGGAGGGTCCAGTACGCGCTGAGCCGGATCCGCAACGCGGCGAGGGAACTCCTGACCCTGGACGAGAAGAATCCCCGCCGGATCTTCGAGGGGGAGGCCCTCCTCCGAAGGATGAACCGATACGGCCTCCTCGATGAGAGCCAGAACAAGCTCGATTACGTGCTCGCCCTCACAGTGGAGAACTTCCTCGAGCGCAGGCTCCAGACGCTCGTTTTCAAGTCCGGGATGGCCAAGTCCATTCACCACGCGCGTGTGCTCATCAGGCAGCGTCACATCAGGTATAGATCGAGACTGAGATTGTTTGATATTTTCTTATTGATTGTCTGTGATGTTTGAGGATATAATGTGATGATTTGTGCGATATCAGTTAGTCACCTGCAAAGTAACATTAGCTTAATAGATATGGTTTTAAGGAAGGCATTGCCAGGATGAGTAATGTCATTTGGGTGTGGATTCCCATGGTTGATATTTCATTGCTGTCGGATGTCACTGCTCTGCATAGATCTGTTATTTATTTTAAAAAAAACTTTATTGAGACTTTCTTTGGGATCCAAAAATTCTGGGGAAGAGATAATATATGAAAGGATCACTAAAATGGTCACTGAATGTAGGATTGGTATGGCTTTGATAACATGTGGATGATATGTTAATTGGACAATTGGATATAAAAATGGGGGAGAAAAAAAGAGAGGTAGAGAACATGAAAGGGATGGAGAATTTTTTTTTTTTTTGAAAAAGCGGTAGGCATTCATCTTCTATTGAAATAGGGATAAGTGCCCAAATGGAAATACAATAATTAAAATAAAAGTGGAGATCCGGTGGGAGAGAATCCGACCTAGTCTCCACAAGCCTCTACCGGATCACTCCTGAATAACTAAGACCCTCCTCTGTAGGAAAATAGATGTTGCCCCCTTACAGACCCTTCCCCAGTCGCGAATGAATCTGATGGTCGATTCCCATACATTCTCCGCATACGGTGTATCACCTCGAAATATCACTCCATTCCGCGCGATCCAGAGTGACCAAACCGTGGCCGGAATGTAGCTTCGAGAGAGCTTAGCCCATACGCTTTTGTCCCCCGAGCTATAGAGCGCTCGTCCAGCCTCCCACATCTCCTCTGTTGTCAGGAAGTTGCATGGAAGCCCTGTCGCCACCTTAGCCACTCCCACACCCTACGAGCGATAGGACAGGTAATGAACAAATGAGATGCAGACTCTTCTTCCAAACTGCACATTACGCACCGTCTGACTCGGGAGACCAGCGAGAAATACGGTCTCGAGTGAGGATTTTCCCTAGGAAAGTAAACCACATGAATGCTTTAATTTTCAGAGGAATGTGACTCCTCCAAATCTCCTTGTATTTCCTAGCGGTGGTCTCGGTGTGTGGGATGGCCACACACACCATTTCATGTGAAAGGGATGGAGAATTTTGGTGGGACTACTCAGATTCGTAGCACAATTAACATTTCTCCACCATTTCATGGTTGTGGGGTTTGTTTATAATAAACATGGTAAAATATTCTATGGGAATGTGATGCAGATTAGATTCCCTACATTTAGTTTGATTTTTATTTTCCATTACAACTAAATTTTAGATTTGGAGAGATTGTTTAAATAAGTTGTTAAATAAGAGATCTTAGATTAGGTTGTCTGGATTGTATGTGTTGTAGGGTTGTTAGATTGTTGGGATTCTACTTGGTTTAGAGTATAAATATTATTATTATGATTATATATATGTTTAGAGGCCTCTAAATAGACTCGAATTTTTGAAAAGTGAATATTGAATTTGTAATAAATACCCCTACAGTCGGGTATCAGAATTAACACCAGGAATTGAACACCAGAAAAGAAGTTTAAGTGGAAGAGTGAGAATAGAGAAACAAAATCTTAATTACACAGATATAAACTCAAATTTTAGGTTGTGGCAGACCTTTTCAAGTTTCAACCAAACAACTACTATAAAAAATTATAAATTCAACAATCCTCCCTTCAGCTACGCGAGTGTATTTATAGGCTTTAAATAAAGTATAATCCTAACAATTTAACTATTCAAACAACACAATACAATATTAGCACTCAAACCACAAAAATAACCCAATATAACTCGAATAATGTAGTCTAATGCTTGACTGATGATTTAGTCAAAATAATCTATTTAAACAAGTTTCGTATATATTTAATTTATTTTATTTAATTGTAACTAAAATTCAAAACCTTTTTTTTAAAGAAACGAAAATTCAAATACATACTTCAAAAAACAAAAGTGAATGTAGGATTTAAAGGTCCTTGATACATATTTAAAAATTCCCCTACTACTATTCATGTTTACATAAAAAATATACATTTCAAAAATACGTTTATGCCTGAAAATTGTGTTGCATATATCACATATGGAACATAATAATGAAGTGTAGATGCACAACAACAACAATCCAATGTTATACGTTGTAGGTAACAAAAAGAGACGTCGAGATGGGGCTTGACACTTCATAATACCAACGTGGTTATTTATCCTTTGTTTTTTGTACTCTTCAGTTCAGGATGGTAATTACACTCGATTTATTTCACATTATACCTGGAAGGCTAGAAATAGTGTGAAAATTGGCTGGTGTGTTTTTATGGGTGCGCAAGCTTGAACCCCAAGCATGCTTGAGGGGTTGTACATTTTACATTGGGCGTTGTTGCACCTAGATCCAATTCTAGCCCCAATTCCAAACCTATATGCGTCGATATATTTCTATCGACGCATATGCTTACGTTAACAAGGCATATACTTTGAAATAATTTTTTTATATTTTCTATAAATGTATCCATGCAATTCATTGGAGTATATGCTTCATTTTTTATAAAAACATGTAACTCATTAGATGAGATATACTATTTTAAAAAAAATTGAAACACATGTAGACTGAAATTGAGGCTGAAAATGGGGCTGGATGTAACATTATCATTTTACATTTAGTGTGAAGGATGTTCAGTTAGTAAAGGAGCCATTTAGGAGTACTACAATTGAATTTTTCATATTCCGTTATTCAATATTGGAGCTGGATATTTATTAAATTCATGGCAATCCTGATGACATTGATTTGCTCATATGCCTTTGGTTTTGATAGGACCCATAACTGTTTATTAGCATTACTTAAAGGAAAGCCAAGTGGTCGGTTTTACTTGTTTTCCTCCTTCAATATTTTGAATCTCTGATATTCATTAGCATTATGATTATACTGTAATAAAGGCCTACAAGGACTTGAGAACTATTGAACCTATGGGCATTTCTCCAAACATTTGTTTATCTATATATGCCTTGAAATGCTTATGAGAACTATGGGTCACCATTATATTATTCTGCCTGCCTTTGTTGTTTGATTATGGAGAACAAGCGTGCTTTTTTTTATTATTTCAAGTTTTCAAACAGTTCTGTGAAGTAGCAAATTTTTTTGGTCTAAGAATGCTCACATAAGGTTCATTTATAAATGCTTATCTTTATTTTCTTTTACTGTTTGAATACCTATTTCATAGGTTTTCCCATTATCATTAAAATTTCAAATAGTTCTTTCTTATTATATGCCTTGTTTTTTTTCTTTGTTAAAAAAACATGTATGCGCCACAATATATAAAAAGTAATGTAGAACGATCTGTTTTATATACATTCATTTGCTCTTTTTTCAATTTTATTTATCAATCGTAGGCAATTCAATGTTTAATATCTGTTTTCTCAGTGTACTTAAGTTTTCAACAATTGCATGTTGCTGTGTTAATTATTAAAAGAGTAACATATTCAGACATGTAATCGATGAGTGCTGTAGATCTTAAAAAAACATTGAATCTTCTGCGATGTTATAAAAAGTGAAAATAGGTGAAGCTGGTCATCAATTACACTTTTTAGTAATAGGTAAAGCTGCTAAAGGTGAAAATAGGTGAAGCTGCTAAAGTACACTTTTTAGAAATACAGAAGGCATCAGATTGATGATTAAGGAACCAAAGGTGTGGGCACATGCTGCATTAAAATTGATTGAATATTTTAGTGGTATATTTGTAAATTCTTTGGCATGAAAATAGGTGAAGCTGCTAAAGTACACTTTTTAGAAATACATAAGGCATCCGATTGATGATTAAGGAACCAAAGGTGTGGGTGGGCACATGCTGCATTAAAATTGATTGAATATTTTAGTGGTATATTTGTAAATTCTTTGGCATGTGTATCGCTTTTGTTGTCTCTTTGCCGTTTATGTTTGTTTGCACCTAGCTTATATTCTCATTGTTGTGCTCACAAATCCAGTGATCAGACACATGGAGGAGTCCTTAAGAGCTTTCTTGCTATCTTGGGGGACTGCTTATATTAAATGTTTCTCAGATAAATATATTTTAACTTGTGCTAAAAGAAAAGAAGGGAAAATGTATTATTTTTTAAAAGAATTTTTTAGCTGATAATTTTTGTTTGGACACACTGGTACCTAATGCAGTAGTGTAAAGATTATCAAGTCAGATATATTGAAGTAGAAAATCAATGAAAAAAATTGGAATAGTTATATTAATAATTTCCACTTAAGAGTGAGAAGAGACTGCATGCATCAGGTTGCTGCATAAGTACTTGAACATTGCCTGTTCACTCAGTCATACCTGGCCCTGGTCTCCTTTGTGTATCTTTTCAGAAGCTTCTCTTCAATGGGATATTATTTTCAATTTTTAATAAATTGTATGTTGAGCTTAAACAATGTGTACTTGATTTATATAAATAATGGATTCTAAACTAAGATGTGTCAAAAAAAGAAAAAAATGGAGGCATCATTAGTTTAACTCATGCCATTAGAGGTAGATTGAGACCAAGAAAAAGTTTGGAGAAGGGTTATTCATCTGTAACTATTTTTCCTTCCAGACCAATAATTCTCTAACACCCAGTATTTTAAACATGCAGGGTTGGGAGGCAGGTTGTTAACATCCCATCCTTCATGGTGAGGGTTGAGTCACAGAAGCACATCGATTTCTCACTGACCAGCCCGCTCGGAGGCGGTCGCCCTGGAAGAGTGAAGAGAAGGAACCTGAAAGCTGCTTCCAAGAAAGCTTCGGGTGGAGATTCTGAGGTGGACGAGGATTGAGCGTGTGTTGGTTTCATCGGTAATCTTAGGCAGTTAATGAACATTCTGTGTTTGTTTTTTTTGTCATTATATGTCTTTCTTCAAATACGCTGTTATTTAGATGGTGAACGGATGGAAATCTTCCTGTGTTTTTGGTTTCTTGGACGCAATTAGATGGATTTTGGTACCCTTTAAAATTCTGAGAATTGATGTTTTAATTTTGAGTGAGGATGTGTGTTGTGATATTTGCTTGTTCTTGCTCTAAAATGATGTTACTTTTATGATGCATGGACATCACGAAACCCTTTTTATATAATTCATTCTTGCCCAGTCGTGATCCTCGAGACCTATTGTTTATAAGTCAAGTGTAGGTAGATTGTATTTTAGAAAATCAGTATTTCATAGATGGTTACATTATTGATATGACAATGACAAATTATGTATCCTGCGCCATTGCAATCAATTACCTCTGTCACTGTGTCGTGGTTGGCGAGAAACGTGTGCTGAAGGTCTCTTCCTCGGCAAACCATCCAAATAGAATTACGTTTCTTATCCCACCAACCATCCCATCACCACTTTCTTCTCCTATAAAATCCAGGTAGAGACGATAGAATATGTTCCCAAATTATACCATTTGATTACACATAATTAAATTGAATAAGGTGTATCAAACCGAGGACATCTTTATATGATGTAAATTCTAGGTTCTTTAAAAATCATCATCATTAATAATAATAAAATATGCATAAAAATGTTTATCCTAAGCAGTTAGATATTTTGTACTAGCACATCACTCTATTTTTTCTGTTGTCATCAGAATCAAAATTGTAATAAAGCATGCACAATTCATTTACAACATAGGAATTTTATTAGATAAATATATTTTTATTATCATTTAAAAAATACGTTGAGGGACCTCTTTTAACATTTTTTAAAGTTATTATTAATTTGATTTTTATCTAATCAGGACGAGCATACCTACGTGACGTCAATGGATGACGTGGCAAAAGTCCCTCTAGAACGCCTTTTAAAGCTCCTTCCTTTTGACTGCTTGACTCGACCCTACGCGTTTCCCACCCCACTCTCCCCACCCCATTAAACCAACTTCGCGCGCTTCCCCTCTCGATCCCGCCAAGTGGCCACTCGCTCAACCACGTGTCCCTCTCCATCACCATCCACGTGTTCCCATTCCCTTCATGAGGCGTAATTTAGAAGCAAATCTAAAACCCCTCCTATAAATATTTCTTAAAACGTGTTTAAATAAATTAAACAAAAATTAAATAAAAGAAAAGTAAAGCTTAAACTCTCCGTCTCAAAGAATCCCATTTGGGAAAACCCTAAAATCGAGGCGGAGAGGAAGAGATCATGACCGTCAAGACGATCGCGGACGTCGATCCGGAGAGGCTTCCATCGAAGGGCGGCGATCGGGGACTCCCGATCGTTCACATCCAGGTGTTGAAGATCCGGAGGGAGGACTCCCGCCTCGGCGAGGACATCGGCGAGGGATTCAGCGCGAAAGGCGAGAGGACGTCCTCCGTCGTCGAGGCACTCCTCTCGCCGAGGTCGAACCGTCCCTCCTCTCCCCTCGGCAATAAGTCGGCCTTCGGTTCCCTCATCTGATCGTGAGTCCGACCCCTTTTTGGCTTTTCCTCGCCGATCTGTGCTTTAATTTCTCGAATTTTTAAAAGAATCGAATCACGTGTTCTTGTTGTTGATATTGTCACCCCGTCCCTTCCGGTGACCACTCTTCTTGAGTGATGTTTGATCGTCTGATTTCGGAAATACATCGGTTACGGATTGAGTAGCTTTTAATGCGGTAATTAGTGAATATTTACAAAATTGCCCTGCAGTTTCAAAGGTGAGTCATTAGCATAATTTTACACGCCGTTAAAGTGCTTTTATAAAAAGATGCAACTGAATTACATGAATACACTTATAAAAAATATTCATTAAAACATATATTTCTATATAATCCTATCAAAAGCATGTGAGTCTAAAATTAAGACTAAAAAATATTATACTTAATAAATAAATAAATGATTTTTTATTTTTAAATCCTCGTAAACTTTAATGATCAATACATCACTTTTTCATATTTTGATTTAAGTCTATAGATTTAAAGAATATGTTATTTTTTAATCAATGGAAGGGCATATTATTAAATTATTTGATGTTTTTTTTAATCCCTTGGAGAAACAAAAAAGGAACATATCTTTTAAATATAGAGACTTAAATTAAAATATGAAGAAGTAAGGGATATATATGAAGAAATAAAGACCTGTTATACATTCTTTCAAGGACATTTATTCGCAATTTAAATTTTTTAGTGAGATATTGTTGAAAATAATAATTTATCTAAGATATTTTAACAAAATAAGGGGTATATGTTATATATACACTAAAAACTGTAAAGAAAACTCACTTATTAGTGCTTCCCATTTCAAGGCTTCTCATTATCTTCTTTCATCTACCCATGTTGTTTTACCCTTCTCAAATAGAAAATCTGTTTCAGTTATAAGGACCACTGTACATCACTCTTTTTTGGGGGGCATCTCAGGAAAACGTGAACATGTAGGGGCATATGAGGAAAAATAATCTTTAAAAGGGAGGGGTGGGGTTGTTGGTCGACGGTTGTAGTGAATGGAGGAGATCGATTCATGAACAGTTTGCACTTGCTTTTATTGATTTTTCTGGAGCGTCTCTTTCTAACCGTCGCTTTGACGTAACTCCACAATCATGTGTGTGAATCCATCGATTGGACGGTAGCGATGTAACCTTTCCGTTGTGTCTTTTTGCCGGGGTCCCCTCTCAAAGTGTTAAAATTTCCAACTCCACTGATGTTGGGGAACTTTATATCAGTGAAACCATGCACGTGACCAGTGGTACTACTGTTGGACCATTAAAAACTTAAAATAAAAATAAAAATAAAAAATAAAAAACTAAAATAACAAGAGTTACTTTTGAGTATTGAGTTCTTTATCTGGGAATAAGTTGTTTGTCTCTACTTCCAAGATATAAAAAGAAGATAAAAGGTCTTGTTTGGATGGAACAATGTCCTGAATCAGGGGCCTCTGATTGGTTACCAGTTATGACTGACCTCCATCAAGTTTACTGAATTGAAATAATTTTTTTAATATATATACTCAGATGTTAATGATTATTTGCAAACTTTTTGTTTTTTAGTTGTTAACACAATTGCAACTCTGTTCATCGTTTTGTAGCAAGAAGAGAGAGAGAGAGAGGACTTCACGAGCCAGATGCTCAGATAATACGACTGTCGCATTAATAGTAACATATGTAAAAAGATTGGATTACATAAGATGCATAGTGGGTTGGCTCTGGGTAACTCTACTCAACCCATCTTTTTTTTTTGTAATTTTTTTTCCCCTAACACACCAACCTACAGAGGTGAAACACCTCAAATAGATAGATATGTAGCAGCACTGGATAGATGGGAGGAGAGACACACAACTTTAAAGCAACTAATATATGGAGATGACCAACCAACCAATGTGGGGGAGGAAAAATGTACAATAATAAGAAGAAGAAAAATAGAGGAGGCTGATTCAGGGCATGAGCAGGCTCCGGATGACCTCAGCCTGGGCGCTGCTCATGTCCATCGACGCCATGAGCCCGGAGAGCCTGTCGCTCAGGTCGTCGACCTCTCTGTGCAGGCTCTTTATGTAATTGCAAGTCTCCTTCAACAGTTTCGACGCCGACGCCTGCCACAAAAACCAAGTGCATTTTCTTAGTACTAGTGTTTGTGAAAATTGTGTGTGTTTGTGTGGTTTAAAAGAGATTTATTTTGCTAATAATCATATATACCCTGCTTGCGCCCCTCCGACGAGCCTCGGGGAGGAGTGACTGTAGTCTGGAGATGAGCTCGTTGATCTCGTCCTCGGTGATCCTCGATGCGTTGCCTCTTCTGCCTGACATGTTTGTTTCTCTCTCTGTATTGATCTATAGATCTTTATGTGATGAGGAAGTGAAGTGTGAAGTCCAGAAAGTGAAGGAGAAGAGGGGGGGTACTTAAAGGGGGAAGGGAAGGGGGGGGGGGGGGGGGGACTGGATGGGGGGAGTTTAAGTTAGATGGGAGGTGTAAGAAGAGGGGGGCAGGTTTAAGTGTGAGAACATGTCTTAAAAAGATTGAAGGGGCCCACATGTCTCCTTGGTCTCCTTCCCTGGCCCACTTGGACCCGACATCCTAACTCCTAAGGCCCATGGGCCTTTTAAATTACCTGCCCACTGCCCTCTCCTCTCTTGACTAGCCACGTGTCCCTGTAACCCTTTGTACATGTCCCTGAACATGGTAACTTCATAACAAAAAAAACCCATCATTTAATACCATATTCACTGCTCTTTTTTAATGTTTTAATTTGTTTCTCCTAAGTTTATGTTACTGTTTACTGTTTTATTTATTTAAAATGTATCTTCCCAAAAGATACCTTGTCTGTCTCTGTGTTCTTTTTTTATGAATGGATTTGTCCTTTGTTGCATCGTCGTATATATATACGTGCAACCTATAGACAGAGAGATCATGGTTTTATTATGTTCATGTAAAGCCATCACAATATACATTAAGAGGAACCAATGAGAGAGAAGGTATAACAGAAGATATAAATTTGTCCTGACTTACCAAACCCGTGAACGTCGATGACAAACTCCTACGGGGCACGTGGTGGCCCCCAACCTGGGTGGGGCCCACCACTGCCATGTCAGCTCGGGTACGGCGGCGCCTTGTCTGCCTGTTTAAACAGTCGCACGTTGTTTGGGGAGTGGAGGGGGGTCCTGCAACTGACGCGTGGCCGTGCCATTCGTCGCCACGTGCTCCACACGTGATGTGGGTATGGGGAAAGTTGCCCCTCAAGTGGCCCCGGTGGCCTTCTCATCCAGGAAATGTTATGTCCAGCTACACATTTGTTTTATTATTATTATTAAAAAAATTATATTATTTAAAATGCATATTATTATATGAAATGAAACACATATTAAGATATGAAATTTTTTTTTTTTTAAAATAAAATATGATAGAACCACATAGTACATTATGTTATTATAATGTATGATACTGTAAAACGGATTGAGTGTATCAGTATTCTAACGGTTTGTGTTGAGGGCGTTAGACACTGAGACACTGTTTGGATTTTGGATTCGCCAAGAGAGGTATGTAGAGAATTTTAAAAAATTTCACCATGGATCAAAGATTATTTCTTGCGTTTAGTTTTATTTAAGTAACGTTGTATATGAAATAATATAATATAATTAGGGGCGGCTTCACCTTTGTTGAGGTGGGGTCAATTGAACCCTATCAAATTTTTTTGAAAAACAAACCAACTCATAGGTGATGGGGTCATCCAAGAGACTCATTTATACCATCGAACCCCATCAATTTTTTTTTAAAAAAAGAAAAATGATATATCCAGCCTCAATTGCAGTCCATACTGGAATTTTTTTTAATCATATACTCTCCTATTGAATTGCATACAGTTATATAAAATAAAGTATATACTGAGATACATTAGTATATTTTTTTTGCATTAAGAAAATGATTAAAAAAAATTCGTCATATACTGTGATAGAATTCTATACACTATGATAGTGCAGTATATACTACGTTATCATAGTGTATGGAGCTATAAAACGGACTGAATGTATCAATGCTCAATAAACCAACTTTTAAGTGGTGGGGTCATTCAGGAGGCCTATTTATACAATCATATTAAAGTCACATGGATCCATTAAAAAACCATATGATAAAAATAGATTTTTTAAAAATTTTGTGAAATTTATTTTTTAATTACACCATTTATGAAAATCCTGGAGCTGCCATTGAATATAATATATATTCAATCATGTCAGTGAATATTCTATTATGCAAAACTTAAAAATATATGCATTCAATTCAAATAAACATGTAATTCAAATTTTTTTTATTTATAAAAGAATGTACTTCTTAGCTAGGTACTTTGACAAAAATTAAAATGTGTGCAGGACACAACCTAATGTATTCCTTTTCATTATATCCAGCCCATTTTTTTAAGGTAAGTGTATCATTTTAAAAAAAATGTTATGCTTCACCGTTTTTTGGAGCCTCATTTATATCTAATAGAAAACATATATTTATAAAAAAAATTATTCGAATAAATTGAATACACATGTATTTCTTTTTAATAAACTTTTTGTAGAATTAAATCTAGGGAACAGGGAAGAGGATTGGAGTTTGAGGCACAAAGATCGATGTCCTTAAAGTGAAAATTGCCCCCTCAAAAGGGTTTGCTAAGATATATAAACAATTCATTTTCATGATACAATAAACTCACACATTTCTGCATATAGCAATTCTGAAGAACTCTCACAACACTAACTATAAAACTGATTTATCTGATGATTAATTTATTCAATGAATAGGTTTATATACGTTTGAAGGGTTGTCTTTGCAACCTTTCAAAAATTCAATTGTTGGTTTTTGTGGGAAATAGTGTTTGTTGGTTGGAGAGTTTTCTGAAAAGATGTACACCAAGCGGAAGAACTCTTGCATACCCAGTTCAAAATTCAAAAACAAAAGGAATAGTCAATAAAAAGTGCTAAGTGCGCTTACGCTCGTAAGCTTGTGTTGATCACTTTTCCCTTTGTCTTTTCTCGACAATACTAAAGTAGTTGACCAATATATAAGTTGAAAAATTATTTTTCCACTTCCAGTGTGGAACTATTTTTTAAGTTTCTCAACAACCTATTGAAAAAAAAAAAAACTTTTTACAAGGACATAATGAAATATGAAAAACTTCCACTTACCAAACATGAAAAGAAAAAAAACTTACATGTGAGGTTACCCTATAAGAGGGGGGACTCAGTCACATGGGTTGTCAAAGTGATTACTAGGTGGCGGTAGAGAAATAGAAACCTAAGAAAAGTCCTTCGATTTCCCCCTCTTAAAGCGTGGAAAACTACTTGTCGTTTGTTTGAAGGGTTGCCCTCTTTAGAAGGGCAACCCCTCAAACCATTTGTTATTGTTTCTTGGCAATCAAAGAGTGATAAGACACAGTGTGTGTGAGAGAGAGAGAAAGAGAGGTTTATAAAAAATTTATAACATTTTTTACACACACAAAAACATATATATTGATGGAGGGGAATTCAACTGCAGGTGTTGGTGGTGGTGGTGTCACAGAAGGGGCCACATGCAGGGGGAAAGGCCACATGTGCTTTTACTCAGGATGTTATGAAGAGGGGTTATTGTCAGAGTAACAGCTACTTGTCAAGTTGCCTCTGGAGACACACACAACACACAACACACAGGCAGCACAAAAGACATGGATTTTTAATAGGAGGGAGGGGCCGCCATTAGAGGGAAATGACTGAGGGGGGTTTGGAGGGACTGACCTGCGTGGGTTGCTCCCTTGCTTGGTTGCACCCACACGTGATGTTGTTTTTGATCCCCCCCCCCCCCCCCCCCCCCCCCCTCTCATTTTCTATGAAAGTGAAGTATGGAAGAAGTGAAATATATATATCCTTGGTCAAAGTGAAAGCGATGAAAATTGGATGAATTTTTATTTTGATCGATTTATATTTTTATATGAAAAAGTGTTGGGTGTCGATTTTTCGTCTGGGTCAAATCGATGGCTCTTTTTCATGACCCAATTCACAGCCAAAGGTCTAATCATGCGTCGTCATCACAATCCAACATATGTCTTCATCTATTTCTCTATACGAACGAGGAGACTTCAATCAGATAGTCCGGACCCTATTAAATCTTAAGTTATATGTGGATGTGATCATATCCCACTAAACCACACCGGATTATGATAGAATCATCCAGATCCCACTAAAAACCTGTAGAGGATCCATGATACAACTCGGTGAGATTAGAACTACCAAATTAAATTAGAATAAAAAAGGACAAAGAGATGTATTGCAGAGGTAGGTTAATCCTTCTCCAGAGAAACTGTTAACTAACTTTATTGTCGGAGTGTCTTTTGGAGGGACTCCTCTTCTTCGCATCGAGAAGAAGGAGATCATTTGGTTGGGTGCAACAACTAAGAGGGCGGATCATAAGGAGGAATCAAGTATCTGAATCCCGTTTGAGAAAATCGCCCCCCATCTATCCCGTTTGAGAAAATCGTCAGCAAACACGAAGAGTTGGTCGATTTGTAACTTCTCTATCAAAGAAGGTCCATCTGAGAATAACCTTCCAATGCTCAAGTCAGTAAAACAGTATATATATTTTTCTCCATTATTCTCTATTTCAAAATGTGTGTACCTTTTCTTTTATTGTAATTAATTTCTACTTTATCTTCCTCTTATCTACGAGTATCATGGGATCTCATCAATTCTTGACATGAGATTTGCACTAATAAGCTTCACGCGCGTGTGAGATCTGTGATTTTTTCAAGTCACATTAGTTTCACAATGAAAAATCAATAATGCTTGGGATCCATCCCTGGCATGATTTCATCTTAAATACTATTGTAATAATTTGAAATATATAGTGAAAAATGTACACATACGACTAAGAATTTGTATAGTAATAAATAGAAAATATCTCAATTTTACATACTTAATATAAAATTAAACATAATTGCCATATTATAGGCAAATTTTGCCAAATGTGTCATAGTAAGTCTTTTATTTCCATAAACATATATGTTTCCTTTTTAAGAGAAACATAAAATTATAGATTGATGCACGCAATTCATGAGGACAATCTCATTTCATATTCCTCGATTTATCCAGCGAGGTCTATACCTCGTTTGATATTACATATATATCTCGTTAACAATTTTTTATATTTTTTATTTAATGAATCTCACATATTGTACCGAACATAAATTTCTAATATTTCAGTTCTGATTTTTCAGTTTTCTTTTGTTTTTTGAAATAAAAGAGAAACGCCCGATCTCTCTATATTTAGCACAGTCCAAAGTTAAATGACCTAGCGCATTAAATTCATTAAAATGGCCCCAGTCAACCTTTTTTTTATTTGAAGTACATATAAACTCATTAGTGAATTAAATGCAATACTATCAACTCTCATGCATTTTAAAAACCTATTAGGTCGGTGGGGATTCAAAAAGGTATTGATAGCGTTAATGAACACTTAAATTGTTTTTATAGTGTTGTTAGGTCGATAAGTGGGGTCCTATACATTTTCACTCAGTTTGTTTTTAGTAACTCGGACATTCCTCTTCATAGAAATGCCCACGGTTTTACTCAAGAAAAAAAAAAATTTAGTAACTGGCTACCCATAGTATTTTAATTTCTCTGAAGGCAATCTATTAATATTAGGCCTAGGACCAACAAAAAAAATTCTGGGCCCTATGTATTGAATTAGTTTTTGTTAGATTATATGATACAGCACTATCATGGATCATTCAATCAAGGACCACCAAATGAACGATTGTTGATGATTTACAATTTTTATGGATAATTAGGATTAGTTAATATTTTCTATATTTAGATATATTCAGATATGTTTTGTATTTTTAATTCAGTCCTACTACACAAGCTCCACTATTTAGACCTCATTCACAAGTACCATGAGATGTCATTTTCTCATTGGTTGCTTATTTGACTTTTAAAAAAGGTTATGAAGCAAAATACAATATTACCCTCATTTAAAACCCACTATTTTCTCCCTCATTAAATCCATCTCCGCATTTTTCAAAAAACATATCAACATAGTCAATTCATTTAAAAAAAAACCTATTTTTTTATAAACAAAAAAAATAAAAATAATTAATTACATTTATGAAAACAGAATTCAAATCATCTAGAGTTTCTTAAAAAAAAGTGAAAAACAAAATCATTTAAAAAACTCATTTCATCCAAAACACCAAAAAAGACAAAATTTTTGTTTGCGGCCTCTCATTCAACTAGAAAACGATGGCGATAAGGAATAATCAACGTTTTTAACACTTTTGTTAATTTGTAATTTTTCGATTTTTTTTCAAACAAAGTATTTGTGATTGATGGAATTTTTTTTCAATAAATGCATAAATAAAACATAAATCATAGTATAAAATTACACTTCGGAATAAAATTCAGTTACATTTATAAAATGTAACTTAATTTTAACAATAAATTGCAAATGTAACTGACTTTGTTTATATAAAGCAGTTAAAAGCTAGCTACATTTCATAATGTAACTGACTTCTAGATATAATTGTTAAATTTAAAGATCAAATGTCTCAGATTTAAGGCTATCAAATTTAACATCTAGCATCAAATTCAATAACAAAATTGTAACAAATGCAAAATAAATAAAAAAATGAAAAGCCGCACCTGAATCAACAAACATTGGAAACGACATTCGATCGTTCGATGTGTTCCGAAAAACAAATCAATGTTTGAAAAAAATTCGATCGATCTAACCGGAGGTTGAAAAGTCCTTGAAAAATAAATCAATGTTTGAAAAACCTTCAGTCATCCGGAAAAAAATTAATGCTTGAAAAGCTTTCAGTTCTCCAAAAAAACAAATTAATGCTTAAAAAAAGTCCAAAGCAACCTTTAGATCTTGTTCTATGTGTTCTTAAAAAAATATTGTCAAAAAGAGTTATCGAATTTAACATTTAACATCAAATTCAATAATAAAAAATTGTAACAAATGAAAAACAAGGAATCTGATCTAAATACAAATTTTATTTTAAATGGAGAAGAAAAAGAAGCCATAGATGGATAAACAAACATATTATGATTATTTTTAATCTTATAGAGCAAAAGAGAGAATAATATTAATTACCATAAATTATGGGATTTGATCCTCCTAACAATTTCAAAAAAATATGACACATCGGCCATTGTAACCAACTCCTTGATTATGAGGAATTATTGAAAAAGACAGAAATGAAAAATTAGATATTAACACTTGTGCCACCTCATGAGGCTTATATGAGGCTTGTAAAATGGGGCATGTGAATCATTATTGTTTTTATTTAGGATTCAGTTAAGATTAGGTGATTTGAGAGATTTTTTTGTTGAGATCCTAGTTTATTAAGATTCTCTATTGTCTTTGTTAGGAGAATAGATTTTTGAAAATTTGATATTATTATCTTCATTAAAATTCTCATATTGTCTTTATTGTTTTGATAAAATAGCAGATTCATAGAAGTCCATCATTTCTGTTATTCTTATGAATCAATGGATACGTTGAAGCCCATCGTCCTGGCATTCTTCGTGAAGAATGTCGTTGGAGCTTGCAGATCTTGCATCTTCAATCGAATTCGCACATCATTATATGTGTGAAGTCATTACATATATCATGTATTATCCGTGTAACTCTTATATAACTGTATATATAAAGGACTTATACCCCAAGATGAATATAAGGATTCTTATTATTTCATTATCTGATTTTAACATGTTATCAGAGTCGCTCTAAATATTTTCTCATCGGAATTGTTCACATTGTGGCACCGCACACCTTTGCACATCTTCTCATGGCTTCGACCGTCTCTACACCCTCCGTGCAGCCACCTCTACCTCCCCGCGTGGCTCCTCCTCGTAGCCCTGCACACCCCCACGCATCTCCCGGCAGCATTGACCGCTTCCTCGCAGCCTCTATGCCACACTGCTTCGAGCTCTCTACACACTGCCCACTGTTCCCACATCGTTGTCTCACCGAGCCGCATCGAGCCCTTGCCCGTCGCGTCGTGTCCCTGCCACTGTTGTGCAGCTCGCGTCCTGCCACTTTCGTTGTAGGCGCATGTGCCGCACATGCTGCCCTCTGTCCGTTGCGCCCTCACTCAAGCATCGCTTTGCCCGCTGCGCCCGTGTGCTTGACTTGCAAATCCGTTCAAGATTCTCGACGCGCTATCCCTGGTATCGCATGCACGCCCGCGTGCTAGACGCGCAAGTACGTCTGTGATCCTCGGCATGCTGTCCCCGGGAACCGTGTGCGCGCTCGTGTGCCTAGACGCGCAAACACGTTCGTGATCCTTGCCGATTCGCGCCGTGTCGCTACCAACGCACGCTCGCGCGCTTTGCCAGTGCGCCCATGCGGTTCGCCAGCACGCGGTCCCGAGATTCTCGAGATCATGTCGGCGCACACTCACGCGTTTTGCCAGCGCGTCCTAGATCCTACGCTCGAACAGCGCCTGGATTTCCTGGGCCTCTGTCCGTGTGCGCCGGAGACCGCCCCAGCCAGCACCCACGTGCACCCATGTCGGCCCTGGCCAGCTCCTGGCCGCCACGGCTAGTCACCTCCAGCCAATCTTCGACCATCTCTGGCCTCTTCTGGCCGCACTTCGGATAAGTTATAATAATTTTATTTGAAAATGTTTTAAGATATATTATAATTCATACAACTCATTTAATTATTTTGTTTTAAAATAATTCGAATTAAAGTTATTCCAAATTATTCTATTCAAAGAATATGTAGGCTCCCTGTCAAATCAATTGTCATCACTTTTAATAATCACATGTCAAATTAATTGTCATTATTTTTTCACCTTTTATAAATCTTTATCCACACTTTATTCACATTTTACCCATATAATAAAAAATTTATTGTTACATTTCCCAACGAAAATAATTTAAAACACAATCAAACACAAAATCACTTTATCCTTATTTATACTCACTTATGTCAAATAACTGTATACCCAATGATAAATCTTATTATGTATCCAAATAGGGGCTAAGCTTTCATTTGGTATGGGGATAGATCCAAATATATAAATAGTTATATGGGGATAGATACAAAAAAAAATTAGATGACTTTTTGTTTAGTTCTTATTTATTTCTCAGTTTTGATATAATTTTTTGTCTTTTGCGCTTGTCTAATTAAAATATATAGGTATAGATTTGTATGTATGTATAAATAGAAATAAATTTATTAGTGATTATTTAAAATTATCAAAGCATAATTATTATAATTATCCATACTAGACAAAATATGTTTTTTTTTATAGAAAAAAAAAATACAGTTTCATTCGTTCATTCTAATCTGAGCATTGTCACTACATTATACCCAAATCTGTACCAAACCTTGCATTCTCCTATCCTATAATCCAGTTTCTTTGTCAGAAGCGAATAATCATTATTTTTCATTTGAATGAAGCAGATTTAAGTCTCCTTTTCTTTTACATTTTGATGTTGCTCCCTCAACTTTGATACATGGTCTATAGGTTGATTAAAATGGTCCCAGTCAAACATTACAAAAAGATCAGACAGCTAATCCAGCAGTCTATGTTAAGGGGGCCTAATTAAGCAACCAGCCTTGGTCGCCTAGGACCAGGGTTGTCTCTTCACGAAATCTAGAGTCTGAACATATACTAAGGGTGCGTTTAGAAACACAGTTTAAAAATTAACTTTTAACTTTTAACTCACGATTATTTAGGATGTAATGATTTAAACTACTTTGTAAAACACAGATTTTAAAACACAATCATTTGACAAAATACAATACTTTTGTTTTTTAAAAAACTAAAATCGTCAAAAAAAAAAATTTACCAAGCTGAGGCCTTGAACACATGGTGAGCTTAAAAAGACTTGGACTTAGAACTCCGGGCCTTTGTAAACCACCAGGTCAGTGGTCTAAAAGACAAAAGCATATCACATATACATGGTCAACAAAATCAAACTACACTAACAAATAAGGATTAGTGCCCATGGAAAAAACCTGTTTCACCATGTTACATGATGTTTTTTGTTTGATAATTTTATTTTTCATTTCTTGATCAAATCTGTGGTACATACCTCTGTTAACCTGTAAAGATACGCCTATGGAAAACGTGTATGACCATATTACATGATGTTGTCGGCCCTATCTATTATACATGGGTGTGGTTATTCCCACCACCCTGATTGTTAATCCCACCATGCAATATTATAAAAATACTTAGTTTTTCATTTTCATAAAATAGTATTAATCCCACCACCTAGTTGTCGAGCTAACTCCATCGGATTGACAGAGGGCCGTCGATAAAATATCATCGGGTTGACAGAGACTCTGTCGAGCTCATGTCATATTGTCGACAGGGGAGCCGTCGAGAAAACACTATAAGGTTGACAGTGGAGCCGTCGATAAAACACTATTAGGGTGACAATGGAACCGTCGAAAAAATGCTATCAAGTTGACAATGGAGCAGTCGAGAACACGCTATCATGTTAACAGTGGAGCCATCAATCAAAGCTCATGTTGACTTCAAGTTGCCACAAAAAACGTTGACCTTATAGATCGAGAAATCTCTATCGTGTTGACAAACAACGACAAAGCATTCCTTAAAGAACAATATCAGTAATTGAGGTATTCTTTCATTAGTATAAAAGAAAAAATGATTACTCATAAAGCTGTAAATGTATAAAATTTAGTGGTTATGAATGGTATTGAATCCTAAGTTTTATCTAATAAAATTTGGTGCATTCAAAAGGGAGACTGAAAAATATTATATCTAATCTATGCTTTTTAAAATTTGCATCCTTCTTAAGTTGGTTTAGGTAAGTAAAATTTAACAAAAAATGGAAGGACACATAATGCTAATAGTAAACCTTTTTAATTTAAATCCAAAACATTCAAAATAATATGAACAAAATAAATCTATTCTCAAATAAACATAAGAAAGCTCAGGTCATATATACAAAGGATTGTGTCCACTTCGTGTCAACAACGAACTGGGTGTGTATGTTCGACTTCAGCCATGTCGATCTAACCCAAAACTTTCCCTAGTCACGTTCTGTTGAATTCGACCCACCTATAGTCGGCTGGATGCTTAGTTGTTCGACTCCAATCTTGAAGAATTGTGTTATTTTTTCGACACTACCTTCGTCGAACTGGGTGTGTCTGCTTTTTTTCCAAGTAGTGATGGCATTCCATAGGTACATTATATCTAATCTGTACACAATTCATATACCATGCAATCTTGAAGCATTCATGTGTCAGTTGTTCATATACACATATCAACCTAAACATATCAAATACACATATACACATATTAGTTATTCATATACACATATCCCCTAATTTTAGTTATAAATGAGTTCCATAAGCTGAAAAGCATCAACCAAAATCTCAATTTGATTTTCCCATGCAACTAAAAATTTTTTGATTTACTGATCAAAAAAAAATTCTGATTTTCCATTCTACTAAAAATTTCTGATTCGATCCAGCTGTGGTCGACTGTTTTCAGTGTGTTCGACCCTCTCTGTGTTGAACTGATGACGGCAGATTCGACAATCTTCCCGTCGACCTGGATCTGTGAGGGTTTTTTTGCTCGAATTGACATCACAAAAATTCAAACAAACAAAAAACCCAATTCCGCTTATCAAATCCACAAATAAGAACACAATGCACAAAAATATGAACCTTATTTTAATCTAATCAACAGAATCTCACATCACCAAATACATTCCTGATCTGAAAAATCATTCAATAAGTCAAAAACACAAAATCATCCAATAAAAATAAATCAAACCAAATATAAAACAGCCAAGGTGAATCCGATGCTGCCATTCACTCCGCCTCTCCCCGGCCCCTTCGTCGGTACTCAGCCAAGGTGAATCACATGAGCAAGCACTGAATACCTAGTGATCCATGCCCTAATTGGGACTGATGACCTCTCCCTCGCCGTCAATGTCAGTGTGCTCATGGGGGATCACAGGGGCGACGATGGTGGCATGCTCACGACGGCCAGGAAAGAATCAGTAAGAACTGGATGTTAAAAAAAAAAAGAGGGGAGAAGGGGGAGAAGAGTGGTTGCTGTAAAAATGGGATGGTGGTGGGGTTGGTGTTCCATTTATGTTGTATTTAATAGGAGGTGGGATTGGTGTTAAAAGAAAATAGTAGGTGGGGGGTTTGTAAAGGTGGTGGGATTGATCAATTAGGTGGTGGGAGTAAATTCACCCATTATACATTGCTCTTGTTACCATGTTATGTGGTACATGGGGATCAAACCTGATGTGATCTCCTGTCAATGAAAAGAGAGGAATCTTTTTGTGACATCCTATCCTATAAAGATTTGGGTTGAAAACTTGAAATATATGGTACTAAACACTCCGGTTCGGCTGCGTTCATATTTCAATCGGCATGCCGATTAAGTCTCCTCGAAGGACTAGTTTATATATATATATATACACGACCGCGATGAAGTGCGGCGGCCGCACGGTGCGGTAGCCGTCCGATCGCGGATCCATCATATCCAACGGTCGACGTGAATCACACCCGACCGTCCGATGCGATGGACCCGTGATCGACGGCCCGTGGTCGACGCCGCACCTAATCGGCCCTCATATACGCCGCACCTAATCGGCCCTCATATATATATATACACACACATTTTAATTTAAAATACATTTATTTACCAAAGAAATTACGCGCAAGCGTGAATCTGTTTGATATTTTTTAACCTAATATATATTAGTTAAACCTAAGTATGTATTAAGTTAGGACATGGTAAAGACCGAAAAATTTAGTATTAAAATTATTGTGTGTATCATCACACATCAATTAATAATGGTTGTTATCGTGTATATATATAGTTTTACATGCTAATCAGATACATCATTCATTAGATGAAGAACATGATTTTTAAAAATAAAAATAAAATAAAACATGAATGATATGATAGTAAAAGAAATATATTAGATGTGAGACGAGATGTGATCTGGTCAGTATTAGATCTACTAATATTGACATAAAACCTCACATGCTTAACATGTAAGGTAACACATGTCACTCACTCATTGGATACTGACATAAATTGATTGGATCTCATTTTATAATTGTCCTAATAATATATGTTAATAAAATGTTCTTCATTTTCTTCTTAAACTTATGGTGAAAAGGTCGTTTAACAGGAAGATGACTAGAATGATCATACGGAATAATTTTTCTTATATAAAACTTTGTATTTTATTAGATAAATAAATGATTTTTTAGGTTTTTTGAAAAGTTGTATTTAATTCTCTCAGTTAACACTTCTTCCTTTTTTCTCTCTTTTTTGGTAAAAGTTCATATGCATTAAAATAAATCAAACATACAAGATTGTAAAAAGAATTATAAATAAATGTGTCTAACCTCACTCTTTTTAACAAAAGAAAATGACAAGTACAAATAAAGTTGTTTTGCATTATAAATTTAGTGTGTTTTTATCATTGAAGTGAATTCCTTGTCCTACATTTGCATTGCTTTAAAAGACAACTAAATTAGTATTAATTGCGGGGTTTTTTTAGAAGACGATAGACAATCAGTCTTCAAAATTTACAGATTATAAAGGGATGTTTAATACAAAAGCAAAAAAGCAAAACGCGAAAAGGAAAATAAAAAAACAAAACCAAGGAAAGAGCTTCTCGATATAAGAGAACTCTACCACAAAAGTTATCAGGGCCTTCCACTAATTATTCTTGAATCTGACCCAGTCTTGAATGAGCTAATTTATAATCAAAATTAATTGTTGTGTTCTGGTATTTATATGAAAAAATAATGAAGGAATCGCTTTTGTGATATAATTAATTTTTCCTCATGAACATATATAAATCTCTTCAACAACGTATAAATCTCCTAAACAATGTTTGGAAATAAGTTTAGACAGTTTTTAGAAATTCAACTTTTACATAAATCATGCATAATCCAAATTTATGTCCCCACTAGTTTCGATTTTTGACGAAATGAAAAACAATTTTAGTTGAATTTTTTCAGGAAATTTAAAAAAAAAGGAGTAAGTGCGCTTTCTAGTAGGTTGTTTTTAAAAGCGGCATTAAAACAAATTCATTTTTTTATAAATACATCCTTAATTTAAATTTAATCTACAAAAATCCATTTTCTGAGTCCAAATGATTCTAACCTCCATTTCTTTTTGTGTTTTTCCTTTTATTCGGGTCTCCTCGTAAATCATACAAGGATAAATGTAACAAAATTACAGAGATAGTTAGATTGTTTTCTAGATATATTTATCTTTACCAGAGAAAATACAGGACAAAATTTTACAACCATGCTCCACATAGAATCTGTGTGGAAATTATTTTTCCCCGTGAAGGACAAAACTTGTTTTCCAAAGAGAGAATCACAGGAGACTGATGCTCAGAATCAGTGTCAAAATTTCACAAGGCACCATTTGATTGAATGATTGAACAACTTTTGTATTTATAAGAAGCTGTTTTTGTAATCGTACAGCTAAACAGTTTTATTATAACAATTTCCTACAAATAAATTTCAGATAAATAATACTTAAAAGCTAGGATTTTCAAAAGCTAAGTGATAAACTTTCCTGCAGAATTAGTTTTAAAACTCAGATTCCTACAACCAAACTTGCCTTGATACATGTGGAAGTGACAAAAAGATGAAAGCCACACCAAGAGATTGCTTGACATAAAAAGAAAAAAAATAAAAATAAAGTCGCACTGAGATGACCACATAGAACATCCTCTGAAGGGGGGGAGGGGGTCCATGAAATCTCTCAAAACGATCTCTGCAAACGTCATTGCAGATCTCCCAACACCAACTCAATCACATGCTTGGCATCTTTCACAATCTTTGGACCATCTCCAACATAAAAATAAATAAATTGGTTTGCCCTTTGTTTTAGACATCTGTACGTGCATTTTATTTGCATGGAATGCTCTCATGAATGCATCACTAATGTGCATTATGAAGCACTGGCCAGTTGTTTTAATGTGGGATGGTTTTTTTTATTTTTTGGGAACAACTGGTATTCAGGTCTAACTGTTTTGGACGATCTAATAATGGTAAATTAAGGTTATATAAATTGGGTGACATTGACATTTACTGCTGACCAATGGGTGAGAGTGGCACCTAAAATTTGAGCCTGATTAGTTGCCGGCCTAGATTTTATAGTATCTTTTCATGTACATATATTATAACATTTATGCATTATGTTATTTTTTTCACTTTCAAGCCCTGGTTACATGATCTCAGTATTGAAATTCCAGTTTTGATAATAGATAGATTTTTACTCTGGAAACAAGTGGTTCAATTTCAATGGTATTCTAATTAACATATATATATTATTTGATATTTGTAGTGAGCTTAAAGTAAAAGTTTAGCTTTCCCACCCCAAAATTGAGTTCTGGCTGTAAATGATTTTTTTATCTATGTGAAATGTAATTAAACCACAAATGTTATCACCCCCCAAAACACACAAACAAAATACGCGCACACACTTTCAAATCATATTTTTATTTCCATAGTCTTCAAATGAGAAGAGAAACAGTTCACACGTGCATGGGAGTGATTAACAAAGTACTGTTCCAGGACCACTAACAGATTTAGATCAAAAGATTGATACCTCAAGTACAAATTGGATTGTCTGGCTGATCCTTAATTTACAATAGACTATCATAGCATCTTCAAAAAAATTTTATTACCCCAAAAGCTGAATCAAAGAAAGATTACACTCAGATCTACCCATTGGGGACCAATGAAACACAAATCTTTCCCACTTACAGATCATAATTTACAAGTTGTGAGTTGTCGGTCACGTGATCGGATGTCGGAAGAACAAGAGGATGACAAAGATTACTTACAGACATACAAGACAATGACAGGGGCAGCTGCAACAGTAGCAGATTTGGAAGTTAAATAGGATTGGAATGAACTCAGACCATGTAAGTTTCCAAAGTGCAAATTCAAGGTGAAGAGTAATTAACATTTACATCTTTTGTGACAATGCTGTGATTTCTGTCTGAGAGGGGCCACTGCATTCAATGTGAAGGATCCACTGAACCTAATTCTCATCTTGACAGATGAGTGCTCTAATTTTTGAAATAAAGGTAGGCCTTAAGATGAAGAGAATGCCTAAAAGTGAAGAGAATGCCTAAAAGTTACAAACATAAGACATAAAAAGGAAAACCTGGCCATGTCTCAGTAGAAGATAATTCTTCCAAGATCACAGCCCCCTACAAATGAACACCGACACTATTCCTCAAATAATAATTGTCACCCATGTACAACCACCATACTCACCCCCGGACAAAATCTCCCCCAATCCTTGATGAACCATAAAATGTAATGATAGAATTTGTGCATTAAAGAGTCTTAACAATCAAGTTAGGTGATCACAATGAGTTGGACTTTCGTGGAAACCACCTAGTTTAAATCTTGGAAAAATCTTCATCTATGTGAAAAATATCAAGAGGGCAGATCAGGAGAGATTATAAATTCATCATCACCAATGGCACAAAAAAGTTTCAGCAGCTATTCTCTCCCTCTCAGTCTAGATAACCATATGTCAAGTGGTTTCAGAGATCTCCAGCTCTAGTATCATACATTCCACACAGATTCAAGACATGTCACAATAGTTTTGGTGATTTCAGAACGCAGATGTAAGAAGTATGGAGTGTCGTTGCATTAAAACTCATCTCCAACAGTCTCAACTGGCTTCATATAAAAAAAACAAAAAAAAACAGATCAATGATTCATTGGTGTCTAACATCATTCTTTTGTAGTCTTCTTTTACCTAGAGTTTCTAAACCTTCTATTTCAAAGTCCTTGTATAAAGTGTCTCTACCCGAGTTTTCCAAGCTTCTGTTTCAGGGTCCTATTGTTAGGTGCTAACCTGCTAATGACTAATTTTTAAATAAAATAAATCAAAGTTCACAGATAGGTTGAATATGAAGATCAAATAACTGAACTTATTAAGGAAAATGAAAACGAGCAGCTCTCAAGCATGACTACATATAACTCATAGCAAGATGGCTGCACATCACTTTTTTCCTACTGAATATTCTCAAACAACTACCACAACGGTATATAGTGAAGAAAGAAACAATATTCATATAATGATAGGACAACATTTTGGGAGACAGACAAGTCAATTTAAGGCTCAAAACTGCCCCTCCCTAGGGCTTTTCCTGCATACCCGGGTAACAGATAAACACTACCACATTCTGGGAAAGGAAGAAATGGGATGAAGCAGAAAAGAAAGCAACAAATAGATGGGCAGATTTCCTTTGAACTAGTCTGTTGAGAGGATCACAACCCATTTACAATAAATCCTAATCCAAATGACCTTTATACAATCCTCCTCTGTTTTATTTGCTTCATCCTCAATTATAAGTGATTAGCAATTGTAAGAGTGACCCAATGAATAAATAAGAAAACAAGGATAAATTGCTAAGAGAATCAAAACACACACACAAAAAAAAATCAAACCTTGTATACCCTATGCTTGGCTATCTTCTCTACCTCTGCGGATGTCAAATGCTTTATGCCATTATCTCTCAACCACTTCTCCTTTCCATCACCTATTGCCTGTCTCAGATGCTTCTGCTCCATCTGTAACAATCTCAAACCCTCGTTCGACTTGGGGAAGAACCCTTCGGGTCTCAAACACCAACTCCTAAACACCCCAAACAAAACCTCCAGATTACCCCTAAATCTCTCTACACCTCCATCATAAAAATTTGCATTGCTCATCAGAACACCAGCAAAGATCAACTGATCCACCGCATTCGCCAGACTCCTCCAAAGCCCAACAAAGTCCACTTCATTTAGATCCCCTTCCAATTTCGAGATCTTTCCTTGTAGATAATCCAACACACTGATGAAAGTTTGTGATACAACCGAGACTTCCTCGGCCTTGTCCTGCCACTGCTTCTTGTTCTTAAAATAATCCCGACAGCGGGCATCGAATCCCCTCAAAATGACTGTTGATATCTTCTCAAGCCACTCTGTTCGAAACCCCTTCATCTTGAGAATTTCCTCCTCAAATATACTCTCACTTGATCCAATTTCAGATTTACGTGTCTCGCACAAAGCCATCTCGATGAAGAAAACATCTTCACTCCACTCCTTCAAAACAGACTCAAAGTACCGAGTGGCATTAACACAGTTGGCAACCTTGATCAAGGCATCATCATCTGCCAGAGCAGTCAAACCTTCTGCTTCTTGACACCTCCGAAGCTGGCAATCAAGAAATTCTTTCACAATGGGTGCCCCCACCAGTCTTATAAACCTCGCCCTAAGTGGGACACTTGGCAAGGGTCGGCAGCGATCAATCACTGCTGACAGATGGCGGAGAACAGCACCTGAAACTGCTGGGGACCTGCAATCATCATACCCTAACAGAGCTGCTCCCTGTATCTTTGTACTCCAGTTTTTCTCATCCTCGATCTCTGGTTTCAACCTCATCAGCACATCATCAAGCTCTATTTCCATCCAAATCTCAAACCAGTCTGGGCGGTCACAGAAAACAGACATGGATGAGATCCTTTGTAAATTATCATCTTCCTCTATGGATATCAAGAGTCCAGAGTTTGTGATCAGTGACAGTATTCTTTTATCAAATGCTATCAACGAGTCAATAAGATGAAGCCAAGAGATTCGGGCTGACGATCGAATGCCAGTGGAGCTGTCCTCCTCAAGATGGCCAACATAAACTGGGAAGATCTCTTTGGCCAAATAAGTTGAAAGTGATGTCACCATGGATGAAACCCACTCTTCTCTGCAACTGTAACCAGAGAGTCTGGCCTTATCAACCAATGGCTGCAGTATCTCATCCATGGAGTCAATGAAATCTCTGGTTATCTTATAAATTAGAGTGAAAATAAGCTCAGGCTTGTCAACCCACTTTGAGAAATGGCGTTGGGAAGCCACATAAATCGGATTCACAAGCTCCTCAATTGCCCAAAGAGGTTGGCGTAGGGCAATTTCTAAATTATGTCCCTCAAGCTGTCGGGATTTTCTTTGCCTCTGCAGTTCCTGCAAGTTGCAGAGAGCAAGGAAATTCTCACAATATTGAGTTTTATGATCTCCTTTCATTGTGAGAAGAGGATTGGCAAGCGCTGGTGAGTTTCCCACATTTGAATTTACAGAACCCGAACCTAAGAGCGGTGGTGGCCATCCAAAGGATGTAAGAAGAGCTCGATGATCAGCAATTGCCTGGGGTCTTAGAACAGCTAAAGCTCTATCAACTCTGTGATCAACAGCTGAGAGAAGATGCATCCACTGGGGTCGTGATATTTTTATACAAGTTAAGATATCTTCAATCTGTTTGAGAAATTTGATGGCAATAAGTCGTGTTTCCTGCATTTTAAGATTAACATATAAATCGATCTATAGGAACTGTACCACTGTTAGAAAGATGCCACAAAAATATTAGTGCTGCCCTGGTTCTAAATTTTGCAGTAAGAGAACAAAGGCTTGCCGATATGATTTTAATTTAGGACCAGCAATTATTGCATAAAAGAGCTTATTACTTCTGAATTTGCCGCCAATGGAAGCTGTTTAAATTTTCCAGTCACAGAAGTAGACACTGCATCTTCAACATCGCCAATCAGACTGTCAAGCTTTAATGCAGTCTCTGCATTATGTAGCAATTTTTTTTTCGTGTTACACAATGTAAGCGAAAAGGGGAAAAAAATAATAAAAAGAGGCCAAAAGCCCAATTCAATGATATAGGAGAAAGATAAATTTAAAAAATTAAAGCAGGCAAAGAATCACTCGCTGAAGAGATTATTCTACTGACAGTAAAGAAATAACTTTTTTATGGAGTATGTAGTCGGAATAAAAATTGCCTATTTGCCTTCCTTCCACCATTCATTTCTAATAACATGTTCTTAAAATTAAGGGATGAGCAACTTTTAATGGACGCACACATGTGAAACCTGCACAATTCTTTCTGACAAGCATATGAATAAAATATTGATCTAAAGATCTGAAATGCACATTTAAAATGTTTTTCGCATGGAAAATCTTCATTAATTTCAGATTCCCAAGTAACTTAAAGTTTATTTACAAATTTACTTGAAAAGGATCTGTTCTATATGCTTGCACAACTATCCTGTTTACTGTATTTTCTGCATCATTATACCTTCTTTCTACTTATAGTGCTGCCTACTAAGCTTAAAATGATCGATCCACCAACTTCCCCAAGAATATGACACCTTGGTCCAGAATTTACAGTCAAGAATCTTGCGCAAATATCAATTTAACTGGATTTACAAGGTTTTTTGTTATCAAAGCACCAGTTGGTCCAGAATTTACAGTCAAGGTATAGAGAAACTTTAAATCAAATAAATATGTTGGCATTTATGCAATGGATAAAATTAAAGCATTCAGACATCCATACCATATGAAATATATTAAAAAAAAGACATACTACACCTTCAAAAGTGATATATTCAGGAAATTTACTCAGCTTGTGAATCATATAAAAGGTACTGCACTGCAGTGGTACAATATCTGATTGGTTCAACATTTCTTTTGAGTGATTGGTTAAAATTTTGCACTGGATGACTTTTAAGTGGTCAGTGAAAGCTGAAGCTCTGCTACATTCACTGAAAGGCTACAAATAATCTATTTACTTGAACTATATAAATCTGCTTGCAACCTTTGATTTCCAGATAAATTGAAAATTGGATAATGAAATATGCACTGAGAGCCTCCACTTATAACTTCCAACATATGACCCTGTTAAACAAATCCATACCATATACTCAAATGTTACATTCTCCAAGTACCATGAAGAGCAAAAGATTGACAGAATTACCCTAACTTGTACACTGAAAGATACAAAAAATGGATGTTCAAGAATCACTCTAAGTTTCTCAACTATAACCATGCCACATATTGCAGAACTATTTGCATCAGAAAAGAGAGCTATTTTTTTATTTTATAATTTTGAATTGATAGGTAAAATGTTATACTATACGACAATATATTCCAAAGTAGCTTTTGAATTATCTATGTTGATTTTGCAACATATGCCACCTCAAGGTTTTTTAGTGAGGTGCACAATCAATCAATATGCATTCATGAATATAGTAAAGGCTAAACTGGGGCATATCTATATCTATAGATTTATGTGTCAGCAGGAACATTTGCACGCATGACTCATACTCACCCACCCACATGCTTGGTCACAATACTGGCTAATGTGCACAGATGCACTAATACAGAGACTAATATGCACACATACCTATACCATTTTTTGAAAACCCTACTGGACCATCGGTCATCAACTGGAAGAATGTCCAGTTGGACTCCAACTCAACCAAATAACCAGATTGACCTGGCTCAACTGGATTCATTCATTCAGAAATTTTGGGGCTCAACATTAAATAAAAGTAAAATTGACTCTACCAAGCACCTCTTATGTTTAAAACCTGGAATGCTTAGGTAAACAAGGAAATCCAGATGATTAAAAACCTGTTAATCAAATATCGGAACATTAAAGATTTCTTCTTTCCTTGGTATAATGTAGAATATCAGGTTTGAATGGTGCAACCAATATCCTTGTCAACCCAAACTGCTCATAAGGTTCTTTATGATATGTGCCTTTAAAAAAAAATCAAACTTATACAACTCAAGATTCCGGTTGAACACAGTCCAGCCACCATGCTCGACCAAACCATTGCTTATGATTCATGCATGCACATTATTGGTGTGTACCTAGAAAACAATGCCCATTACACCCACATAGCAAGTTCCAATTACTGTTACTTGCCATTCCTGAATGTTCATGTCCCCTTGATGATACAAGGTTGATGAATTTAAGGGTTTGCTCTTTCATGCATCAAGGCAAAATTTTTCAATATTAGGTATATAACAATCAAAATGAATGTTTCATACATCAATATGTTTTTCATAACCCAAGATACAAATTTAAATGAAAACACAATATTTTGATTAGACCTTCACAAGAACTTCTAGATATAATAAATATAGGGTTAAAGATATCTACGTCCCTGCAAACATGGATAATCCCATATAAGTCCCTACCAATGTAAGGCAGACGTACAAGTCCCTAAAAATTCATAAAGACCCAATCATCATCCATAGTTAAATTTCTACGGAATATTCTTAGAATATTCCACCACACCCCTACGTAAATTGTATAGACATTACAGTTCCTATAAACAATTATAAAGACAAAGTAGACTAGGAAAAAACCAATTGTCATTGTAGAATTTTTAAATTTCTTAACTCCCAAAGAGATTTATTGGGAGGGGTAAAAAAAAATAGGGGCAATTTATTTATTTCATGGTATAGGTTAGAGTTAACTAAGGTAAGTTGTGTTAGGGTTAACCTTTATTGCCAGCAGAGATGTATATAGATTTTTATGAGTTTTTAAAAACTCGTATGTCTGCCTCAACTTTGACAAGGACTTATACGGGATTACCTATGTTTACAGGGACATAGATGTCTTTAAGCCATAAATCTATTTTGAAAAGTGAACACATTTTCTATTTTTCCTCTTCAACAAAAATAGTCCTTCTTTCAGCCATCAATAAACAAGGATCTCCTCCTAGAACTGCAATATATCGAAAAGGCCTTATGGTGTTTAGAGGGATAATTTTCCTCCAAAAAATGTAGATATGTAAATATATATTAATGAAAACTCGTGTGATGCATAGTATAAATTATGAATTTGTGAATAATTACAGGTTATATGTCCAATATATTCTCTTCTTTTTTTGAAGAGTTGTAGCCCCAATTGTACTAATTAGCTAACATCCAAAAAACAAACAGGCAAGGGGAGACAAAGTGTCTTCCCCTAATATTTTCCCTAAAAAACCCTATTAGTAAAGTTGTCCCAACTTTCTCACTACAACAAAGGCCCACCCCTATTTAGGCTTTCAATTGATGTCACCAGATTGTGTTCACTCCAAGCACAAAGGCTTTCCTGTTTCCATGAACCGGATGCCCAAGAAATTACATGAGGGATGAGTTGGCTGAACTTTCCCCTTAAAAATCTACCATCTCCTCAACCCCCCAATATATGTACACACACAAAATCAATCTCATCCATTGTTTCTAGCTGAAGATAAACCTAGTAATGAGTGGTCGGTGGCTTCAACTTCTACATCACACACATCATTGCATGCCCACTTATTACTATTTTCTTTGAACTGAATTTTTTTTTACCATCCACATAAAATTTACCAAAAACAAAACAATACCTTATTCCCCATCTATTGTGCTCAATCCATATAATCATAGGAAATTGCTTCCTATCACTGGTTCTCAAACCGATGTGAACTGACATATTGAATTGTGATGAATTCTAAAAGCCTTGGTGGCAAGCAGGAAAAGGGCACGCGCGATGGGTGGCGCTAACCGGAAAATAGGAAAACCTACCTTATTGGTTATGTAGTACAGGCTCATACTGCAAGGGGGGCAATTTTGTGACAATTGGAACGAATATAAAGAATGAACAAAGGCTAATATAACACCTGCATTCATCCCTGCGTTATTCATCCTTCTATTACAACCCTCTTAAAAATTTCATGGATCGTTGTGTAACAAAACATCTTTAGATTCAAATGCATAATGTAATCAATGAGAGGAATGAGCCAATCTAAGGAATCTATGGATGCGGCAAATCGCATTCTACATATTACCCAAAGGAAGAAAGATTCTCAGAGAAAGTGATATCAAGAACGTCACTGCTAGTGCCAGGTAAACAACGATAATTCCCTAACCGTGACATACAGCTGCAGCAATGCCAATGCTACTCTTCTAGCATATGATACTTAAGTTGATTATATTAATGAACACAACAAATACATACTTCATCTTTCTGTCCATTGTTTGACTGACAAACAATATTTTGGGAGGTAGGCAACTCAATGGATGGTCAAGAAAAAGAAAAAACAATCTTTCTTGACAGAAAGGGTAGAATGTCCACCAAAATTCAGATATCACAATTTAAAAACAAATCACAGTTTTTACAACAGATTTTAATCGGAAAATAATATTTAATAGATATATATACATAATAATTAACTCACCTGCGTAAGATCGGACGGTTTCCACTCTTGCGACTTCCTTGGCGAGGGCGAGTATCTGCTCCCTCCTCTCCGTCCTCTCGACTCCAGTTCCATCTAAAACATCACAAACAAAACAAACAATCAAATTATATACCTAAGCCACTATTCGCAGACGCGATCCCAAAGTAAGTGAAAGTAAAGAATACCGAGAAAAGTCCCTGAATCGCGGACCGTCGATCGGAGGTTGATCAGATCGGCCCGAATTCCTTCGAACAAACCGCCGATCCGCTCGGAATGCGAAGCATAGGCGTCCACGGCGGACGTGAGCCTCCCATGGAGCCCTTGAAGATCACTTTCAAGGTCGAAGCACTGGTTCCGAAGCTCCGAAGCGAGATTAGGTGACTCGGAGAGGTCCTCCTTCGTACGGAACCTCACGTCGAGGAAGGAGAGGAGGGAGGGGGAGAGGTCCGTCGATCGGGGGAGGTGGACGGCGAGATCCATCTTCAGTCCATCGGAATTGACGGTCGGGATTCTACGAGTGGGAAACCCTAGAAAAAGACCGTTTTTCGCGGGAGAGACGAGACCAGGCTATAGAGAGAGTGACCGAACCCGAACTGAAACGAGCCAGCGAATCGGCGACGGGGATGAAGCGATAAGTGAGAAATCCAACGATGAGAGCCGTTAGATTGATGGGTCATCCAAAGAATGCCTCATGTTAGATGTACTAGTTGGATGGACAAGCTTCGGACGGCGAGCGTGTAATTGAATTATATAAGCTATTTTATATTATAATTAAAAGATAAATAAGAGTCCATATTATTATAAATAATTCTTATAAAATAAAAACAATGTTTGATAGTTGAAGTTTTATTATGTATTTGTGGAGGTAAAAATATGCATCGTGTTAAATAACGACACGTGTTACACGACTAGATTAAAGGTCTAGTCGGACAGTCTTGCATTTTGCGGGTGAATGCCACCCCGAGTAGATAAGACATGATCATATTAGAGATCTGATCGAATGATCTTACACCTCGCAAACGAATAGATAAGACACGACTAGACTAAAAGTCTGGTCGGAAAGTCTTTCATCTCGCAGATACACACACACACGAATACAACAGATGAATGACCTGGCCAAAGACCACAAGGAAGACTGATGAAACGGTCAAACGCCCATAATGCATGTAACTGTTAGGCAGACAATTAAGACCCACTATTTACAGAACGTGGGTGATTAATGACACGACGTGCTACATTAACACGTAGCGGTTTTCACAGAAATCGCCCACTAAGTGTTTAATGGGTAAATCGTTACAACGGCCAGATAGATAGTAGCAATGGCAATCTAGGCCAAGTGACCCTATAAAAAGGGAAGTAATCCAGGAGTTAAGGTATCTAACTTTTCTATATTCAAGCCACCAAATTAATGAGATTTGTCTTGAATTTCCTTACTGATATATCTTTTCATATGCCCTTTGACTGGCACCACACCAGTGTCTCCCTGATTCCCCTTTTTCGGTGCAGCATCCGTTTCTAAGAGGGCCTGAATTCGAGAAGAAAGGCTCCAAAGTCAATTGTTTAATTGAAGAGGAAAAATTATTTTTCATATATATTTTATATTTTTGAAACAAAAAATATATTATTGTATTTCATCATATACTTATTTTTCATATAACAGTTCTTTTTACAACTCGAAATACACCCTTATTTACCTCTTTAGTCATTTTAGAGCATCACCAATGGATATTGTGGGGATGAAATCAGGTTCTCCAGTCCTGGGCCAGATCGACGTAGGTCCATGCTTTTGATGTAGGTCCAAGATGATGTTGATGCTAACTCCTCTTCATGACGATCCGCAGCGAGCCTCTTTTGCTCGTCGTCCTCCTTCTTTGGCCTTCGAACATTTGAAACTCACACTAGTGTGGTGTCGGCTAACATCGCTCCGACGCTCAAGTCAGTGACTTCTCAATAAGAAGAATAAGAACTTAGAATTATTGAGTGTAAGTAAGGGAGAGAGTGAGTGCATGCATACCTTGAGAGGGAGATGAAGTCCCCCTTTTATACTATAGAAGAAGCGCGCCAAGCTTAGCCTAGTGGAGTGAGCGTATCATGAGATGAAATCTTCACGTGGCTCTTAGATCTGTGGACATGTGTCACCTAGGAATTGTCATTCTATAATCGATTTTCTGACATCTAATCCTTTTTCTATATCAGGGAATATTCCCTTGGTAAACCATTATTTTGCAAGGGCGGACGTATGGCCGACTTGTGTTCCAGTTCGGGTATTATGGTTTTGTCAAATCATATTTCAGGTCGGGCATCTTGTACTCTGCCGTCTTGACTTGGTTGGGTAGTGTTAAGTGTCCGTCCTTAGTAGGTCAGGAGTTAAATGTCCAACCTGCTGTGTATGTCCGACTTGACATGGTCAGGCAATATCATTTGCCCGACCTGACGGGGAAGATAGGTTTGTTTAAACCGTGGGGTAATTTGGGCCCATGAGCTTCCTCATCCTGGATTTCCTTCTAATCATGATGGGCTCATCCTCGCTTAATTCTTATACCTATGCAATCTTATTCCTTATTCTATTTTGTGATAAATTTGGTCTCCTACAGATATGTTAACTAAACAAGATGTTAAAGTGTCATATCAACATTTTAGACCTCAACTACACATTCATTTACTACATCTCTACTTAGTTGGTTGTTGTTGCTCTAATGGAATAGCTAAATAAACTAGCCAAAATAATAGTAGACCCCACCTCTCCACTCGCTTAACCCCCCAAATGTATTTTTTTAATTCTTTAAGGAGAACTATCAGGTGGGGCCAACATTTGGCTAGCTAAAACACTAGCCACAGTTAGTTTGAAAGATAATATCTGATACATGGGGTCCACATTTAGCTCCATTTTAACATCTCCATTGTAGCAACATGTTTACATGTTATGTAACAACATGACACTAACATGTTAATTAACTTATCCATTGGAAATACTCTTATGATGTATATACCTACATAGGTAAGATATACATTGTTAATATTTTTAACATTAATTAAAAATGAGTATATTAAATTCGAAAATATGCAATGTTTACTATTTAAAAAAAATAAAACATATGATAATTGCATTTGGGGTTGTATTTAGGATTGTACATAACATTAAGTGAATATTCACTCAAAGTTATATTAAAAACAAAACTAAAAAAGCATTTATTCATTTTCTTTCAAAGACATTAATTTTTGGAAAGTTTTAGACCCAATCATTTTTTCCAACCAAAACTTAGACCACAGAAAAAAAATCAACTATTACCTTCAACGAGAGTATACACAGTCGACCACATAATCTAATTTTCGACCACTACCCATTAAAAAAATTGATTATCGAACCCCCAAAAAATAATCTAATCAATCAATAAAAAAATACTACCATAATAAAAAAATTTAAAAATACTTATTTTCACATCTAAAGAAAAATTGATACATATAGATAAAAAAAATCAATAAAAAAGAAACAAAACAAATTTTAAATTCAAAAGCAGGACATCCATCAATAATTTTATGGGTTTACATAGGTCTGATTCTATTTGTAATTTTTGTATTTATTAATGTGACTAAAATATTTATATTTTATAATTTTATGGGTATCTTAATGATTTGAAAAATCTTTTGATGAAGTTTCATTAAATTTGAAGTTTAAGAAGTCATGTTCTGAGATTAAAGATCTACATTTAAATCTTGAAATCTGGATCAAGGACCTGTTTGTAACACAGATAGGGTCTAGTTGTGAAACTAGTAGAACCCGGGGATGGATCTGTAGAAAACCCAGGAAAAGACACAATTAGCCGTTTTTTGTTAGGGATCTGGTTATAAATATGAGAGACTTGTTTATAACACATATATGAGTTGTTTTGTAAAACTTATAGAACCTAGGGGTCCATATGAAAAATGCATGTTTGTCCTCATAAGAGTACTTTATGAGTTCAAATGATTAGACTAAAATATTTATTTATAATTTTATTGGTATCTTAATGATTAAAATTTGGATAAGATTTGAAGTTCGGTAAGTCATGTTTTGATACCACAGACCTTGTTATAAATATGAAAATCTAAATAAGGGGTGTCTTTATAACACAGATAGGGGTCTGATTGTGAAATTGGTAAAAACTGATGGCAGAACTTCAAATATCTCATAAAAGGATAAATTGATGGATTTTGCAGAGACTTGATCATAAATATCGAAGACCTTGGGGACCTATCCGCAAATAACCAAGGAAGTTGACAAAAATTGACTGATTTTTTCAGGGATCTAGTTATAAATATCATGGATCTGGGGCCAATCTGTAAATAACTCTGTTTGTCCTCATTGAGTAGGTAGGCCGAAAACTTTTGTCACTATTGTGTTGCTTTTAGGTATAGAGTATAGATAAATATTCAAGATTCGTATTCGAATCTTTTCATATGCATATCGGATGTCACATTTGACGCGGTAGTGTGAGGATGAGTCCAGAATATCTTCTTCACTATTATTTATTAGGATCTTGCTTGACTTATTATGGAAGACTACCATGTATCATCATGGAAATGAAATTTAAAATCTCAAAATCTCAAATATTTTAATATTTTTTTATTCTTTTAAAATTATAAACTAAATAATTATCATATATAATATTACTTAATACATGTTTAAGTATTATATCAATTGTAATGATAATAATAATAACATGTGATAAGTTAATTTTACTTATGTATCAAATTAATTTTGATGATATAAGTGATTCAAATGAGGTATAACGACGTGGAACGGGATTTGTCTTTTAGTCCTAAACTCATCCCATGTTTTTATTGGATTGGGACTTGGGATGAGTCGGGTTCAACATTCAAGGGACCAAATTTGTCTCAATGAGATCGGATTGGGGTAGGTTTTCTATTTACTTAATCCCATTGTCATTCCTAGTTTGTGGGCATTGCCAACCGTCTCATGTGATCCTTTGTTGGCCCAGATCCATACAGTGTCACCCAACCCTGTGTACCCAAAAAAAAAAGATCAAATACATCCAATTTATGTCTCTCTGCTTTGTCGAGCTCTCCTCCCCATCAACATCATTGTGTGCTCCTTCGTCCCCCATGCCCTCCACATTGTCGTGATTAAAAGCATAGTAACAAAGTTTATGTATGGTAAATATTCGGTAAGTGTTCTGTTCAATACGGTACATGTACATTAGTAAATCATACGAAATAAAAAAAATACAAAGATGATTCAAGCATTAGTATGTATTAGTGAATTTCATATGTATTATATTCGGTATAGTATGTTTTGTACAGATGTCTAATCGGAATACTTTAATGAATATTCAGAAGAAAAAAAGAGTTCTTTGTTATTATGTGAGAGATGAGAGTTTGTGTGTAAGATGTGTTTAATGATTTTTAACAATAGAGTATTTTTCCATCGGGTGATATGCCTTTGTTAGCAAAACTATGGGCATATATTTATTTCATAGAAGTTCAAAATAGACCATGTCTGAAAAGTAATGAGAATAAATAGATAAAAAACATATAAAGAAAAGAAAAACAAATACGAGATAGTATAAAGAAGAGGGAGAGGAGGATAGAAAAGGTTTCTACCACCTCGCATCCATGGCAATGCCCCACGGGCTGATCATCAATTTGAAGCCAATCGCCTTTGAATGCATATATTTTGCACATTCAAAATATATAAAAAAGACAGCTAGAATTAATGATTATGTTTTTAATAAGTCCATGAATAAAAGAACATGGAAATGTTATACACAATCTCCGTTTGTAGTCTCAAATACAATCCCCATCTATTTTGAATTTTGTAAAGATGGGATATATATGTAATTTTATAAAAAAATATAATATATATTTTTGTTAGAATATATATATATCATGTATTATTGTGTTACACGTGTATTGTTGTGTTACACGTGTATTAGGTCTTGTATATAAAGGATTTTAGTCCCTCTCTAATAAATTAGGTCTCATTATTATTTTTTCTTCTCTAAATCTAACATGGTATCAGAGCTTCTTTGAGATCTATTTATTTTATATCTTGAATCTTCTTCTTCCTTTGAGATTCAATTCGTAGTGCGTCGTCGTTGTCTCCGCACGCTATTGTTTTTCGTCGTCATCTTCGTCTTCATCCGTCAATATTTAATCGTGCAAGCCGCTGTAGCACCACTGCCGTGCCCCGTTGTCTTCGTCATCATACATCGACGTGTAATCGTGCGTGCCGCTATAGCACCATTGCCGTGCCCTCGCCGCGTGAAGATTCTGTCAAAATTTTGTGATTGCAAGTGATTCGATTTCATGCATTAATGTGAGATTGTCAATCAAATCCCACGTCACGCGTCAATCAAATCTCTGATCACGATCACGCGTTTCCGCGGAATCTTCTGAAGGCCCATTCACGCAAAGGCCGTCGGCAACCCGTCTCCGTCTCCGTCTGCCGTCTCAGGCCGCTTGTCGCCGTTGCCGGCCACCGTCTCTCATTTTTGACGTATTTTCTTTCTTCGGCTCCTGTGGGCTCATTCGAACTCCGAATATTGTTGTCTTAATCATGACGTTGATGAGCCCACCACCTTCGAATCGGACTTTTTCGGACTCATCGTTGAAGATCCCTCCTGTTATTTCTCAGGCTGTATATGAAGGCATTCTGGGTGCCGCCCCTCATTCGGTTTCCTCTCGTTCACTAACTTTTTGCGTCTACTGCAAGAAACCCGGTCATCTGATTGTCGATTGTTGGAAACTTCATCCGGAAAGACATGTTTTCTATGGCCATGGCCAACGTCGTTCCAATGCTGCTATCGCTACATCCACAACACCAGGTCAGCCTTCTTTGGATCAATTTGGACGGCTCATTCAGCGCATCGATCGGCTTCTACTTCAGCGCCTCGATCATCTTCTACTTCCACAGTCTCCGTCTGCTCCTTCTACTCATTCTGCCTTCTCTTCCACAACGGGTGCTTTTGTCTCTTGGATTTTTTATTCTGGTTCATCTCATCATATGACGCCTGATAGTTCTATACTTACTGCATGCTCACCCGCCCCTTCCCATTTACCTCCGATTCACACTGCTGATGGTTCCACCTTGGTCATCACACAGTGTGGTTCTATCACAACCACCTCTGATCCCACTGGTCGTCTCTCCCTTCCCTATGTATTGCATGCGTCGGATCTCTGCATGAATCTTATTTCTATTAGTCGCCTATGTGATTCTGGCTTGACAGTTTCTTTCACTTCCTCTGGTTGTTTTGTGCAGGATCCACGTTCGGGACAGAGGGTTGGCGTTGGTCGTAGGGTTGGTGGCTTATACTTCGTGGAATATCTCCATCTTCCAGTTCCAGATCCCTCTGTCTTCTGTGGTAGTGTTACCTCTCATACCGACTTGTGGCATAAAAGGTTAGGTCATGTCTCTGAGTCTCGTCTTAAAAACCTCTTTGACTCTGGTGTTTTAGGTTCTGCTTCTTTTTCTCCTTTATCTATTTGTGATGGCTGTAAACTGGCCAAACCAGTGGCCCTTCCTTTTAGTTCTAGTAATAGTCAATCCACCAATCCTTTTGAGTTAGTATATTCTGATATTTGGGTCCTGCTCCTAAGCAATCTATGAGTGGTTTCTCTTATTATATTACATTCGTTGATGATTATTCTCGATTTACTTGGGTGTATTTGCTACGTAATCGATCTGAGATTGCTCACATTTATGATGTCTTTACTACCATGATACACACTCAATTTCAGGCTCGCATTAAAAATTTTCGGTCTGATTGTGCTACAGAGTATGTTTCCTCTACCATGCGTTCTCTTCTTCAATCTCATGGTACTCTCTTTCAACAGTCTTGTCCTTACACTCATGAGCAAAATGGTATTGCTGAACGCAAACATCGTCACATTCTTGAAACGACTCGTGCTCTCTTAATCTCTTCTTCTGTTCCCAGCATTTCTGGGCTGAGGCAGTTCTTCTTTCTGTTCATCTCATTAATATCACTCCATCCACTGTTTTTTCTGGTATGTCTCCTCACGAGCGTCTTTATTCCTCTCGTCCTGATTACACTCGTCTACGTGTTTTTGGTTGTACATGCTATGTTCTTCTCCCTCCTCATACTCGCACCAAACTTTCTGCTCGGTCAGTTCGATGTGTCTTCTTAGGGATCAGTTTCGAGCACAAGGGTTATCGTTGTTATGATCCTGTGGGTCGTCGTTTTTGGATCGTTCGACATGTGTCATTTGTAGAGGATGTTCCCTATTTTTCTTCTACATCCACTGAGTCCAGTCCTGAGTCTACTTCTGTTCGGCCCTCTCCTCTTGAGTCCCTACCTCTTCCTTCCGTGTCTTTACCCTCTCCTAGTCCTCCTCCTATTGAGTCTTCTCTGATCGAGTGTGATCCTCCGACCTCCTCTCCCATTCCTCTTGCAGATACTTCTCTTGATGGTGTTTCGCCTTCCGCGCCTGACGCCCCTCTTTCGGATGTGGATCCTATTTACGTTACTCGCTATCCTCAGCGCGAACGTCGTCCACCTACCCGCTTTAGTTTTGATGATGGATCCCCTGATCGGTTTGGTTTTGCCTCAGTGAGCTCTTATTCTCCACAACTTCAGGCCTTTCTTGCAGCTATTCATGCTTATCGGGAGCCACGGTCCTACCAAGAGGCAGTTCAGCACCCTGAGTGGCGACAAGCAATGGATGAGGAGTTTGAGGCGTTTCAGGAGACCAATACATGGGATGTTGTTCCTCTTCCTAGTGGTGTAGAACCTATCAGTTGTAAATGGATTTTTAAGGTCAAACATCGACCTGATGGATCCATTGAGCGACACAAGGCCCGTCTCGTTGCGCGCGGTTTCACTCAGGAGTATGGGATTGATTATGAGGAGACTTTCGCCCCTGTTGCTCAGATGACCACTGTTCGTACTCTTCTTGCCGTTGCAGCCACTCGTCATTGGCCTCTCTTTCATATGGATGTGAAGAATGCATTCCTTAACGGAGATTTATCAGAAGTTGTCTACATGCAGCCACCTCCTGGTCTTCGTACTCCTCCTCAGCATGCTTGTCGTCTTCGGCGTGCTATTTATGGTCTTAAACAAGCACCCCGTGCATGGTTTGAACGCTTTCGTAGTGTTATTGTGGCGGCTGGTTTTGTTGAGAGTTCTCAGGATCACTCTTTGTTTGTACGATCGTCCTCGAGGGGCCGGGTGATTCTACTTTTGTACGTGGATGATATGATCATTACAGGTGATGATTCGGCTGGTATTACTCTTGTGAAGCAACATCTCAGTAGTCAATTTCAGATGAAGGATCTTGGTACTCTTCACTACTTCCTTGGACTTGAGATTGCTCAGAGTAAGCGGGGGATTCTTCTCTCACAACAGAAGTACACAGCAGACATTCTTGATCGTGCAGCTATATCCGACACTCGCACAGTTGAGACTCCTCTTGAGCTTCATGTAAAGCTCCGTCCTACTGATGGAGAGCTTCTTCCAGACCCTACACGATATAGACAGATTGTGGGTCAGCTTGTATATCTTTGCATCACTAGACCTGATATTGCTCATGCCGTCAGTATTGTTAGTCAGTTCGTCTCTGCTCCTCGTTCGGTTCACTATGGTGCTCTCATGAGGATCCTCAGATATTTACGTGGGACTGTCACTCGATCGCTCTATATGTCTTCATCTTCATCTCTTGTTCTTCGGGCTTACACCGATGCTGACTGGGCAGGAGATCCTACTACTCGTCGTTCTACTACTGGCTTCTGCATTTTTCTTGGGGACTCTCTCATTTCCTGGCGCAGCAAGAAACAAGATGTAGTTTCTCTTTCCAGCACAGAAGCTGAATATCGAGCGATGGCCACCACGGCTAAAGAGATTATTCATCTTAGACGTCTGTTGGTCGATCTTGGAGTTGATGTTTCTGGTCCTACTTCACTTTATTGCGATAATCGGAGTGCTATTCAGATTGCTAGTAATCCGGTTTTTCATGAGAGGACCACACATATTGAGATTGACTGTCACTTCGTACGTCAGCACTTCCTTGCTCATACACTTACGCTTCCGCATATTTCTTCTGTTGAGCAGCTTACTGACTTCTTTACGAAGTCTCATCCCGTTCCACGATTTCAGTCTCTTGTCCGCAAACTCGCGTTGTTTGATCCGCCTTGAGTTTGAGCGGGGGTGTTAGATTATATATATATCATGTATTATTGTGTTACACGTGTATTGTTGTGTTACACGTGTATTAGGTCTTGTATATAAAGGATTTTAGTCCCTCTCTAATAAATTAGGTCTCATTATTATTTTTTCTTCTCTAAATCTAACAATTTTAATAAATTGTATAGACTAATTTATAAGATACAAGTGAGTGCATGTGGTTACTGAGCTATATAAAGCTATAAAATGAACTAAGTGTAACAACACTTAAAAAACGGTGCAAAAAGTTATAAGTTAGCACTATTTTTAATCCGGAAAGTATATATATTCATTTAGAAGGTATAAAATATGATTCATATATCCTCTAAATAAAGGAAAATACCTCATCCAAATTAAATATGGGGATGTATTTATTTAGAATAATGTTATGTACAACCTATTTTCCAGCTCAGGCTTTGTTGCACTCGTATGTTTATCATTTCACATGTTCAACATGGGCCTTTTTGAGCTTCTATAAGCCTGGCCCATAGGCTCAAAGAATTTTGAAACTCCACGCCAGTCACCACCCAAAATCATCCTTGCATTATATGATTTCTTCAAGTATCAGCTTATGCACTCAGTCATTTTGCAAGCTTGTCTGCAGTTCAAAAATGGTTCTTTAGCTAAAAATACATTGTATTAGGAGAGTGCATACTACAATTGTGTAGTATATAATCCGCCAGTATAATATATGAAATTTTTTTTTCATTTTTTTCATGAAAATAATATATGCAATAGTTCATCTAGGTATGCATTTCATTTTTACAACAATATGCACTTACTTTAAAAAAATGATTGGGGCTATAGACATGACTAAATATCTAATAATTACATTATATAGATCTAGTTGCATAAAAGAAAAAAAATGAATAACTACATGAATAAAGCATATACTTCATTGGCGATATCAATAGTGCACATGGAATTTATAATAAGAATTTCAATCATTTAGCCCCCCTTTGGATGTCGGATAATCCCCGGATAACTATGGATAAAATTTTAAAATCGTTTGGAAAGTCCGGATGAACTCAGATAAAGTGTGTCAAAATAAACTGGTATAAAGTGGTATATGGATTTCAATCAACCCCTAGAATAAAATTTATCCTAGGTTATTCCACTCAAAGATTAAGTGGGCCCACTGTCAAATCAACTGTCATCACTTCTTATAAATCATCTGTCAAATCAACTATCTTTAATTTTTTATCTTTTATAAATCTTTATCCATACTTTATTCACATTTTACCCAAACAACAAAACATTTATTCTTACGATTCCCAACGAGAATAATTCAAAACACAACCAAACACAAAATCAATTTATCATTATTTATACTCACTTATGCTCGGATAAATAAATACCCAATAATAAATCTTATCCAGCATCCAAACAGGGGCTTAGGGTTGTTTTATGAGTTTATAAGTTCAACATATTCGAGATAGCAATTGTCTATCTGTCTCTCAAAAAAAAAAACAAAATCAGATCCATATCAATTTAATCTTTAGTCTAATACACTGCAAGTAAAAAACTTTGCTATCAGATTTCTAGTGTCAAAGATAGAATTTCTTGTAGCATCCAATAAGAGATTGTCACGTAAATGGTAAGAGTCTTTAAAAAAATGAAAATACTGACACTTATTACCGGTAGTAGGTCTATTAAAAAGGTAAATATAATTTTTTACATTGATACGTGGTAGTCTCATTGGCTGATCTGATCTTCAAAATTTTATAGCTAGATAGTAACCTTGTACCCCAAAATTTTTTTTTTTTGCATTTACACAGCTGCTAGGGGTCTATTAGGATGTGGAAATTGCATTTACAACCCTCGTAAAAAACGATATTTAAAACCGAAGCAGCCTCCCTCCCTGGAAAGAAATCACGAGGATCTTCACTGGAGCAAAAGATAAGATCCCAGATTCCTGCACTTGTCTTCAATTATTTGGGTCGTTCTGTACAGACAGACGGTCTCTGTCAAACTATTCTCGTTCGTCTCACCCTTTTTTTTGTTTTGCCCAAATTATTGGGTCGTTTGAGATCATCATACGAGTCGTCCGAGCACAGATGACCGGGGTCCGGTTCTCAAACCAACCAAAACCGAACCAGTACAAACACCACTCCAAAACCCTCGCACGAGCGCGCGCGCGCTGAATTCAATGCGTCCTTTCGCAATTTTTTTTTTTGCGCCTTGACTTTTCTTTATTTTTTATTTACCCCTGAAATTTGATCATATTTTTTTTTACCCCTGATCAGTTACATAAATATTATATTTCTGTAATTGATTGTTAAATATATGTAATTGGTTATTATATTTCTGTAATTTATACGTGATACCTGAACTATCCTTTACAGACAGTTACATAAATATAGAAATATAATGTGATACATACAGAAATTATAAAAATAATTACAGATATTTAATAGTTATCTATAAAAAATATTAAAATACACAAATACGTTTAAACACAAAATGATCATATATACATTTTCAATGTCATTACAATATCATCTGTAAGTGCATTCAATGTACGCAAAATTGTTATAGATACAATCCTAAAGTTTCATTAAAATAGATACATTAATTGTTTAAATTATGATGTTTTCTTCATATCTTAATGATCAGTTGTAGTCTCCCCCTTAATTCTCTTCATTTTCTTTTGAATGAAATGAAATCCACTGAAATATCATTGAACTAGAAATTCAATGTATTTCATAACGAAAAACGGGTTTTTCAAGCAACATAAAAAATACAACAAACAGTACACCTAATAAATTTATGAACAATTGTAATATTTTAGAAGAATTACTTCTTGATCCATGTAGTAAACAATTATAGAAACTAATATTTATATAACTACAACAACAAAAACTACAAATGTAATACCCAACGACATAATCTATCATTTACAGATAATTACAAATTACAGAAATGTAATAACCAATTACATATTTTTAACAATCAATTATAAAAATGTAATATTAATATACGAATGAGAATCGTGACATTGATCGGGAAAAAAAAAAGACCAGATTTTAGATGTAAATAAAAAAAATCCAGAAATAAAAAAAAATTAAACCCCTCGTCAAAAAAACATCCGGACAATTCCTAAAAAAAAAAAAAACTTTCCAAGTTCTTAAAGTAGTACAGTTGCAGGAGGGATGAGAAGAGAAAATCTGTCCTTTGCAAGTTTGATGGGGTGGGGAGGGACGAGTGACCACCTATATACGCTCATCATTACTGACATGCACGGTCGGCGCACGTGAATCATTAAGGGATAAAATGCGGGTATCAGAAGCAGCAGAAGAAAAGGAAAAGCAATAATAACCAACCCACATGGCACACTTTAATTTTTTTATTTTATTATTTAAATAAAGTCTCACTCAACCTCATTTTTATTTATTTTAATCTTATGTCTTGCCTCTGCAGTTAAGAAATGATAGATCAATGTAGATCAATAATCTTTATAATCAAACAATGCGGCTTGTTTCCTCTAGATTACTCCACGTAGCTTAATAGCTCTGAAGAAAAGAAGAAATGACAGGAGAACCACCTGGATTGAGATATTGGTGTGATGCATATCAAAGAGTCTCCAACACTCAAATCATATAATATCTTTCAGTAATCAAGGAAATCCCCCGCTTAAAAATTAAAATAGCAACAACGAATCATTGGAGGCTTTTTAGCTGACACAACACCAGTGTCCCAATATTTGTGATTCTTTGACGATTTCTTCTTCAAAACTATGTGAAATAATCTGGAGATAAGTCTCACTGTTGATTATTATACAATTTATATATCTTTCAAATGAATGTATACATCTATTAAGACACGATATTTTAAACTAAAAATAGAGCTGGTTCATGAGGTAAGAGTATCACAGATCCAGATGCAGCAACAAGAATGGTGGTGAGAGCATAAGAAAGCAAAACAGACGCGCCTAAATCAAACCATATCATGGATTGTAAGCTTTCCATGACATCCCTTACAGAGCAGCAATGGAAGTTTGTCACCCTTCTCTTGATAGGAATCATAGATTGAAGAAGAATCAAAGGTTTAAAATTTCAGCAACAAGAGATGGGATCCATGTATCTTCTGATGCTCTGATGTATCGCATGGGGGGGCACTGAATACAGAACACAACCATGTCTGTACTTCATCGGACCCGGGATGTCCCAATATAGAGTTCTATGCATAGCAACCTGACATTGTATTATACGGTTTCAATGAATTATATGACTATAACAGCTTGTATTACTGGTTGAGTCTGGGATAGAAAAACACAAGATGCCGATATAACAAACAAACATACATGCTAGAAGTGTAATCTGCAATTCAACAATATGAGAGGCAGTGCAATCAAGAAATGAGATTTCTGCTTCAAAATCAAGTAATTGCTGCAGACTATTAAATTTTTAAATGTACAACAACTTGCATGCATTACTGTTCTGTAATTTGAAAGGAAAGCTTGTTCTTCTTGGACCAATGTTCAACCACTTTGAGGCTTGGAAATAACAACAAAAGAGGCAGATAAAATCAATATTGAACAATGTATCTGGCTGAGGCTAGAGCTAGACTAATGGTTTTCATGGTTTATTGGACAAAGCTTTAACCTTTGAAATTTTTTTGAAGCTGGCCTACCCAATATGAACCAGTCATTCTTGTATAAAATGTAACTGTTTCTATGTTCAACATCCTAATTAAGCTTCCTCTTGAAATGCAAAATTTGGTTTTCAAAGTGTCATCCTTTTTTACTTGGTAGCTGGAGATAAATGAGAACCATCTAATGAGCTAACGTACTCCCATTGGGAGACCAATGTGGTTTTACTAAATCTAGTATGTGGAATCACTATCATTTGTATTTTTCTGGCTTATATATTTTTATACCAAATACTGAAACTTCATCTTGAATAAGAAAGAAAGTTATTGATCAGGATAGAATGGTGAAACAAACATTCAAAAAGAAAGATTTTGTTCACACAAACAATTTTGAAAGGAAGACATTTCAGCATTTTCTATATCAGTGACATATTGAACTTCTGTCACCAGAACATACGTGTCGATGTCAAGTTTAAGATTAAGTACAGTACCATGAATCTTCCAGAGGTTTCAATATCCTTTTTTGTTTTTTGTTTGGGTTGATCTTAATGCTTTGAAAAGGACCATGCAACTAAGATAACAAGTATACAACATATAAGAAACAGATCAGTTATTAAACATTTATAGTGATAAAGTGGGTGAGACGTCCTTCATACACAATACCTGCATGAAAGAAACATAAGGTAAATAGATTCAATTATCCTACCTTTGTTAGTCCAAAGAAGAAAAAAACAAAGAAAATTTAACAAGTATAATGAACAATCAACATTGAGACCAAGCAAAAAAAAAAACAAAAAAACACAACATCGAGTACTCTTTAGAGTAAGAGGCATAATTCACCATGCTAAATCAGTTACACAGATGGGAGACAGGATAGAGAAGTTGCTAAGTTCAAACATTTTAAAATGCTATTATAATGCATTTGTAAAACGGCATTTCTCATCAATAAGTTGGCATATCCACATCACAATTTTGCTGCAAATGTAACAATTGATCAGTTGACAATACATTAGTGAAGCAATCGTATGAGTTCAACTAAAAGAAATTCCAGATGGAACAACAAAAAGAAAGGTCTCTATGGCTTGACATAACAGTTGTTGATTGCATTTGTGAAATAAAAGCCATTAAATTCAACATTTCAGGACTTTTTTTGGCAGAATTTCCTCTATATACAATTAACTAAAAGAAGACATGCAACACACTGCAAGATACAATAGAATGGAAATATTGTCAAGGAATGCAGCAAACTAGATAATAATAACTGAGTTAAATATAAGAAAACTTAGAAATAAATATACAAAATGCTGAATTCAGAAATCTTAAAAAAAATATTCGAGTCAAATTTAAGGAATGACTTAACTTATGGAGGAGAGAGAAATGCATTTGTAACAAATTTAGAAACATATGCAACAAATATAAGATGTATCATCCAAATGCAGAGCCTTCTATGATGGAGAAACAAACATCAAGTTGCATTCAAAGCTGATTCATGGAACAGACAAATCTTGAGGCGAAATATAAACCAGATGCAAACAACCATCAAGGAAGAAAAGTAACCCTGCTGTTTATTTTTCTTTCTTTTTCGATACAAAATAAAACTACATAAAAGATCAAGAAATCACATTACACTATTTTCTGATGCTAAAAAGCTTCCACAGGTACTCGAACAACCTACAATGCACAGAAGCTTCTTCAAATTATTAACCCATCTCCCTTTGCACAATAACATCCTCTCATGGTAACAGACACTTGGGGGGAGAGGTGCAAATAGAACATTCACGTCTGCATATGCAAAGCCAGTGATAGGCCAAAAAATAAATAGAGAAGACTAGAAGAGCATACAAAATCCCAAGAGCTTCATAGAAGAGATCATTCTATCGAATCATGTAACATAGGCTAAAATTCCCCCAATGGAAAATAAAAATAAAATGAAGGCAAGAGAGATTACCAATTAGCCAGAATCCTATCCCCCTGAACAAACCAATCGTAAAAAAAATACCAACACCATCTCAGCAACCCATGACGGCGCAATTGTACACGAAATGCCCGGATGGCTTGCTAGCAATAGTGGTCCACTCCGGCGGACCATCTTTCGGGATCCATGAATTAAGCTCTATGATCCCTCCACCAACAACCCTCGGACCTCCAATCACAATCAAACGATCCCCACACGCCCTAAACGCAAGGCCCCATCCATTCATCGAATCAGGCCGCTCCGGCAATCTTCCCAAGGTGATCCACAAATTGTTCTTCTTATCATACTTCCTAACCTCCTTCTCTGCATAATCCGCTGAGTACAACTCGTTGTTCACCACCGCGACCAACGGTGGAGCCCCGGTCGCCCCAGCCCGTCTAGGGAACATATTCTCGATGACCCGCCATGTGTTCGTCTCCAAACTAAACTCCTCCCCGCAATTCAGCGACTCCGTGTTGCTCGCCATCCCCCCGATGACATAGAACTTCCCATCCATGAACACCCCAGAACACATCTTCCTCGGCTTGTTCATGCTAGGGAGAGTCACCCAAGTCTGCGATTCAGAGTTGTAAAGCTCGGCGGAGCTCAATATGGCGCCATGAGCATCGCAACCCCCCGCAAGGATCGCGCACTCTCCAAGGCTTGCGGACCCAAAGAGGCACCTTGGCGTCCTCATCTCGATCCCGGGCGTCCAAGAATTGGTGAGGATGCTATACTTGAGTATGATGTGGGAGGTGACCTCCTTCCCAAAGACAAGAAGCTCGGTACCGACGGCGAGGGACTCCTTATCGGAGAACATGAAGCAATCATTGGATGGCATCCGGGGGAGGTGCATCCACCTCTGGCGATGCGGGTCGAACGCCTGCCATTCGAGGACGTTGCAGGAGAAGTAGATCCAGTGCTCGACTATCCCCGCGAGGCGGCGGAGCCGGTAGAGCTCCCCGGATCGGATGAGGGAGCGGAAGCCGTTGTTGAGGGAGGCGAGCACGCCGTAGTCGGAGCGCGAGCACCGATGAGGCAGTTGATCGAGATGTCCCGGCCGATCGTGTGGATGAGCGAGTTCGAATCCGAGACGTCTTCAGCGTCCGATGGGTCCGAGGGGGGCGAATTCGGGCGCTTCGAAGGCCGCCCAATGGTCCCTTCTTCGTCTTCCATCGAGCGCTTGCAGGGCGGGTCGAGGAGGCGATAAGTGAGGTAGACCCAGTTGGATTCCTGCTCGCAGGAGCTCAACAGGGCCCTCGAAAGCATGCAAGACTGCCCTTCCAACATGTCTCCAGATCACAAGTGGATTGGGTTCTTCTTCACCAATCTATACAATAAAAATGAGTCTTCTGGGGCCTCCCACGGTTGTGAAAGCTTCGAATCTGGGGGAAACAAAGGCACCCAGATCGGAAAAATGAGAGCTTTCAACAGTCAGGCATCAATTTGACTGACCAGAGCAGAGAAAACTGAAGAACCAGATTGGAAAGACTCAGAAGAACATTTAGAACCACCAATTTTTTTTACTTTTTTTTGTGTGTGTGTATTTCGAAAAAATAAATCTGCACAAAAAGGGGACCAATCCAAAGGAGGGGAAGATCTAACCAATCCAATTCAACCCCACAAAACCAAAAAGAAGAATTAAAAAAAAAAAAACAGTAGATCTCACAATTTTTGCCCAAAATAAGGGGAAATATTTAGTTGGGTATGTTTTTATCAGATTTGATGGACTAAACTTGAAGACCCAAAAAGATCTACCAATCAAAAACACCAACTTCTTCGACAAAAAAAAAAAAACACATTTTTTTTCCCACTAAATCTCGCGCGAGAGAAAGAACTGCCAAAAAAATAGGGAATTTCAGACAAAAAAAAAAAAAACAAAAGCGAGACTTACGGATTGGTTGAGGCCCCGGATTGAGTTTTTTTTCCCTCCCTTTCTTTTATAATTGTAAACTATAGATATATAAATATATATATATATATAAGTATATATATAACAAAAAAAAAACCAATTCTTCTGTTCTCTCTTCTTCGATTCTCTGCAAAAAATGGAGTCCCCCACCCCCAAACAAAGAAAAATCCGAAGCAAGTCGTTTGGGTTGGGCTTGGAAGGGAAGGGCTGGTTATCTATCTGGGCCTTCTTTATTCTCCTTCCCTCTCTCTCTCTTCCCCCGCCCACTATTTATTCCATTTTTTTTTAAAATCCGATTTATCATTACGTCGTCTTGCGTTTATGCAAACTTTGTTATTCTTGGGGTCCCACAAACCGCGAAGCGTTTCTTCTGACTTCTGGTCATATCTCCCTCAAACACAACTTTTCCATATCGAAATCCATAGAATTGGTATTCATAGATTTTGACCAATATTTTTTTTTAATTGATGCACAGTTTTTATTTTTATTTAATTGGTGAAAATTTCATTTATGATACAATTTAGTTAAACAAAAACAGATGTCTTAATATTTGTATCCGTTTTATAACTTTTTTGGATATTGATATTAATGTTAGACAGGGATTGCCTATCAAAAACCTATTTGAATATTTTTCCAATAATTTATATTTTAAATATGAACATAGATACTAGATGCGGTGATAAGGTAAAATGTTATGGACAAGTGGTGGTATGATAAAGAAAAATTAAACAGTGAAAGTTTGTTTTACATCTTCGCATAGTTTTGTATATATATTGTTAAAAAGAAGGCATGGGTTATTTAAATTTTAATTGTGAATTTATTTAATATCATAAATGATAGCTTTTATGGATATTTAAATCATTTCTTTATTTCTTCAATATGGCTTTTAGGGATAATTAATTGGCTTAAAATGAAAATACCAAAACATGTTCTGCTTTTGTTTTTTTTTTTTTTTTTTTTTGCTGTAGACAAAAAAATCTATTTATGATAGAGAATACCAGATATTCCATTTTTAAAATTTTACCCCAAATTTGTTTTTTCATCATTTTATCACTTAAAAAAAATTCCCTGTAATTTATCTATCTTGATCCATTTTAAGATGTTAAACAATATAATAATATATATATATATATATATATATATATATATATTTATAAATAATTCATTGACCTTAAAAGTTTATATTTTGTACAATAACATTGTAATATTATATGTTTTCATGATTTTTCATCCATCACGATTCATCGTCTATTTGTTATCTAAAATTTTATAAAATATTATACATTTAAATAATAAATTAATAATCAAGATTCATACATATGGTTAAGTATATCGTGGGTACAATTAGATAAAAAAGAAAGGGCAGTCAAGTGTGGCATAATTAGAAAAATAATTCTTTTAAAATAAAGGTATATATACTAAGACGGATTTCGTACGGCTCACTTTCATTTTCTCATCTCGATATCTCGCACGTTGCTGGGAGGAGTCAATTTCTCGCCGTCCTGACTGCCGTAAAATAAAACTTCCACCAATTGGACGGCTGAGATTAAATGGGAGTTGATCGAAAACGAATTTTGGTTTTTTCGGTCTTTCCTAGAAGCGACGTTCAACGTGTAAACGTATTTAGGTTAGGCGTAATTTATTAAAAAAAATTGGGCGGAATATGACGTGTTTTGTGGTGTCAGTGAGGAGTCTCAATCAGGGCCATGCATCGGTGCTTGGACGGTTATCAATGGTGGGACCCCGCAGGACTGACATGCCCAACCTGTAAGAGAAGATTTCAAAATAGCAGAAATATAAAAGAAAAAAAAAGACATTCATTCTTATTCTGGTTTTATTCAAAAAATTATATTTGTTCTTAAACATTTTATAAATCAATATTTTTCCATTAAATTTAATCTATTTAAAATTTTAAGAAAAAACTACTTTAAAGTGTTGGGATTCTCTATCTATGGTAAAATTACAAAGGATTTCTATGTAGTAAAAAAAAATAAAAAAATAAAAATATATACGATGATGTAGCAGCCATAAGATTTCTTGTGATTTTGCCATAGGGGATCCAGATTGGTTACTAAATTGGTCTTAAACTTATATATTCTAAAATGTTTTTTGTATGAGAATTTTGCAATGTAAATTCATATTTTAATTGATTCACCCCAACTTAATTCATACATTTTAATAAAATAAAAAATTTAATTATTTAAAAAAATTGCATTATTCTTTTTTTTGGGCATACTTGAGTATCCTATTAAAATTAAATAGCCAAAAATAACCAAATTACATTTTAAATATTAAAAACTTAAAATAACTTCTAACTCTTAGGATTGCTAATTTTTTCAGTTGTCTTCTTTATAGGATTTAGTGAATATAGAACTTTAGAATAAAAAAAAAATTATGGTGTAATTCTTAAAAACTGAGATTTGAGAATTTGTAAATGTAAAAGATTTTTCTACCAATTGTTTTTATAAAAACATGGGCAGACACATTTCTCAACTTTGATGCTTTAAATACCCAATATGTTATTTACCAAAAAGAAAAAAAGGAAAAAAAAAACTTTGATACTTTAAATACAAACATTTAAGTGAGTTAAAAACATAGCTTTTAATTTGTTTCCTAGAGTAAAAAATTTATACAAGTATTATTAAAATTGGTCCATTATAACACAATTGAATTATACAAATAATAGTACGTATAATTTTAAATATAAATTGATTCACATATTTTAAAGGGGACAAAGTTAATATTTGTAACTGTATTTTAGATATCCTAATATTTTTCATATAAGTTAGTTATATTCCCAATCAAACCCACCACTCCATCGTACGGCTGAGATTGAGATCTGGATTAAAAACAAAGATTACAATGTGGCTTTGATTCTTTACATTATAATACTTTATTACTATACAACTAAAATTATGGTACATTTTGTTGATATTATTAAAAAAAGAGAAAGGCAGTTACAGCCTTACAGGTTACAAAAATGTGGTGCGTCCTATTAGATCATTATTATAGTTATTATATCATCTGGGCCCCGCGCAAAGTCATTTTTCTTTTATAAAACACATCTATAAACATAGAGAATTAATTAATGTGTGACATTTTTTTTTACCTAACTAGATACAATGTGTCGGATGGACCAATAGAGAGATGGTGATTAATAAATATAAAAAAATTGTTTGATGATAAAATAATATTCTTTCAATGTACTCTGGTTGTAAGAGAATTCATATATAAATAAGGAAAAATGACAAAAAAATTTTTAAGAGTTAAAATTACCTAATCAATCATTTTTTAAATTATATATAAAAAGATCTTATTTAATAGTTTTGAAAATAAAAAGACTGATATGTCCTTATGTAATTAAATCTTTAATATTCCTTACAAAACAACAATCTCTCTACATGATAAAAATCATCTCTTGGAGGTTTTGTTATTATATATCATACTGTGTGTTTCTTATATATATCTTACATCAGTTACATGATATTGTTTATCATTTTTATTGTGTCTAATCATAATATGTAATTTAAATCTATGTTGTGCCCCATTGAAGCATGTGATATTTTAGCATTCTAAATTTTTATTCACATTTTTTATTTTTTTGGCTATTTACATATTTTTATTACGTCATTATTACATATTCATTTTTTTAAAGAAGCATCAACATTTAATAGAGTTTATAAAAAAAAACTCAAATTATATTGATACATATTTCACAAAATCCATCTAATCACAAATAATATAGAATAAAAAAAAGTTGATCTACATGAAAATGTATAAAATACATTAATAAAATGGAGGGTGAAATATTTTAACAAACTTAAGAGGTATGGAATGTATTAAAATCTAATTGCATAAGGGTAGATTAGTTTTTTGTATTTCTAAAATTGTAAAATGATACTTTTTTATGTATAATTTTGAAAAGTGGTTGATTTAGATATTTCTAACATTTGAGATATTTTTTAGTCATTTTTCCTATAAATAATTTATTATATATATATATATATATATATATATATATATATATATATATATATATATATATATATATATATATATATATACGGAAAATTCTTTCGAATAGTCGTCAACAGACAGATGGGTAAATTAACGTCAAAACTTGAACATAAAACTTATTACTTACATCTTGTTCATCTTTTATCTAATCTATCATAATTAATCAAAGAACAATATGTTTTTCAACAAAAATAACCAAAACACAGCTAACACTATAATGCCCCGTTTGGGAAACGGAATAGGCGGGTAACAGGATAGTATAAGGGTGGTATAAGAATGGATAAGGAAAATGATTGTTTGTTTGCAGAGTATAACTTGATATTACCAAACCAGTTTAAACGAGTATAAGAGAGTATAACAATTCTAAGTAACCTCTAGAATAAGCTATACTCACTTTATCTATTCTTATGGGCCCACACGTCAAATCAATTTTTTACATCTTATCACATCAAATCATGTATCAACATCTCTTATACATCAAAGGGCACACATGTTAAATCAACTTTTTTACACTTTATTTATATTTTATTCTTTATCAACCAAACAACTCAACATTTATTCTTATGTTTTTCCAATGAGAATAAAAAAAACACAACCAAACAAAAAATCTCTTATTCATGTAGATTTGTTATCTATACTGACATAGTTATCTATCCAGAATAACTCAATTCTGCTATCCAAACGAGGGACTAAAATTATATATTCTTTATCAATAGTAAAATAGTTATCTATTTTAATTTTTAAATAACTTTACTTCTCAGAGGCATTGTAAGATAATTATTTTTAATTATAATTTGAGCTGCGTCTTAAAGTCGATCTTCTTTAGAAACACATCTATAAACAAAGAGAACTAATAAATGTGTGAGGGTTTTTTTTTTTTTTTTTGATGTTGACCTAGATACATTGTATGGAACTGTAGAGAGCCTGTGATTGAACATGAAAGGTTATGGTGGACCAATATGATGAAACAATGCTTTTTTATATTCTGATTGGACTGCCGTGATTGGCTTTTAAAAAAAAACATGATAATAATAATTAAAAAGTGTTAATAAACAAGTGGCCCGAATAATGATAATGAACCAACCAATGTCTTTGTTTATAATAATATTGTTCATTTTTTTCCCCATTAGTGGCTGCTTTAGAGGAGAGAATAGAAAAAAAAAAAAAAAAAAAAACAGGGTTGCAGTCAAATCAAAACAGCTGGTCAACAGGAAAAAAGATATACAAAAGACAAAGGTGGCGACTCATGGAGGTCTCTCGGTTACTTCTTGTAATTTCATTCATTCATGTTTAATTTTCAGGTGATCATGCTTTACAAGAAAACAAAGTTTCAAACAAATTAAGAATCTTTAAAATTTTACATAAATAAATAATTTAAAAAATTGAATCAATTTTCATGTCGCTTCAAATCAATTTTTCAAAAAATTGAAAAAGACACGTAAGAGAATCACTTTTTAGTTAAGAAAAAATGACACAGAAATCAATTCGCGTTTTTAGATGCACCCTTAATATAAAAAACATGCATGTTTATTTTCAAAACAGACATTTTTTTTTTCTAAGTGGAGTGTAAAAAAGTGTTGATTAAATGATCTCTTATGTGACTTTGGTTTGGAATCACTTTTCAGTCATTAACAAATTTTTCTATTTGGAAAAACAACTAACTTGCGATGTTGAAAGACACAAACAAAAAAATAATTACACTATGTGCTTTCGCAATCCTGATATATACACTCTCTTTCTTTTAAACTAAATTAATATATATTATGCATATATAGATTATTATTATGAAAATGATTACAATCAATTCATGAACTAGATATTTTTTCTAAAAGAATATGTAATCTTTTAAAAATCAAAGTACATGAGAGTTGTAAAAAATAGAGATTTTTGCGTATATACCTATGTTATATTTCAATTTTATTAAAATACTCCTATTAAAACCCTTTGTGCAAAATACCCTTGTTATTCTCATGAGTGCATTCATGCCCATGTGGTCATATTTGATCCGTTTGGTGTTAAGCATCTCCATTTTACAATATTAAGTAGTGGTAAAATGTCTGAAATATATATATAATGTCTTCTTTTACATCAAATAACTTTCTTCAACCTCTCCATCTCTTTCAAACCTCTTTCTCTTTGTTTTTTTTAACATCTCCGTCTCTTCAAACCTTTTTCTCCCTCTTTTTATAACCTCACCATCTCTTTCAAACTTCTTTCTCTCTCTTTTTTAACCTCTCCATCTTTTTCATAACGAGCACTTCGTCTTGTGCATCCTCAATGATAGCAAACCCATTGAATCAGTCTTGTCATTGTAGTATTCCTTGCAAGATTTGGACATTTACTAAAGAAAAGAGCAAAGAAGGTGGCTTTGAACAGAAGGGATTCAATGAGTGAAAGAGATTCTGGGTTTTTTTTTTATTGGTGAAAGAGGATTTAGGGTTTCTAAGGTTTAATCTAGGAACACATTTGTTATTTTTCATGTCTGATTAAACCAATTAATCATGATTCAGTCATAGTTAGATACGGCTTCTCATGGAGGGGTACGGATATACTTACTTGAAAGAATAAGATATGTATTTTTGCACAAAGGGTTTTAACAAGTGTATTTTGACAAAAGTGAAATATAACAAGGGTATATATATGTGTGTAAAAATCACTAAAAATACTATAAGTAAGACAACATTTAACATTATTATGTATATTGATACATGTAAAAACTTAAAATAATTAAGAAAAGCATTAGGTCTCGTGAGCCTTGAAGTAACAAGAAAGGTGTCAATTCAATAATTTGAGCACGCAGAGTGTAACTAGCCTTCCTTCTTCTAATGTCATCTTTTGCACCATATGATTCGAGTATAATCAGAAGGCAATCACTGTTGGCCATATTAGTTAGGTGGTTACATGAAATATTTTTAATTCTTTAAAAAAACTAAAAATTGTCATCCTGCTTTGGAGCTCTGTGTATCAACTAATTCAACTTCTTTTTTTAAATTAAAATTAAAAGAATTAAACACGACCCATATATGTAGTTAAAATTATACAATTCTATTTGTTAATTCAATTATATATATTTTTAATTTAACAAATTTAACTAAGATTTTAAATATGCATAATTTCTAAATATTTTAATAGTATAAAAATAAATAAATTATTTAGAGTGATGTAAAAATAACTAATGTCTTTTTAAATGATACACATGCAAAAAAAAATCCAAAATAAAATCATGATAGTATTATAAAAAACTGCATGTAACATTATTCTAAATTAAGCTGACATGATCAAATGTTTATAGTAAAGGAACAACTATCAGTATATCGTACCAATAAAATAAAAAAACTATCAGTACATCGTCATCCATACAGAGTCATTGGATACAGATATGCATATGCTCGCAACACAGGACATGGTTCCCCACAACCATTAAAGGTTGAATCTTCTCCCATCATCAATCAGAGGGTCATTATATTTTTCCATATATATATAAACACGTATATCACTCTTATGGACCACATTTAGAAGGAAGAAAAAAAAAACCCCCCACCCCTCCATGTGGTCCTTGTTGTCTATTGATCCCCACCAAATCAGCTTTTAATGGGATCTCACACCACAGTCACACAAGGTGAATAAGAAGTAGAAGTAGAAGAAGAAGATCGAAGAAGGAGAAGAAGAAGATCAGGTTGTATAGTGTGTATTGTTGGGATTATGTCTCGATCCGGTGTATCACATCGGATGGTCATGATGAAACCATATTAAGTTGGGCATCTAATGAGTAGAATATTATTTAAGATTTGATCTTAATTAATATTTAAAGTGAATCTCCTAAAATAGGAAACAATATTTGTTTGTTAATTAGGAGAGTGAATATCTCCTAATTAATGGAAACAATATTTGTTTGTTAATTGGGAGATTACTTGAGAAGAAGTTATTTATCTCTATAAATATCTTCAAGGGTTTCATGGCATGACATGGCAATGTATACAATGTAGAGATCCTAAGGGAAGGTTGAGAGGTTCTAAGAGAGGGTAACTCCATGGGAGAGTTTGTGAGTCTCTTAATGTATCTCAACTATCAAAGTGGATTCTCTGTTTTTGCCCCGTGGATGTAGGCCTAGGCCGAACCACGTATATTTTGTCTTCTTCGTGTGATGTGATGTTTCGTTCTTGTGTTCGATCTCGTGTTTGTTGGTGGCTTCTGCGATGGCCTTCTCAACAATGGTATCAGAGCTCCGGGTTTCGACCTAGGAGGACGAGATTTGAAGAACGAGGATCAATGACGACACGGGTCGATGAATTCATATCATCGACGAATGTATTGTTGGAAATTCCAACAACGGTGTGTCGTACATGGTTTCACGCGAAAAAAAAAATCATGCAAGGTTGCATGGAGCTCTCGGTGTGGAAGCGGCACATCTAATTAGGTGTGCAATGATAATACAAATTTGTTGCGGGTCCAAGATCCACCGAGAAGAAGACGTGCAGAGACGCTCGGGGTGCAAAGTTCGCAGTGACACGCGGAGGCACGTGGACGAATCACGTGAAGCGTGGGTGCGGAGTTTGTATAGAAGAAGGTGGAACAAGTGCAACACGGTCTAAGGCGTTCTGAACCGGGTATGGGAGGAGCGGCCCCATGTGGTTCGGTTAAAAGAGCGAATCCAATCATCTCGCTAGCGCGGTGTGGCATGTTCAAGGCGGAGGTAAGATCCAGATCTTCTTCAGAGATTCACGAGGAGCGTGGAATAGATGCATGTGAAATCAAGTCATGGCATTAACTTGAGGATGCGCGATTACTGAGTCTAACTCAGGAGTTGATCCATGATAAGCCGAGCGCAGGCTTATGAATCCAACAAAATTGGGCGGTGCAGACGTCCGGAGGAAGAAGTTCCTAAAATCCATTCAAGGTGGAGTTCTGCGGAGCGGGTCTAGTGCACAAAAAGACTCGTGATGGCGACTTGAAGACTGGTGAAGCTCAAGGAAGTCGAAGACCACTTGATTGCAGGTGGAGGTGTATGGTTGCTCGCGTGGTCATGCTTCAAGGACGACATCGAGCAAGATGGAGACATCAACGGAAATCTTCTAAGGGGTTCGAGGAAGTCCGAGCGTACCGGATACGAGCCAAGGTGGAGATTTGTTGGGATTATGTCTCGATCCGGTGTATCACATCGGATGGTTATGATGAAACCATATTAAGTTGGGCATCTAATGAGTAGAATATTATTTAAGATTTGATCTTAATTAATATTTAAAGTGAATCTCCTAAAATAGGAAACAATATTTGTTTGTTAATTAGGAGAGTGAATATCTCCTAATTAATGGAAACAATATTTGTTTGTTAATTGAGAGATTACTTGGGAAAAAGTTATTTATCTCTATAAATATCTTCAAGGGTTTCATGGCATGACATGGCAATGTATACAATGTAGAGATCCTAAGGGAAGGTTGAGAGGTTCTAAGAGAGGGTAACTCCATGGGAGAGTTTGTGAGTCTCTTAATGTATCTCAACTATCAAAGTGGATTATCTGTTTTTTGCCCCGTGGATGTAGGCTTAGGCCGAACCACGTATATCTTGTCTTCTTCGTGTGATGTGATGTTTCGTTCTTGTGTTCGATCTCGTGTTTGTTGGTGGTTTCCGCGGATCGCCTTCCCAACATGTATGTGTGTCAGATGATGGGCTGTGTTGAAAACGTTCTTGCAACCACCAAGGACTGTGTGTGTGGTCCATGACATGCTCTCCCCCACACACACAACTTGAGTTATAGTTGTATTATTGGGACCACTTACACGTACAGCTTTTAATTTCTTCCATCTTTTACGTTCTCTAAAATGTGGACGTCTTTTCACTTCATCTGGGATTTCAGATTTCTACATTAAACTTATATAATATATATAATATATATGTGTGTAATATATATAACGCGTCTAGGGTTGTAATCAGAATCTTTTGATAAGCTCCGACGACAGATTCAACTTTGAGAAATACTTTGTTTTTAAATATATATATGGTTTTGTTGACCAGAGAAATCACAAGTCGTCACGCATTTGTGTTGCACGGCTTTAATGTTGATCAAACACACACGATTCTAATACCTCCAGTCGTGAATTAATGACGTGCAAAACTAACTAGGTTTAGAAAAATTAGGTATTATCATATGTCTTCGTTTTTTTTTTTTTTAATTTTAGGTGGGATAAGATATAAGATTCAACTGGACATTTTAGTTTTTGCCGTCATTTTCAGAATCTCTGAAAAGAGGATGCATGAAGATTATGATTATCATATAAAATACTTGTAGAGGGAAAAATTGCAACCGTTAAAAGACGACACGTGTCAGAGTTTAGACGGGTCGGACTTAATTTCGTATTCAAGCTCGATTCATTTGACGCGTGAAAAGCTCGATTAAAACTTGACTCGGTTTGTTTATTAAACGAGTAAAGCCGAAACTCAAATCAAGGCTCAACTCGGACTCATTTAGCTAAAAAAAACTATTTATTTGATGTTATCCCAACATCTTATACATGTGAAAATGACATAAGCTTGAATTAAACTCGAGTATATTGTTTTCCCCTTTTTATGTGATGTAACGTGTTCGTATAGGCTGAGGCTCGACTCAAATTCAGCTTGTTTAAAAATTAAACTTTAAAAAATGTTCAAACTTGATCGACTCATTTATTTAATCGAATGAGTCTAATTATTGTTTTACCATCCTATGGAGGAGATTCCTCCATATCTCTCATGTTGGGTCTTGCAATATCGTCCGTTGATTCATGACTTTGTCGTCTCTGATGGACGGTCGACATGGCAGTCGACATAAATAGTAGGTGTGATATAACAGTCGGACAAAAATAGTGGCCGCCTGCCACGCTGTCAATTATCATCAACACCGTTGGGTCTGCCGATCACATTCAAATCTGACGGACAGAAAAGTCACACACGTGTGTACGAATTTTCATTGGAAAAACACACGTGACGCGTGTGAACGTGTGGCGTCGTCAGTACACACGTGTGTACTGGACAACACTTGCTTGGAAAAACACGCCAGGTTTCGATCGCACGTGGGGGAGGTTTAGGACAATAGCGCTTTTTATTAATAACGGCTCCACCTAAGTTTCCGTTGAAATTTTATATGAATTTTTTTTATTATAAGTTGAGTCAGTGTATTAAAATATGGGAGGCCTGCTTGTTCTATTATTTGTTTGTTATATGATGTTTTTTAAGTTGGATGGCTTATTTTAATTTATTTTATATGGATTCATTTATATATAAGATGGAGATGCCCGCCTTTTCGGAAATCCAAGAGTTCAAACTTCATTATGAAAAAAATATTATTTTGTATGCATTTGAAAACGTCATGAAATATGACGTGGCTCCAATGTGGTTTGGAGCGGTGTGGAAGCAGAAATTTAAAATCTGTATAGGTATGTGATAGCATTTTTCAGCTTCTCCACCATTGAATTGTCACACCGTGGATTCAAGCGTGTTTTAAAAAACATTGAATAAGAAGTTGGAGTTGTATATAAAGGGTTCCCAAAACATATAAAAAAAACTAATCTCAGGTGAATGATATCGATCTATATCTTGTCTGACTCATTTAAATATTGTTTTTATTTAAGACAATTTTGGTAATTTATCTACTCGTCACCATGTCTGGTGATATCAGATGTATGTGAATTTTTATTTTTTCTTTAATATATCTATTGTTTTGATTTCAACCTTAGTTGATTACCCAAGGTCTAGCTCCCACCAAAATATATGAAAGTTTATAAATACATAGTTGAAAGTTTATTATATATAAAATACTATAAAAAATTATATATATTAGTTATTAGTTTCTTACATAACCAATCAACTAGTGGATTCTTGTAACACCTCAGCAAATAAAAGAATTGATGAGTTATCACTTAATTAATATCTTACATCCTATACACTGAAATATAATTTAATTGGTGCATCAAAAGAGTTTACTAAATATACCATAAATTATGTTCTAAATTTTAAAATGATTTATATGTTCTCAAATGGTAGTTACTTTTGTCGGCTTTTTTCCCTTTCAACTCTATCTCTAAAAATATATATCCTCTATCTCACAAGGTGAAAGATGTGTATCTATCTTAGATAGATGATCCGAGTTCAATCTCCGGTCCAACTAGACAACCCCTTTAAGGAGTACTTATGTTGGGTTATGTGTTTTGTATCTAATTATGTTGTATCTCTTCTTTACGGTTTTACTTTAAGAAAAAAACTCTATTAGTATCGAAATATATCTCAATTGATTTTAAAACAAACACGTCAATCACATCATATAAAACAGTCACTCCATCGCCCTATTCATCAAACTTAACATTAAATTAAAATGGTTTAACAAATAACCAAACTTCAAAACAAAGCAAAACAAAAAAAAACTGCCACCCAACCAAAACAATAATGAATCAAAACAAAAGATGGGGCCGAAATTTTATTTATATATATTTTTAAAAAATGAAATTATTCACCAAAAAAACAGTGGATAAACAGTGGCGTGCAAACAGGAGAATAAAATAACTGCCCACCCTGACAAACCGAAAACGAGAAATGGAGGGTCTGGACCAATCAGTGTCTGCCACGTGTCCACGGCATTTTTAAAGGAGTGTGGGACAAGTGTCGCATTATTGGTGGGTGAGAGAAACTTTTTTTAAAATTTAATTAAAAAAAAAACATAACTTAGGGGAAGGGTTTTTTAATTGAAGCCCACCACTAGCTCCCATTTTTTGTATTTGAAAGATGGATTAATCTTCAATTTTAATCTCATTTTATTTTTCTGGAAATGCATGTATCTACCAAAGAGTAATGTTAAGATCATTTCTACTTATATCTCTTACAGTGTTTTAAATTTTTTTTAAAATTATACATACTTAATTTGTCTAAGGATTACATACACACACACATAATTATTAAATGTGTTAATCGGGTATATTAAAAAATTGATATAGTCGATAGGGATCATAGAATAACTAAGCCCCCGTTTGGATATGGAATAGTCTAGGGAATAAATGAGAATAAAGCAGAAGATGTGTTTGTTGTTGTTTGGATGTAGGGAATACTATAGTATAACTTATGTCAGAATAAATTGGTATATGTATTCCAATTAATCTTTGAAATTAAGTTATTCTAGGATATTCCACCAAAAAAATATGTGGACCTACAGTAAAATCAACTATCATCATCTCTTATAAATTACCTGTCAAATCAACTATAATCATTTTTTCATATTTTATAACTCCTTATCCACGTTTTATTCACATTTTACACAAATAACAAAAAATTTATTATTAAATTTTTTAACGAGAATAATTCAAAACAGAACAAAATATAAAATTATTTTATTCTTATTTATACCAATTTATGCCAGAATAACTGTATATATAAGAATAAATCTTATTCTGTATTGAAACGGGGTCTAAGAAAAGGTACATGAATATCACTTATTCGTTATATATATGACAAAAATATAGAATTAAAAGCAAGATTGGATGTTAAAGCACACTTGTACCCAGCTTGACATAAAAATAAATGGTGGAATAAAAAAATAAATTATCATGTTATTAAAAAAATTAAAAAATTGTGGATAATTATTCTGACTTTAAAATAAAATTAAAGATATTTTGTTGCACTGTAACATATGAATGTTAGATTAACATTTATTCTATCATTTTATCTTGATATTGGTGTTATTGTTATCTCATGAAATCAAGGTAACTTTCCCTCGAAATCCAATCTTAATGACAAAATAGGAGAAAATGATTGTGGATTCTTTTCAAAAAAAGAAAAAGAAAAGAAAACATGGGGAGGGAAACAAAGCCTACAAAAGAGGGGAAAAGAAATTGGAAATGGTCATTGGAGTTGGGTGAGTCAGAAGAAAGGTTTGGCTAGGAGAGAGGGGTAGCACTCAATTGCACGCAATCTATGGGTGACACGTGGAGGATGTAGGGCAAATCCAATTATTGGGAGTACATTTTTTTTTGGTGAAAATTATTGGGAGTACATTTTGGTTGGAGGGAGGGTAGGCATTCTAAGAAAGGTGCTCAGCTATTTAAGTGAAATGAACAGATAGTTTGACTCTCAATTATAAAACTTAGTATAAATGATAAAAATCTTCATAGCTAAAAATATTTTTATTTTATTTGATATTTATAAAAATTTTTATAAATGCATATCCTAAATAAATTTTTATATTTATATGACATGATGTTATTGAGTGTTACAATAATTTTTCATAGCTTTTACATAAATATTCAGCATCTGTTGTAAAGATATACACAAGCGCATGAGAGTGTGATTGTTTCTCCCCTGATCCCTACGTATTCTGGCACTATAGAAGGTTCCTCCCAAAGGTCGTCGTTGATTTGATATTCTAATTGATGTAAAGAAAGATGACTTTTTCTTTGTCGACATCTTTTTTGTCATGTGTGAAATTGAAATAATAGATGATTCACTAAACGCATGTTCTATCCATTTGAACCGATTTAGCGAAAATAAAAGACAAAGTTAAGACTAAACAAGGTTATTTATTTTTAGGTTACATTTGAATTTTGGGTAGAATTTGCATTCTAAAAGACAAGCATGAATAAAACTAAATTTTCTATTTTTGAGTTTAAAACCCACATTCACCCATCTCAACTAGTCCTACGCTATCTGCTATTCAAAAGCAATGTTTCAGAAGATTTTGAAACTTGAAAATTTAACGAATTGAAGAAAATGTGTGAATGTGGGTTTAATATGCAGAAGCAAAAATACCGTGGGTTTGATTATGCATTTAGCTTTTAAAATGCAAATTGAGGTAGAAAACATCAATTAGAGGATCTCATGAGATGTTGTAATGAGATTTGATTGGACTAGTTAGAGGCATGTGACTAAATAATTAAGGAGATCATGCCAGATGCATGATCTCGTCCATGCCACATTACAGCTCATCATCAATACGTCAAGTGGGGGGATTACTGTTGGTCTTGACGAACTACAAATATTCTATTTTCTCTCAAACATTTAAGTACAAAATATTTTTATTAACTTTTGAAGAAGGAAAATCTTCTTGTCCTGCTTAGTGAGTAATCTTGACTTGAGCTTTGACAAATACCACATTAATATTTTGGTTTAGGTTACTATCCAACGTTCGTTTCTTTTTCTCGGGAGGTACGTGGATCAATCCGAAAAGACATGTTTTACTGTTTAATTATGGAGATTTTAGCTCTATAATTCTTAAACAAATTTTTAAGAAATTAATTACAATAAATTAAAAATTACAATATAAAAACCATGCATAAATGAAGATAAAACGACATTCTTCTGTCATATAAAGAGGGTTGTCTCTGAGATTAATGAAATTAGATGAGGCCCTAGTCTAACTTATAAAATAGGACCGTATTTAAAGAGGAAAATTCTTTTTTTTTAGAAATAGAAAAGGGATTTGTCGTTAAAAAAGTTATTTTTTTTATAAAATGATAAATAAATCCTATAAAATAGGAATAAAAAATATGAATAAGATTTTAAAAAATTAAGTAGATGAATGAATATGTTTAAATTTAAAAAAATTTAAATTTACATCAAAATGCTAATATGTAAAAAAACATATCCCAAATCTTAAAGTCCTTTTTGAGGAGGGGCCCTAGGCAGTCTGCCTTGTGGCCTCTACCCAGAGCCCGCCTTGCACATAAACACTATGTCATCAACTTCAATGACAATTACATTTTATCCTGCAAGTCATAAGAATCAAAGAGGCCCTTTCTAATCTCACATTCCTCAATTCCATCCTCACTGTCAATTATTCATTGTTATTGTGCACATGGATGATGCAATTTAAGTACAAAATGTTATTTGTACACGTAGATCATTAAATGAAGATGAATGTGATGTAATCGGACTAAAATGGGGGTTGACACAGCGAATTGAGTATGCAAGAACAATAACATTCTGAAAAAATAATGGGTTCGAAAAGGGAAAAAAAACGGCATATGTATGTTATATGATATGTACAACCCATATATTTCACCGATTATTTTTTAAAAACATTCACCCATTGAAATGTATTACTATAATAAAATTAAGGACATATACTGATTTCAGTGGTGGATTTAGTAATTTTTATAGATGAAATCATTTAAAAAATAAATCTTACAAATTTTTTAAAAAATATACTTTTATCATATATTTATAAAAACATAAACATTTATTTTGAAAATAAAAAACCAACCTATTGATAAAAAATAAACCATCAAAGAATATAAATTTTTTACAATTGTCTATGATGGTAACATAGTAACAGGGGTATAATAATTTGGTGGTTTTAAATATAAAATATGGGCCGAGCAGAGTCAACTCGTAGGTTGGTGGGTTATTGGTGGATTGGATTGTCATGGTTTGAAAGAGCGACAATAATAATTTGAATTTTTTTTATAAATGTGATGTAATCAATTAATCCATCACATATAATGTGGTACCACCCTAATTGATTTATATTAGTGTATTTTTTAAAAAAAAACAAATGATAGTGGAGAATATAGACACATTTTATATCACATACAAGCCGGCTTGATTTAGTTGTTTTATTTTCATTGGTCCCGGACTTACCAAACCAATCAGTGCCCTCATGTTAGGGTTAGGTTAGGCTCCATGTTATAATATTTCTTGTCTACATCTTAGATGATGAGTGCAAATAACTTTAAAACACCCCATGTGGTTGTGTAAATGGAGATATAATATAGGATCACTCGGAAGATCATCATTCATATGTGGATGACCATAGCTACATATCAAGTAGTTGTTCTTAGCATGTCTCAAAAAAATAAAAGAGTAATTTATTTATTTCTAGAGCACTGTTACACTGTCAAATCCATATTCCATGTACCTCCATAAATATTTATGCCCAATTTGGATAGGGTATTAAGACATATATAACATGGAATAGTTCAGCATAAGCCCATTTTAGACGTTTGGTTGGATGAAATAACTCGGTATCTGAAACCCGTAATAGCTTGGAATAGATGAGTATTTGGATTCCATCTCCTCCATGGAATTAGTCTATTTCAACAACAATCATAAGTGGATCCTGCATTTATATATTTTTTTCATTTCAAATCACCTGTCATCACCACTTATACATCAGTGAGGCACACATGTCAAATCAATTTTTTACACTTTATTCACATTTTATTCTTTATTAACCAAATACTCTAACATTTATTATTACGTTTTTCAATAAAATAATAAAAAATACAGCCAAACAGAAAATCACTTATTCTATTGATAAAGTTAACAATTTATTGAATATGTATAAATCCTAGAATAGCTTATGTCTCTATCCAAACGGAGCCTTAGTGAGATATATATACACTTTCTTTTTCACATTTGCTAAATATAAGTCCATTCAATTTGTTATAAAATGATATATATTTTTTATATTAAAACATATAAAGGTTTACATTTTTTCATTTAAAACATCATTCTCATACCCAGAGGCTGGGCCGGGCTGTAGTCCGGCCCAGATTTTTTTTTTTATTTATTATTTGATAATATAAATTATGATATTTATATTTTATATTAAATAAATTATATTTTATACATAAAATATATTCCTAACAAGCTAGATATCAACCTAATAAATTAATAACAAATCAAATAGTATTATAACAAAGTGGATCTCAATCTAACAAATCAAATCGAACTCCGGCCCGTTTAGAAACAGGTTTAAGTAGCTTTTGGGTTTGTAGGAAACTGTTTTTTCCAAACTCATTTTCAAACAAAAAAAATGGAGTCAAAAGTCGCAGACATATTTTTATGAAATAGTGTACAAAACCTGAGTTTTTCAGAAGTTGTGGATAAATAACTTCTTGCAAAATCAGATTTAAACTCAGATTTTGCTCAAAATCAATTTTACAATCGTGTTATAAATTTTAACAATTCTAAATTTAAAAATTCAAATATTATCTTCAAAATTAATTTAATGTCAATTGAACAATAAAGAAACATTTATATCCATAAAACAACTCTTCTTATTTTTCTGGCAACTCTTCCTATTTTTATGATGACATATTTGGTTATTTAAATTATAAAATTTGTTAATATACCGTGTAAGATGAGTTTATATCTCATTTTTATTCTTACAATACATTTCATTTTTTTCCTTCAAATATATGTCTTTTGAATATCACATTATTTGGTATATAAATAATTACATCAAATATAAGAACAAATTTTTTTTACATAAATATTTAATATAGCTATCAAATATAAGAACAAAAAAATTTTCATATAAATATTTAATATAGACTATGTAGCCCACCTTAAAATACTGTCCTGGATCCGCCCCTGCACATACCTGAGTCACATGAGACTATGACACGATGTTTGATATTTTCATGTTTCCTATAAATTACTTGATTAAAATTTGGGCTATATAAATCAAAATTGGGGTCATGCAATGATATACTTGAAGACAATACCCTGATCATTTACCTGTTTTGCTTAGTTCAATCAAATTCAAATTGGCGCCATCTATTGCTACTAAAAAACAAGATAATAACATGGTTGATTAAATTTCAAATTATCAGATTTTTTTTTTACCAATCGATAATTTTCTTTTATAAAAACTCCCAAACTATAAATTTAAAAAATAGTTAAAAACTTAATTTATAATAATCTGTTGAGGGGGTTCACATTTGTCATATATAATAACAAATCAAGCCACATTATTTTATGTTGTATTTTATTTTGACAAGCAAGATATTATTACGTATATAATATAGAAATAGTCCCTATTGATCAACAAAGCATCTTTAACCCCTCAATTAAGTCTTGACAATTTGGCATGAAGTCTTATCAAAACCCATGACTTCATATGAATTATTAATTAAAAAAACTACTAGAAAATCAATTGAAACTTTCCTGTTGTTGATCTTAGCAATTCCATTGCGGACAAGAATGTCATCTTCATTTTCAATCGCATCTGTGTATGAAGTCACCCAATAAAATCCAACAACTTGATATGAAGACAGGTTTGTTTTCTTTCATCCTTCTTTTGGTATATCAGATGATGGAGTGGAACAACATCAAATCCAAACGATAGATGCCCTAATTGTATATCACCAATGTTCAATCGAAGCCTTTCTCCATCACATTTTCTATTCAGCTACATGACTGAACAACCCCATATAGAGCCAGATGGAATAAGTCAATTCCATTTGAAGGTAACATGAATCCAATGGAGTTAGCGGGACGTCACATAGATCAATTGGGACATGACTTTAACATCGCGGCGAGCAGATTTATGCCTGAATTCGTGGCTCCTGCTTGCCCACACAATGAGTTCTGATCCAATGATACAAATTTTGATTAATTTAATGACTCAATAACTAAATAATATGTAATTCTATTTTCTTTCAATGTGAATATTAATATTTTTAAGATTGGTTTAGATTATCAATTTTTTTTATAATGATCAATTTTGTCAGTTTCCAATGAAAAAATTAACACGTGTCACGTAACATGTTTGAGATGTGAGTTTCTAGACCATTTAAATCATGTACTATTTCTTTATTGCAGGTGTTGACAAAAATTGATGAAATGCGTGCGCTACTTAATCTCTATCACCGACTGAATAAGCGTTTCAGTGGTTGAGCTTGTGCTGTTTATCCCGGAATTTCAGGTGATTGGACATCAAGACAGTGGCTTCCAACTTGCTAATTGAAGAGATCTAAACACATCAAACTTTGTATACATGCACGTTATTTTTATTTCCCCTTTGTTATTGCTTTATTCTGAAACTATTGAGCAGTAGTACAGTACCTTTGTTTGCTCCACCTTTCAAAGTGGTAGATGCCCTGTTAGTTGTGGAAATTAGTTGCCCCACCCCCCCATTAGTTGTCCATCTATCCATGAAACAAAACTTTTTTTCTTAACAATTAATCTCTCTTTCATCATGGACATCAACATCAAAGATGAGAATCACATGATGTAAAAAAGTGGTCGCCAAGACATCATTAGTGAGAATTAGTTCCCCTTAGGAACCTTTTAAGTGGCTTGAGAATATTAGTATATATATATATATAAAATGCTTTTCTGATCAGTCGTCACACTCATTTCTCAAACCAGTTGAGTCCAGAATCAAAACTGTACGTATGTGTTGTTTGGTTTAATTGTGTGTAAAAACTATAATAAAAATTTGGAAAGTGAAGTTGCGCGTGTTGTTGAAAATTTGTCTTGTTTTTGTGGAAGGAAAGATGAGGGAAGCCATGCAAGTTATGGAAAGAAATTAAAGGGAGATATTGAAGTGTGTTTGTGCACGCATTTGTGGTTGGGAATAATGTTTGATTTATTTTTGGTGTTTTGGAATTCAAACATGTCAGGCGGGATATTAAGCTACGCTTTACTGTTTAATATTTTTCAAATCTTTCAAGTGAATTATTGTTGTGACATGTTTTACATTGTGCGACGGGTGAAGTCATGTCTGTTATGTTATAATTTTAATTTACAAATCATATATTATAACTTATAGATTGTAGATTTTAACTGATCTAATAAGTAGTAGGCATATTTGTTGCAGATGTTAAAAAATAAAGAATAAATAGTAGTGGATGTTTGTTACGAATTTTTTTTACATTAATATGATCATTATTGAAAAAAGTTTATGGCATTAATGTTCAAAAGAATTTTTTTTAAAACAATCTATTACTTGTAATCTGAAAAACGCCATTTGCACAACTTAAATATTTTGACTTTTTAAAAGTTGATTTTAGTTTATTTTAAACCAACATGCAACAAATGTTTATTTTAAACTAAAAATTATAATCTCTAGCTTATTAATTTTAATAAACATGTACTGAGTCTATTCATTGATTTTTGTACAGATGTTTTTTCATTATTTCCTTCATTTTACTTTGTTTATTGTCTCTTCCTTGTTAACTTTAGAAGATATTAATTTTTTGATATGAGACATTCATATACATGGTTAATTTGAAAAAGATGTCAGTGTTGAGAAGAGAGAGAGTGTGAGAATATTTTGCAACCTGATTATTAGATAATAATGAATTGATTTTTCTTGTGCTTTATGGATTCAGGTAGATTTTATCGAATCACGTAAATTTGCTTGTTCTCTTTTGTGAATTTGTTTGTTTTATGGATTTAAGATTTAACTCTAAGGACGTTGATGTGTCGACAATTATATAGTATGTCTTTTCAAATTGCTATCAAGAAACTTGATGAAATTAAAAATTAATGTAATTTCCTTAGAATTAGATGGAGTTAGAATTGGTTGGAATTGAAACTCTATTTTATTTTGTTTGGAGAATGAGGATAAAGATTTCTAATTTTTTTGTTTGTTTGGATTCAATTACATGACTAGTATATGAAAGTAAACTATGTAATTTGCGATAGCCGGCAATGTGATTTGAGAGGGGTAGTCACATCAATTTTCTTGTAAAACTTGATGTGTTAGATATAGGAATAGACAGATTAATTTTTTTCCTTTAATTTAATACGGTATTGTAGCATCTACCTCAAAAATCCTAGGATTACGACAAAAATTCTTTTCTTTTTTTTCCGCTCTGATATAGAACGCAATAATATCCGCAATAAAATGGAGAATGACTGTTATATCCGCAAAAATCCTAGCTTGTATGTCTTGATAAGAGGATTGGGTTAGGTCCAACAAATGTTTGATAATTTGATTGTTCAACACATTCTTGATCGTTTGATCTTCTTATTTTGTTGTTATTGAGATATTTTGTAAGATTTCAAAACTAAATTGAGAATACAATTAAATTGTAAACATTATTTTTTAGAATTCAATTGATTTGTTATCAAGATCGGACGGTGAGGAATGCGTTGGACATAACCCAATCCTCTTGGTAAGACTTTTACGACGCTTTACACATGCCTCACGTGCTTTGTGTTCTAGGTTTTGTGTATGCCCGCGTGCTTTATTTTTTGCATATGACTGATGCGAAAAAAAATTGATCTAATGGAAAATCTTGAAAAAAACTAAAACAATAGATTCAAACATAGATATCGAGTCTTTTTCTTTAATCTAACTTCACATAATTTTTGTAGGGACTTGAAATGCCAAAATAAAAAAAAAAAAATAGTAATGAAGTATTGATATGCGATTCTATCTCATTCTAAGGATATGTTTGCAATCAATTGAAAAAAATGTCCCTCCATTTCTCTTAGGAGACCTATGCTCTGCCATTCTAAAAAATATTCAAATATTCCGTATTATAAATATAAATATTTGTATGATATTCAATTTGAATTATCATGTCCTGATCAATCATAATTATCAAAGGTAAATTAACCATTACATTCTTTAAAGAGCATGAAAAATTTGGAAGTCATGATTTCAACTGTCAAAATTTCTTATTGCACATTTTTTGGTCTTAATATGTCACCTGATTATCTATTACTATTCACATCTAAATATGCAAATTATCTATGAAATATCAGTACATGTTTCAAGTTTGAAAAGAATATTAATATTGTATCTAAAAAAAATCTAAGAACAAATATGGAGATTAAGATATTTGATCTATATATTCATTGACAATCTTAGATAGGATAGATCTATGAGATCTTAAAATGGTAAATTTTCAAGTATTTTTCAAAATACTTGGATTGATGGGAGGGAAGGATAATTAGATCAAGCGAAACTAAAGATATCGTGTTTTAAGTTTTTAACACATTAGAGAGTTTCTGCGAAATACTTGTACAAGCCTTCATATATCCCATCAACTCTTCAAAATTAAATCATGGTCCAAGTTTCTCAACAAATTTATATCAATTGTAAATAATCTTATAACAAATTTGTACCAATTGTAAATAATCTTGTATATTAAGAACACCAAGAATGGTCATTTTGTGGTCACATTATATATATGTTATATTAGTGAAACTTGAACCATTTCATTCCACTCACGCTTTATTATTCACTTCTTGTGGCTTGTATTTCAGTATTTTATGAACTGGGTATATCATTCAGACTTCATTCTTACATAACATTAAATATAACTCACTATGATCTAAGTTTCTATACAACTCCCCAGATTATATACTTTTCATTCGGATCCCACAGATCTAAATGGACCGGATATGGGCCGAACCGCATTAATTGTCATTCCAGTTGGACCGCCGAAATCAACCATCCGTTCCATGTTCCATTAATGGAAGCATCAGTGGACCTCCAACCCAATCATCCAATCTCAACCGTTCGATAAAGTTGACCCTCCTAGTTCCCACTTCCACCAAAAAAGTTTCCCCGCGAAAAAAAAAACCGATCGAGAAGAAGGAGATGACGAAATCAGGGACGTTGATCTTCGTCTTCCTCGTAATGTCCACCGTCCGATCCTCCTCCGCCTCATACGGAGGAGATTCCGATCTCGGATCCGTTCGTGTCGTCTTCCAGGTTCGGTCTCTCTTCATCTCAAAATTTCTTAATCGATCACATTATGTTATTCTGAACAAATTTAAGAAGGAAAAAAAAAACCCTAACTTGGACAGACGGATCATGGAGACATTGAGTTCGGGTTCTACCCAAGGATCGCCCCCAAAACGGTGGAGCACATTTTCAAGCTCGTCCGCTTGGGTTGCTACAACACCAATCACTTCTTTCGGGTACCTTTTTTGAGGGGGGATGTCTTAGTTTTAGGGTTTTGTGATTCTCTTGTGGGTTTAATGAGATTAGGAACTTGTGTAGGTTGATAGGGGTTTCGTTGCACAAGTTGCGGATGTCGCCGGCGGGAGATCGGCTCCGATGAATGAGGAGCAGAGAGAGGAGGCTGAGAAGACTGTTGTTGGTGAATTCAGCAGTGTCAAACATGTTAGAGGCATTCTTTCCATGGGCAGGTGAGTAATAATTGGCATGAATGATCGAATATTCTCTATTGATTGTTTTGAAAATTCAATTTACGGATTTATAGATTGTGATGAAGTTTGTGCACGATTAATATTCGGTAAGTGTTCCATGCGGTACAATACGCATATATTCATAAATCATATGTGATAAGTAGTCTGTTTTTCAGATGTATTTTGTCATTAGTATGAGAAATACATGCAGAAAATTCTATGTTGGGTGTGAATGGAGTGGTGACAACTAGGAATAACTTTTTTTTAATAATGAAGAATGTCAGACATCATCCAAAGTAAATGGATATCCTTTTTTGAATGTGTAAAAATGCACAGTTCAATGAACAATAGTATGTTTGGACGATAGGTACAAAAAATATCTAATAAGAGAACTTTTCCAAACATTAAAAAATGTTCAGAGTACTTTGTATCATCTTTATGGCCAGATTTGTTCTGTGTTCGAGGACAACAGAACATGACTAATGGGGCTTCCAGGCTTCAAAAGCATAAAAAGAGAATAAAGAGGAATATTTAGAGTAATCAAACTGGAATGTTTGAATAAATAAAGGATGAAGCGCTAGTGGACATTAGGAATGGAATGTAGAATGGATGCTTTGCATAATTGCTAAGAGATGCTATAGAGCACCAGCAGTGTACTGGTTCAGTGGTGATACACTGATGCCAGCATTTTAGGAATGAGAATCCAATATGTAGCGCTGTGGTTATATTCTTCCATGTCAGTATCACATTAATGAGATTCGGGCAAGTTACCTCTATTTGCTTAATTGCTAAGAGATGCTATAGAGCACCAGCAGTGTATTGATTCAGTGGTGATGCACTGATACCAGCATTTTAGGAATGAGAATCCAACCTGTAGTGCTGTGGTTTGACATTCTTTGATGTCAGTATCACATTAATGAGATTCGGCAAGTTACCTTTCTGTTCAGGTTAAATGAATTTTGTACTTTTTGACTGAAGAATCATCTTTATGTTTAGGGTAGAAAGAATTTATTTCTTTTAAGGCTGAACAATTGCCGCGGCGATGAATGCAATTCTAAAGTTATATGTGCCACCTCGATCCCTAGTCTGGGTGCTTTCTTTATGTGGGGGTTCAATGGCATGAGTTTAAACATGTAACCAATAAGGGATGGTATTTTCTATTGGGTGTCTGGTTGTAGTGGATTTCATGGCAGGCTACTTATTTGCCTCTGAATGAACCTTTTCAAGAATTCGATGCTTTTGGTCTGTAGAAAATTAGTGTGACACTTGGCTTTATAAATGTCATTCTTATTATGGACCATTCCTGATTTCTTCGAGAAGTGCTATCATATCATATCCCATTTAGATTAGGAGGGTGTGTGTTTCAGTTTGTCTTATTAGTTTTCATCAGGGAGCTAACTTTAGCCCAGGTTCAGATTTGGCTGATAAGAAAAAAAGGAAGTAATCAAAGAGGTCACTGCTATTTTTTGATTGATGATGACATGGCTCTTGGTCCCTTGGAGTTAACTTTAAATTTTGTACAATGTCATATATTACATCCCTGAGTACAGTTGATCCAAACCTTGATTAATCAGCACTTGCTACACTGGAATTACCCAGAATAGCCTATAAGTTCCCTAAGTACTCATCTGGCCTCTATGATTAGGTTTGTTGTTTCTACCTACTAATTTGGTGCTTGCTTTATTGATTAGGGTGCTTTACCATCATGTATTTTAACTGTCATTGTAGAGACAGAAATCAATACCACTATGTTAATACATTTGTTAATGTGAACATACACTTCCTTCCAGTGTTCTGAGATAGCTTTATGGACCCAGTTTTCTACAATTCATAGTTGAATCCATACCTATTTTGACAATTGTCCTACTTCTTTCCCAAGTCCGTCAAGTATTTGATGATCATTGTAGAAAATGATCAGTAACCGCTGCATGTATTGTCATTTTCATGAACATCAACATATAAATCATTCCAATGCTCTCAGATAGCTTTATGGACCCAGTTTTGTTACAAATTCTTATCACTGAACCAAGTACACTGTTTGCATCTATTTGAGTGTGATTCTAGTATTTAAGTGATGCTGTTCAAATCAGTAATGATGTCAAAAATATTCAAGTCACATTTAATAATATCATTCATTAAAGTATTATTTACTTCATGCAAATTCTGATCAATTTTTTGGTGGGTAATAAACTATAGTAACTTTTATGAAATTGTGTCAAGGTAAAGTAATGAATATTAAATGTCCGTAAAATATCATTCCGTTTTTTAATTATAATACTTGAAACCAACTCAGGAACATGGTCTTTTGGAAAATTTAAAAATCAGCCGTGGTTGAATTGTAAAACACCATAGTGTAGAAATCAATTTCTGGGAGTATATAATAGCATATATACGTATATTCCAAACATCTCTGCTATTTTTTTCATATAAGCAGCCTTTCTCATCTGTTTTAGTCATTATGGGGGTCCTAAAGGAAGGTAGGTTTTCCACCTCTCGGAGCCTTCTCTTGTCCAATGTCCATTTTGTTTCTTTATATTGTTTATCTTTGATTGGAGATCCCTCATCTTCTTTTGTTTGAGGGGCAACACTTGATATATGAATTGCTCCTATCTTCTCTTCAATGTACCTAGATTACACCCATATAGCTAAAGATATATACATATATACACACACACATATATGCGCACATATATGTGTATGTATGTATGTATGTACATGCACACAGAAATGCGTATATACATATATGTGTGTGTATATACACATATATACATATATGTATATATACACATATATGTATAGAATGACTGTCAACTGCAATTTCAATTTCTAGAAATACACTAATAAAGTGTTAACAGGATAGTCTTGGGTTTGAATCCTGATAGTAGTCAGGTTATGCAAACTGCAAAAAATTGCCAAAAGGTCATGACCATATCTACTCTCCCCTCTCAGCATCCTGCTATATGTGGGACCACTCTGGGGGATAGCCTTTTTTAGTCCACCAGAATCTATTAAAATGACAATCGGGGGGTGGGGGAGGGATGGCAGGCTATAAATACTCTTTAGGATTTCTTTTCTTACTCTTACTCTTTTTTTTTCTTTTTATTTGTCATTTCTTCGGAGATCCCTTGTATCCATTTGTTCGAGTGGCGTCATTAACTTAAATTTGACATCCAATTCTTTGGTTAATAAAATAAAATAAAATAGCATTTATCCAAGTACAAGAGGATATCTCCTTAAACAGCTACTCCAAAAAATAAAAAAAGAAGAAAAAAGATGAAAGATAATGTTACCCTTGCATTGCAGATGCTATTTTGCTAATTTGATGCTTAACATTTTACAACCAGATGAACTAAATATGTAATCTATATACATTCTTTTATCAGTAAATTGATCATATATTTTTACCCAGGTTCCCCATGGAAGACACATCTTTATTTGCACCCTCTGCCACACCAGATTCTGTTAGTTACTGACAAGCCCATTTATATTATCAAGTAGGGTTTTCTTTTACCTCTATACTGTATTTGGCCAAGTATGAGAACTGAGATTTTTTTTAGTCTCTTTGCTTAATGAAATTGTAAGACAACAGCTTTGAATTACCAATATTGTGGTCCTTTTAAAAGCTTTGCAGGCTTCCACCTTACTGCCTACAAATTGTTGTCTCACATGGACTGCATCAATTCATCACCAAGTCCATGTCTTTGTATCTGTTCCTTTATGTACCTATGTGGTGACCTGAGTTCACATTTTGTCTGCTCGAGCTTATTTTCTAATCAAAATAATTTTTTTTATCACATATTTACTTGATTTGAATTAGGTACTCAGATCCTAATAGCGCACAATCTTCCTTTTCAATCCTTCTAGGAGATGCACCTCACCTTGATGGCCAGGTATCATCATTGTTTGCCTCAATATAAATCACAATGGATTGCTTTCATTTATCCTCTGGTGTTCTTGTTGCAACCTGACTTTTGTTAGACGACAGTATGCAATATTTGGCAAGGTCACTAAAGGAGATGATACATTGCGTAAACTCGAAGGGGTCCCAACACGTCGAGAGGGGATATTCGTAATGGTAATTTTATCCTCTGCTTACATATAATTTATTTTTTTCGTCTCATCTCATTTTCCTTGAGCAGGTTATTCAAAGAGATTTCTAAAAATCCGGCATAGAGTATATTCTAAGGGTCCGTTTGGTTGCTCGTTTGGGGGCGATTCCGCTTTTTGAAAAGCGAAAAAACCCCAAACGCGCAACCAAACGGGGCAGCTTTTAACGGAATCAAAAGCTGGATTCCTTTTAATTTCTCTCTCGAAATCCGTGTTTTTAAAATCTCAAAAACAACGATTTTTTGTCAGAATCGATTTTTTGAATTGAAAAGCAACTTTTTCTACCAAACATTAAACTCATTCCAAATATTGATTCCTGAATTAAAAAAAAAGCATCCCAAAAAAGTCAAATGTCTAAAATCATCTTAAAAAGCAGCTTTATTCCAAAATCTACTTTTCAATCTGTGTTTCCAAACGGAGCCTAAAAAACACATGCTTACAATTCTCTTCCATTTCTTCTTTACATGTTTTCCAGGGATGCATAAGTTCTTGGATTTCAGTTTTTTCTGCTTAATATTGTTTTCTCAATTCTAAATTGGAGATTTACATTCACTGTCTTGCATATCTGTGTGTTTAGTATGAACTTTCTTAGCGTCATCAACTTTATGGCTGTGACCAAGGCCAACATTTTCGCCAATATTTGCCCCGATGCCAAGTAATTTATTCCAATGAAACTTATTCGGAGTTGAGAACTAATCTCTTAAAGCTTTGATGTGATATTTCTTCCTTCTCTAATTATTGAAAATCTTTGCCATCCCCATCATCAAATATTTCTACTAGAAAACACTGAGCGGTATATATAAGTAGTCTGAATAGTGTCTCTCCCACAACTTGATAAACTTGCACCATATTGGTTCTTCAAAATGCCAATATTTACAGGTGAGACAATACACATTAGCTAATATTTTTTTTGAAAGAGATTAGCCAATATTTAGAAATTATTGCTTCAGTATCAACCTGGAAAAAGTAGTCTAAAAAACCCTCCTTAACCCTCTTGATTCGTTGTGCATTAAGGGCACTTCCTGTCCCCCTTCATTTAAAAGAGTGCTTGGGCTGCAGTAATAAGAAATATGAAAGGAGAATCTCCCTGATATAATATGTGGAACTTACAATGTCATGTCTTATCTTTTCTCCATGTCTCCGAAAGTGTTTCCTTCCACAAACTGAAAGATAACACTTTCGAGAAACACACAACATAGCCCATTGTGTTTGATAGATTATGTGACATTGATTTACTGCAACAATGCAGGCGTTGTATCGAGCCATCATCAATATTTTGTATGCATGTCAAGACTGTGATTTATTTATGTTTTTAATGGACATTTCTGATATATATATTTTTAAGCATGTTATATGTGCATCTAATCATCTATTATTTTTATCTGCAGCCAACAGAGCGCATTACGATTCTGTCTACCTACTATTATGGTGAGAGTATTGAAACTGTGTACATATAGAGGAATTTATGTTATTTGTTTTACTTCAATTGCATCCATTTCTCTAAAAATGGGAAGAAAATTATGTCAAGAAATTAATTAATAAGAGAGACTACTATTATTTGCAACCATTGAACAACATGAATTTATGAATTTCCTTAACCTAAATCTGATCCAAGACAGTATGCCAAGACTAACTTTCTGCTAGTTCAAATTCTAATGTTTTTTTGTTTCTTTTTTTAACAAAATAGTCTAACTTAGAAAATGAATTTTTGTTTACCTGTATGTGTGCATATTCCCGGTTTTAGTTCCTATTAGATGTTTTACTCCAAAGACTGCATGGGCTAGAACACTACACTGATCACAGTTTCAGACGAATGAACAAATGTGATTGAGCACATGTTTTCCTATTTAATTTTGAGCTGTCTAGAACTTCTCATATATGCATTTGATCATTATGGTTTGACTAATCATTGGATGACTGGTAAAGTCACCCAAACATATTTACCCTGTGGTTGCCACTTTTTTTTCCAGTGATGTCTATAACGTTTATTTATCTACAAGCCCCTGGAGGGTGCTTGTCCCTATAGTTGGCTATGAGTGAAGGAATCTTAAAAGGGAGTATCTTGTGCTTTAAGAATATGTGGGAAAATTTACAAGGGATTGGGGATGAAACAATGGGTTTCTTCAAGGGAGCTTGAGCTGTATGTAGGGTGAGGCAAGGATGATTTTTGGCCTTTCCTTTTGATTATTTTTTTGCTCCATTCTGATTTTCTGTGGTCTGGTGGATATCTCACCTGAGAACCTCTTTATCTTGGAGTTTACTGAGACGTACAATATTTGGTGGTAGACCCTCCTCACCTTTCAAAAAAAAAAAAAAAAACTATAAACACCAACACATACACAAACCAGCCCAGCCCATCAGAAATCCCATGTTCTTCATTGCTCTAGCTTGAGTATGTACTAAAGCTTTCCTTAAGATGCAGATACTGGAGCTTCCGTCCCTCCAACTAGATGAAACCCATAGAGGTGGACACTTTCTGAAATGTCTTCTTTTGAACAGTGACCAAACAAAATAGTCATCTTCAAGTATGCATTTTGCACATTTGATGCAATGAGAAGTGTGAATTGGTGAATGACTTATTTGGTTGATTCTATGTCTTCCTAGTATTGTTCTTTTCAGACAAGTGCTCTTGCATTAATGCATAATGGCATATAATTTTAGAAGCTGTGAAATCAGTCAATATTTTGAGATTGAACAGAATTGTATTGAATAAAAGGCCAAGTTCTTTTTATTGTTTTATAAACATGCGTACTGGAAATTTCTCAAATCTGAAAACCATAATTTAAAATTATACTTGTTTCTCTAAAGAAAAATTTATGCCTGTCGCAACCTCCTCTGGTTGGGATGAGGAGGTTACGATTTGAGCTCCTTATATCATGATGATGGAAATTGAAAATTTTAAGCAATTTCCATGATGGAAAACCAATTTCGTTTTAACAGAACTGTGCAATCAGATATTAAAAGAAACTTTATTCATCCACTCCAGCTTACTTATTGGGGTGTGGGGGGGGGGGTGTGGGGTGTTGCAAAGCCACAGTGGAAAGGCAAATGATCTGTTTTGTTTTGCTTTTTTCCATGTTAGTAGTTTTTTTTCCTGTTGGTCGCTTTTTTTTAGTTTTCTTGTTCAAGCAGGCCTCCATTATGATTGTCATCATTTAAAAGACAATGTTTGAATGCTTGTTTAACTACATAGATTTTAATAATAATCTAAGAAACAAATAATCTCTCCCTTATGATGCTGAAGAAGTGTTTTTGATTGGTTAATTTCCAGATACCCAGATGAAGACGTGTGAAGAGGAGAAGTCCATCCTGAAAAGAAGACTACAACAATCTGCCATGGAAGTCGAAATACAGGTGAGATTTTCTGGTATAACATTAGCCAACATTAATCCTGGAATTAATTTGTTGTGTGTGTGCGTGTTTTTTTTTCTCTCCAGAGAATGAAATGCCTACCATAATATACAGGCAACAGCAGCTCGGTGCAACTACTTTGTAAGGTCCCAACACTTGGCACTTGTGAACTACTTCTGTGAGTTTTTTTTTCTATGAATACATAGTTACTAAACCATATTTTCTTAGCAAACTTCAACACTCTTGAGAAAAGAACATGAAAAAAATTGTGTTTCAAAAGCGCATTTCGATTACATGGATGATGAAATAAATCAAAGTACCAAATTAACATTAACTAAAACTATCTAAGGGTCCGTTTAGAAACACATTTGAAAAATAAAATTTTGAATAAAATGGCTTAAATAGACTTGATTCTTGGAAAGTGCATTTTCAACACTTTTTAAAACAAGCTTTTTGTATTAAAAACTGTAAGTAGCTTTTTAATTAAGTCTGCTTTTTATAAGTGTTTAGCAACATTTTTTAGCTTTCTGCTTAATTAAAAGCAGAATCACTTTATTTAAGTTCTGCCAAATGCCCCCTAAAACTAGGATAACAACAAACTCATCGTGCCTGACCAGTGCGTCTATTGTTTATTAACCATCAAAGGTCAAGCCAAACAAACAAAGTAATAGAGACCCCTTCATCTAGGAACCCGTTTTCTTCATGATTCCCATCGTCCCATGTAACAAAAGACAGTAGATGACCATGTATCAATTCTATTGAGAACCCTTTCCTCTACATTAACATTCTTTAAAACTTGTTAGAGTATCTTGTGAGTTGACGAATTCTTGTTATAATTCATGGTCTTTCCACAGAAATAATCTAGGTGATGGCCCAAGAGTGTGAACACAGTCCATACAAGGGGATGTGATAAGACCATGGCCACTTTTTGTCTCTTGAATTGTCTTGAAGAAACACATTTCTTGATAGAGTCAAGGAGGTCCTTAGGTAGGGGTGCAAGTTGGGCATGTTGAACCCGACCCAATCCGAATCGACATGACTTTTGGGCGGGTTTGGATTGAGATGTTATTGTTCGGGTTCAATGCTAATCTGAACTCAGCAACCCAACCTAATTCGGGTTGAAATTGGGTTGAGGAGCCGATCCTGATTTGATGAGTAATAAATTAAAAGTTGGTAAATTTTGAATTATTTAAATCTCTCTTGACAGTCATCCCTCACTTTCATGTTTATTATTTTTTTCTGTGTGGAGCACCAATCGTGAAATGCTTCAAATTGTCCAAAATAATGTCCATTTTGAAGTCAAACCCGGACCAAACCAAAGACGACAGGTTGGACAGGTTGGGTTCGGGTTAACCTCATTGGGTTTGAGGGACAAGTTGGGCTGGATTTGACTTGACCTTTTGTAATTCCAATTAGGTTTGGATTGAACTCTAACATGATTCAACCCACTCAAGTTGTAGCTCTAACCTCGGGACTCAATCAGTATTTTGAGCTGAATATGAATTTGGTCCATAATAGGTATTGGGTTTGGGGTGTTGAGGGGGATTTGTTAACACCTTGGTTGAAGAGGATTTAAAAATATGTTCCTACCATCTATTTTTGATATGCTTTTCGAATGCTACCTTTCCTGAGGGATTCATTGGATGGTCCAGATGATTCTATCTTCCCAGTGGATGGGCTTGTTCATTATTCTTTGAACTGGGATTTTACGCATCATATGTGATGGGAAAATGCAACCCGCACTATTATTTTTTAAAAGAGCACACACAGTCCTTTTTACAGCCCCATACGCTATAAAACGTAGTATATACTGTACTATCATAGTGTATAGTCCATCATAGTATATGATTCAATTTTTTTATTTTTTTAATTATAAAAAAAATACACTAATGCATCTTAGTATATATTTCATTTCATATAACAGCAAACACTTCAAAATGTGAGTGTATAATTTGAAAAAGAAAAGAAAAACATGATGAACTATAATTGAAGCTACAATGGGGGCCGTGTGTATCTTTTTCCTTTTTAAAAATCTGTGGTATCGTTTTCATTGTTACGTTCTCTAGGTACATTATTAACATATTTAGTTACATTGTTAGCATGTCTAGATACATTGTTATTTTTTAGTACATTGTTTCATTGTCTAGGCGGGATTCGAGGGGAAAATCCTCTTTGTGTGGTGGATGTATCGTGACGAGAGGTGGATCCAAATGGGAGAGGCTTCAAATCGTGTGGATTAGTGGGAGAGGGCAAGCAAAAAAAATGAAACAAGAAAATGTAATCCTTAGTGAATGGAAAGATAAGGGTACACGTTTGAAAAATAAAATTTTGAATAAAATAATTTAAATAGACCTGATTTTTGGAAGCTTGCATTTTTTTTTAAAAAAAAATTTTGTATTAAAAAGGTATAAATAACTTTTCAATTTTGATAACATTTTTCAATTTTTTTATTTAATTAAAAACATAATTATTTTATTTAAATGTTATCAAACGCCCCCTAAAAGTAATACACTCGCCTCGCCGGTGGCATAAACAAAAATTTCAAAATGTCAGGACTAGAGAATGATAAGCGGTAGCTGTCAAAGAAGGACACGTGTCTTAATAAAATAATGCATAAATAAAGAAAAAAACAGGGCCATGTGAGTCCCCAGTCAAACATTCACTCTTTCAGCGTTGGAAAAACGAGGGTCCACCGTTCCCAGAGAGGAAATAATCTTGTACCGTCCATCAGGTGGACATCCCTCCAGTTTTACCGGGTCCACTGAGTGCAGCACATCAGTGACGTCCCTTTTATTTTGATTTTTTTAGAAAAATTTCTCATGTGATGTGGACGTCAAGTGTCATGTCAAAAGTGTTGGGTTTGCACGGCTGTCATCACGTGATCTTGTTATGGCCTGACTCATCATTATCATTGGATGGTTTTATTTTTTTTGGGTAACGTTTAGTTGTTAAAGTTGGTTCACTTGATGATATATAACTTTCCAGTTTTATTGGATTCCTGAATAGTATGTTACAGAATACAGATGCAGTCAGAAATCAGAAATGGATGCATTTTATAGAAGTGTGTGTGTACACACGCGTATATATTTGTATTGATTAAAAAAATTGTTATGTGCATCAGTGCATGGTTGTTTGTACTCATGTACATTAAAAAGCCTAAGGAGAGTAATCAAAGGACAATGGATATAGTTTACCAAAAAAGGACAATGGATATAGGTGTAATCGAAACTTCGCAAAGGTGATAGATCGGGCAAGAATGTCTAGAGTTTTGCACCACCACTCGGGCACTCACTTGATGAAAGTGAGGTGGCTGAGTTGCACCCTCCACTATAGAGAGGTTAGGGGTTCGAGTTCCAGTAATCCCCTTGTGGGATTTTGTTTGTGGGTCTTGAGCAATGTTATTGAACTTGACCCTTGTGTGTTTTTCTACCAAAAACTAAAAAAGAATGTTTGAGGTCTTGCCGAGTCAACCAGACAATTTCCAAGCTCTAAACCCAAATCATACATACGAAGTCTTTGACTAAGTCAATAAAGATAGCTAGAATTCGGTAGGTCACACAGACATAGTCAATAAAGATAGCTAGAATTCCGTAGGTCACACAGACATTTCATGTGCAATGATCCAACATGATGAATCAATATCATGACACGTAAAAAGTAGTTACAAAATTAAGGAAACATTTCATTGAGATTAGGTACACACAAATGTCTTTTTTGTAATATTTTTTGAAATATATATAGTTCTTTAGATTTTATCATTGATAGTCTTGAGCAGACTTGATTGGAAGATCAAGATTTCATTTGAAAGATTAAGTGATTCATATTTGAAATGAATATTTAATTTTGCTAACTATCCCATTAATTTCAAGATGACTTCATAATTCAAGATGGATGGGGTTCTTATAGGCTTGGATTTTAGTACTTATTTGTTAAGGTAAATTGTATGCATATCTATTTCATTAAATAGCAATGTAAATAATGTTTGAATGTGAGGGGGAGGAATAAAGGGAGAACTAAAACAAAATACACAAGGAAAGCTAACAAAAACAGTAAAGAATGTCCGTAGATAAGATATCTGACCGGAGTACCACCTTAGCTCACTCTACTCTCAATATCTCTTCATCGATAAAGATGTGAGATGCCCCGCCAACCCGACGCCCCACTCGATGTTTAGTACTTCATGTTGAACCCAATTAATTGCTAAAACTCTATATCGGCCAGAGTGTAACCCTAACATCCAGTTATGCAATCAAATGATACTTCTTCTTGGTGGAAAAATTAACAGAAAGGTCAGTCATGTAAAACATTTCTATGACAATTTATTTAATAAAAAAACATAAAGGTCCACATTTATACTATATTAAAAACCAGATCAAATCGTATCAAAAGCCATAAACATATGTAACCACTCACCTACCCCATCAATGGCTTTGGTCCCCACTTGCCCCCCTCTCAAACCCTAATTGTGAGTGAGCCTTTAGTAGGAGTATCTAGCTAGTACCACCAGCCTAGGTTTATATTAAACCATTTGTTAAAAGATTCATTAAAATGATTCCCCCACTGTCGAGTGCTCCACGTGTTGAAATCTGTAGAGCTTTGTGTGTGTGTGTTTTTGTTTTTTGAAAGCTGTAGAACTTTGTGTTGATTGGTTGGGTGTTGAATTTTATGTAATTAGGATGGAACCTTTTCTCTCTATATATATGGGTTAATTAGTTGAGGATATTATTTAATTCTATATATAGGAATGATGTCGAATTTTATATCTTGGATTGTTAATGATGATGTGAGGAGGGCTTCCTAAATTCATAAAAATGATGATATTAACCTCACTAAAGTATATTTTGTTTAGAATCGCTATTACACTCATTTAATTAATTTCTAAATATAATTTCAATATATTATTAGTTCATCTACTCACTATAACGAGTTATATTTATTTGATAATTTTTCATATTTTCTATAAATGATATCATTCATACTTTATTAGGCGATAAAAATGTTTTTTAAAAAATTAAAACATGGGCTGTATGCGTTTTGGACTATATAATATATTGAGTGTAACAATTTCTATTGTTTAGAGATGCTATGTATTGTAATGTTAGAGCCTGCCCTAATTTTAAATGATCTATGGCAAATTTTTAAATTGCCACATTTATTTTCACAAAATATTAAATATTCAATTTTTTTTGTATTACTCTACGAGTGCACATGTCTGTCTAGTTTTAAAAAATTGGTGTCAAACACGAAACAAAACAAAAGAGAATAACACAACAAAATAGATGTTAGGCATTTTTTTTAGCACTGATATACTCAATCTGTTTATAGCACCATTTGTAGACTCATATTCACACTATGATAGCACAATGTATTTTTGGTAATTATTATAGTGCAGGAGCTTTATATAGTGCATGTGTATTTTTTTCAAAAATACATTAGTGTTTTTCAATATATATATATATATATATATATATATATATATATATATATATATATATATATATATATTATATAACAATAAGTACTCTAGTGAACAAGATTATATTTTAAAAAAAAACTAGAGAGGAATGCACATGAGGTTGAACATATCATTTTCTTGTGTTTTATTTAATGGGTTTAAGTCTATAAACCCATATATCTATATCTATATCAAGGGAAATGATACTATGCAGACGTGTGGCTTAATTATTACGTGCGGCCTCGATCATGGGCCGTCCAATGGAATCTGGACGGTGAATTTCGCTCTTTTTTTCTCTCATTTTCAGACTTGATATGGACCGTCCGATGAGATCGGGCAGCCCACATGTTCTCAAGGGTTAGATGGGGGTATTTAAACAATCCATCTTCTCTCTCCTCACCCACTCGCAGCCCCATCACGTTATTTCTTCCCTCTCCGGCCCCACCTCGAACCTTTAGTGAATCTCCTCCCTCTTCGCCCCCTCCCCGAACCTCCGGCAAATCTCCTCCATCTCCGGCGACATCTGACATCTCCTCCCTCTCATGCCCCTCCCAAACCTCTAGTTAATCTCCCCCATCTCCGGATCCTCCCCGAACCTCTAGCGACATCTCCTCACTGGAGGAGATGTCGCTAGAGGTTCGGGGAGGGTCCGGAGATGGGGGAGATTAACTAGAGGTTTGGGAGGGGCATGAAAGGGAGGAGATGTCAGATGTTGCCGGAGGTTCGGAGAGGGGTCTGAGAAGGAGGAGATTCGTCGGAGGTTTGAGGTGGGGCTGGAGAGGGAAGAAATTGCGTGATGGGGCTGCGGGTGGGTGAGGAGAGAGAAGATGGATTGTTTAAATACCCCCATCTAACCCTTGAGAACATGCGGGCCGTCCGATCTCATCGGACAGTCCAGATCAAATCCGAAAATGAGAGAAAAAAAGAGCGAAATTCACTGTCCAGATCTCATCGGACGGCCCATGATCGAGGCCGCACGTAACAATTAAGCCGCACGTCGGCATAGTATTATTTCCCTCTATATCTATATCTATATATGACTTATGAATGTACACATAGATGACATACAATTGTTAGATGATGTCTCAAATTCATTTAACCATAATTCATAAACTAAGAGAATCAAAATATGTCAAGTAATATATGTCCTAATAAATTATGTTTTTTTATCTAATCTATTATAATGACATTACATCATAAGTGAAGTTTTTTTTTATTTATCATTTTGCCTTTTTTTTCATTACATCCTTCATGTTGCACATGTGGCATTCACATGATTTTCAATATTATCAATTGTTTTAGTGAAGCATGTTTTTTTTATATTTAATTAATAACAAGCACTTCATTCTTCTAAATAAATCGAAATTGTGGGCCCCACTCCTCTAAAAAGAAAAAAAAAGAAAAGATACACTCCTAAATTTTTTAAATTAATATGATTCCTCTTGGCCTATAAATATGGCCCCAACTTAATTATTTTATGCAAAACATGGTACAATAAATTGCACCTGTCTCATACAATCGCCTTCCCGAGCCGGGGAGACCCCATGCATTCATTAATACAAAATTTTAAAGAGTAATCACAAAAGCTTAACATGTTTCCACCAAACACACACTGTTATTCTCTGTTTCCAATGGCAGTGCCAGACATGGTGCCACCTAATCCAAATTAGAGCCAGGTAAACAACCAATTTTCATCTAGATTTTAAGCATTAAAAACATATCAACTTTAATTTTCAACTTTAATTTTTATAACATTAATATATATTAGTGCATTAAGTGAGGCCAAAATTTGGTCAGTGTCACGAGACCTAACCTACACAGGCCAAAACAACTGTTGTTTTGAGTGATAGGACTGTGATGAGAGAAGTCACAACTTGTGAAGGTGAAGATGCAATGGTCGGCCTGTCGATGACTGGAATTCAATGACAATTGTACCTGTTTTGTCCTCTCCTGAGACACAAGAGAGTTTATCATGTTGTCAATATCAAATGCATTTCTAAAGATGGTGTTATTTTTGCTCAATTGATTTTTAGTAGTCCAATGTGGGCCTGTTTGGGGACACACCACCTTCTTGAACTTGATTTTTTTATAGGTTTGGTTCACTGACATCACACGTGTGATTGACTGATTGATTGACTTGAATGAGAGAGAGAGAGAGACGCCCCACCTTGCCCTTCGAGGGTGAATTGGTTATTGAGGATGAAATACTGATGATAAAAGTTCTTTAGGCCTTAACTGCTAAAATGACTACTCTTTTTGTGCATTTTAAAACCCTTTCAATGTAAAGACCAGAGGGAATCCAAGATAAAGAGCATCTCCGATCCACTCTCGATGCTCCTAAAAATTAGGTAAGGGATTTGGCTCCCTACATGTAGGGGGGGAGGTATCTCCCCAAACTAATAAACAAATAGTTAGAATTAAAGTGAGACTTTCTCCAATTTATACATGAAAACTGAGGAGAATGTTGGAAATATTTTAAGATTGAGGAAGAATTCATTTCCTCTAGAAAATGACAACATGACAACGCAGTGTGATCTATCATATTACATAAGATTGCAAATATATATATTTTTAAATAAAATATAACTAGCGTATCTTATTATATACTTGAATTAATGAGCGAGTGGATATTTCTTTTCAAAAAAGTAAATTAGTAAATATTTCACACATGACAACATCATCATTGGACCAAAAATAAGACTGACCTCTCAAGTTGAGAACTCTGAGTAATGAAGATCCATATATATTTTAAGAAATACTTGAGTTTCCAATGTTTAACTAAAATCAAGTTTAATGTTCATGGACTTGAATTATGCTTAAGACTATGGCTGTCTACATGAAGCTATTTATCCTAAACCCACATCCAAACCCCAACAATAAGCTAAAACTTAAATAGAAGTTATAAACAGCTTACAATGAATGCATGAAAATGTGAGCTTTCCAAAAACATTCTGCAAACTTGTTCGAAAAATGTCTATCGTATCCCTCCCCCCCCCCCTTTTCCTCAGACTAGCTATCCCATGTAAACCTTAGGGCGAGGATATCCGCACCCCGGATTACTAGAAACCCACCCCGTTTTTTTTAAAAAAATTTACTGTAGCAGTAAATGTAAACCCACCCCGAGGTCGCCAGACTAGGCCTGTCAACGGGTCGGGTCCGGTCGGGTCGGGTCGGGTCGGGGTGGACCCGGACCCGACCCGTGATAGGACCCGACGGGTCCTGAACATGTGGACCCATACCCGGACCCGTCGGGTCTCGTGTCGGGTCGGGTCCGGACCCGACCCGAGGAAAGTTAATAAAAACAAAAAAAAATTAAACTCATGAATTTGTTTGTCTTATCATTCTATTATAAAAAATTTATAATAAAGCATTAATTATTATAAAACTTTCTAAACTAATGTCTTAATACTGTATTTGAATATATTTTTGTACAATTCAAAAGAAGTGAATGAATTACTAAACAACATTCAAAGTAAACATAAGTCTAAACAATATAACAATGAATTAAAAGAGATAGCTCATAGTTATTTGTGTCACAAAGTAAAAAATAAACACTTATACTTGTAACTTGATAAATAAGAAATAAAATTATAAGTCAACTAATATTAATATTCTTGTAACACATGAGTGTATATTAATAAAACAGTCGGGTCTCGGGTCCAATGGGTCGGGGCGGGGTGGACCCGGACCCGACCCGTTTCTATGTTCGGGTCCACCGGGTCGGGTCCAAATCGAGTCGTGTCTAAATCGGGTCGGGTATATTACACGTGTAATTGGGTCCGGATCGGGTCGGGTTCGGGTCTGGACCTGACCCTTTGACAGGCCTACGCCAGACCCTCTGGCGACGGTGGTGAATGATGGTCGCTAGAGGTTCTGGCGAGTGTACCAATCCAGGTCGCCGATCCTCTGGCGACGGTGGTGAAGCGTGGTCGCCCGAAGGCCCAGCGAACCAAAATAAGAGAGAATAAATTCACATTTTTACAAGTTTCAAATCAAATAGACAAATTTCACATTTAAACTCATATAACAGACAGTCATAGCAGTATTTAAAATACATTAAAATATGATAACATTTATAACACCAAAATATGATGTTAGGATTCCATAACGAATTATTCGTATTACTACACTACAAAATACATGTTCAAATTATTTTTATGTTTATTTTTATTTCTTGAAAAAATGAATAATTTTTTTATTACATAGGTTATTTATTTTTATATTTGAAAAAATCAATATAGTCACATGAATGGTTGTGGAATTTGAACATATATTTTATTGTGTAGTCATGTGAATGGTTGATTATGGAATGCGAATGTCATATTTTTATGTGTTTCAAATGCTGTTATGATTGTCTGTTATATGTGTTTAAATGTGAAATTTGTTTATTTGGTTTGAAACTTGTAAAAATGAGAATTTATTCTCTCTTATTTTGGTTCACCGGGCCTTTGGGCGACCACACTTTACCACTGTCGCCAGAGGGTCTGGCGACCTGGATTGGTACACTCGCCAGAACTTCTGACGACCATCATTCACCACCGTCACCAGAGGGTCTGGCGACCTCGGGGTGGGTTTACATTTACTGCTACAGTAATTTTTTTTTTGGTTAAAAAACGGTGTGGGTTTCTAGTAACCCAGGGTGCGGATATCCACGCCCTAAACCTTATTGTCCCCTGAACCTCTCTGTTTGGGGTCATTTGTCATGAGACAAAAACCCCAGCATATGGTTTGATCTCTCCCTCCTTGACGTGGCCTCTCTGTTACAAATCAAGATATTTGTTGCAATGGTTGATTAGCATTTGAAACTGAATGTGTGTCTCTCTCCTTGTATAGTTGTCCTCTCTCTCTCTCTTTCATTGTTAATGTTTTGTGTTTCCATTCATGCTCAAATAATTTTTGAACGACTTGGGACATCATAAAAGAGGTTGGTGGAGATGGATGGATGGATTTTTGTTGATGATGTGCTAGTTTTTGTTATGGCTAATTATTTGTTGTAGCATCGTCTCAGAGAAGGAAGAGGACTTCTGATCCCAAAAAAGGGGGAAAGAAGAGGATATGGCACAGTTGGTGAAAAAGACTTTCATGCTTTGATGAGATTTTTTTTTTTTTTGGATATCGGAGTGATCCCCGTAGCTGATCTTATGGTCGAGCTGGGAAGACTATCTCCGCTTGTTTTGTCCCGGTCTCACAAAAAATTCTTTTAAATATCGCCAACAAATAGGTGAGTAGGTCAACATCAAGACTCGAACTCAGAACCTATTAGTAACACTGCTAAACTTTGAACTGTTGTGCTATAACCACTAGGAACAATTTGATGAGAAAGTTTTTTTTTTTGAAGAAAGGTAGATGTTTGCTACCCGATTTCATTTCTGAACTCGAATTACAAATTCTGAATGGAGGGAGAAAAGAGTAAAATAAAGCAAGAAAGAAGCATATTCACAAAAAGAGAGATCTCATGGGTTAGGTTAGAAGAGGCATCTAAACCACCCAGCTAGATCAAAAGCTCACCCTGTCACCCTGTAATGCATATGGCCCCTTCCCGAAACTGGACCTCCCCCGCTCTCGCAATGTGTCGACCCCAATCCGACATACACCCTCGAAACATGTCCCACATGTTTTCTTGATACACCCTTGTCCCTTTGAAGATGGCTTCGTTGCGTGTCTTCCAAATCGTCCATGCCCCCGCCGGTACTATGGATTGCGAAACCACCGCGGCCATGGAGTTATCGTTTGCACACTTCATTGCTTTCCCTGCCGCCCATAGCTCATCCACCGTATGGAATGTTGTTTGCAGGCCCGTGAACCTCCCCACCAACGATCAAAACTCCCGAGCCACTTCGCACGTACAAAACAGGTGCTCAGCGGTCTCCGTAGCCCCTGAGCAAAGGGCACACATCGTGGAGTCTTCTGGCGCCCATCTTGCTCGATACGCCCTTGTCATTAGACGTTCTAAGAATAGGAACCACACAAAGACCTTTATCTTCAATGGGATCTTTGGCCGCCACGTTTGGGCAAACTTCGCGCTCGGCCTCGACCCCCCGCCTGTTCCGTCGACCACCTATTGTACGCACTCTTGACTGAGTGCATCCCTGATCGCTTGAACTTCCATCTGTACTGATCTTCTTCTGACGCATGCAGGTTGTGTAGCCCGAGCCTCTCCAGTAGAACCGTGAACTGTCTGGTTTCATCCACGGTCAGTCTCGCTCGTGACAGCTCGATCGACCACGCTCCATCTTCCAGTTGATAGAATTCCCCCACCGTCCCTTCCTTCTTATTCGCCAAACGATAAATGTCGGGGACCAGGTCGCACAGTTTCTCTACCCCACTCCACCGATCCTTCCAAAAATGCACCGAGGCGCCGTTACCAACCTTCCATTCAATCGCGGACTCCATGTCATCGCGATCCGCGAACAGTCCCTTGCAAATCTGTGACGTGCGAGCGTTCATCACCGGCCAACGTTGCTCACCAATACCCCCACCACCATATCGGTCCCTAAAGAGGACACACCACAGCGAATCGCACCTGTTAAACCAACGCCATGTCCATTTTGAGAGAAGAGCCCGGTTCATCACACGGAGATCTAGCACACCCAAACCTCCCTCCAATTTGATGAGAAAGTTAATGAGAGTAATATAGTAATATGCATATTTCATAAGCTGTGTTATAGATTTTCTTCCAAACATGATTTCAATTAAGATTTCAAAGTTGTATTTTGTTTGTTATTCAAACTAGCTTTTGGGGTTAACTTAAAAGCCATGTTTACAAATCCTGATTTTCAAACTCTATAAAAACAGTTTAAAAGAAAAAGCTGAGTTCTAAACTCACATTCAAACACATTTTAATTGAGCTCTCCATAGTAGAATATGCAAGGCACCTCATCCTCAAGTTTTCCTTGGTATACAAGGATCTTGATAAGAGAATGCCTCAACACAAAAAATATCATCAATTATATAATTCAGACATATTCATTTTTACTCTTCATATGGTTGATTCTCTCTGAACTTTTTCTAATATATTAATTGAAGTTCCCATGACAGACAGACACCATATTACTATTCTATAGTAGCATCAAGAGAGCATTCCAATTATGAATTCATTCCAATTATGAATTCATCTTCCCTGATCCAAATTCATTTTTCAAGCTCGCGCGAGTTCAACATGAATCTCTCCATCTAAAATTTGATCCCCCCTTCATCAAATATGACATCAGTTACTTAATTATCAGATTGGAGCCATTTTTCTCGCAAATTGAATGAGATTGTCCATGAATGGACATCAACACATCTTTTATGTACGTAGTTTTGTTGATAAAAAGTCTGCTATGAATTATGTAACTGGATGAGATTATATTTCAAATGTGATTTAATTGTTGAGATTTATATCTAATTCAAACTTAAGTTTATAAATAGATCTCATTTAATCTCTTCATAAATTAAATAAAAATAAAATATTCATAGATGTAGTCTCTTATTTGTTTACTTTACTCTTTCCCATTTCTTCACTATATTATCTTTTATTTTATTTTAGATTTTCACATAATAAGAAATAAAGAGTTAATTATCAACTTTCACTAAAATTCTCTTTATAACTCGTTAATTTTTTTATATTTTATTTTAAATAACTAATTAGAGTATATGATTTATTTTTAAAATTATATATCTCAAATTAAAACAGGAAACTATAAAATAAAGAAAACAAGGTCACGTGAGATCTCAAACATTCACGCAATCTGCATGGGAAAACGAGGGTCCACCATTGCCAAAGGGGTTTCTTTCGTGGAGAATTGAATCTCACTATTTTTTTTTGTTTATTTTTTATTTCGTTTAAAAAAATTGGATCAGTATTTACCTTTTTTTTTATTCTGTTAAAAAAATTTGGATTGTTATTCACTCTTTTATTCAACCATTCTGAATCATTTAATGCTGTAAATACACCAAATAGCAAATTGATTTTTTTAAGGATTATCCTCCATTATTTTTGTCCATCCACCATATCGATGAAATATTCAATCGATCAAATATTTCATCAATTAGATTAATTTGTATAATATCACACTGTTTATTTTTATACATTGGGTTGATTATCACACTGTTTTTATTTTTGTTGAATCTTGTATTGGTGTTTCAAATTTAGTTATATGTATAAATATAACTAAATTTTATGTATTTACATCTCTCACAACTATTGTTACATTTACATAAAAACAGTTACATTTACATAAATATAACATACTTAAATGTTTTACATTCCATGCAATGTTTAAACAATTTAAAACAGTTCCTCTCTTCAATAGTTAGTTACATTTTATTAAAAGTGTTAAATACATTTTTCATTGTGTGTTACATATAACAAATGTTACATTTAGTTAATGAAAAAATAAATCCTGTTATATTCTTCAATCTAAGCTATACAAAAAACATAAAAATATCAGCGACTTATATGTCTTCAGAAAATTCATCAAAATATTCAATATATGTTACATACAATTCATAAAAATGAAACAGTTACATTTGTTAACTTAAGCTATTCGAAAAAAGTAAAAGTTACATTTAATAAATGTTACATATTATGAAAAATAAAAGTTATATTTAACAAATGTTACATGCAATTCATCAAAAAAGTTACGAATTTTTAAATTGAATGTTTATAAAAACATTTAATATGCGGGATATGAAATGAAATATAGTTACATTCATTCAAAGTAGTCATCAAAAGTGAGAGATGGAGGTTGGATGAGGGTTGAAAAGGTAGTCGAACCACTTCTCAAATGATAGAGAGCAGCATGATGATTCACCAGTTGTCGGAGATGAACAAGTCAGCCAAAATGATTTTTTAAAGTGGCGTATATGTATAAAAAAACAATAATGATTTTTGGGCCGCAATTGGTAGACCCCATCCCAAACCCCATGAGGTGGCAAGATTGAATTCCCCATAGTACCTTTTTATGTTATATTCACCATTTTTATCTCATATATCATAACCGATCCCACATATTGTAACTGTCCCCTTAATTTATGGAGACGAAACCATAATTTCGTTGTTCTTTCTTTTTATATGAACAATTAATTCCATTGGAAGTAATTGTGTATACTTAATACATTAATAGATTTAAATTGATTAGAGGAATAGAAGAAAAAAAAGTCGATTCTCTGTTTTGGGGGATTCCATTTGTTTTTATTTTTGTTTCAGTTCGATCAGTGGAGAAGAAAAGAATTTTGATTTATTTAGTTTTTTTGTAACCAGTTTTTGGTGCAAACAATGTCAATCCATTCGGGCTAGTTCTTTTTCGATCTGAATATATTATTTTGATTTTGATTTTTCATCATTCCTTTGAATCATCATATACATGTATTGAATCTGAATTTCATTTTAAATTCAGATACATGACATGTATCTTGATTTACATGCATTGTTATGTATCAAGTTTGATCTGTACAATCATTTATGATTGTGTGTTTGTGTATAATTATGCATAATGTTTCATTCATCATATTTTTTAGTTTTGTATCAGCATTATTCGACTAATTTAGATTCAAGATTTTCAAATACAATACACATTCACTTGTACAAAATGTGTATTTGTTATTTCAATTTTCAGATACACCTGTAACTGCATTTGAATTCCAGCCCATTTTTTAAAGATATTTGTTAATTCAAATTCCAGATACACCATCTGAATTTGAATTACAACCTATTTTTTAAAGTTGTTATTTTTATTTTTATGGATTTGATTAATGTATAGTTGATTAATATTTAATTTGTTATTGTTGGCATTTTGAAAACTTTTTATGAATTTTCTGTGTAATTTCATGTAAACCATATTTGTTTATTTGGATTGTGAGATACGTTATTGTAACTTAATTGATAATATGTGATTGATATTCTTTTTTTTCACGAGGCGTGTTTTAGATTATTTGAAAATATGTTACGTCAGGGAGAGGATTTAATGGTGTCACATTTTGTGGAATTCAGTTACATGGTTTAATGAGGATATTAGTTAGTTAGAACCAATTTTTAAAATTATAAGAAGGATAGTCTTGTTATTGTCATTTTGGTGGTTAGAAAAAGTGAGAATCAATAGGAGAGTGCCACATATTGGGGCTCACAAATGAGGCTTAATTTCTAGGGTCTAGGTAGCAGCTCCCATAAAAAAATGGTTAAATTTGTTTTTGAAAAAAGTGGGATGTGTTTGTAGAGGAAGAAAACGCCGGGTATTAAGTGAAGAGTAGTATTATATTTTATCTTTTAAATTATTTTAAAAGTGTTAAATAGATAACCAATAAGAAAACGTCACCTTATGAGACTTGTGACTGGAGCCTGGATATCAAGACTTTTTAATGGATTTTATTATATCCATTCTATTTTTCAGTCTTAAATCCAATCTACAAGTGTTTTAAATTTATAAAAAAATAGTATATCTCATCTAATAAAATACAAATTTTTATAAAAAATGAAATATATATTCTAATAAATTTCATAGCATTATTTCTAAAAAAAATTTAAAAAATTTATATAAAATTTTTCAGTCTCAAATTCAATAAAAAAGTGTTTTAAAATTTTTTAAAATATCACATCTTATCTCATGATATATATTTTCATATAAAATTAAAATACATACTATGTAATTCTAAAATTTTTTATATAAACTGTGCGTAACAGCAGTCACTTTTACTGGGTTTACGGAGGGCAGGAAATCAGTGACGTTCCTTTGTTTGTTTTTTTGTCCTTTCCATGTGATGTGGACGTCAAAGTGTCATATCACAGTGTAAGTTTGCACGGCTGTGATCACGTGATCTTGTTTGAGCATGACGTCATCTAATAACGTACGTTCGGATGTTAAATTATGAACATTTGTTATTTTAAAATATAACATAGATTTAACTAAGTACGGGAATAACATTTTTTTAGCATCTTTTATATCGATTTTTGACGAATATGAACAAAGATGGAAATTGATAAAAAATTTGTCTCCCAAAATTATAACACAATGTTCAAAACACATCAAGAAACATGCGTGTAGTAGGCAAAGAAATTAATAATTACAAATTAAATGAAAAAGGAGGAAAAAAATAAAAGAGAAAAAAAAACTTACGTCCCGTTTGGATAATGGAATTAAATTACTCTTGATAGATAATTATGTCAGTGTAGATAACAAATCTATAAAAATAAAAGATTTTATATTTGGTTGTGTTTTTTTATTCTCATTAGAAAACGTAAGAATAAATGTTGAGTTGTTTGATTGATAAAGAATAAAATATAAAAAAGAGTAAAAAAGTTGATTTGACATGTGAGTCCTTTGATGTATAAGAGTTGTTGATAGATAATTTTATGTGATAAAGTGTAAAAAATTGATTTGACATGTGAGCCCATGAAAAATAGATAAAGTGAGTATAGCTTATCCTAGGGGTTATTTAGAATTGTTATACTCTTTTATACTCGTTTAAACTGGCTTAATAATATCAAGTTATATCCTGCAAACAAACAACAATTTTCTCTATTCATTCTTATACTACCCTTATTCCATTTACCAAATGGAGGGTACATGATTTGGGGTTTTATTAATCCTCGTATGTTCTTGTTTTATTAATTCTCCTATGTCCTTAGACTAAAAGATACTGAGAGACCAAATAACTATGAGTGATGTTACATACTTTTTTTTTTTCAATCCCAATTACAACTCCATATGAATAGATAGAAAATCATCGTAGTATGCTTACATTAACGAGATATAAGCTTGCTTTAATAGAAAATTTTCACATTTTTTATAAATGCATTAATGTAGTTAATTGAAGAATATATTTTATTTTTTTATATACAAACATTTACCTCATTAGATGAGACATGCTATTTTAAAAATTAAAAACATATATAAATATAAATTGGAACTAGAAAAAGACTGTATATAATATTATGCAATCACTATTGATGAAAGATTACAAAAGATGAGTGCAACTCGTATACAAAATATGTGCCATGAATAAGAGAGGATGCACACTTTTTTTTAAATGGATAAGGAGAAGAAGTAGAAGAAAAAAACATTAGGATTCTATAGAAAATACACTAAATCATCTGTCCAGTTGTATGATTGAATTCACTAAAAATTGTTATGATTAATTGTAAAGAGATAATCAGTAAACTGATGCTCATGCGGTGACAATTTTTTAATACCAATTTGATGCCCTTAATCAATCACAAAAAAAAACATATTTTCTTATCATTTTTTTTGGTATAAATGTTATAATTCTGTGTTTGATACATGTTATAATCACCAAATTGATTACTATATTTTTAAGTACACATCATTTTTTATTTTGAAAAAATTAAAGATGAAAACTTTTATTCAAAACATCTCTTTGATATTATGTTTCACAAAATGCCCACATTATTGTATTATAAAAATGAGATCAGACTATGATATTGTATTATAAAATGAGATCTGTCTGATAATCAGACAGATCAAATCAAATCAAAAGCCATAAACATGGGTAAAGCAGAGCACCACTCAACTAACCCATCTATGGTTTTGTTCCCCACTTGCCCCCTCTCAATCCCTACTCCGACCAAGCTTTTACTCGGGGCATCTGGCTACACCTGCCTAGGTTTATTATTAACCACTTGTTTAATGAATCATTAACCTGATGCATCCCCTCTGTCTAGTGCCCCCATGTGTTGAAAGCTGTAGATCATCAATGTTGATTGGCTGCTTGTTGGCTTTTATGCAATTTCAGATGGGACCTTTTTACATATGGTCATGATTCTTTTTAGATGTTTGGAGATATTGATTCCATTCCTAAATGATGTCTAATTATCATGGATTGTTAATGATGTTGTGTGGAGGTTTCCCATATAATTCATCTAAAAATGATACCATTGATTGTTTTTTTCAATTAACTGTCATCAAAGTATTTATTGTTGTTTAGAGATGCAATGCACTGACCCCAACATGCATGGTTGGATTTTCGCTGGAACCTCTTTATAGTACTCAAGTTTAATTTTGATTTGTGGATGATTATGACCTAATATTTTTCAATTAATATTGATGTTCTTTGCTGCTAAATATACTGTAATAATGCAAGGGCAAATATAAATTTTAATGTGTTAGATGAGACCTAAACAAACTTTGAAAATAAAACACCGAGATATACAAATAAATATATATCTACATATTTTTATTATGAAATGAAATAATTTATTTTGTGGAGCCCCCCTGTGTAATATAGTACTATTGTAGCGCTTAAAATTTTCTTTGTATAGGTAATGACTAATGAATGGAATGCTATACATGTTAATTAATTAAACAATCCAAATATGATAAGATGGCTTAAGTTATTCACTTCCCAATTTTTTTTTGAAGACAACTTATTCATTTGCTAGAACTCTGGTCCTAAGAATGGAGAGAGTTGTTATACCAAGTCAAGATGTTGACTATTCAAATAAAGATTCAAGACAATTACATAGTTTCATATCTTGATATTGGTTGTTGAACAAGATAAGATCTATTGAGATCCATTGTAATCCAGAATCTTTTATATTAATATTATAAATAGACGACCACTCAAACTTGAGATGTATCACTGATTTCACGAAATCATTCTTTGGAAGAGTCACCATTCAAAATGGTTGAAATTGTAAAACAAGTACTGTGTTCTTGACATAATAATGCAACTCTTTACAGTATCCCACAGAACTGAATCCTGAATTCTGAAATTATATTTTGTTTCATTGGGGAGAAAAAAAGCTCTGCTATCTCAATGGGGCTTGTTCATCAGGTACATCTCCATTGGTACCATGGACAACTATCTGTCTTATGAGGAAACACAACCGTGCTTGCTTGAATAACCATGTTCATATATAGTGAATTTCAAGAGTACATTTTTATCAGTGACGTGAAGCTTTCCATTAATGTTTTTTTTCTCATCTCTGGGAATGACAACCATAGTCACTGAATTCATGCAAAGGGTTTCCTCAGTTACGGTAAATGCACTAATATGCACATATTATTAACTTGTTTTCATTTTTTTACAAAGTTCATAAAACCTTTTGGTTGATATGAGATAAAGGCAACCAAATATGGAGATAATTATTTTGATCACTTGTATGAGAAATGAGAGTAAAAAAAATTTCTATCACGTGTGAAACTGATAATGACAATTATAATTTGTTTATATCAGAAATGTGATAATGCAATACATAAATGAATACACACCAAATACACAGTTTGACAAACAACTATATGTTTGATCAATATATACGTAAGAATCCAATTGCTCTTCAAAATAGATTCTACCGGTGCTCTATGACTATGATATCAATAGTTAATCAAACATTGAAACTTCATTATTATTTTTCAAACGAAAATAACTAAAAATACAACTAAATAGATAATGATTTTTTCCACTGATATAGTTATCTATCTTGATGTAATTAATTATCTATATCAAATAACTTAATTCATCGAGCCAAATGGGGGGTTAGAGTTTTCTAACTATTGTTGGTTCCCTGTTAACAAATACACACAAATAAAAAATTAAAAATATCAACTTTCATGGCAACAGTGCTTAAGAAAGTGAGGCCAAAACATGCTCAGGGTCACGGGACCTAACCTTCAGTACTGGCCAATAAAAAAACATGTTCAAAATGTAAAGTGTAAACTGTTGTTTTGAGTGATGGACTGTGGAGAAGGGCTGGTGTGTAGAGAAAAGTCACAGACAATTGTACCTGTTTTGTCTGCTCCCATAAAACACAGAGTTGAAGAAGCAAAAGAGTGCTGTCAATCAAATGCATTTCTAAGATAGTGTAGTTTTTGCTCAATTGATTACCTGTGCAATGTGGGTTGAACTTTTTGTTTTTTTGTTTTTTTTTTCTTGTTTAAGGACACACCATGATCACTATCTTCAGGAACTTGATTTATATGTTTGATCAGTATATATTGTTGAAAGATTCGAATCGCCAACCTCGAACATCAATGAAGAATAGGCTTGTAAAGGTAGTTATGTGGTATTTATTTAGTCACTTCCTTGTTACGGTTAATTGAAAATTTTTTTAGTAAGGGTCATACAAGATTAATTTGTGTGAAAGGGTGGTGGTTGTGAGGAGAGATGCTTTGAGTATTTCTTAATAATTACTGGTTAAAAGTAAATGGAGTTATTCTCTCCATGGTGGATATATATATTGACAAATTTGTTGAACATATTGACAAATTGGTTGAACTATATAAATCTCTTGGTCATTGATCTTCATGTCCTAAGGTTGTCATAGCGTCGATCTTAGTCTTAGGCTATACTAAAAACTTCTTCTAAGCCTTCACTTGTCAAGTCAAAATTTATGGGTATTATCACTACCACAACACAAGATTAGTGGGTGTTGATAATGGTTTTAGCTTACAAATTCCTTGTCAAATGAAAATTTGGTAAGCCATGAAGTTTGAGCTACCAGAATTCTAAAATGATTTTGAGAATCAGAGTTCCTAACTTTTGGCCTACAAATCCAATCAAATAGATCCCTGTGGCCACCGGATTTAGCATTGAACTTTATGAGCAAATAGAAAGTTACTTGCAAACTTTCATTATTCCATACCATGACAGATTTGAAATTAAAAAAAAAAATTGTGATCCATTATACCCAACTAGATTTTTAAATTTGAATTTATTTTACTTTATTCTTTTTTAATTTGACTAATGATCCATCTTATCCTTTGAGTGATCATATGCAATAAAATGTATAGTATGAATTCACCTAAGACATGAGAAGGTCTACGTCCTATATATATGTATATATATATTCTCCTTGAAAGATATATGAGTATTGTTACACGTAGTTTTTTATATAATCTAATCAATAGTGTAATTTCATTTCGTTATATATATATACACACACACACATACAAATCACTAGAAATTATTTTTTTATTATAATATAAAATACATGTTTTATTACAAATATTACTCATTAAAGAATCAAGGCCCTAACCTAAATCATTCATGATTTATTGTGCAGGTAATTCTCTCATCAAGAAAACTTGGTGTCAAGACATAAAGTACAACTGAATATCAGGCTGATATGTAGGGGAGGAGTGCATGAATGTTTCTTGAGATTAACACTCTGAAACTTTATCTCAATTTTAACAAGATTATATTATATTAATGAAGCACTTCTCTTTATGATGACCTTGCATATACATGAATCTTGACATCCTTGCAATTCCTTTCAACATCTTAGTTTAAATATTTAATCCAGATGAAAAGTATTTGAGTATTTTAAAGGACAGGGTCTTGCCCCTTCTGGTGAAACAAATTAAATGTGGCTTTCTTAATTATCTTTTTCTAGTGTTAGTGGAAATCATAATTATTTTATCTACTTGGTTTGCCTATCAAGGGGAAGGTCACATGGGAAGGTGTTTTGCATCTCTTTTGAAAGTCAAGTTTGAGGAGAAGATTATATTTAATGGAGGGTGTTCCAAAGACAGCAGAACACATTTTTGAGACAATGATAAAGAAAATATTAAGACAGTCTTGCAGTACCTTTTGCAGCTTCAAACTTATTTCAATTATTTAATGTATTTATTTGTCTAATAAAATAATACTCTTACAAAAAAATAAATTTTATATTTTGATAAATTGAATGCATACTTTTTTTTTCTAACCTAATATATATAGCAGTTTAACTTAAAATGTAAAATAGAGATTAAATAAGAAAGTAGGCACTCTATCTATCTTGACGTATCAATAGCAATATGAATATTAAAGTATCACAAAAATTAATATGAAATATCTATAATCATCATAACCATTAAACAAATAAAAGAATATTCTTTTTTTCAAAGCATCATATTGATGGAGATGGTCATCTAAACTGACTATTAGAATAATTGTTACTCGAAATCTTTATAGATATCTAAATACATAATTTTTAGATTAACTAAATTAAAGACAAGTGTCCTTTTCTTGGACTAATCAAATCCTGAATTTTATTAACTTTCTGTGGCTCATATTAAATTTAAATTATTATTGTTAAATATAAAGAACTTCATTTGTAGCACCAAGTTTAAAATTAGTCAAATTTGTGAAGATATTAGAAGTAACAATTCTAATTTTAACTTTTTAATGCAAACTCTGCAGGAGTCTGTCACATAAACCTAATATAAAAAAAAAAAGATTTTTAGTTTTAAGTCCTTATAAACATGTCTATTTAGGGATCAATCCCTCACTTTTTCATATTTCTTTTTTAGTCCTTATATTCAACTGCTTATTTGGTTTTTAGTTCATTCGTCAAACGTCCGTCCATACATTGTTAATTTGTTAAATGTGATTTTATTTTTAAGTTCCTATAAACTATGTTATTTAGTGATCATTAAATAACATAGTTTGCAGAAACTTAAAAATAAATCACATTTAACAAATTAACGGTGTATGGACAGACGTTTGACGGAGGGACTAAAAACCAAATATGCGGTTGAATATGAGGACTAAAAAAGAAATATGAAAAAGTGATGAACCGATCCCTAAATAGACATGTTTACATGGAGTTAAAAATAAAATCTAAAAAAAAACATTCCAAAAAAAAAAAAATACTGCATTTATTATTATATATATGATATAAAATACACCATATTAGGTCATCCCAAGGATTGCTGGTGTCCTCAGACTTTTATGTCTTGCTCTATTTATAAGTTTTCCACTTTTCCATTGTACAATCCTTTACCCTGATTTCTTATATAACATAAAAATAATATAAATAATATGTGTTGGTCATCAGAGATTAGCCCGTTTGAAATCCATTACCAAGTTGAATTTTTAGATTAGTTTTTAGATAATATGTTCAAACTGAGTTTTCTCTAAACATGAACTTCGGGTTTTTTTTTTTTTTTAGTTTGTGTCTAATGTTTCTAGATTTAGGGAAAATGAAAGAATACAATTTTTTTTTTTCTAGATGTTTACAAATCTATTTACAGACCTCACATATGCAAGTCGTAACTTAAAGGGTTAATTAAGATCAAAATTTTCTTATGACTAACACTGCATGAGCGATTCCTGACCAAGGCTTCAATGACCTTCGTCCTTTGCTAAGCGGACGTAGAAACATTGTATCATCTGTTCATCTCCTGCCTGCAGGTGGTGGCCAACGTTTGGGCTGAATTAAGCATGGCCACTAGTTTGCATGCCTCATCAATTCTTGGACATCTCGGAACTTGGGAGACTAATGTCACCCTCACTCGCAGCGGGCGTGCATTCATCAACAGATCATCCCAGCGGGTTATGGACTCTTTGGACCACTCGCAATAGTGTGACTTTCAAGGGTCACAGGTTCTATATCAAAAACCTTCGGGCATCCATGAGCTTCTTGCTCCAAGACTAGGGAAGGCATTTAGCAGGTGCTACTCGGGTCCACTTTTTGGTGGTTAGAGATCTCTCGACAAAAATTTACGTGGTTCGGCAAACCTTGCCTAGTCTAGTGAGAAATTTTTACACATGGCTAATGAAAAATTTGTCTGGGCCGCGTCGTCCACCCCTCGTAGCGTCTTGTCTTCTTAGGCTGGGTTCGGGTTCTTGACTGCAGAGCTTTCAATCGCCTGGGAAATGTGTTGCCTAGCTACTTTGTGATGGCACCCTAGTGCATCTGCAGATGGACAATCTCTCCTTTTGGTCAAACCCTGTTTTTGTTGCACCACAGCCTGTTTTTCTTTTCTTTGCTTTCTCGTCCATTGCTATTTAGACCCGGTCTTGTAATAGCTTGATGCTTTGTTAGAAAATAGACTACTTTTTTCTCAAAAAAATAGGGAAATGATCAAATCAAGTGGATTGGAATAAAATGATATCAAAATTTACATCTCCGATCTATCTGAACCACCAAGTAACCCGTAACTTTCTAGTTAATCGGTGCTTCTTGTCTAGAGTGTGATGAAATTCTGTTGGATGGTGCGACATTTTTGAACGCACAAACACAATTTATAGTTTGTCTAAACGTCCCATTTAAAAATGGACAAACTCCACAATTCAACATGACGACATGAATGATAATATTCTAAACTTCATTGATCAATGTACACCAAATGGATCCGTTTAGTGTCATGTTGATTTACATTCTCATTTTCATTATATTATTTTATTGATCAAAAAATATTTAGGCATGATCATGAAAGTAGAGATTACCTAACATAATTTTTCTAGTTGTCAAAATGACAGTGAGAATGAAAATCCAACATGTGAAAGGGCCTAAATCTGTTCCGGGCATGTAAATCGAAGGCCTGTCCAGGGGTGTTGCCGGCATTCCACGTGAAAAGGTGCTTCCAATGCCTTGCTCTAAAGCGGAGTCGTATCGCGGTGTCGCCGTACACTACATAGAGCTCGCTTTTCATGTAGTAACAAAAGGGCTCGATGTTCATCGATATAACGATACTGCCATTACATATTTTCTATTCCTTCCTTCACATACGACGTACGGACAGCAGCATCTGACGCTGCCGCTCAGCAGTTAATGTTTGAATGAATGATGCGTTGTGTTGTTTTTCTAGATCTGTTGCCCCGCCGGAACTCGTTAGCAATCGAGTTTTCTTCTACGTGTCTATCTCTAACCAGCTCCCACCATGTCTGATTCCGCAGACCTATTTTGGTTATTTTTTTATTTTTTTCGTAAAACACCCCTTCAAATAATAGTTCTTACAAGTGGTCCTTAGAAATTGTAATGCCATCCATTTATTTAGGCATGTTTGGACGTGCGGATTTTTATGAAAAATATGTGTGAAACGAATCCGAACCGTTAAACACCCAAACAAACATGTTTGAATTGGTGGTGGGGAGTTTTTAACTTTTCCGAACCCAAATCCATCCCAACGGATTGGTTTTTTAATGAAAAAATATGTATAAAACAGGTTTAAATTGTCAAACATTCAGACCTATTTGAATTGGTGGTGGGGAATTTTTAACATTTTCTAATGTCAAATTCATCCCACCACGGATCCATTTTTCTGTACATGTTTTTTTATTTGAGCTAGATTTAGTAAGATGTCAATTTTTTTTTCACTTTTAATTGAGGTAAGTTTAAGTTACAAAATTACTATTTTTGGATTATTAGATCATTTTCTTTGTTGATATATTTGTATGTATCTTTTATGTTTATGATGTTAAAGAGGGGACCGATCACTTAAATATTTGATGAGCTTCTGAATACTAACCATGAAGAACAATACCTCACTGAAGACCAGTGCTAAAAAAATAAGCTCTATTTGAAGAACGATCACCATATTCAGTACCACAAGTGATGCATAAAATGAGTTTCCCGAGTACACCATCTGTTTTGAAGTCTTTTATGGGTTTTTTCGGCAAATAAAAAGGGTGTGTGTGGGGGGGGGGGGGGGGGGGGGGGGGAGCATAGACTGTACTAATCAATGCAAGTCATTAATAAACTGAGAACTTTAATAACAAAATAAATATTAAAAAAATACAGATATATATATTATCCTATCTTTTTATTGGAGCGCGACCTGCGAAGCGGAGCTACGCAGTTAACCAGATTCGAAGCCCAATTTAACCATGGTTAATCAACACCATCAAATGCTTCCCAAATCTACGGCTATAAATGACTCATGCGTCTCTATTTCTTTGACCATAAGTCGTTAATTCTCTCTCTCTCTCTCTCTCTCTCTCTCTGACAGTCACTCACGAGTCTCACCGAAATCAAACCCGACTCGTAAACCAGACCAACATCGTCAGTCACTCAAAAGCCTAAAAAAGAAAATAAGAGAGCGAGCGAGAGAAAACAGATCCACTCATCGTCTCATCCATGGCGGCGAATCTCATCCGTTCATTTTAGATCGAACGACCTTCCTTCGTTGTACCTCCCGAAAAACTCTCTCTCTCTCTACATCACTCTCTCCCTCTCCAATGGCGGACGCAGGGGAGTCGAAGCCGGCGCCGGACGCGGAGAAGAAGAAGGAGCAGAGCCTCTCCTTCTACGAGCTCTTCTCCTTCGCCGACAAGTACGACATCCTCCTCATGATCTCCGGGAGCATCGGCGCCGTCATCCACGGCTCCGCCATGCCGGTCTTCTTCCTCCTCTTCGGCGAGCTCGTCAACGGCTTCGGCAAGAACCAGTCCGATCTCCGGCGGATGACCGATGAGGTCTCCAAGGTCCGTTAAAATGCTCCGCCGGATTTTCTCTCCCGCAAATGCTTCGTCTCTACTGTTACTCAGATCTGCTTTTGTTCTGCTTGTTTTTTTATATTTAATAATTACAGTACGCTTTGTATTTCGTCTATCTCGGGCTGGTCGTCTGCATATCGTCCTACGCGGGTGAGTCTCGTTCCATTTTTTGTGACTTCCAGTTTCTCGCGAGAATATGAAAATATCGTGACGTCGATCGATATACAGAGATCGCGTGTTGGATGTACACGGGGGAGAGGCAGGTGAGCACGCTGAGGAAGAAGTACTTGGAGGCGGTTCTGAAGCAGGACGTCGGGTTCTTCGACACCGATGCGAGGACCGGCGACATCGTCTTCAGCGTCTCCACCGATACCCTTCTCGTCCAGGACGCCATTAGCGAGAAGGTTTGGTGATCTCTCTCTATTTGTCTTATCATTCTCTTGTTTGGGTCTTATTGGGTTTTCGATTTGTTGAAGGTTGGGAACTTCATCCATTACTTGTCGACGTTCTTGGCTGGGTTGGTGGTGGGATTCATGTCCGCGTGGAGGCTCGCATTGCTCAGCGTGGCTGTGATTCCTGGAATCGCCTTCGCCGGTGGTTTGTACGCTTACACCCTCACCGGACTCACATCCAAGAGTCGCGAATCTTACGCCAACGCCGGTGTCATCGCCGAACAGGTACATAATCACAATCACCTTTAAAGATGATAACTTTTTTTTTTTTTTGGGGGGGGGGGGGGGGACCTGGTTTGATGTATGGCGTATCCGATGTTGTGAAGGGGCTTTAGATATGATAACGATCGTTTAGTTTTTGTTGGGTTCCGACGATGGGGACGACACCGAAACGGATGTGTCCCTCAAGTGGGTCTTTGAAATGCGTTTAATGGGGCCGTGACTTTTCTTGTTTTGGTCTTTCCTTCCTGTTTTTTTAATTTCGAATCTGGGTGGTGCGTAAAAGTTCTCCATTTACAGTTTCACTAGTGTTTGTTTACCTGAACTACTGCAGCCTCTTCTGTTCCTCACATGACACTAATTATTGGATTTTTCCACTGCTCCTGCTTCTTGTCTTCATTTGTTGAGTTCCCAAAATAGGCCTTCATGTTTGAGTGCAAATTTACTTCACCTCTACTACTTCCACTGTAAATGTTTTGAGTGAAAACTGAAGTAGGAGTCATGGCAGGCGATCGCGCAAGTGCGGACTGTGTATTCGTTTGTGGGGGAAAGCAAGGCCCTCAAGTCCTACTCAGATGCTATACAGAACACGTTGAAGCTCGGTTACAAGGCCGGGATGGCCAAGGGCCTTGGAATCGGGTGCACATACGGGATTGCGTGCATGTCATGGGCTCTCGTGTTCTGGTACGCGGGCGTCTTCATCCGCAACGGCCAGACAGATGGAGGGAAGGCCTTCACCGCGATTTTCTCCGCCATTGTTGGTGGCATGTAAGGACCCATGCTTCAAACACCATTTGCGCTAACTGGGTGTCTCACCTAATGTGGTTATGTGGTATGTTAATCTTGTGTAGGAGTTTGGGTCAGTCGTTTTCAAATCTTGGGGCATTTAGCAAAGGAAAGACGGCAGGGTACAAGTTGATGGAGATAATCCGGCAGAAGCCTTCAATAACCCAAGACCTCACAGACGGCAAGTGTTTGGAGGAGGTCCATGGGAATATAGAGCTGAAAGAGGTTGCCTTTAGCTACCCCTCACGGCCCGATGTCCTCATCTTCAGAGATTTCTCCCTCTTCTTCCCCGCTGGAAAGACTGTCGCCGTGGTTGGTGGTAGTGGGTCGGGCAAGAGCACGGTTGTGGCATTGATAGAGAGGTTCTATGATCCCAACCAAGGTATCATCACAATCTTCTAGTCCTAAACAGGGTTTAATTTCCTCTTAAAAGGTCTCTCACAATGTGTTATTTGTTATTGGGGGATTGCAGGGCAGGTTTTGTTGGACAATGTGGATATCAGGACACTACAGCTTGGCTGGCTGAGAGACCAGATTGGATTGGTCAACCAAGAACCTGCGCTTTTCGCAACAACGATACTTGAAAACATACTCTACGGCAAGCCTGATGCAACTATAGCAGAAGTCGAAGCTGCGGCCACCGCTGCAAATGCTCATAGCTTCATTGCTCTGCTTCCGAATGCGTACAACACTCAGGTGCGACTGCGAGCCCTGTTTTTGCTTTCGTTGTAGATACGTCGATCTGTTTGTGCAATTTAGAAGAATCGGTTTAATTTGTATATTTAGGTTGGGGAAAGAGGTGTCCAGTTATCGGGCGGCCAGAAGCAGCGCATTGCGATCGCTCGTGCGATGCTGAAGAACCCAAAGATCCTCCTCCTCGACGAGGCCACGAGCGCCCTTGACGCGGGATCGGAGAGCATTGTCCAGGAGGCCCTGGACCGTCTGATGGTGGGCAGGACCACCGTGGTCGTGGCCCACCGCCTCTCCACAATCCGTAACGTGGACACCATCGCCGTGATCCAGCAGGGGCAGGTCGTCGAGACGGGAACCCACGAGGAGCTTCTCGCCAAGGGCAACACGGGCGCCTACGCCAATCTAATCCGCTTCCAAGAGATGGCACGCAACAGAGACTTTGGTGCTCCCTCGACCCGACGGTCCCGATCATCCCGCCTAAGCCACTCCCTCTCAACGAAGTCGCTGAGCCTCCGATCGGGGAGCCTGAGGAACCTTAGCTACCAATACAGCACGGGCGCCGACGGACGGATAGAGATGGTCTCGAACGCCGAGACGGATCGGAGATACCCCGCCCCTCAGGGCTACTTCTTCCGGCTCCTGAAGCTGAACGGGCCGGAGTGGCCGTACGCGATCATGGGGGCCGTAGGTTCTGTGCTCTCCGGTTTCATCGGGCCGACGTTCGCAATCGTGATGAGCAACATGATCGAGGTGTTCTACTACCGCGATCCAAACTCGATGCAGCGCAAGACTAGGGAGTATGTCTTCATTTACATCGGCGCCGGTCTGTACGCCGTGGTCGCCTATTTGGTCCAGCACTACTTCTTCAGTATCATGGGGGAGAATCTCACGACGAGGGTCCGCCGGATGATGCTCGCAGGTGATCGATCAAATGCACCATCCATTGATTATGTGTTTCTTTTGATGCTGAATGGGTGGTTTGGGTTTGTTTTTTGTGTCCGATACAGCGATATTGAGGAACGAAGTGGGTTGGTTCGACGAGGACGAGAACAACTCGAGCCTGGTCGCGGCGCGACTGTCGACGGACGCCGCAGACGTGAAGTCCGCGATCGCAGAGCGGATATCAGTGATCTTGCAGAACATGACGTCCCTGCTCACTTCGTTCATCGTCGCCTTCATCGTCGAATGGAGGGTCTCGCTTCTCATCCTCGGCACCTTCCCTCTCCTCGTCCTGGCCAACTTCGCCCAGGTAAATCACACTATAACTTCCACTTCAAAAGATGGCGGGAAGAGACTGGGTTCAAAGAGGAGGGTAATATAGTCATTTGAGATTAATAGGGGAATGGCCTGTCCACCCACCCACGTGTCAGATCGAGGAATCTGACACCACCGGACCGTTCAAACAATAGCCGACAAAAGAATGGCTCAGTTTGCATGTGCTTTTCTGCACTTTCATCACTCTCTCTACGTATATGTCCAGTACCCAAAAATCATATATATATTTCATTTATACCTATAAGTAGAGATTCTCTCACGAAGTTCCAATTTTGAATTGACTGTTCCGTTTTGTCTTGTCCCACAAGATGCCACCCCATTTTGAAATTACATTTATACCCACATAACAAGATTCGGTTGTTCTTGATGGATGCAGCAATTGTCACTGAAAGGCTTTGCGGGGGACACGGCGAAGGCCCACGCGAAGACGAGCATGATAGCGGGGGAGGGCGTGAGCAACATCCGCACCGTTGCCGCCTTCAACGCGCAGGACAAGATCCTCTCCCTCTTCCGCGCGGAGCTCCGCGTCCCGCGCGTCCAGAGCCTCCGCCGCAGCCAGACCTCGGGCCTCCTCTTCGGCCTTTCCCAGCTCGCGCTCTACGCGTCCGAGGCTCTCATACTCTGGTACGGCGCGCATCTCGTCCGCTCGGGGGCCTCCACCTTCTCCCGCGTCATCAAGGTGTTTGTTGTCCTGGTCATCACCGCAAACTCGGTTGCGGAGACCGTGAGCCTCGCACCCGAGATCATCCGTGGGGGCGAGGCCATCCGTTCGGTGTTCTCGGTACTTGACCGCTCCACCTGCATTGACCCTGACGATCCCGAATCCGAGCCAGTCGAGTCCCTCCGCGGTGACATTGAGTTCCGCCATGTTGATTTGCCTACCCGTCCCGCCCCGACGTCCAGATATTCAAAGAATTCAACCTCCGCATCAAGGCCGGGCAGAGCATGGCACTGGTGGGGGCGAGCGGGTCAGGGAAGAGCTCCGTCATCGCGCTGATCGAGCGGTTCTACGATCCGACGGCCGGGAAGGTCATGATTGATGGCAAGGACATCCGAAGACTCAACCTCAAGTCCCTCCGCCTGAAGATCGGGTTGGTGCAACAGGAGCCCGCGCTGTTTGCCGCGAGCATATTCGAAAACATCGCGTACGGGAAAGACGGGGCGTCGGAGGAGGAGGTGGTGGAGGCAGCGAGGGTCGCGAACGTGCACGGGTTCGTGAGCGCCCTCCCCGACGGGTACCGGACGGCGGTTGGGGAGAGGGGGGTGCAGCTGTCGGGCGGGCAGAAGCAGAGGATCGCGATTGCGAGGGCGGTGCTGAAGGACCCGGCGGTGCTTCTGCTAGACGAGGCGACGAGCGCGCTGGACGCGGAGTCGGAGTGCGTGCTCCAGGGGGCGCTGGACAGGCTGATGAGGGGGAGGACGACAGTGATCGTGGCGCACCGGTTGTCGACGATCAGAGGGGTTGATGTGATTGGGGTGGTGCAGGACGGGAGGGTGGTGGAGCAGGGGAGCCATGCGGAGCTCATCGGGAACGCGGAGGGGCGTACTCGAGGCTGTTGCAGCTGCAGCACAACCATGTCTGATGGGGGCGGAGAGAGTTTTTTTTGGGGATTTTGTTTCTATGGGACTTTGGAAGCGGGGAGATGGGTTTATTAGGGAGAGATTAAGTGGGTGTAGATATGTTGTTGTGGGTGAAGAAAAGACTGAACCGGGGGGTATTGAAAAGTGTTTGTTGGATTATGATATGTAGGCGTTCGGTCTGAACTTCATTGAATCAGGTCTCTCTCTTTTTATGAATTTTTTTCTTTCCTTAATGTGTTATTTTAGTGATAATAATGTTTATTTTTTTTTTGGAAGACTGGTGCTCTCAGGATACGATCACTTAACCTTTTTTTCACGGAGAGTGGGGTGTTAGTTGACCTTCTGCTTTCGGATCGGGGGTTTAAGTAGATGTCTCTTCTATTTTAACATTTGTTAGGGTGTGTTTTTTTTTTTTTGAACATTTTATCTTTATTTGAAATACAATTAGCCCCTGTTTGGATCCGGTATAAGGCCCCGGATAAACCCGGATAACCCCAGATAAAAAATTTCATGTGTTTGTTTACCCCGGATAAAGTATGCCAGAATAAACCCAGATAAAGTGGTATATGGATTCCAATCAACCCCTGGAATTAAAGTTATCCAAGGTTATTCCACCCAAAGAATATATGGGCACACTGTCAAATCAACTGTCATCACTTCTTATAAATCATCTGTCAAATCAACTATCATTACTTTTTTACCTTTTATAAATCCTTATCCATACTTTATTCACATTTTACCTAAACAACAAAATATTTATTCTTACGTTTACCAACGAGAATAATTTAAACACAACCAAACACAAAATCAATTTATCCTTATTTATACTCACTTATGCTTAGATAAATATATACCCTAGAATAAAATCTATCCCCGTTCCAAACGGGGGCTTAGAGCCTTGGCCTACCGAATTATTTCAAAAGAAGAAAAAAAAGTAAAAATATATACCCGTAATTAAAATTTAAATGATTAATCAAAGCTTTGCAAAAATATGAAATTTTCAGTTCAGAGTTTGAAAGAGTCCCAACAATTCAGTCTATTGTCTTAACAGATAGTTCAAAATTACCGAAGGCTAGAGTTTGTACAAGGACAACGTTATTCCATGTTATCTTCTCCTATACAATTTTCTGCTTTAACTATAATTATTAATAAAAAAATACATCCCTATGAAACCCGGGCCCAAATATGGGATCTGGGCGCATCATGTGGGTTCGTGGAGGCCACGCAAGGGTGGTCAATTGACCCTCATTCAAAATAGAGTGCTATTGCCAATGTTCTAAAAATTATGCCTAGGCCCCATTAATCCCCCGACTGGGTTTAGGCGGGCCAAGCCCGCAATGTTTAACGCTTAACCTTTCTTCTGATTAATCCCCAGTTAACTAATAAGCTATTAAATTATCTTATATATTACATATATAATAATTAATTTTTTATGTTATCTCTGTTATACTTATATTATTAACTTTATTTTAATGTTACTTTGTTATTATTCTCTAATCTAAAATTATTATATATATAAGATGAATATGTATATGTATATGTACTATATTTATTTTTCTAAAAGGTGATTGATTCATTATCGATCAATCTCTACTTAACCGATTAATCCGTAGTCCTTTCTCAACCGTCTGACTAGCGCCTAACGCTTTTTACAACAATGATTATTACACAATTTTTTTTTCAGCTTCAATTCCAGTTCCATATGTGTAGATGGAAAATCACCAGAGCATACACTCATTTTAATAATGTATATGTTTCGATAATTTATTTTTGCATTATCTATAAATACATCCATGCAATTTATTGAAACATATGTTTCATTTTTTTTATAAAAGCACATACCTCATTTGATGCGGTATACTATTTTAAAAAAATTCAAAACATGTGTATACATTCAAAATAAAAAGCAAACCACGGGGGGGTGTATTTGTGATGTCCAGTTCAGTTCCTAAAAAATTAGAGGGACAGTACAAACATTTCATGGGGGTCACGTGACACATTTCAAAATCTAAAAGCGAAAAACTATGTTTTGTCGCGTTCTGTTGGTTGACCAATTAACACGTAAAACGCCCGGACGGACGGTTTGCTTTAATATGCAATGACCCGTTTGGATTTGAGGTTGACGGTTAAATAGATTTTAAAACGCAAAATATGTCCAACCTCACATTTAAACGGGCCCTCAGAGATATGAAGTTTAATTTGTTAGCAAATCAAGAAACTTTGCTAAACAAATAACATTGGTTTCACTTTTTTCACTAATTAAATCTTTGGTAAAGGAAGAAATAGGTCAAGATACTCAACACCAAAGCAAGGATGTGAGAATTAAAAGAAGCAACAGATGAGCTCACAGACAAAACAAAGATCAATAAAGTTAATTGGGATAGGAAGGAACATTGACAATATAATCTAATGGCCCTCACTGAAAGAATGTTAAATGCTACAAGTATTTGGTGCTAACTGGTGATATTAATTTATTAAAATATCATAACTAAACTGGGATGAATGTTAAATGTACAACTTCAGCAAGTTCAACAAGTGAGAACATTTTGAAGGCACAGCAACAATCAAAGGAATACTGGCTTAGAAGAACGAGACATTCACGCATCTTTCGTCGACTCAAAGTATCACGCAATTGAAGTGTTCTCAAATCAAGGATGCTCAATTATAATGAAGAATGGATAATTGACTTTAGATGAAAAAGAAGGGGGTGGATGACATGGGGAAAAGAGAGGAAGAGAGAGAGAGAAAAAAAAAGGAGTGGGACAGGGAGGGCTGTGAAGAATGATTTTGTGAAATTAGAGATTTCATCTCAATTTAAGTGGTCTTATATTTATATTGCTAACACACAAGATTTTGGATTATAAAGGATCTTAATAGACTTTATCTTAAACAATGGAGGGCAAGAAGATGGTTGTGGTTAGGCATTGGCAACGGGTTGGGTTGGCTTGGTCCGGCAAGTGAAACTGGGCCCAAGTCCGGTCCTGGGCCTGTATGGCCAACGGGCCTAGGTCGGACCAGCCCAGGGACAAGAAAACAGGTCCTGACCCGACCCATGGGCCTAGGCTTCAGGCCACGGACGGGCCCGATAAAAAAAAAGTTTCATGGGAGGGGGGATCGCCTCCAATTAAATTGTCCCCCTACTCCTCCATTGGTCGGACACATGGCCCCCAGCAACACAAGGGGGACACTCCCCTCCCCTTTTAATTACTTCTTTTTGAGGTTGAATATTTAGGTGTGGGTAGCCATTGTTGTTGTACAAAGCTTCCCGCAAACTATAGAGCTTGTTCTTACAGAACTCTCCTTTCATTTTACAGCGTTGGAAAGATTTGATTTGGCCCCAATTAATAAGAAAATGACAACTAAGCTTTTCAGCACCCCACCTAAATTTGATAGGTGAGATGTCTTTTTTGTGATTAGTTTAAAATAAATATGTTTGGTTAAAATTTTTGTTAAATTTTAGATCACTGAATCAGAACCCTTACAATAAAGGAGAATCGTAATCATGAGCAGAGTCTAAGATTGATGCGACATGCAAATCACGTTTATAACGGTGCAAGTAAACCGGGGTGGTGTGATTCTCGGTTATTTCAGCGGGAGCATGAGCGATGTGGAGTTTGAGATATGCTGTTATCTTTAAGGAAAGGGTCTTCTATTTCGAGAACTTATGAGAGACGACGATCCAAAGCATCATAGACTGGGGCACTTGATTGTGCGGGGTCTTGAGCATTCACATAGATGAAACTGCATTCCGTATCACTGAGTAGTTGGGTCCTACGGGAAAAGGGTCAAAGCCTTTTTTACTTACCCTCGACGGGTACAGTTGGGTTGATACGGGCTGCATTTCTTAAAACCATGAGTGTGTATTTTTCTTTGGTTTTTTCTTTATTTTTTATCTTTCTACTCTTCATATCTCACTATCTCACTCGGTTATGTTTTTTTTATTATGGGAATAGAAAATGACTACATTTTCCTAAAAAAAAAAGTATAAAAAACCTATATAAAATCACGTCACGGAAGACGGCGTTGGCGTCGTTGGCGGATTGGGTTCTGATGCCAACAAAGGAGTGGAGGGTCTAATTGCTGATGGCGGCGGTGGCGATGCCGGTGGAGACGGTAATGAAGACAGAGTGTTGGGGTGGATGTTGCGAAGGACGCAGATGACGTGGTGGAGGAGGAAGCTCTTGCGACGGGTGGTGCAGGGCAGCGGCGGAGGGATTTGGGTATCAGAAAAGATGAGTCGGTGAGATTAGTTTTTTGTGATGATGTATTTATTGTATGGTGGTTTTGGTGACTTAGAAAATGGCAGTTGGGGGGTAAAGGTGGGTGGTTGTTTAAGGGAAATACTGGCTGAGGATAGACGTGCCCAATTGATACACCATCGTTTATTTTATTTTAAATTTTACATTTACCCCTTGAATTGCATACTGTTATAAAAAATAAAATATATACTAAAATATAGTGGTGTATTTTTTTCTTTAAAAAAATAATTTCTTTTATTTCATATACTATGATAAAATATCATACATTATAATAGCGCAATACATTACACTATCATAAAATACAGGATTGTAAAATAAATTGAGTGTATAAACCATCCATGGGCATATCTAAGATATTTACGAGCTTATGAATGAATAGATTGCACGGGCTGAACTAAAATCTTAATGGGATGTTATGTCTAATTTAAAAAATAAAAAATATTTTTACACTTATTCATTTTACTGTCTCAAATGCAGTCTAATATACTTTATTATCCTACTGCACTCATTGTATAAGGTATGGACCTTATTAAATAAAAATGTTCACATTTTCTATAAATATAATATTCAATTCATCAGATTTATTTCATCTTTTATAAAATTATATTACTCAGATATATAATTTAAAAAATAAATAAAAACATGAGTGAATTGCGTTTTGGATGTAAAATTGACAGTGTAACATTTTTTAGTTAGACCCAGCCTTGTTTTCAACCCTTAAAACAGTCTGCATTCTTTCTTTTGTTTCTTTTTAAATAGTATATCTTTACTTAATAAATCATATATGTACTTCGTAAAAATAAAGAAAATATATACTTTAATTAATCGTATATAATATGTAATTTTTTTCAATGAAATATATACCTTAGCGAGTGAGTGAGTGAGAGTGCATGCGGTTATGATATATGAAACTGTAAAATTAGCTGAGTGTAACAGAGCTCCTCTAATTTACATTTGACTTCAGCTAAGCGGGCTGGACTGGGTCATAAATGAATCACTGAAATGGGCCTTCATACACACATATGTGGGAATTTTTTTTTCAATATAAAATAGCAAAAAAAGGGGTGCTAATATACACATTCATTTTAGCTATTATTTTTTGCTGTAACATGACCAACAAAGTATACAAAACAGTATATATACACTCACTATGTGTTTGTGCTACAAAAGAGACATTTTAGACATTCTCTTAGCATGACTATGGTCAATGCCAGCCGTGCAAATTAATTTTATTATGTTGCCTAGTTATTAAAGGGTGTTATTAAATACGATTTATGTTGTCCTTTAAAACCTCAATATGTACCTTGTAACGGTGTATATTCATTGATGGGGAGTGCATATTCATTAATCCGAGGATGTTTTATTCCATATTTCAATTGCTTTTTCCAGGATCTCATGCTATAAATCCAAGCTCAATCTATGCTAGAAGAGGTCGTATTGTTTTCTCATGGTTCACTGCATATGTATTTTTGTGTGAAAACCATATATAAAGAGTTATATACATGAAGTCTTATATTAAAAACATATGGATCGACCTATACATCACATAAAATTATATACACACACACACCACAATTGTTTAGTTCTTTGGAAGAATTTGTGTGACTGCATATCAGCATATGGTAGCACTCAAGACTAAAGAATCACCATCTATTTAATTGGAAGTCTGTTGAGATCCCCACATCTTTTGAAGTTTTTTAAAAGTGTGTATTTAATGTAACAAAAATTATGCATCACCATAAAATTTATGAACTACTTACTTCAATTAAAAAATTTTGTGCCAAGGGCACTTTCAAAAAAATAAAATAAAAAATTGTATGTTAATGAAATATATACCTTGTTACTGAAATTAGACTGCACATAGACTTCACATAAGGATTGTCAGTAACACAAATCGCCATCCACAAATGTTTTGGAGCCAAATCAAACTACCAATTAATAGATGAATAATATTAGGGACAATCTGCGGGACTATGTGCAATTTACGGATATTTTAATTTATTAAAAATAATAAACATTATCTAATGAGGCATATACTAATATATATTTACGAAAAGTAAATGCCTTCATGTTATATTGCATGGGCCTATTAAATGAAAGATGTGAAAAATGTTAACAAAAAATATATATATTTTTAATTAACCATCAAGATATATGGATTACCCAAACGAATTGTTCCTGTAAATTATGTGTAACAGAGCTTTTGATAGATAAATAAAACAAAACAAAATGAAAAACATGGGAGACCTGTTAAATCAAGCGAGTCTTGGAACTAGAGAAATGAACTGATGTAGGGATAGGCTTGAGCCCATCAATCCAAATTAAACTTCATGCATGTTCAAGTGATGGTCTTACTATAATCTCATTTATGTAGAGAGAGAGATGCCTCCACATTCTCTCTCCCTCAGGTGCCCTCCCCCTACAAATGGTAATAAGTCTCTAGCAGTAATTAATTAAGAACCTCAAAAAATGATTGGATGCATATAATAACAGCTACCCATATCAAGATCAAGATCAACATCAACAGAGCATCTTGGAACATAATATAATGCATGGAACCCTAGGTGCCTCATATTCTTTTATGTTCATCTTTTTTGTTTGATCTGTGTACTCAAATTTTATATTGCCCTAATTGTGTGGAAGGAGAGGTAAAACTTAAAAGCTTCGATGTCTTGAGATGTTGTGCACGTGCTCTCTCATTTTTTAATGATACCAATTAAAGTCTGTCAGTCCAACGAGACAAACCAATTTATTCTTTCTTAATAAAGCGCATTTCCCAATATATTAGATACCCTGTCACACACTTAAAATATCATCAACCATAGCTTGTACTTCACATTAAAATAATGTGATTGTTGATTAAACATATTTGGTCGGTGAGCATTTGTTGATGTGATGAGGAGTTCCAATGGCCGCGTTGAATCTCTTGTGAGGCAGGCCTTCAAGGACTTGAAGAGGGAAGACACAATCGTACAATAATAATCACTATTAATTGAGATGTTATTTTAACTATAAAATATATTTAACGCACGTACAATGCACGTGAAAGACGTATTATAACCACGATGGTCAAGTTGGAATCTCAAAATAGAAGAACATCGATGACAATTATCTTTTCTGACACCCTCAACATTAAAATGATAAGTTGGTATGTCATGTTATCACTGTCTTAAAATAAGTTTTGTTAAAATTTGATCCAATCATATTATTAATTAGAACAATTTTATTTATTTATAAATGAATAGTTTTTTTTTTTCAAGTATTTTTTAACCTCATACATATTGGGATTCTTTTTATGTAAATTTAATAGTTCAAGCATGTTCAGTGAGGGGAAGTTTTTGTAACTATATCAGTATCATCTATATATTTTCAATAGATGCTATGAGGATGTGCCTTGGGAACTGGATCGGGTCAATAATTAAGAATCCAATATCTAAGAGGATGGAAAACAAATAACTAAATAATATAAGTGGCTTGCAAGTGCTATATATATATTGAAAAACAAATGACAGTTGATAAACAAACAATGATAATACGTATGCATAGAAGCTTCATAGAAAACAGATGGTAGAGGATCCCATCAAAACAAAGGTTGCAACTTGACATATACAGATCTGCATGGATCTAATAGCTTGGTTTTATTAGATGTCAAATTCGATCTCTCAAAAAAACAAAACCATTTTTACAAAATCTGTGTCCCCCTTTGACACTGGTAGCGTGATTGGCATAATCATGGAATAACTCATCTGATATAACATTATTTTTTTTTTTATCCTCACATCAGACATAAGATGATTTATACTGGGATAGATCAATCCATGCTGACAGGTGATATTTTTAACCTTGAATAAAATATAAGTCAAATTTTTCCCTGCATCATCCACAGTATATCCATTGTTAAGTAAATACCATTTTCTTACAGACCTTATCCTAAATCCAGACATAACTATCAAGGTAAAAGCATGCAGATGTAAAGAATAGAGAAACTTACTGCATGCAGATGAAAGCAGCAAACACACTTTTCAAGTGCAGGAACAGTTATTCAATTCAATGTATCTGCAGGTAATAGCAGAGATAGGCAGGGGGTTTATATATAGAAAGAAAAGATAAACTCAATCTTTGCTTCTCATATAATAAATAAATAATAAATGGATACTGAGGAGATTGAATAACGAATGGGCACTGGATTTACTAATAAAGAAAAGCAATGCATGTGGGTGGCTCGTGACATAAGGGTACGGCCTCGCTGTCTATTTTTTTTTTGCTTCATATATATCAAGCTCATGTGACGAAGCTCCTTAATTATATCAGATCCTCCTCCCCCTCTCATTTTTATAGTTATTTAACTTAATCATATTGTCATGTAGATACTAATTAAATAGTTCCTTTTGGCCTGCCTGATATTGGTTGATCGATTATGGTGTTGAGATTAATTCGGGTACGAAATTGGATATCTTGATATTCACATTCTATCCTACATCATCAGATTGTATGGATAAATTCAATATTTCTGATGCCCGATCGAATACAACTTCAGCTTCGCACGAAGGCCTTCAAAATGATTGTCAAGTGCTTGAAAGGGAAGAGTGAATCATGTCAAGGACACTTCGACGATCAAGTCAGAAAATGTATATATGAGTGGACATTTGAATCATAAAAGAATGCATACCTCCTTCGTTAGATGGTCGGGCCCTTTTATATTCGGAAATTTTTCCAATGCTCGGTAGAGTCACATCCGGGTGTTTCACTCATTCGATGTTATTGAAGCGGGTGTTTTCCAACGCCTGGGATCCCGAGCATTTCGAAAGGAGTGGACGTTCGGAGAATGTCATCAATCTTTGACCAACGCGTGGCACGATCTCTATAGTGGAATCGGTGGTCTTTACATGAATATTAATATATACGAATTTGAATTTCTTTGAATTCAGACTGAATTAATATGAAAATTTTTATATATGATTGACTTGTCTAAATATTTTTATATATGATTGACTTGCCTAAATATCAACAGGGTGATCGAGGGATATAAGAGAGAGAGAAGAGAAGAGAATTAAAATCAAAGCTCAAGTTAAATGAGAAAAAAAACATCACTTTTTTTTTTAAAGGAGAGAAAAAACATCACACTTGAGATGAGATGGACACCACCTTTTATTGAAACCAGTGTAGATGTATAATAATCCAAATGTAAATTAATTTTCTATGGAACATGTTTAATTTTCATGGCCAAAACACCTTCCCAGGAAAAAGAGTAACATTGAGAATATAAAGTAAAATCTACGTATCACATTGATGTCAGTCTTCTACGTTATTTTATTTTTTTTGTTAGGAAAGTACTTGGTGGGATATGAATCTCTAATTTCATTGTTGTAAATTTTATTGACCACCATTAAGTTATATATGATCTCCTGAACCGTGTTTTCTTATAATAATTTCATATTAAGAGTGGACAAAAAAAAGGAAGAATAAACATATTCTCTATGTCCTTGTTTGGATAGTGGAATAAAGGGACGAATAGAAAGGATGGGGGAGAGGAATCCAACAAATTGTAGTTATGCTAGTATAGGTGAGAATAAGCTAACACTTCGTTTAGATACAGAATATGATTTTTGTTAGAATAAAAGAAAAAAGAATTTTTGTTCTATATATTAGATGAGTTAAATGTTCTATTTATACATGCATAAAGGAAAATTTAAAATACTATAAAAGGAAACTAGAAAAACTATGAAACTAATAATATCACAATAAGGATAAAAAAGATATAATATTCTTCTAATAAAAACATAATATTCTCCTAATAAAGACATAATATTCTCTTAATAATTATTCTTTAACACCCCCTCCCAAACTCTGAAGGGTAAAACCCTTAGAGTTTGCACAAAAATGAGAAGGTGGCGGAGGCTGACGATAACGACGGGCGGCACGATAGGGCACGACACAACGTGACAGAGGCGCTACATGGCGCGGCAAGAGCGGTGGACTGCGACGGGGCTGCGTGGGGCAGCGGCTGGACTACGACGGGACTGTGACGAGGCTGCACGGGGACAGCGGCACGGGGGCTGCGCGGGACAGCTGATCTGCGCGGAGGCAGCGGCACGGGGGTTGCGCGGGGCAGCGACAGAGACACGAGGGCTGCACAGGACAGCTGATCTGCGTGGAGGCAGCGGCATGGGGGCAGCGCGGGGCAGCGACAGAGACACGGGGCTGTGCAGGGCAGCGGATCTGCGCGGAGGCAGTGGCAGGGGGCTGTGCGGGGCAGCGACAGAGACACGGGGGCTGCGCGGAGCAGCGGCAGATGGCGCAGAGCACCAACGATGGACGAGCAATAGCAAGTGCAGTGGACGGCAGTGTCGGGCGCGTGAAAACAAATAGAGTTCGCGTAAAAAGCAAACAAAGCAATGAATAAAAAAAAAGGGTATCAAAAGTCCTCCCCCGCTCCGATTGAACATTCCTCAATCGGAACGGGGAAGAAGGATAATAAAGACATAATATTCTCCTAATAATTATTCTTTAACAATTTTTTCTTGGGTATACAATCATTTCGACATAAGTGAGTATAAATAAGGATAAATTGATCTTGTGTTTGGTTTATGTTTTGAATTATTCTCGTTGAGAAACGTAATAATAAATTTTTTGTTGTTTGGATAAAATGTAAATAAAGTGTGGATAAATATTTATAAAAAATAAAAAATAATGATAATTTCACAAGTGATTTATTAGAGATGATAACAGTTGATTTGACAGTGAGCCCACATATTCTTTGGGTGGAATAACTTGAAATAACTTTAATTCTAGGGGTTGGTTGAAATCCATATACCACTTAATACTAGTTTATTTTGACATGTTTATCCCTAAATATTCCCTGCATGCAAACAACAAAAATCACTTATTCTATTTTATTCTCACTTATTCCTTGGGCTATTTCGTATCCAAACGGGGGCTAATTGTTATTCGAGGTCTCTATAAAATTGTGTTATTCTACCAATGGATTACTATGATGTGAATGAAACTCATATGTCAAATCACTTATAATTTCCTCTTATAAAATAAAGTCACATGTCAAATTAATTTATACTTTTTATAAATATTTTTTATTTATATTTTATTTATTCATATAATGAAATAGAGAATGATCTATTCATAATCAATACTGGAACAATTATCTATGTCCCTATCCAAATAGGGCTATAAATAATTAAATATCAAATAAACAAAAAAGAACTTCTCTTCTTCTAGATGGATTTTAATTTGAATGCCAAATTGCTATCCCTGTACCACTAAAAAACGTGCATGTGTTTCTTCTGATACTGGATTTAAGATTTTGGACCATGAGACACATCACATGAACCTCATGTTGTACAAAGTGAATTTAACCTAAAAAAGCAAACAAAATGGTATCCCTGCGAGACACAGGTGGCCATAAAAGATGCACATGGATTCCAAGTCCACTTTTGTTGACAACTTAAACCAAGCAGAGAAAATACGTCACTGTAGTTGAGATTCTGGTATACCCACCTATCATGAAATCATACTGAAATAATAGTTCGTTAATAATTATTGAGTTTGTTAAGATCTTTATGAAAACATACAAAGAAGAATATATAGTAATGCTAGGTGCATTTGGTTGAAGGATTATAAAACTGATTCTATAAAAATCTGAGTTTTAAAACTGATTCTGCAGGAAGCTCACTTTCTCAGTTTTTGAAATCGCAGCTTTTGAGTACTATTTGTCTAAAATCTGGGTGCCGAAAGTTGTTACAGTAAAACTGTTTGGTTGCACGATTGCAAACGTAGCTTATTACAATCACAAACGCTGTGCAATCGCGCAACTAAACGCACCCTAATATATATTTGAGTACTAGCTTTCGATCATGTAGATTTAAACTTAACAAAATCGCGTAAATTTTATTTTTATAGTCGTATGTTCTTGTGTTGTCATGAACTTTAATCTACTGTTTGCTAAGCTTAACAACTGATATCAAAATAATTTTAAGAGAATAATAGAGTTTCAGCAACCACAACATTTTTTTTTCCACTCAATCTAATGTGGTTAGAGTTTATCCCCTTTTAGAAATAATTTATGTACCAGAATTTATTAAAATAATTCAAAATTGAAACATAATTACCACATTTTACTCAAAAGGGTTTGTTTTTCTCACCATAGTAGAGATACAAAATGAATATTTAATATACAATTTTTTTAAAGATGATGAAATGGATGCAGAGGAATCGGGTCGGCGTATTCCATCGGGAAGTAACGCGCCACGTGGCGGATCCTGCGCCATGCTGGGAGGAGTCATGGATTCCGTTTTGACCGATTAATAGAGTGCTCATATTTTGGATGGTAAATATAATATTATTTAACTGATGGAAAATGATATGTTAAGCCCTTCACAGTAGCTTAATTATTATTTCATATATTATTTAATTAAAGTAATAAAATATATATTAAAATATGATAATATATTTTTTATATCTCTTCTCCCCTCCTCGATTTGAGGCAAACATTCGACCTATTTTAACTGCTGTTTAAAAGTTATATGGTCTATCATTTTTTAAATAAAAAAAAATTGTGTCATACACTATATATGATAGAAACTCATATATTATGATAGTGCAATATCTACTCCGTTATCATAGTGTATAAGGTTGTAGACTGAATTTTAAAACGAATTGACTGTATTAGAGCTCTTAACTTATACACATCAGTGACATCACTTCATATATTTAATGTATGAATGAATTTTTAGACACAGGTATTAGTATTTTAAAACTAACCAAAAGAAATTGATGGGATCATCTTCGATATATTGCATGAAAAAAATAGTCCACTCTACTCAGTGTTTTGATTTCTTTTGAAAAAATTTATAGTTTATATCAAAAATATATAATTTTGTAAAAATGAGGTGCATTATTTAATGAGAATCGTATGTATATTTTTAAAAAATTTTGTGTGTGTTGTTTAATGTGGGCTGTACAGACGGAGCTATAAACAGAGACGTTGTTCATTGTCAATTAAAGTACTCAATTTTTCACCCATATACAATTCATTTAAATATGTCATTTTTATAAAGATATATATGTTTCGTTGCATGATGTAATATATTTTCAATAAATCAAAGAGGATGAGGATTATATGCGGATTAGTACGCGGATTATCCTACATATTCCAACATTCATGTGCAGGATTTACACATGGAGATGCTATCTTTATAGCATACAAAAAAAAAAATACAAAACTAGGAACCAACACTTCCATTGCCATCAACATGAAATTCATGAAACACATTTTGAAGAGGGTCGATAGGACTCCGCGTGATCGGATTGATGTACTTTTATGATCCTCTGACATTGAACTTTGTATATATGTGTTGATGAATGTTTAGAAAACCAGTTGGTCTAGACTCTAGACTTGTCATGAAAAGTCTTCAGTTCTTCCAAATAATTATAAAGGAACAAGATGTAGCGTATTCGTTTAGTATTCTTGTTGTTTATGCCAACTTTAGCTCATACGTGATACAACATATAAAGCATATGAACCATGTTTTGTTCATCACTCAAAACACTATTATATTATTGATTGATGTGGGTGAATAATATTAGTAATATATATAACATGGTATATATATATTTTTTTTGTGAAGCGCTTTATAATTTATGTTGGAGCAACTTGAGTTTTGATCAATTTGGGGTTAAAATGAGTTTGGGTTCCAATAATTATATTTAGTGGAAACCCATTAGATTACGTTCCTCTCGTTGAGTACATGAACGTAGTATAATTACATTCTCATAGGCCAGTCAATCAAATAATAGGTGTACGTGCACATTACATGGTTTCTAGAAACTTTGTTGTGCCTTGCAAATAGACCAGGGGATGCTAGACTTGCAAGACCTTAGTAAAAAAAATGATTTTTCATCCATGATCCATTGTTATTCCATATGTTTGAAACCACGGTTGAATGATTGACAGCAAAAATTACATGACAATTATGATAGAGTTTCAAATTAGGTCTTATTCTTACCTACCAAAATCAAATTTTAAATTGAAGACCTTGATAGAATATAAAGTAAATTTGGTTGTAAAAGAGAATGACGAGGTGAGAAGTTTCCATCTAAGAATGAAGCATTAATTATAGATGTCAACATGAAGCCATGGAGATGGGGTTCGGAACTTCTGTGTAAATCACACAGGGTGACCCTGTGAACACCAACCACACAATGACACCTGTCCAACGGAACACGTGACGCTCATGTGTAAACTTACCAAAAAAGGGTCTGTCTGTCTGTCTCTTCACGGTGTCCCTCTGTGTCTTTTTTTAGTTTTTTTTTATCTGTTAGCTCATATGATTTTGTTCATATGATAGCTCATATGATTTTGTTATGTGAGTTACTGAGCTCATATGATTTTGTTCATATGATAGCTCATATGATTTTTTTTATCTGTTAGCTCATATGATTTTGTATAGTGAGTTACTGAGCTAAGATCAGCACTTATGGCATAGATTGTTTGACGACTTACCTTTGCAGATCCAGGGGAGGGTTTTTAGGGGAAGGAGAGATCGATGCGTCGGTGAACGGTTCGGATCGTCAGGCGTCAGCTTCGGACGGTGGTGGCAGAGAAGGGTGCCTTTGGTGGCTAGGGTTTCAATCCATTCTATTCAAATACAGAGTTAAAAAAAAAACTAAAAAAAGATACACAGAGGAACGCCGTGAAGAGACGGACAGACAGACCCTTTTTTGGTAAGTTTATACGTGAGCGTCACGTGTTCCTCTGGACAGGTATCACTGTGTGGTTGGTGTTCACAGGGTCACCCTGTGTGATTTACACAGGAGTTCCGAACCCTGAAGGATGCATGCAAGGGAAAAGAAAAACATAGAAAAAAGAAGTTTGTTTTACAAGGGCAAGTAAAAAAAAATCTAGTCAAAACTAAATCTTATTAGACAAACTCCAATAATAAATATAATTTAATGCGAAAACCTTATGAGCTTGTGATTTTTTTATTTTATTTTTACATTCAATCTCCTTGTCAACCCTCATGAAGTATAACACTGATTGAATGGAGAACCAGCCAAGACCTTAGTTGGCCATGTTTGATCAGGGAGGGAGGCAGGTCACATATTACAGGTTTGTCTAAGATCTCATCTGGTCGACTATGAATATATGACGTACCACAAATGGGGCCATAAAAGTAAAAAAAGACCATTATTAGCTAAATTTATTTTCCTAATTTTCTTCTCTTCTTTTTTTTTTTTTATATTCCTTACCGCATCTTTCTCAATGGGAGATTAAAAATTCAAGTTTGGAGACAATACAAGTAAAAGACAGTATGGCGTATCCCCTAAATGTGATCCTCCAACCCACCCGGCCCCCTCTATTTAAATACACAAAACCTTCTCTTCCTCCCATGCACTTTGTCTTCCACCCTTTCAACACTACACTTTCACCTCCCTCTCTCCCCCCTCAAAAAACATCCCTCATTTCCCCCCTTCTTTATTTCCCCCTGACAAACCTCCCTCCCCCTCCCTCCATCCCTCCCTCCCATTATTTTGTCCCTCTCTCCCATCTCCACAACCACTACTAGTGTTCTATTGTTTCATTCAAGTAGTCCCCCCCGGCCCCCTCCTCCCAACCCTCCATTAATACAGTTTTTGTCTCTGACAAGACTCTCACAAACCTTGCCTCTCCTACAACTATATATAACCTTTGGCATCTGACACACACCCAACCAACTCACAAACTCACTCACTCACTCACCCAAACATACACAAACACAAGTGATCTCTCTCATTTCCAAGTCAAGCATGTCTAGCAGGAGATCAAGATCTAGGCAGTCGAGCTCTTCGAGGATCACCGATGACCAGATCCACGAGCTCGTCTCAAAGTTGCAGGCCCTCTTGCCGGAGACTCGCTCTCGTGGATCCGATAAGGTCGCCTTTTTCTCTTCACTTCATTTGTTTTGTGCGCATTATGACCCACAATCCTGTTTACAGCCACGTCTGCTATCTCATATATCTCTATCACATTTCAATTACTTCATTAGAAAATTTTCACATTTTCTTTATGATCACTAGAAGAGGTAAACTTTTTTAAAGAAAAATTTCAAAGCACGCTTTTTCCTTGTTTTGTGCCCAATGCCATACAATGTGATTATTGGTATCCAAAGCTTATGAGTTTTTCTTTGTTTTTCATTATAGGCATCGGCGTCGAAGGTCTTACAAGAGACTTGCAACTACATTAGGAGCCTACACAGAGAGGTGGATGACTTGAGTGAGAGGCTCTCAGAACTACTGGCCACTGCCGACATCAACAGTGCTCAAGCGGCGATCATTCGAAACCTTCTTATGTAGATGATAGATCTATATATTTCTCTCTTTGAGTCTTTGTATTATCTCTCTCTGTCTCTCTCTCTCTCTCTATTATGAATATTGTCTCTTTTTTTTTTGTTAGGTTTGGTCAATAGACCAAGCACCCCTTGCGAGGAGGATGGAGTGGTGTTTCTGTAGGGCATTTTTAATAAAATAAATCCATATATTGCACTTATGTATGTGTTGCTGGGTGAAGTACTTCTCAATGTGTTAACTTATTGTTAATAATTATATATATATATATATATATATATATATATATATATATATATATATATATATATATATATATATATATTTGTGTATTCAAAGCTATCCTCATGTGAATATCGAGAGCTGGCTTTATAGAAACACTATTGATCATGGGTTGTCTAGTTTATAATATGTTGCATCTTTGACTCTATGGATAAACACCAACTAACTCTCTCTCTCTCTCTCTCACCTCCGATCCTCTATATCTCTCTCAAATCGATAAATTCGATCGAGATTTGCGATCGTAATCGTAAATCGATAAATCTGTTTTTCTTAAAAGAATACATTAACATGCATGAAAACACGCTTCCATGATGCTTTTTTGTTAAGATAAGTGTGTTAATTTGTTCTATTTTCTGTTTAAATCTTATTCTATCAACAAAAGTAACACTCCAATGCAGGGCTCTTCAAATAAGAGAGGAACATCTTCCAACTTGTGAATACTAATTAGCTAAGTTGTGTTATACATCAGTCATAGCTAGATTTTGCTCATGTCATATTTCATATGGAAGAGATATACCAATCTAGAAATTCCAATCAAAACTAGGGGTGGTAAACGAGCCGAACGAGCCGAGCTTTGACATGTTCAAGCTCGGCTCGTTTATAAATGAGTCGAGTCGAGCCGAGCCGAGCCGAGCCGAGCTCACGAGCCTCAACGAGCCTAGCGTTCTTCTTCATTTTAGGGTTTTTATGAATTGAAAATAAAATTTTAGCCTAAAAGAACCAAGTTCATGAGCTTAAACGAGCATAACTTTGTATTAATTTAATATTCTGATTTTATAAATGAGTTTAGTCAAGCTTTAACTAAGTTTTAATAACATAAACGAGTCGAATTTGAACATAAAATGAAGCTCGATACAGGTCCCGAGCCTAACCGAACTTTAAAATTTGTTCAAACTCGCTCATTTATCTAAACGAACGAGCCTGAACGAGCTCAAACCGAGCCGAACTCGAGCGGCTTGGTTCGTTTACCAGCCCTAATCAAAACAGAGCAAACTTGAATGGTTGCACACAGAAGATCAGAGGGACCAAATTAAACATTGGGCATGCAAGTTATAAGAGTGGACGCAAATTAAATAAGAATAAAAAGTTGGACCACCACCCACCTAATTAAACAATAAAAGACCCCAGAAAGAAAAGATGGGTGGGGAGAGGCATGCATTGAAGAAGAACACATGAAGGGAATTGAATATGTCGTATAAGCACATTCATGGTGTGTCTTTATGACCGGGGGCAGACGCCCATCAGCTTCGCATGCGACGTATATAAATAAAGACAACATCCACAGATTGGGCAACTTAATTGCATGAATTCAATAACGGTATCAGTCAATCAACAGACACAGGATTTTCTTTTAAGGGAGGCTTGAAGAAAGTTACTTGGAATAAAAAGATAAATTATTAATATACTAAAGTCTCTTGATTTTTTTAACCCATGAAATTGTCTACACTCCACGTTAAAAGTTATATTTTCTCAAACTCTTTTCGTCCAAGTTTTATCTGTATAGTATGTGTGTTTTTTCACATAAAACGCATAACAAATGTAACAAATTAAAATGTATTTTTAGAATCTAAACGGGGAGTTTATATTTGGGGATGTTTTTATTTGATAAAAAAAACCTAGGGACCTAAGAAAGTAAACGATAAAAAATGTTTTTTAAACTAATTTCTTTATATATGAAACAACAAATATGCATGTAACCAACCATATGTATAAAATTAATTTTAATTTTCAAAACATTAAAAAATTATGTCCGTTGTATCGTGAAAATAAATTTTGAAAGATTAAATTTTCTAAATTATTTTACTTTTTATTATTTTTCACTGGATGATAAACACACAAATGTATACAATTGGTTTGGGGTGGGTAGGCCCCCCACCTGATTACATGGGTCTATTAGTGAGGAGAGTTTCTCAAAATTTATACCACATCATATATATATAGTCTATTAATATTGTTGGATTTATGTCTTGTATACAGGTCTCTTAAGACCCCCCACTTGATTACATGTGCATTTAGTCGAAATATGATTTGTCATTATGAATGAAAAAAACGTTGAGTTGTTTTCACATGCAATGGCAACTACAGTCAATATAATGCTATTTTTTTTCTTCCCAAGTAAGAGTTTCCTAGAGCATGAGAGTGATGGTCAGATTAGTAACTCTGCCAAACAAAATTTTCAATCTGAAAAAACAGTAAAAAAAATTCTCTTCATATATACTCCATGGAATACATTGGAAATCTTTTACCAAAATCATGTAAATCTTCTCTCATGTGATTGTGTGATTCATGGCACGCAACGCTATTTTGTTAACAATTCTAGTTGCCATTGCAGGCGATGGTGTTCGGACGATGGCAAGCATTTATCGCGCATGTGAAAGGTCGATTGGTTGTGGGGGCCTGTCTAAGACCATAAGAGACTTCCATGATTTGTTTCAGTGATATTTCATGTGATAGCATTGAATTGCATTCATCAACCAAAAGAGGTGCTGTTTTTTTAAAAAAAAGAAATTTGTCTATTGAGTTTGATGAACTGAAGGGGGGTTTTAAAAGGTCCTCATGGTGGTTTCAGCCATGGCAGAGATGCATTTAAGCTGAAATTGTGTGTGTCTGTGTGCAGTGTATGTTGACTGGGCGGTGCTGTTGGAGTCAACCCCAAAACAAGCTGTGTATAACGCATGTTCATTGTTGCATATGATTGCAGAGGAAACACAGTGTATATGGGTGTGAATTAAGGGTGCAATTGACTAACACTGTTCATTAATTTTATCTGTGGGGAATATAATAATTTTGTCTGTGTGGAATAGATAAATATTTAGGCAAATGTTAGATTTACAGGTGTTGGGTTTTCTTTTAGAGAACCGTTTTCTAGTTTTTTTAGAAGGGGTTCTATTTGATTTATAATATTGTCTCTCAAAATGTTTTTTTATTATAAGAATGTTTGACATTCCTTTTCTGAGATTTAAAAGGACTCTTAATGTCTTCCTTTTGATACCCGAATTGGTAGCAGAGTCTCCAAGTTCTCTTTTAGAAGTCAAATGTTGATTTTTGAACTGATTTTTTATCTTCAGATCGTTGCAAAGGGCCAGACCTATCAGACTTATTTTTTGTATGAGTTCTCCGAATGTTATAACGGATTAAGGGATATTTCCCCCATATTCTCGACGGAGGCTGTTTTTTACTCTTTCGTGAAGAGCTTAGGTAGCCCAGAGACAAATTTTTCTTTCCAAAGTCATTGTTTGAGTTATCTATCCTATAAATTTGTGATAAAAATGTGTTCTTATACCATCTAAAATCAGATAAGGTTGAACACCTAAGATTTATAAGTTGTTTTCTAATTCTGTCAGCAGTGTCACCATGGCATAACCTCGTAAAGCCAAAAGTTAAGAAGAAAATCTATTCGAAAATCAAAATCAGTTTGCCATACTTGCTGAAATAGGATCTCAAACTTTAGAACCATAAACCGAATATGAATTCAAAACTTCTGTTCTACTATTCTCTATTGAGATATCTGAAGTAGATAAAGAGATATCAGAATATGATACCTGAGTACCTTAATGGTGGTTTCAGCCATGGCAGAGATGCATTTAAGCTGAAATTGTGTGTGTGTGCAGTGTATGTTGACTGGGCGGTGCTGTTGGAGTCAACCCCAAAACAAGCTGTGTATAACACATGTTCATTGTTGCATATGATTGCAGAGGAAACACAGTGTATATGGGTGTGAATTAAGGATGCAATTGACTAACACTGTGTTCATTAATTTTATCTGTGTGGAATATAATAATTTTGTCTGTGTGGAATAGATAAATATTTAGGTAAATGTTAGATTCCATCATTTTTATAATTTAAAACTTAGATCACACATTTTTTTTAATAGTAAATATTATCTAATTAGGTATATGTTTCAATAAAAAGTGTATATCGTTCTATTTCGTGTTGAATTGACTCATTTTTAATAAGTGTAAGGAATAAATTTAACAGTATATACATCGTCTAACATGATATATGTCTCATTGAATTTTTAACGAGGTATATAGGGTTACATTTTGAACTATAAAAAAAAACTCAGTATAACAGCACCCAAATATTTATGTAAAAAAACCGATACATGCTCCGAACAAGCTCATGAGAAAACACATATCAGAGCATAAACCATGGGAAAAAAAACTCACAATTCTATGGAAACCCTCCCCAACTCACCCAGCCCTAAAAAGTAGATGAATCTTATCTAGGTTATAGATGAATCTTATCTAGGTAGATCTCTATCAAGATATAAAAAAAAATTGTACATTTTTTTATATCCACCGAGGAGTACTGAGCCATATATTTTTTCATTGGTTGTTGCTTGCATTTTTGTTCTTTAAATAAATAAATATATATTTTAAAAAGGAATAATTAAATGTTCTTTTGTTGTTTTGTAATTTTTTTTTCCAAGTATTAATTCAACGTACCTTCATTCCAGTGTGGCACAGGAAAAAAAAATAGAGAAGTGATTTCTAATAGAGATATGATTTTTTTTTATTAAAGAAGACTTGATGACAATACAGTACAAACATTAGACAAAACGACCTCACAATCTACACTTCAGACAACAAACTTAAGAATTGAAATACAGCCCAAATGCTCAACCACATAGAGCAACCAGAGCGACAACAAAAAATCACGAATCGGATCTGAGTCGCAAAATCCGTCCGCTCCACTTCCTCCGACAGGTTCTGTTAGATTACCGGCGATCCTCCTCCTTGAATGTTGTTGGAAAGGGGTGACTTATAGAAGACCATCCGACACTCAAATCAGTCATTGATAGTCTCAAATCAAATAATAAACATATTATTAGGATTTGGTATATTGTCGGGATTTGGGGAATCAGTTATTAATTATCCCAAATCAAATATATTCTTAGATTTTGACATGAGATTATGAGATTTCTGCATTGATGACCCAAATCATATGATGTTATCAAATCTAATATATATTATTAAATTTGAGAATTAATAATTTAAAATCTAATATATATTGTTGGAATTTGGAAATGACTGCTCTAAATCTAATATATATAGTTGGGATTTGAGAATTAATTAGTGGTTTCTCCAAATTTAATATACATGTTAGGATTTAGGAAATCGTTGATGGTTCATTAATCCAACATTTAATGATAAAAACTGACTTGAAAATATACTGGTCGTCGAGTATGGAGAGCTTGACGGGCTGGATCCACGTATGGAGGGTTATCCAAGTCGTGGGCCCTTACTATTCGAGTCTTGGACTGCGAACACGTAGAGTTTAGTTAATATACTTTAATTTTCACCCTACAACAACTAAAATAGCCTTACATAACATAACTTTACATAACTTTGTAAAAAAAAAACACCCAAATAACATGGAGAAAAGAATGTTACACCCTTTGTTTTTTGTGCATCGAAAATGTAAGTTTATTTGTTTTAGGGCCTAAAATTGAACAAGTGCCAGAGGCATGTTAAGTTTATTTGTTTGGACTTTGGAGGCCTTGGTCTTGTTTTTTTTTTCTCTCTTTGTATTTGTTTTTTAATCACCGTTTGGATAGAGAATTAAGTTATTTTGATATTTATGATTATTCTAGTATAAATAAATATAAAATAATTTTTTGTTTGATTATGTTATGTTGAAAAACGTAATAATAAATTTTTTGTTATTTGGATAAAATGTGAATAAGACTTTTTTAGTCACCGTTTGAATAGAGAATTAAGTTATTCTAATATTTATGTATAAATAAATATAAAATAATTTTTTGTTTGATTATGTTAAGTTAAAAAACGTAATAATAAATTTTTTGTTGTTTAGATAAAATGTGAATAAGATATGAATAAAGATTTATAAAAGGTAAAAAAATAATGAGAGTTGATTTGACAATTGATTTATAAGAGGTGATGACAGTTGATTTTGACAGTGGACTCACATATTTTTTGGATTGAATAACCTGAAATAACTTAATTTTAGGAGTTAGTTAGAATCTGTATACCACTTTATACAAGTTAATTCTAGTATAGATTATATCGGATATTCACTGCATCCAAACAAGGAAAAATTAAACATTCCACCTAATTCGAGGTTATACCAGGGCTATTTATATCCAATAATGGCAGAGTTTTTTCTTTGACATAAAATGAGATACTAATGCATGTTTATAATAATTATTACAAAATTTTCGTATTAAATATGTGATGTGACGCAATACTTTATTAGAAATTCATAAAAATTAACCCGATCATATATCCCCATTTAAGCAGTGTGTACTTTTAGCTGGGCTGTTTAGTAAGACCCCAGTGAAGAGCACGAGTGACTAATTCACTGTATGGGCAAGTTTCGTAGGCCCATTTGAGAAATGGGGGCCCAGTTAACTTGCTTCAAGGCCTTTTAAATTGTCAATCTTCATGGGCTGTAATTTTGCACATCAACAATATAAATATAAACAATAATACATGTTTTTTTTTTTGGGTGAAGGCTGGTTACTGACCAATCTTGCAATATATCTTCCCAAATTTTAATTGGAAATCGCTTCAGTGCAGTGCAGCCCTCTCATATGCTTTGATTTTATTAAAACATGCATACTTTATGTACAAAAACATATACCTACATTCAAATGAAATATGTAGTATAATAAATTGTATGGACTCACTTATAAAATAAGTAAAAAATTACATGTTTCTTTTACAAAGTATATACCTAGGAGATTTGAGATTGTATGTGTTAGGGCCTGCTTGATAATATGATGTATATGTAATAGGTCCTACTCATTCTAAAGCATCCATACATGGATATAAATAACTGTTTTGTGTTATAGCTATTTGAATATATTTTGATTTGTGCATCTTTAATCTTTTATGAATATTGAATACCATGACAAATAGGTGGATTTGTGGATAAAATCAAGATTAAAGTTATTCGGCATTTTACATAACTATCATGGAATTATTTATAGTTATAGAAATATTGATAAACTATTATAGGAACTGAGGACCACTCACAGGCGTTGATACACACAGTCTTGTATACAGTCTTGCATGCAGTCTTGTATATGATGTCCAACAAGATATATGTCTAGCTAGTTAAAAAAACATGTAATTTTTTTTTAGTATGTCAATACAACTCATTAAAATATATATCTCATACTGGTGAAAGTATATGCAGTGTTGCAAGGTGTATAATCCTTTAAAAAATCAGGGATTGTCTTTGCATCAAGGGGAGAGGTAACTTTGTATAATTTAATTCATCAACTGATGTGTTTTGATAATAAGACCTTTGCTAATTGGATCTTTTTTTTTCTTTTTTATTTTGGTATACCTTTGCTAATTGGATCTTGATACGAGTGGACCTAGGTGGTAGGTGCCTGAGCATTGGTTCACTGGGTTGTATTTGATTATTTTTGTTGGGCCTTGGAAACACTGTATTGTAGTTGCCTTGGCATTGATATGTGTAGCTTCATGAGTCATGACCCATTGTTTAACTCAGTGGATTTTTTTCTGAATTCTTGTGCTTTGAATGATCATCTAATTGATTAAGTGGACTGATCGAACTACACATAAGATTGTTGTATTTGCTTTTAATGTTGATGTAGTTTTAATGTGTATGTGATAACTAGTTAGTTTGATTTAAATATATGCTATACCATCCATCCAAAAATACATGTCTTCTTTGTGGTTGCAAAAATGTATGATTTATATACCCTTTCAGCAGGTCATTATGTAGTATGTTAGTTATGTTTCAAAACTTACTAGATTAAATAAAAGTTCTAAATAAAATATTTATGATCAATCCCTCATGCCCAACTTACTTCTCAGAGAGAAAATATTTAAAAGACCAATTGATTATTTTGGACTACTTTTTACAAACGCTAACGCACTTAGGAAATATTTTATGACATCTATGACATGACATAAATGAGGAGATATACCCATTATATTTTGCCTCTATTTCAGAAGGAAGGTGGGCACGAAAAATCTTTCTTTCATTGAGGGTACAATGTTGTTGCCCCACTTCATACCTAAGCCTCTCATATATCCAAAAATATTCTTATCTGATTCGAATTCGTATATGAAATATTACAAGTATCTTATATTCAGATAACTAGAGTACGAATATGGATATTAGTATATCTGTTCTGAAAAATACCCGAATCCGATATATATTATAAAATTATATTTGTTTGTATTATATATTTTCATATTTGTTATCTTATATGATTAATCACAATCATAATTTATTATATTACTATTAAATCTTTAATGTATGATATCTACAAAAAAGAATAAATCTTACTCTCTCAATTTTGATTTTCATCTCTTTAATATATCACTTGATTATCCAAATTAATGTTAATATTTCAACATATCAATTATCTAAAAAATTTCAATATCCGATTCATATTGGAAGGGTAAATAAAAAAGGTAGTGCCGACTCTCAGATTTGTCTAATGGGAATAGGCCCTAGACCAATTCATGAAACGGGGCCTAAAAATAAAAAAAAATTATAACACAATTATCTTTAAAAAGAAAAAGAAAAAAGAAAAATAAAAACAAAACAAAAAAACACGTTATCAAATAAGAAGAACGATCATTAATTAAGTTTTCATTTCTAATGAACAATAAAAAAAAGCAAAAACAAATTCCTTGAAATGTGGGATCTGTTAATGAAAAGATCACATTCCTGCTAAATTTAAATGTAAAATTAAATTTCTATGATAAAAGAAAAAAATTAAATAAGTTATCCAAAACTTAAAAAAAGTTAAAAACAAATATATGGATGATATTTAAGAAAAATAAACAAAATATTAAATCCTAATCCAAAAAATACTTAAACCCGTATGGGGTAGGGACCCTAGGGAGTTGACTAGGTCACCTATCGTAGAGCTGGCTCTCTCTAAAAGATCTGAATAAAAAATTAATCTGTATTTGAATGATAAAAATAAAATATAGATATTAACGTATTCGATCTGTATCTGATCAGTTGACAAGCGTATTTTGCGGTGATAAAATTTCACTGCTTGAACTTTTGAGTCACCAAGACATATAATAAATGTTCCATTTATGATGACAATGTTTTTTTTTTTTGAAAGTTTACAGTAGGCATATATTCATCTTGAAACAAAAAGCAATGCCCAAATGAAATTACATGTGATGGAAAACAAAGAAATCATAAGCAAAGTACTGGAAACAAAGGAATCAAAGCGTAGATAGATTCTACGTGGTCCTAACCCAGCAACACAAGGATGGGACTAAGAGGGAAGAATAAATTGCTCCCCTGCAAAGTGGAGACTATCCGCCCCTACACAGTATAATTGCCCTCTCCCAAAAGCTCTCCGCGTAGGGTAGGCAGTTCCTAAACAGACAATCGTTGCGCGTGAGCTAAATCGACCATAGCATAGCTGGGATGATGACAATGTTAACCTATCAAATGCCTTCTAGATCAAATGCCTCCATAAGATCAAACCAACCCTTGTTTTACGAAACCAGTCGCCATCCCTGACCCCGAAAGATCAACTCCTATCCTCAGCCGTTGGATCAATGGACTAACGAGCGGATTCAGACAGAGGATCACCGAAGAAACAACGGATCACCGAACACGTGAGCCGCACGGGACAATTGAAAAATCCCTCCTCCTCTCTCTCTGTCACTCTCTCTTCCGAGACCGACAATCAGATCTCCTCTTAAAGAAGCTTCAATGGCGGAGATTTCCTGATCTCTCTCTCTCCCTCTCTCTCTCGGACTCTCTGCTGAGGTTTTCGCGATGGACGCCGTCTCGATCCGGGTCCCGTACAAGCACCTGAAGCAGTCGGAGGTCGAGTTGGCCGGCCTGGGCGCCGATCGCGACGGGATCGGACAGGATTCTAGAGTCTCGAACGGCGGATCTGACGTCCCTCTCTCGTCTCCTCCTTCTCCGCCCCTGCAGACTCTCCCGTCTCCGGCCAATACCAGCAGTCTGAAGACGCTGATCCTCAGTTGCATGGTCGCCGCCGGTGTTCAATTCGGTTGGGCTCTGCAGCTCTCTCTCTTGACGCCTTACGTTCAAGTCAGATCTCTCTCTCCCTCGCTTTTATCTTTTTATGGTCGATAAGTCAGTTTTTATGGATTAAGTTTATGGAATTATGTGAAATGCGTAGATTATCATGGATGTTTTATTGAATTTTTTAAATCTAAGATATCGTGTATATTCAGGAGTGAATTAGATAAACAAAATTGTTCTGGTTTTGTCTATTGTTAGCTAATGTTGTGTAGAAACACCAGATACGATGCTGATTGAGGATATTTTTTTTGGTGGAGGTCTACATAACTGGATATGAAAATCACATAGATTCCTCTTTTTAATTTAATAACATATTGAGTGAGAATATGAAAGTACAGTGTATTTACTGCATTTAATTTCAACTTCAGTGACATTTTTTAAAAGAGCGATCTGAGGTGGTTGTTTCAGTGCAAATAATTCTGGCAGGAGACACCATGTTTATTTGCAGCCTGTGCAAAATTTGCAATTAATTTATATGGATGAATGAATAATCAGGAAGTTTAATAAAATTTCTATCATCTCACCCAGAGATTATAATGAGAAGGTACCTCTATTTCAAGTGGGAGATTTTTCATTTAGGCAGATGGTTATATTTCTTTGAAAAAGATACAACAGAAATACAGTGTAGCCCTCGTCGATCTACAGTTACAAATGGTGGTGACACTACAAACTATGATTGGTGAATAATCAGCCATAACTTTGATCTCGTGATCACATTTTTATATTTCTATCTGTTAGTGTGAGATCTCTCAGGTGAACTCTGTAACTAACACATGTGCTTGGCATGCATGTTCGATGCAGCATATGTATTGAGATGTAGAGTGTCATTGTTCCATGTAAATTGGGTCATAAATATTGATTGTAAGTGTGTTAATTTTGTTGAGTTTTACATTTGACTAGCAGCTAGTTTGTAAAAATGAAAAATCTGATGTAGCCTTTTCTCCATGGTAGGGGGAACCCTGTCATTAGTTTTGAGAGTTATTGTTGTAAGCTTTGAGTTCTTCATATGCTCTAGGATGAACAAAGTATTTTAAGTACCATAAAGAAACTTCACATAGTTTCCGAGTTACTGGTAGCTTTTAAGGCTATAATCTATTAAGCGTTGAAGAGGGTATATTTTATATCTGTGATATGATGTGGAGGAAGCCATTTTCTAGAATGCATGCTGTAAACGCAGATTAGTATGGGAAGTTCTTTGTTGGGATGGCATAAACAATTTAGATACAGTGAGTGTCAAGGTGTGTGCCTTAAGCCCCAATCTCTCTGTTACAGTATTGTATGTATTTAACACCAATTGTAGTTTTAGTGTGGATTTTCCCAAAGATTTGAGGCTGACTTGATGAAAAAAATAAAATAGGGTTAGCATTTCTAAAGGGATTGGATGTCAGAAAATTAGGGTTTATATTAGGCTTGGGAAAATAGATTTAGGGCTCAAGAGACTTAAAAATTGAAGAGGATGATTAGAATTTCTAACTTGAACGATGTTTATCTTTGAACAAGTTCAAATGTGTTTTTTCCCCTCTCTGGAAACAAAGAACAGTTCAAATAATGGAATTAAAAAGTGGTCAAAAAGACATAGAGGGTTAAAGGATTCAACTTCTTGGCTTCAAATTAAGAATGACTCAGTTTTGCACTAAGGCTCCGTTTGGTAACGTGTTTGGGCGGATTCCGCTTTTTGAAAAGCTGAAAATCCCCAAACGTGCAACCAAACGGATCGGATTTCGGCGGAATCAAAAGCTCCTTTTAATTTCTCTCTCGAAATCTGTGTTTTTAAAATCTCAAAAAGAACGTTTTTTTGTCGGAATGTAAAAAAGCAACTTTTTCTACCAAACATGAAACTCCTTCCATAATTCCTGAATTAAAAAAAAACTTCAAAAAAGTTCTTCATAAAAAACAGCTTTATTCTAAAATCTACTTTTCAATCTATGAAACGGAGCCTCAACCCTCAACTAAATGGAGAGAGACATTAAGTTCTGAATTTTTTGGTATATAATTGTGAGCATAACCCTCATGCATTTGTATATTGTTTTTGTGATTCAGGATCAATGACACAAGTTATTTATTTGTGTGTTCATGTACTATGTATTTAAAAAATTTGTAAATTAAATGAATCATGGTCCCCATTTGCTTGGAACAATAGTAAAGTTCCTGGGCTAACAGGAATTGCTAGGTTTTGACTTCTCAGTGCGACCACTTTGTGAAAAAAATGTCAAAGGTTAGGATCATATATGGATCATATATAGCATTTTCCCTCCCAGCAGCTGTTACATGTGAACAACTCTGGGTGATGGCCTTTTAAATAAATTTTGGCCTCCTAGAGGATGTGTGCCGGTGACTTTGTTGGTTGTGAAAACTATGACATTAGTGTTGTAGTGAAGCTAACTATCTGATGCATGGGATCTTAGGGTTTTAAAAATGGTTGAATAAAGAAAAAGAACAATCGTGCACTTTACAGAGAACATTGAAAAGATTGGGTTTACTTTGAAATCCTCAAGGTGCCTCAGGCTACATTTCATAAATGTTTTTTTGATAGTCTAAAGTGAAGAGATATAAAATCTTCATGTTATTAGGAATTTGAAGGATGATAAGTGTTCCTCTTGACTGCCTAGAAGATTTGTAATTAAAGTTGTCTGATAACTGGATTTCTCTTAGAGTGAGTTTGGCACCAAATAAAAAAGCAGCTTTTAGTTTTTTTTATAAGCTAAAGCTAAAAGTTGTTAGTAAACAAGCCAGCTTAAATGCATCATCATTACTAGATTTTGTCTCTGATACAGTGCCTTGAACTCTGTGTTTCATAAAACAACCATCATCATTACACCTTCAAACGGTGTGCATAAAGTATCTAAAAGCTAAAAACTGCTTTTTCAAACTGTGTTTCCAAACGCACCCTTATTTGTTCACAAAAAAAATTCACTTTCTCAGTTACTTAATTCCAAGAGGTATTTATCATTTTGCACATAAAATCTATAATTGAAAAAGTAAACTTTTAATGGTGTGATGCATCCTTTGACTTCAAGATGAGAATATTTGATATGTTGGAGGCTATTGTAGATAAACTATAAACATGCACATAAAAGACTGATGCATAGTAAATGTAACTAGAGTTTGTAAACAAGACTTTGTCTTTTTGTTGATTTTTAATTTGTTTTATTGTTTTTTTATGCAGACGCTTGGAATCGAGCACGCCTTTTCTTCATTCATTTGGCTTTGTGGGCCTATTACAGGGTTTGTGGTAATTGACCCATATTAGTCCACTTCATTTATTTTCCATCTTTTAGCATTGTTCATTCCTCAGTTTTCGATGAGAGTCTTTTCTCATGCTTCATAAGGTTAATGTTGACTAGGCTTTGGGTGTAGGCCTACAAATGTACATACATAACTCTAGTAGTTTAAATGTGTTTTTCTGTATCCCTTCTATGTTGTATAAAAGTTGTAATTAACATTATCATGCACCATGTAATCCAACACTGCTATAATTTTCCTCCATGACGGTGAAGCATACGTATTTGATGCTTCTCTAGATATCAAAATTTTCACCAACCAAAGTTGATGACCCAACAATGCTCCTATATGAGGTTTTCAGCCACCTGTGACCATCCCACAGATTTTTGAGAGAAAGGTACCACCTACATTATTAATATGGTAAATCCCTGAAGATATAAGAGCATGAGACAATAATCATCCTCAAAAGAGTCACAACATGGCAACATGCAAATAATTGTAATAGATAGATAGGGAGATTCCTTGTATGGGAAGAAATCATGGATAATAAAGATAATCAGAATTTCATAATATGTAGAAACAACACAGCATTTTAGTTATGAAAAAAAGATCGTCCTCGAAGAGAAGGAAAAATTAATAAAGAAAAAGGAAAAGAATGAAATCCCAGCAGTGCATAGGATAATCAAAGTACTCAATGGAAATTGGAAAACCTTCCCTTCCATATGGATGCTCAAACTAGAAGTCCCCAAGATATGCTCCCCCCCCCCCCCCCCTCCAAATCCCCAAGCCCTTAAAAAATCCAATTTATCAAGTGACAGTCCCCCTTGTTACTTAGACATGCTGCACATTTGTTGCTCTTTTCGAATTACAATCATTTGAGGTCATGTCTTCAGTATCACATGCTGTTTTTCTTCTGATTTGTAGAACTTTGGAAAGGGAAATAACAAACATGCATGAAGATTAAAATAAATATAGAGGAATGGATATTTGAGAATTGAGATTTGATGGCTGATGATTGAAAAATGAAGATGAAGACTAGAAGCAGATGTTTTTCGGATGAATTGGCATTCTGTTAATTCTTATCCCAATAACAATAGTTCTTTAAATAAGTTTTTAGCTTAATGTTAGTAATATTCTTTGATTTCACTGTTGATTAATTCTAGTCCTCGGGTGAGGAATTATTGCACCCTCTGCTTTGTAACTTTGCATCTTCATCCTTTTCATAGAAATTTCTGTTGTATTTTCAAATATATGAGATCCTGTGGAGTACAATGCCTCCAATGAACATAATGAAACTTTGAAAACGATCCTTCTGTTTTTCAGGTTCAACCATGTGTTGGTATTTGGAGCGATAGATGCCACTCAAAATATGGAAGGAGAAGACCGTTTATTTTTGTTGGAGTTATCATGATTTGTGTTGCCGTGAGTCTGGATAGATCTAATAAAGCAACATTGTTATGATTTTGCACCTTGTTTTTTGTTTGTGGAATGACCATATATATATATATTGTATTTTAGGTGACTATTATCGGGTTTTCTGCAGACATTGGATACCTTCTTGGAGATACAAAGGAGAGTTGCAGGTGTGTGGACTTCCATTAGTTTCTGTTCCCAAAATCCTGTCTGAGGTAAAATTTAGATTAAATATTCTTCAATCAATGCAGAGATTTTAAAGGAACCCGGACAGGAGCAGCAATTGTATTTGTAATTGGATTTTGGATTTTGGATCTTGCTAACAATACAGTACAAGTAAGTCTGTTAACTTTCCTATAACTTGATTTTTTTACAAGTAAGTCTGTTAATTTCCTATAACTTGATTTTTTTTTTCTGTTCAAGGTTAACAAACTATCATTTTTTTAGATAATCTAGTTGAACAAAAAGTTTTTTTTGGCCCCTTTTTCACTTATTTTTATCAAGCAATTCTTGAAATTTCCTCATTATTTCAATTGTAGGGTCCAGCGCGTGCTCTTCTGGCTGATCTCTCAGGTGAATTTACATTTGAATCTTTTTTTTCGGCTAGGTAATTTGCATTGGATTTCAGGTCATTGCATTTTGCAGGATTGGAGTCATTTTAGACTGAGTTCTCTTCTCACAGTAAACTTTTGCCAGAAAAATGATTATCTGCTTCCTCTTTTTGTGTAGGCCCACAACAATGTAATTCTGCTAATGCAATATTTTGCTCATGGATGGCTGTTGGAAATATCTTAGGATTTTCTGCAGGTTCTACCAGGAATTGGCACAGGTATTCTTGGGATATATTTTCAAATTCTACTGTATTTTAGGTTTAGGGAAAAAAAATTGAATCAAGGATCTGTGCATCTAGTCTTGTAACCTACAATTGTGCGTTTGGTTGTCATAAAGTTGCACAAATTTAATTGTATGGGTTGTGTTCTACAGAAATGTTGCTTTTACTTTTTAAATTTGAACATCCATTTTATTTTTCTGAGTAGGTGGTTTCCCTTCCTGACAACAAAAGCTTGCTGTGAAGCATGTGGAAATCTGAAAGGGGCTTTTTTGGTTGCAGTGGTGAGTTCTGTTGGGCCTTTCCTGCCTCTATGCTTTCATGATGCATCTTTTATGTCATCACCAGTGTATTATCTTAGACTTATTTCTTCATAATACCTATTTTGACATCTTCATATTCTTGGATTGCATCTTTGATTACTTTTAAATCACTATCTTTTTATATCTTTATTTAATTTTTTTTTATACAATGAAAACTTTTATTTTTCCACTTCGATTCACATGGCTTTTGTCCATGCAAACTAGTAAACTTGTGATTAATTGTATTGATCGTATCCAAATTAGATTTGGTAATTTGCCATGCATGTAATCTTATGTCCTATAGATCTGGGTATAGTGTTGTGAATAACATGATAACTGGGTGACAAAAGTTATGTTCAATACAATGCTAGTGATGCCCATGAAGACACTCCTTGTTAAGTTTTATTCTTTCTCCTTTTTCAGGATGTTGCATTTTATTTTATTTTTCGTGGAATTGGATTAGAATGTATTTTGTTGTGTCTCCATTTAACGGTACTCTGAACTTGGTTTTATGCTGATTAAAGAAGTACACTACTCCATGATATGTAGTAATGTACTTCTTTACCAGCCTGAGGATAGGAGTGGACTTTTGTTTACATTTCTCACATTTGGTTCTCTTTCCGTTGGAAATCCAGAAGCATTCACATGTGTGCTTTGGAAGTGAATTTAAGTTTTAAACTAATTTATACCTCTTTCCTTCATCCATTTCCTTGAGTCTTTGTCGTGTCTTCTTTAATCCCATCTTCATGCCAAGAATTGTTTAATGCTGTATATCAGGCTTTGTAAGTATAATGACTATCAATCTTTCAAGGTAGGTAGATAGTTACTTGTGTATTCCTATGGAATTTCTAACCAAGCTCATTTTGCCTGCACAGGTTTTCCTGTTATTTTGTACATTTGTTACTCTGCATTTTGCTATAGAGGTTCCACTAATTGTGAAACCGGCACAAAATTTGTCTGATTCGGCACCGTTATTAAATGGTGCTCCACATTCTCACCTTGGGCCATCGAATGCCACTAATGGAAAGCCTACCGACCACAAGTCTGAAAGTGGCACATTGATTGGTAAAGCCGATTCCGAAAATACTCTCAATCATGACTTGAAAGTTAAAGAGGAGACGGTTGAAGTCTTTTCCAATGGTGTTGGTTCTGTGCTTGTCAACATTCTGACCAGTATGAGGCATTTGCCTCCTGCAATGCATTCAGTGCTTCTTGTGATGGCCCTTACTTGGGTATGTGACTGTTAATTACATAGTACCCATCTGAGTTTTTACAACAAAATCATGCTTGTTGCTTTTACTTTCCAATAGTATTTTTCCTGGAAAATGTGAGGAGTGTTTAATTCCATGAATGACTCCCTTTTTTTCAACTCTGTGCTTTATCAGCTGTCATGGTTTCCTTTCTTTCTGTTTGATACGGACTGGATGGGGCGAGAAGTTTACCGTGGAGATCCAAAAGGTGAAGCTTCAAAAGTTGAGGCTTACCATGAAGGTGTCAGAGAAGGTGCATTTGGTTTGCTATTGAATTCAGTAAGAACTCAAATTAAACAATCATTTCTTTCCTAAACTCTGTCTTGCTGAATCAAAGGATATTAAGAAACTCTCACTTCTTTTCGAATCATTCTTTTTACAGCCAGGACAACTAGTTGCTAACTGAGTTTTTCTCCTCCTTTTTGGTTTTTGTTTTTATTTCATCAGGTAGTACTTGGTGTGAGTTCATTCCTCATTGAACCAATGTGTCGGCGTATGGGGGCAAGGGTATTGTGGGCGATCAGCAACTTCATTGTCTTCATCTGCATGGCAAGTACTGCTGTGATAAGTTTGCTTTCCATCACAGGGCATGCACCAATCAAGACCGCATCATTAGTGTTATTTTCCGTTCTTGGATTTCCTCTTGCTGTAAGTATCGGCGACTATATTGTCTCACTAACATTGCTTTGTGAAACATGAATCTTTCTCTGATGATTGTGCTTGGCGCAGGTTACATACAGTGTCCCTTTTTCTGTGACTGCAGAGCTGACTGCCGATACAGGGGGTGGACAAGGTTTGTATTAAATTGTTGTCTTAAGTTATCCCTTTCATGTTTGTCCTCCCAGAATGTTGTATGCTTTCCAAGTTGTCCTAAATATTAATAACCTATGCAGGTTTGGCCACAGGAGTTTTGAATCTTGCAATTGTCATCCCTCAGGTGCATACTTTATTTTCCTACAATCATGTATTTACATGTCCTTCCTAATTCACAATGACATTCTAATGAGGAAAGTCATAGTTGCATGAATCTACATTCCTTATTTGACTTGAAATTTATCTTGTCCCATATGTTTGATTTAGTTCAAGGATTAATAGTGTACACTTTATCATTTAGTGGTTATCCTTTATTTCTTGAAAACAAAGCAAAATTCTTTGAATTATTTCAAGAAGAATATTTACAAGAGGTTTGCAACTTTTAAGATATTGACATCAATTTACTTATGAGTTCTGCCACATATCTAGTTTTCATCTCTGTCCATCAGTTTCTCATGTCAGATGACACAATTACTGATTTATTTTCAGGCATTTTACTTTTCTGTGAATATCTTTCCTGCTGTTGCTTTCTCTTGATGCTTTTGCAAGAATCAGGCATTCTGAATGCATCTAATTCGTTAGATTAGTCAGAAATAAAATCCTTAGAAATTCTACTTTTGAATATCCTCTGAGAGGTACTAGAAGGCTCTGTTTAGATGTTTACATTTCCTTGAGGATGTTGACACTTTGTAAGACATGGCTTGAAATATCCTTTATTTCTGATGACCTAGATCCTTGTCACTGGTTTAGAGGCAATGACCCCTCTTTCCAATATCTGTGAAGTGAGACACGTCTTGTGTCAAATACTTGTTTGAAATTCTCAAACAATTTTGTAAGGGTAAAAATTTGCAATCCAATAAAATCTCAGGGAAAAAATCATAAAAATAGAAAATAGAAAATGAATAGTGACATGCGAGATTGACCACATCTATATCAAATTCATGATCCTCCTAGCATCATTGATTAATATGCGTTTAATACGATTAACTGCACAATTAATCGTTTGAACCCTTTGTTTGGTATTCAGATGATCGTCTCTCTTGGAGCCGGCCCCTGGGACGCCCTCTTTGGGGGAGGAAATGTACCTGCCTTTGTTATAGCTTCAATCTCCGCCTTTGCATCCGGAGTCCTGGCGATCCGTAAGTTACCTCAGCTTTCCAGTTCATTTAAACCTTCAGGTTACCACGGGTTCGGCTGAAGTCAGCTCCTGCAAAATTCATGATTTTGTGCAACGAAATGCATCCCGCCTCGTCTCAGTACGAAGGACTGAATTCGCCATCCTACACAAACCTGGTATACTGATTCTTTCATTTTTTTCCCCCTCCTTTCCACATGCATATGTGATTTAATTATAGGGAATAAACACTATTACATGTAAATGTCTTCACAGCACAACAGTTCCCCTCTATGATTAATATATGTTTACAAACAGTGGAGGACTTCTGCCATCCACTGATATATTGATTCCTCTGGTTTTCGATTGATGATTTTTGTAATATATTAGTTAGCGCCTGTCCTAGCGTGAGAATAAACAGCTACGGCTACTAAATATAAACTTTGTAATATAAAAAAAAGCAATCTTTCGGCGGAGAATACGTGATGTAACAAATTATATTTGGTTGTTATATACATTGATATATCATTTTCATTATTTTTCCATTAATAATGCATTTGGGGGTAGTGGTGTCATTATAAATCATATTATTCTACTTATCAATAAAAAATAATATTTTATTAACTTGACATCCATTGATAAGGAGACCTTGGGAGCCGAGCCATGAAAAGATAAGGAAGCCTTTTATTTTTTTTGTGGGTCATTCTATTATTTGTTTTGGATTTTTTTAAAAAGATGATAAAGTGAAACTTTCTCTGGCACCTGAAGTGGGTCAAACAGCTGCCCTGTTTAATGGGATTCTTCAAGGGGATGGTCTCCCAACTATTTGTACATCTTTCAGTGCATCTGCCAATTTGACTTGGTACGACTTTATCTAATGCTACACAATTCTATTCTATTGGATTGTTTTGTTTGCCTTTTCTTTGCCGCGGGGATGCAGCTCATTTTACAAGAAACTCACCCCGTTAAAAAAAATAAAAACATTTTTCATGCACGGTTGCAGTAAGAGAAACCTACCCCGGCATTCTCTCTGACAATGGTAGTGAGTTATGGTCACCTAAAGGTGAGCAAGAGTTAGAGGGTTTGGTATGTGTACCAACTCAGGTCGGTAACCACTCGGGTGACAGTGTTAAAGTATGGTCATTTGAAGGCCCGGTGGGCTAAAGTCAGATAATAAATAAATTTACACTGTTATAAGTTTCAGACCAAACATTACAAATTTCACATATAAACATAGAATAGACAGTCATAGTAACATTTATAACACATCAAAATACAATGTTAACATTCCATAACCAATCATTTATCTGATTATATTATAAAATACATGTTCAAATTTTAAAAGTTATACATGAAGAGAAAATAAAGTATCATATAATAATAATAATAATAATAATAATAATAATAATAATAATACGACAGGGATGAGGTGGAGACGAAGCAGGCCTTTTCTCGTGGCCAAGTAATTGTTTTTATGTTTATTTTTTGAAAAATGAGTAATTGTTTTTGTAGGATAAGTTATTTATTTTTATAAAGGAAAAATTCGATATAGTCACATGAATGGTTATGGAATTTGAACATGTATTTTGTTATGTAGTTACATTAATGGTTGATTATAAAATGCGATCATATTTTGATGTGTTTTAAATACTGTTATGACTGTCCGTTCTATGTGTTTAAATGTGAGATTTGTCTATTTGATTTGAAACTTGTAACAATTTGAATTTATTCTTTCTGATTTTAGTTCGTCGGGCCTTTGGGCAACCATATTTTAACATTGTCATCTGAGTGGTTGTCGAACTGAGTTGGTATACACACCAAACCTTTAGTCAAACACAAGACATATGACATCCCTCTGACTCTAGCTTGTCGGATCTTTGGGCGATCATAATTCACCACCATTGCCAGATGGAATGTCGACCTTGGGGTGAGTTTCCTCTTACCGCAATAGTGCATAAAAACTGTTTTTTTTAATGGGGTGTGTTTCTTGTGAAATGGGGTGCATATATCGGCCCCCTTTCTTTGTAAAATCGCAGAGAGGCCGACTAATGTCGTCCCTCTCACGTTAACAATAAGTGGGGTGGCTCTATTTGAGCCCTTTAAAATTGTAAGTAAGCCCCTCTTAAATGGATTTTGTTGTCAAAGATCTATTTAGATCTTCCTAATAAGTACACCGTCCAAAAAGTAAGCCCACATAATTTTTTTGGTAAAATATTTAGTTAAGATTATTTTAATAGGCATACCCCCCATCTCATTTAAATTTATTTATTTATATATTTATTTATAAAAGTGGCAATTTATACTTGGACATCAATGTGGCATCAATTATGGCAATCAATGTATGCTCCAATTGAAATTGAATAGATATATATAAATGTGGATTTCAATTTTTTTTTTTGGTATATGGTCGATGTAAATTTTTTTATAATTGTTTATTTCAATTTTCACAAAAAAATAATAAAAAATATATGTTTGATTGGCTAAATATTAATAAAAAAAATCCATTTTAGTATTTGCATGAAAACTTTTTTTTTGGTGTTGAATATTCTCTCTATGAATTTTATTTGACAATTTTTAAGGATTTGATTTTAAAAAAATATATATAATCACATATTTCACAATATAATGAATCACATAATCTATATGAATAAATGTTCAATGTGAAACATTGGTATGAATGCCTTGCCGAAAAAATAAATAAAGCATTAGCATGAAGGGGATGTAATACATATATTACAATTACATTACAATTATAGGGATTTAAATCTAACACATATTTCAAATGATTATTTTTTAAAAAAATTTCATATTTGTTTTGATGTGATATACAGAGAAAACTTTACCACCATTATAGGGATTTATAACTATCACATATCTTTAACATCTCCGTATTTAAATAAATTCACCCTTAAAGAAAAATAACATCGAGAGAAAAAAAATGCCAATCATCAATAACACCTGAAATATAAATCTCTAAATTTTAATCGGCTCTGAAAAAATGATTTAAATATGGCTTGAATTGATCTTATCCCTTTTGAATTGGTCAAAATTAATTTAAGGCTTTGAATAGAATGTGATTTGGTTGGGTATACATGATATAGTTTTCAAGATTTTTGGCAACCAACAAATACACTTTGGGGAAGTCGAACAGGTGAAAGTGATCGAGTTTTGGGTAAGAGATAGAGTTTGATGTGAGATGAGTTTACTTATTGTTTAAATATGAAGTTAATATATGAGGGACTTATAAATTAAGTTATGAAAATGTAAGAGATTTATTAATAAATGATGATTGACTCAAATAGAATCACCACGTAAGTGACCACCCTGACCCTCATCAACCAACCCAGGTGCAAAACAGACTTGAATCCTAACTCATCACCTTTAAATAACAGTCTCAATTATAGTTTTTTTTTCCGCTTTAAATGCACGTACTTTACAAATGAAGGTATACTCTGAAACAATAAAAAAAAATAGTCATAGGTGGAGGATTAAGGATAAAAAGTATAGCTGGTTGTAGCAGCGCAAAAGCCCACTCAAATAAACAGGGTTTCCTGAATGAAATGAGCTCTCTTCCATCAAAATCAATAGTTAAATGGCTCTAAAGAATTAAAGTTTGTTTTTTTTTTGAAGAAACTATAGGCCATTACTATGAAAGTTTATTTTATCTTATTTAAGCATAACTATTATATATAATACGTGCATGCTATATTTTTTTTGGTCAAAATTAAATTTTTTACTTCCCTTGTCACCTCATATTTCCGACTTGATACCCAAAAAATAAAAAAAAAGTCTCTGTCATCACATAATCGTGATACAACTTACAAGTTACAAGTATTCTTTTGTCACACAAATCATCCCAAAAGAAGAGGTAAAAAAAAGAAAGAGAAACTAAACCACACTCTAAAAAATCACTCAAAAACATCAAAACATTCTCTTTTGAAAATTCAATCCTCCTCTGTACAAGCCAAAAAAACGAACCCATCAACAAGAACAAACCGGGCACCTGACGATCCCATTCTCATTACAATCAGTGCACCTCTCAAACCCACCACCACCCTCCGCCCCAACAAAAACCTTACAACTCCCATAACACCTACCACAATTCACAAACCTCACATCCCCACACCCCTCACAACTCCCTCCACCACCACCCACCACCTCCCCCACCCCCTTCAACACCCCCTCCATCTCCCCCATCTCATGCAACCCCCTCACCTCCTCCGCCCCTCCCACCCACTCCCCCCTCACAACCACCGCCGGAAGCCCCCTCCCACGCACCTCCTCCTTGTACCCCAAATCCATCGAAACGTCCCTCTCATCGACTCTCACTCCGTACCCTCTCAATATCCTCCTCACCTCGCAACACTCCTCGTAAGTCCTCCTCACCCCTCGCAAGCTCGTGTAGTACAGGACCACCTCGCACCCACTCGGCGGGTTCCTCTTCCTGTTCTTCTCCCTCTCGAAGACCCCGACCATCGACTTCACCAGCCCGCTCTCCTTGTTGGGCCCCGGCGACGCGCGGCGGAGGAGGAACCCGTGCTCCGGCGAGAGCTGCTCGAGCGCCTTCCGGAACGTGGAGAGGACATTTGGGTCGAACTTGTCTTCATTGGGTTTCACGACGTTGTGGAGCCACGGCGGAGGGGGCGGGGCGGGGGTCCGTTGGACAGAGGAGTCGAAGGAGAAGGAGCGGCGGTCGTCGGCCTTTGTTTTGGGGAGGTAGAGGGGGGTGACGTCGAGGCCCTCCATGAGTTCCCATGTGTCGATCATCTCTGGCTCGTTTGGGGGTGTCTTTGTTGGGGTCTTCGGGACTCTGTTTTGGGTTTCTGTGTTGTTGGGTTGGTAGGGGTTGGGCATGGATGAGGACCTCGAGAGAGGAGGGTCCGGGTCGTGTCGTGGTGGCGAACCTGTTTTGAGGTCGCGCAACCCATTTTTGATTGATCAAATGGTGCGGTCACTCTGCATTGATGAGAATAGGAGAAGAATTCATGTTGGTTTATGTTTTTTTTGGGTTTTGTGGCGGAGAGAGATTGCGGCGGATACTTCGGAGTGGAAAATGAGAAGGAGAGGATGAATGGAGAGACTCTCGCTCGCTCGAACGCGATTTATATAAAAATTCCATTTGTTGATACAGTGAATGAATGGGAGACTGTACGATTAAGAATTTTTTTTTAAAATAACGTTCCCGAAATCGTCCGATTGAGATCGGGCGGTTGATGTTCGTCCGGTAATCATTACCGCACGTCTGCATTCCACGTGGAAAGTAATAAAAAATTCACACGTGGAAAGTAAAAAAAATTTGTATGTGTTTTTAACATTTGTATCACAGTATAAGTATATGTTGTTTTACAACTTTTACTCTACTTCATTTATTTCTATTGGAATGTTTGTATCACATTCCTCCAAATCGATATAGACCATTGAGTTGTTCGCCCATCTGTGTTTTCTCTTTAAAAAGTTTTCAATCCACTCTGACATATGCAGTGGAAAAAAAACATATCAGGACCTTCATGATTCATCATAAATTATAAGAGCTACATTATTTTCTATTAAAGCTCTATATGTCTGCATTCCACGTGGAAAGTAAAAAAAATTCACACGTGGAAAGTAAAAAAAATTGCCCTTCTTTTTGGTGTAGTTTTCTTTTACATTTGTTTAATAGTTTACGAGGTGGAGCTTTTCATGAGACAACAGTGGATTAGATGGAACATGTAAATATTATGGAACATGTAAATATTTTAGTTTTATATAAATGAAAACATACACAATTCGCCGAAGATTGCTCTGATTTTTTTATGAAAATATGTATTTTGTTATACAAATTATATTATTTAAAGTAATTTAAAATGTATTGGAATTATACCATAATCTGTAAGGTCATTAGAATTGTCACGACATTATCATTCTCTGTCTTTTTTAGTTGAATACTAGAATAACATTTATTTTATGTATGAATATAAAACAAAAGTTAATAGTTTTTCATTCTGAAAAATTGGATAATTTGTTTTCAAAATCTTATATTATGTCTAAAGATATATGGATTGAAGATCAAAATACTGTGACTTAAATATATGGACGTGAATATGGTTTTAGTATGTGTTTTTAACATTTGTATCACAGTAAAGTACCTGTAGTTTTACAACTTTTACTCTACTTCATTTATTTCTATTGGAATGTTTGTATCACATTCCTCCAAATCGATATAGACCATTGAGTTGTTCGCCCATCTGTGTTTTCTCTTTAAAAAGTTTTCAATCCACTCTGACATATGCAGTGGAAAAAAAACATATCATGACCTTCATGATTCATCATAAATTATAAGAGCTACATTATTTTCTATTAAAGCTCTATATGTAAAAGAAAATTTTTGGAAATTTAAATCTATTTTTCATTTTTTTACTCATGTAACTAACGCTATCATATTTGTTTTTATAGATTAGCTAAAAATATTTCACAAGGAACTTTCACAAACTATTTAAAAAATATATGCAATATAATAATATAACCTACACTGATTCATATTAAATAAGTTAATGAGGAGCATGGGAGAATTGATATGGGGACCTCTACAACTGATGCATCCATTAATGAAATCTAAAATGTCCCCTAATAAGAATCCACTAGGTTATGGGGCTCTTGGCCCTATAACAGATCATGTTTATAAAAATGTCATGAGAACCATGTTTATATGAAATCTTTAATTAATAAACATGACACCCAATCAACCTGACATGGGGAGTTTATTTCGGGGAGAAGGTTTCAACTTAGGTAGACACACTTTATTGATCATGGCCCTCACCATCACCCATGTTTGTTTGAGACTCGTTAATGGTGGATAGGGTTCCTTCTTTGGAATGTTTGTCAGCATCAAATTGAGTTATGGACACCACTATAATATACTTATATATATATCATGTATGGATGTTATACACTTGTGCATCTCCATGTGATTCTGATGTCTAAAACGCCCTTGCTTTCTCTACAAGCAAGTGTAAATTTGTCCTTGATGACAGTTTTCAAGTGTTTGATGCTTTCCTCTGTCAATGGAATCGTGATGTGGAAAATTCCATGCCTATGGTTGTTTAGAAAACTATAGTATATAGGTTAATTAATTCTGCAAAAGGTAACTAATGAAAGGCACCAAGAGACTCACTAAAAATAATTGAGGAATAATTCTGCACTAATGATTTCAACTGAGATAATTTCACAAAAAATTGATTATTGCTACATACATGAGCTTGTTTTAATTCCCAGCAAATCATGTGATGTGAGAAAAAGAAAGAAATAAAGAACAAATTTGGAATCCAAAAATCCCTCTCAAGGTTCAGTGTTTCATATGGTTGGCATTTCAAAACCATCTGCTCACTAAATCATATCGGGTCAAATGGCATCCAAAGGAATTGGTCACTGGTGTCATGTGCCATGGGACTCCTCAAAACACAGAACGCGTTAGGAAAAAACGAAGCATTGTATAAAAGATTGAGGGCGCTTGATCGCGTGGGCGAAGCCACATGGCCAGCCCTGGGTGTAAGCCAGTAGGCGAAGAGTTGTATAAAAGATTGATGGCGTTTGATCGTGTGGGCGAAGCCACATGGCCAGCCCTGGGTGTAAGCCCAGTAGGTGGCCGCCTAGGGCCTCCACCCAGAGAAATGCCCCAATTCAAAAGCCCACATCATCACTATATTTTTGTTATGAGTCTCTGTTTAGTCTATTGTGAAATCTGATTATTTTTAACACATATAAAAGCCCCAAATGAAAAAAATGTAAGCAATCCCAACCATCTAAATAAAATTTCATTCATCCAATGGTTATCATTCTTTCTACATAACTAATTTGTTAGATCTATTTTAGAAGGTGGATTGTCACCCCCTTCACATTTTTTTTCCTTTTAGGGTTTCTCATTAGCTCTCTTTCTCTTATAGTCTTCTCAAGTTCTTTTTTTAGGGTTTCTTATCTACATCTCTCTCTCTCTCTCTCTCTCTCTCTCTCTCAATCATTTCAAAATTAAAAAAAATCAAATTTAAATATTTTGCAATAATATTGATCGATCTCTATTTTAAGGTATTTAACCCCATCTTGAATTTAGTTTTTCTTTTTTTTTTCTTTTTTGTTTGTGGTTATATTTTATTATAATTATATTCACATATTTTTGTTAATTGAATATGAAATTAAAAATTTAGGTTTGACAATCTCATTTTTTTTAGATGATAATTTGTTTTTTTAACAAGATAATTTTTTATGAGGCCCCATTTTAAAAATTTGTTTAAGATCTCACCCAAATTTTTAAATTTCAAGATCGGCCCTGGGCAAAGGTGGTAGACTTCAAGGGAAGTCACCTCACTGTAGAAGAGTAGAGGGTCCAGTTCAATAGGGGGTGGTCAGGCTTCATGTAGATATACCTTCTATAATAAGCAATGAGCCGTCTTCTTGTCTAGTGGGAGTTGTTTGTGCATCCATTACATGTACTCTGTTTCTTCTCATTTTTCTTCTCCTCCTCTCTATTCGTTTCGGACTCCGTACTTCCATTAATATGTTAATGAAATCGTGATAGAATTGTACATTTTTCAAAAAGAACAAATAAAAAAATCAAAGAAGAGAGATACAAGCTTCATAAAGCTACAAGTGGCACAAAACAAGGTCTTAGCTTCTTTAAACAGATATTTTGTAGATTCTAACTTGTAGCTTAAAATAAATGATTGTAACATGTTTGTTTAAATTTATTTAAAATTATTCAAGTAATGAAATTTAAAATTTTTTAGATTATTACTCATGCAGAATAAAATATCCACTTGGAAAATCAAAGTTCAGTCTAGAATGCGAGTACTTTCTCTTTGGTTACTGATATAAAAAAGTTGAAAAATAAATAGGTCCTTGAATGGACCCAATCTTTAGTTGGGTCATGTAAAACTTGAATCGGTTTTTCTCATGAAACACATTCTTTAATATAAAAAAAAACACATATTCTCATACAAAACACATTTTCATTGAGATAATGTAGTATACATGGATACGACGATTTCAGTTAGTGATAAATGGGCTGAGTTTGGATCTGGGCCTAAAAATCTAAGTGGAGGCCCAATGGCCAATCACATGTTCTTAAAACCAAGAAGCCCTAATGGACATCCTCTCCTCCCTCACTCACGACCACCGCTCGACGTCGCCGCCGGGTACCCTCTCTTCGTCCATATTTTCTCCAAAATCACGATTCATTACAAACTCTTTCAATTTTTTGCACATGTATTGTGTTGGGTGATTGTGATCTGTGAAGTAGGATCATCAACAGAGGTAGATGGAACTTCAACTTTGGTCTTCTCTAAAGGGAATCCGTGCGAGCGAACCCCAATTCACTCATCGTTTGCCAATTATACGTTCTTCGACAAGCTTCATAAGTAGGTTTTTGTAGGTTTTGATTGCTAGACACTTCAAATTGTTGTTATTGTTTTGTTTGATTGTTTAATTGACATAATTTCCTAAACTTCAGTTTTTTGTTACCCGAATGTAAATTTTGTTGCTTCAGAAGAATGAACCGATTAAGACCAAACAATAGGGTTTGTCAATTCTTTTTGTGTGTCTGTCCGTGCAAAGGTGTTTTCTTTTCAATCCATTTGAAGTGCTTTTCATGAGGTGGGGGGAATGGTTGACTTGGATGATTGGAGTAAATGGAGAAGAGCTTCCTGATGTATGTATGTTAGCTGAAATTAGGATACATAGGGTTGGGTAAAGGTAAAAGATTGACAACCTTTTAACAAGGAGATGAAAGGAAAAGCTGAGATGGAAAGGGATAGTGAAACAAGGAGTTACTTGTTTAGAGGGAGAAAAACTTCCATTTGATCTTAATGCCATTTATATTGAATTTTTTTATATTTAATATATGTAGATTTAAAATGGTGATGTGCATAAGTTTGTCATCTGCTTTATGGAAAGTTTATAAGATGTACTGGAATCAGAGACACTCAGAGAAATCCTGAAGGAAATGATAATCCGAGCTTCTTGGGACCTGATTTTGGTTTTATGGGTTCATTTCTTCCTACAAAACACATGACTTATCAAAACATTCACTTCAGTATAAATATTGTTAATTGTTATGGATTGAGTATTAATTGTTTTCATTTTAGGATATATTATATTTAATTTATTTGTTGTCGTGTACTAATCGGATTCGTATGCTATTTTTTCAAAAATAGCCATGTCCCTGTGTCCCATATCTGTGTCTGTTTGTGCTTCATAGTCTAGTCTCTCACCGTTCATTAAAAAAGTACGTCTAAAAATTACAATAGTGAAGACAAAATGCACAGGTTCAGTTGAAGGGCGTTGGCTTTTGTGTAGCCGAATAAGGCATTAGGTCTTCATTTCCATTACCTGTCCAGTCTGATCGGTTTTGTTGTTTCTATTTCCTCAATGCTCTTTAAGAGGCTATCTCTATTAGATAATTCCAATCTGTTTAGCTACTCTGTGCCTCTTATGTTTTCTCTTTCTATTTTTGTCCCTCAAAGATTAATTTATTAATATAACTTCAGATCATCCTTCTTATGCAACTTTTTTATTTGATTTGTATTGGAAAATTTTATTGCACATGGATTAGAATATTGGAAGATATTGCTTTACATCCTGACATGTATTTCCAATACTGATAAAATTGCATCCAAATGCAAAATGGTCCTATATGATCGCTGATTTTGTCTGTCATTATTTTTTTTTCTTTGTGGACTATTACTCTAGGAACAAAGATTGGCCCCGTTAGATGTTCAATGAAGTCTTATAAGTTGTCGGAGATGAGTCTGGCTGAAGTTGAAGGCCTCAAGGCCCGGCCACGTATTGATTTCTCATCAATTTTTTCTGTGGTGAGTGCTTATATACTTCAGCTAATATCTACATTATATTCTACATCAATGGACAACCACATACTTCTAGTTTGAATAACTAAAACAGTACTGATATCATATCTATTTATCTATATATTCAATCCAGGTGAATCCAATTATTGATGATGTACGCAGTAGAGGGGACCAAGCTGTTTTAGAGTTAGTGCTCCATTTCTGCTAAATTGTACAAACTAAGGAACTTTTTTTTGTTGGTGATGTTGTTACATTTATGTGATGAGGTATTTGTAACTAAGATCTTTTCTGATTCCAGTTATACAGCAAGGTTTGACAAAGTTATACTGGATAAAATAGTTGAAAAGGTTGAAGACCTTCCAGATCCGGAGGTAAACTTGATTAAGCTGCATAGTTAGTACTAAAGGATTCTCTTTGAAATCCAATTTTTTTATATTTTTTAAGTTCAGCTTGTTTTGTTTTCCAGAAGTATTCAAAGAATTTTTGGCTTTTGTTCATGTATTGTTTGTAATAGTTTTGTTGGAAAATCGCATTAATTGATATGTAGCTCTGTACTCTTCATTACATGAACTATTGTCAGAATACCGATTTCTTGTTTGAATGTTAAGTTATTTGTCATTTCCCAATTGCAGCTTGATCCAGCAGTCAGAGAAGCATTTGATGTGGCATATGACAATATTTATGCTTTTCACATATCTCAGAAGACAACTGAGAAAACTGTTGAGAACATGAAAGTATGTATCTAATTATCTTATTATTCTTTTCATTGTCTCATGAAGAAGCTCAAATGCATTTGCATTGAATTTATAGGGCGTTAGATGCAAAAGGGTGGCTAGGTGCATTTCTTCTGTGGGTCTATATGTTCCTGGGGGGACTGCAGTCTTACCATCCACTGCTCTTATGTTATCAGTGGTACGTTGATCCACTTCATGCATCAACTTTTCAAGGTTTGTCATACTCTATGTTGCTCCTCAATGAGGCTTAGATAAGCAATATGGTTGATGTTTTTTTTATTATCTTTCCTTATTCCAGCCTGCACAAATTGCTGGGTGCAAAACAATTGTCCTTGCAACACCACCAGCCTCTGATGGGAGTATCTGCAAGGTGAATCCTCGTCTCAACAAATATCCCATTTTTTGGCTTGGTCAGTTGGTCTGATTTAATTCTACTTAGACAAAAGCTTCTTTTAATATATCATGCTTGTAGGTTTATTATTTGTTGGAGTTCTGAACTCATTTTGGTTATGCTATGATATTTTCTGTTACTGTTGTTTAGACACCATGAATTTTGTAGGAGGTACTCTATTGTTGCAAGAAAGCTGGCGTGACACATATACTCAAGGCTGGGGGAGCTCAGGTCTCAATGCCCTTCAGTTTCTGTTGCAATTTCTGTCTCATTAGTCTTAAGTTTGTGGATTCAGGAATTTTATACCTTATTTTGTAGGCGATATCTGCCATGGCTTGGGGTACTTCATCTTGTCCCAAGGTTAGTCATTTATTACAATTGAAACACAAAATTCTAGCTATGCCTCATGTTATTGGGAGTCTTCTATTTAAGAATCTGTCTAGATATTTTTGGTAGGAATTTTCAAAGTTAATCTTTGAGTGCACATCATTTCAAGTTTTCAACTACCTCCTAATAGTCATTGGTTTATTTTCATTCAAGTTTGGATAATTATATGCATCTGCTTAAAAAAAACATCTTTATGTGAAACCTCCTCTGTGAGATAGTGAAGATTTTGAATCACCCGCCATCCTTCTTTCTGTTTGTTGTCAGGTTGAAAAAGTTTTGGGTCCAGGAAATCAATACGTCACAGCTGCAAAAATGATTCTCCAGGTTCGCTAATTGTTTCTTATTTATCCTGTGTATGATAAACATGCAGAGCTACATCATTTAGTTCGATTATGCTGCATTGCACCATGTTATTGGTTGGTTGTTCCTGTTGCTCTATAGAAAATGGTAATATCACACGGATGTGATTATGTGGTCATCCCATCATCTTCACAGTGTTTTTAAAATCTATTTGCATGGAAATCACAAGTACCTCTCACTTGTTTTCCCCTAATTGTATGCTCTTTTTTTCTTTTCCTTTTTCCTGGCTCCTTTTGCTTATAGTTGTCTAAAATTTTCTTATTTTGGGCACCGTTTGGAAACCTGTTTGAAAAGTGTGATTTTGTATAAAGTAGCTTAATAAAACTTGATTTCTAGGAAGTTTACTTTCTTTGTTTTTTTAAAAAACATACTTTTCTACTAAAAGCTGAAATAAACTTTTTTAATTAAGCATGTTTTACCAAAATCGTTTGGAAACACGTTTAGCCTTTTCAATTTCTACAAAAGAAAAAGCCTTGTTTCCAAACAGCCCCATAGTTATGGTTGTGATTTCATACATTCTTTATTGAAAGCCATTGCTTTGGGTTTGAAAGAACATCGTCGCCTTACTGATCACATCAAACAGTTGAAATTTTACATTTTCCAAATTTGGAAGGGGAAAACCAATACTTGGGTCGTCTAGTTGTTTGTTAAAAATGTGCCTATTAAAATTGGCACCTTATTTTTTGTTGCTTGTTAACAATTTTGTTCCAAATTGACACATTTCTTTTTCCTTCATTTCTTCTTTCAGAACAGTGAAGCAATGGTTTCCATTGACATGCCTGCAGGACCATCAGAAGTTCTTGTGATCGCTGATAAATATGCAAACCCAGTTCATGTAGCTGCAGATTTGCTCTCTCAGGTGCCAAATGTTACCATTTTTATGCAATGTTTATATCAGTGGTTGCATAGTTGTTTGTCATTATCATTAAACATGTTGTATTAATTTGGCTTCATACATATCAAAAGGTATTTGCAGTAGCTTCCCATTTTCTTCATAAGAATAGAAAACTTCTAGTAATTCAATTAACCACACTTTGAAACTTCATGATGTGCTCTGTTGATGTCATTACTGACATCGTACTGGATATCAGGCTGAACATGGTCCAGACAGTCAGGTTGTTCTAGTCATTGTTGGGGATGACGTTGATATCACTTCTATTCAGTCAGAAATCAGCAAGCAGTGTGCAAGTCTTCCAAGGGGAGAATTTGCCTCCAAAGCACTGGGTCATAGTTACACTGTCTTTGCACGAGATATGGTTGAGGTTAGTTATCAGCTGAATATATTTACTTTCATTCACTTCAACAGTCATTTACGTGTGTGTATATGTGCTCACCAAACATGAGCCATCCCTTTTAATGTACAACCTTTGCAGGCTATATCCTTCTCCAACTTATATGCACCTGAGCATTTGATTGTCAATGTCAAAGATGCAGATAGGTGGGAAGGTTTCATCGAGAATGCCGGTAAAAAAATCATCTGTCTATTATATTATCTAATCTTGCATTATCATTCAGCTGTGTTGAATGCATCAATTCCAATAATCTAATACCCTGAAGTAATTTTCCCTTCAATGATTTAATTGCATTGCTTGACCTTATCAATTGAAATATTTATTTAGCTGAGTCAACCAATAAAATAAATAGTACTTCTTGGATTCCATAATTTTCCATTTGTGGCTATAGTGAGTTGATAAATGGACCCCTCATCCTAGGAGGGTCCTTACGTAAATTATGTTTTCCTGGAGACAGGTTTGACTCTTCTTCAGGTGGTTCTCTCGAGCCTTCCTCTATTATTTTTTTCGCTTTTCAAGGTTCCTAAAGGAGTCTTTGAAAAGGTGGGTGGGATAAGGAGGAAATTTTTATGGAATGGCTGAATCTTAACTCCAGGATGGTCCACCTAGTTGATTTGGACTCGATTTACAGCAGGAAATGTGTTGAGGTGTGGGTATATTGAGCCTCGAGGATATGAATTAGGCGTGGTTCAGCAAGTGGCTCTAGAGATGGCTGTTTGATTGCGACCTGCTGTCGTGTAGGATTATGGAGGCTAGATATTGCTCCAATCCTTCCCCTCACTCCATCTTCCCGTCGGTGTCCTATAGATCGTCTAAAATATGGAAAGGCATTGGTAGCCTTATGGAATATCAGGAGTGGGGATCAAATCTGGTTTCGGTCGTCCATTTGGTGTGATCCAAGGCTATTGAGGGAGTGTTTTCTGAGGATTTTCTTGGTGACACTGAACAAGAATGGTTGAGCCCAGGATTTCGAATAGTGGAGTTGGAAATTGGGAGCTGGCTTCGAGGACAATTTCCAGGAGGGTGAGATTGTGGAGTACCTAGCTTTACTTGAGCTGCTACAACATTTGAATATCGTGGAGGATTCAGCTGATTTGGTGAGATGGTTGTCTCATCCTGCAGAGGTTTTCTGTCAAACAGTGTTATGAATGGTGAAGAAACCAGACTTCTAATGCTTCCTTGGCATCCAAGAGCAGGGAGATTTGGGGCATAAGACCACCCTCAAAGCCCGGACGTTCATGTGGTTTCTGTATCAAGAGAGACTTCTCACTGAAGCCTATAAATCTCGTTGGGCTCCAGAAGATCCAATGGATTGTGGTCTTTGCAGTGCCCAAGTGGAAACTTTGGAGCACCTCTTCCTCTCTTTTCCTACGATAAAGCTTGTTTGGAGGGCTCTCCACGAGGCAACGGGTCAATCATAATTTCTCCACTCTCGAGCAAATGTGGATTAAAAAATAGACAAAAATCTTCCAGATTCTCATGCTCCTGCAGTGTGGGCAATTTGGTTGACTAGGAACCAAGTGAATTTCCATGGTGGCTCCTTTTGTTTAGAAAAGGTTAAGGATTATGTGGAGAGATTCATTTCCAACTGGGGGTGTTATTGTGCGAGCGCTTTTTCCGTTCGTTGGAGTAGGGTAAACTTGTGATTGAGTGGTCCCTTTGTGTTTTGATGGGTGAGCTGGGGGGGTCGTAGCATATCTTGTCCACTGTTAGGTCCATTTTTCTGTGTTTTGGTTTTTATTTTCTTGTCCTCTTCGATTATTGTAATTTTTTTATATTCCTGGAGACACTGTCCCTCTTTTTTGGGTATTCTTAGAGGGTGTATTTATTCTCTTTCTTTTTGGAGTCTCACCATGCTGGTTAATAAAATTACTGGGAAGTGTACAACCATATTTTTGAAAGAAAGTGCATGGAAAGTGCTTTTATGGTCAGTGAGGGAGAATTCATGTTAACCATGCCTTTTCTTTTCTGAACCTGATTATTCAATTCTTATAATTTGCATTGATATGGAACACCCTCCTCCAATCGTCACAACCCCCTTTTTATCACCATCTTCACCTAAGATTTTAGTTTCATATCTCCGCACTCGCATTAGTTGCACTGCTTTTGACCGTTTGTAGCAGCTGAGCTTAAGAGGTTAGCTTTATCATTGAATGATGAGTACAAGTAACAAGAGATATTTGAGATGATGCGATGATTATACTTTATTGCAGGGTCTGTATTTCTAGGACAATGGACCCCCGAAAGTGTGGGAGACTACGCAAGCGGGACGAACCACGTGCTTCCTACATATGGGTATGCGAGGATGTATGGTGGGGTTTCTCTTGACTCCTTCCTCAAATACATAACAGTGCAGTCCCTGACAGAGGAAGGGTTGAGAAAACTGGGGCCATATGTGGCCAAGATGGCTGAGGTTGAGGGACTGGAAGCCCACAAGAGGGCTGTCACACTTAGGCTCCAAGATATTGAGGCTGTCTTGCCTATGTGAACTTTTAAGATGTTTGATATTTCACTCCCTATACACTAGTTTTGGTGATCCTGGGAATGCTTGTTTGTATGATTAGTGTATTCTGAATTCGTTGAAACCAGAGTGAGTCCATTGATTCTTCAATGAATCTAATTGTTATTGTTTCTCGAATCATATAAAGATGTTGAATCAAATTGATAGTCATTTCACTTTGTCGTGCACTCGCATTTGGATTGCATAGGAACATATATAGATGGGGATATTGGGTTCTTTATTGGCACAGTCCATATACCCGTCTGGATTACTATATCCAGCATTCTTTCATTATAGGCTATGGTGCACTCGGGTTTTTCTACGTTCAATTTATTTCAGTAGATATTCTTTATATACATATACTTCAAAAGAAATTTTAAACATACATATAGTAAAAGAAACTGCATGAATGTATTGTCCCTTGACATTTTCCGTTGTTTATAACAGTCCCTGATCATGAGTTTCCTAATCAAATGAATGAATTAAATTGTTTCATCCTTACGATAATATGTTCTTTTTAGCTTTGTTATGCTTGATCATGTTGTACAAACATTTATTTAACTCATAAACTCTTTGTCTAAGAGTATCTCCAACCACACTTTATATCTTCAAATTTGGAGGGTGGTGTGCTCCAATGACACCCCATATCCACTTCTAAATTTGAAGATTTGGATTTGACCCTCCATATTTGGAGGCCAGAACCAAATAACATTTTTCATTTTTTTACTTTTTACACTAATTACTTCAATCTAATGTAAATTTAGATCCGCTAATCTATTTTTAATAAAAATACTATAATTGAAAAGATTTCATTGACACAGTCAAAATGAGACTAATATTAAACTATTTTAGTATTAATTTAAATAAAGCCTCGTATGTTTGATTATTCAAGAATTGTTTTATTTAATTAATTAAAAAATTAATAATTTAATAAATAATTTCAAAACAATTTAATATTATACTCATTTTAAAGGTCTTGATGAGATCTTTTTAACGGTATAATTTTTTTTATATAAATGGATTATTAATAATAATATTTATTAATGAGTTTTTGTATAACATTATATAATTTTAAAAATAATAAGAAAAAATAGAGGGTGATGGTTGGGGTGCAATACCCTCTAAAAATGAATTTTCTCTAAATATGGAGGATCAACCCTCCATATTTGAATGCTTTGGTTAGAGATGCCTAAATGCTGGTTTGGCAAAGAGATAAGTGATGTGATAAAGGTAATTGTGAGGATAAGTGGAGGGAGATGACAACTTATTCTGTTTGATATAAAAAATAATTAGGATAAAATACAGACAGTTGTCTCGATTTTGAAATGAAAATGATGACAAAATTAATGGACTTTTTATCCCTTAAAATTATGATAATTTATCATCAAAACCTTAACCCCTTGTGAAACCCCCTAACAGTGTACAATTAGAGAGGTCAAGGGATCAAATTGGCAAACACCTCTTAGTCGCTCACCTTTTTAAAAGAGGTCAAATGATCAAATCATGAGAGCACAATTTTTTAAAAAAAGAAAAAGAAAAAAAGTGTACAAGCGGGGTGAGAGAGAGAGAGAGAGAGAGAGAGAGACAACAAAGGCACATGGGATATGTGACGATTGAGGGTACAAGAGAGATTAGGGGGTCGCATGTGAAGATTGAAGGTTCCATTCCATTTATATTTGAGTATAACCAGCTAATCATCTATATATAACTAATCATCTATATATGTACACATATATATAACAATTGATGCATCCACCCCAACCCAATAGGAAACAAAGCAGATGCTTCAGGATCTTCAACCAGCCAAACACATGTGGTGGCTTTTGTTTCTTCAACCCATATTTGAACTAAACATTTGGTGAGGTGTTTTGTGGTGCCCACTGTGATTAGGAAAAAAAAATAGATACCCTAGATATATTTAAGTGGCACAGAGAAATATTTTAATAAAGCTTCAGTCACGGAAGATATGTTGTATCACAATTCACAAGCATTCAATTAGTTTTAGATTATATATATGAAGATTGCCCGAGAATGAATGAAGGTTACTAATAGCTAGGTCAAATAAAAATGAAGTGGTGATGAAGTGTATTTTTTTAAAAATTCCCCACAAAACATAACAAGCTAGACATCCTTAACAAATGCATTCTTCATAAGAAAATAAAATGTCCTTTAATCTCTTTTTTATACCATTACCCATTTGGATCGATGAATAATCAATTCTGGGGTTTATACCTATTCCAGAAACAGATAACTTTATCAATAGAATACATGATTTTCTGTTTGATTGTGTTTTTTTATATTCTCATTGGAATGATTGATGAAGAATAAAATGTGAATAAGATGTAAAAAATTGATTTGACATGTAGACTCTGTTGATTTATAAGAGGTGGTGATAAGTGATTTGATGTGATGAGATATAATTTTTTTTTATATAATGGTGAGCCCCACTTTCCATGAGAATAGATAAAATAAATATAAGCTTATCCCATGGATTATTTAGAATTGTTATACTCTTATACTCATTTAAACTAGCATTGTAATATCAAGTTATACTCTGTAAATAAACACTATTTTCCTCATTCATTCTTATATCACCCTTATACCACACCTTAACTCCTCATCCAAACGGGGGGTTAGAGTTAAATAACACCCTCTAAGATAGAAAAGAACATCCTCCTAATTTTTTTTCCCACTAATATCATCATATTTTTGTAATAGTCTACCACTCTGTTAGTTTCTTTGGTCTTGTTTGAGATCAATTATCAAACGAATTTTACTTATACAAAATTATTTTTTAAACTATCAGTTCTAAATGGAAACCTTGAAAATTCAATTTTTAATTTCAATTTTTGATTTTTTATGTTCTAGAGGAATCAATAAAAATAACTTTTATGAAAATTAGTTTTAAACCGGACCTTTGTAGATATGCAGAATCTTTGGACGATCTCTTAATTTCCCGATTAAAGAAGAATGCATTTTCATAAAAACTAATATTCTCAAAATTTTGATAATACAATCCTATAATGACATCTGTCAAATTGTCTGGCATATCATAGCTTTTCTATTTATTAGAATGGAAATGTGTGAGAAGAGTGTCCATATGAGCTCCATGTAATTTGGGTCATCTCAAGCTTGCAAACATTTGTTTATTTTCCATACAGGTATCACAGTACTTTTCTTCTATTATAATAATATCTGCCACTGTTCTTCATTTATTCATGACATTCAGCAAATTCATCACAATGAATATTATTTAATGTTAGTAACATTAGTTATTAATCATCAATGGCAGAAAAAAAAAGTTCTGAAGATCCGGAGACTTTTCTGAGAATTGGATGACTATTACTACTAATTAAATAAACCTAAATATATTATATATATATATATACATATAGTGTTGTTACACTCAATTTTTTTCTCAATTCAAAATAGTCTTCTATATCACGTTAGAAATCCAGTAATATATATATATATATATATATATATTTTTTAACTATAATTAATTAAATATAAATATGGATATAAATGTATGATATTTTAAAAGACTTGCGCCGCACGAAGGTTGTTAGAAGACCAGCTGGGGCACGTGCCTACCATCCCATATATGCCTTTCGAATAATCTCAAACTGCAATTCATTGCATGTGACTTGAATTAGCTGTGAAAATTTTATCCAAGAATTCAGCAATAACTGGGAATCCTTGAATCCTGGTATGCATATACAACATATCATTGTTCATATATTCATAAAGTACATGGATTTATGTAAAAGCTATATAAAATTACGTATGTACAAATGAAATGCACATTACTATGTGAACACACTTAAAACGCTGCATTTAGCCTAATTGAGTTAAGGCTAATATAATGTCACAACATTGTTTTGGATGTAAGTTTTTAAATCATGAATTTATTTAGTATATTCATGAGAATTTAATAAACATAATTATAAACAATTCACATATATTTCCTCCCAAAAAGATCAATTATATTAGTAATTAAACTAGACAACTAAAATAATTGACCGTGAGTACTTCCTCTCCATTCCAATAAGATTAGTTTATGACATTTACGAGTTGTTATATAAATACAAAATAAGGTGAAAATCGAAATAAGATTCAGCGTTTAAATGCCATTTATTTATTTAATTAACATCGGGTCGACATGATCGTAACATCCCAAAAATGATTATGTTTGAGTAAAGTGTTGGCTAGAGTTGTGGGTGGAATCTCCTCAGTCTTATATGATGGATGTGGTTAATTAAGTATGTCAATCGAACATATATGAATTCGGATACTGATATTAATTTTTTATTCGGATCTCTTTAGATACAGATCAGATATATATATATTTTGAATAATTGACATATTCAATAATTAATATTAAATTGGATAATCAAATGATATATTAAAGAAATATGAAAATTAAAATTGATATTTTAATATTTATTTCTCTTTTATATTATACATTGAAAAATTAATAGTTATATAATATATCATGATTGTGATTAATTATACAAGAAAATAAATATGAACAATATATAATACAAATATATATATTTTTATAATATATATTGAATATAGATATTTTTAAAATCAGATACATTGATATTCATATTTACACTCTAGATCTTCGAATATCAGATATTTTTTATTTTTCGGATAAGGATTCAGATCGGTTTCAAATTTTTTAAAGTTAATTGACAGGTTTAGATGTGGTTTGTAAATGATTATGTACATTCTTGTTTTTTTTTTTGGAACTATTGGTTCATAATCACCAATGTATATATATATAGACTCGTGATTACGTGCGGTCGGTGCGGATTCAACGTGCGTCGTTCAATCACGGGTCCATCGCATCGGACGGTCGGGTGCGATTCACGTCGACCGTTGGATGCGATGGACCCGCGATCGGACGACGCACGTCGAATCCGCACGACTGCATCGACCGCACGCTATCACTCGACTATATCTATATATATATATATATATATATATATATATATATATATATATTTATATATATATATATATATATATATATATATATAAGAAAGAATACAAAGAAGTCTATTCACATTGAGGATATATGAAAATGAGAGTCTTACTTTAAAGTAGGGTACATAGAAAATACATATGTTCACTGAGGGATGAATGCACACAAAATTCACAATATAAACATGGAATGGTTGGTTGGAAAAAGTTTGGATGAATGTGGGTTGGTGTAAGAGAGTGGTGACGCAGGCCATTTGAGGTTTGCAGAGCTCTTAGCATTGGCATTGGGAAGGACACAATGGGTGAGGCTCAAAGACAAAATACCCCAGCTTGCCTTTGCTAGTGTTTTTAGCGGGACCGGATCCAATCGGGACTGGATTTGGTCTGTTCGGTCAATATCGAATTGCACCACGTGCAAATCGAACTTCCCTACCTATAAATTGAACTGTACAGCCAATTGTTGAGTATATGTTTTACTCTCCTATTGAATACTGATAATTCTTATGAATTCGTATTTTCTCCAATAGTTGATTGAATCTAATAAGAGAGTGAAATATACATTCAACAATTAGTTGTGCAGTTCAATTTATAAATGGTGCAGTTCAATTTTCACGTGGTGTAATTCGATATTGACCGAACTAACCGGCACCATTTTTAACCTCTCTCTCTCTCTCTTCAATTTCAACATTCTCTCTCCCTACCCATCCTGTGAAGGTGATGTGAGAGAGATAGAGAAAGTGTTAGAGAGCCTGAGTCACATTAGCTGTAGGTGGGTTAGGTAGCAGGCCCTGCAGCCCATAGGACCCATCACCCCTAGATTCCTGCTCCCCCTCCCTCTCTCTCCTCTCACTAAAAAATGTTAGCCAACCCATCCCTCCATTCATTTTTTTATTTAACTTACAAGTATAAATTTTTTTAAAAAAAAACTAATAAAAATTAGGAAGAGACTCATTATGTCTCAACAGCATCCAATAAAATTACACACAAATGAGAAACTATCATGTATCACTTCATATGTTTAACATACTAGATTAGTTCAATATCTAAAAAAATTAAAGAATATATAAAAGAAGAGGAGACTATATATTAAAATAAACCCATGACACATGTTCCCAAGTGCCCATCCATAATCATCATATATATGTATTATCTTAATTAGGGCCTCCTCAACATGTCTAAGCAACCACTTCCACACTAACAATAGCTGCATAAACAATGGCCAATCATTATTCCCCTTTTAAGCATCACCCCTCCTCCCCATATGGATCCTCATGTTGAGTTCTCCCCAACTTGATAAATATCTAATCAAACTCTACTTAATTTAAAATACATAAATAAAAAAGTGTGACAGACCCACATAGAAAAAGCTCCTTTTCTTTTTGTTTTTCCCTTTCCTTAAAGTTAAAAATGGTGGGTTCCCCCATCAGAAGAATATGAAGACACACCATGAGACTTGGCTGGTGGTACATATCAGAGCCGTCCATGTGAGATCAGATGGTATGTTCAAAGCTTTTGTTGGGGGAGGAAGAAAGAAAGGCTGACATCTTTTTTTTTCCTTTTTTTTTCTGGTGTTCAAAACAGCTGCTGCGTGTCGTTCTTTATGTCACAACACACTACAGTTTATATTTACTTGTATATGCATATATTGGCTTAGCTGTACTCCTCTGCTTATGTTTATCAGCCAGAATAACAGTCCCCAACAAAGAATGAACAGTGAAAATCCATGGATTACCTCTACCTGATCTGTTGTGAATTTGTATGTACAATTCAGAGCATAATAAACTATCAATATCTCTTCTTTTTTTTTTATTTACTATCACAGAAGTTTCTACCCTTCAAAGAGTTTATAATAAATCAAACCCTTTATATAAAAAATACAATTTCACTAACCACTGAATCTTCTGATACCCAATGATAAAAATGTCACATATCCCTCCCCCGCTCTCACTCTATTTTTCTTTCTTCATCACTTCCTCTTCCTTTTATTTTAGCCCACAAAGCCAGACACAAATGTCTGTTTCATCAGCTCATCAACACCACCACCTCTGCAAGTCCACTGCCATGAACACCCACCCAATCCAATGACACCCACAATGGAGATGCCCTTCTTCCCTTCAAACTTCATCTTCCAAGACCCCCATGAAGATTCACCCAACCCCCACCACCACCACCACCACCACCAACCCCCACCCCCACCTCCTCTTCTATCATCCCTCCTCCCCTCTTGCACCTCCCAAGACTTCCAAGGTATAGTAAACAATGCATCACTACATCATAATTCATCAAGGAGTGAGATCGATAGCTCTTCTAACCGGGAGGACATTGGCGATCTTTTTCTCCTCCTTTGTTTTGCGTTTTGTTTTTCTGCATCTCCTCATCCCCAGTTCAGATTTAAACTACAAAATCAGTAATGAAATCGCGATAACAACATTTGCATCACTATATCAAAATTCACTCCTTTTTTCTCTCCCATTTATTGTATTTCAGGCGTGGCGACGTTGATGGGGAAGCAGCGATCGATGTCGTATGAGGACGGGGCGGGGAACGGGGAGGACGAGCTGTCGGACGAGGGGTCACAGATGGGGGAGAAAAAGAGGAGGCTGAACGTGGAGCAGGTGAGGACCCTGGAGAAGAATTTCGAGCTTGGGAACAAGCTGGAGCCGGAGCGAAAGATGCAGCTTGCACGAGCCCTCGGGCTCCAGCCGAGGCAGATCGCCATCTGGTTCCAGAACAGGAGGGCTAGATGGAAGACCAAGCAGCTCGAGAAGGACTACGACCTCTTGAAACGTCAGTTCGACACCGTTAAGGCCGAGAACGACGCCCTCCTCTCCCACAACAAGAAGCTCCAATCCGAGGTAAATAGTAGTACTAATCTTTGCATTCCATTCCATAAACTTTAAAATATGAATCAAGATTTGATTAAGTCGACAAACATTTTCTATTTTTATAAAAGAGATTAATTGATCAAATCTTGGAGAATACCATACCGTTCTTTCATTAAACATAACTAAAATAAGATTTTGCAGATATTGGCATTGAAAGGAAGAGAAGGGGTGGAACCCATTAATCTGAACATCAAAGAGACTGAAGGGTCGAGCAGCAATAGAAGCGAAAACAGCTCTGAAATCAACCTTGACATCTCAAGAACCGCCGCCACCGCCATTGATAGTCCGATGTCGGCTCATCAGAATAACAGGCAATTCTTCCCCCCTCCCATATCAATCAGGTCGGCGGCGGCGGCGCATCATCATCATCACCAGCAGCAGCAGCTCCTACATGGGTCGAGGTCCGATGCGGCGGCGGCGCCGTGCATGAAAGTAGAGCAACCAGTCCAAGATGAGAGCTTTGTGAACATGTTCTGTGGCATCGATGAGCACCCTGGGTTCTGGACATGGTCGGAGAACCACAGCTTCCATTGAAAGGGCTGAAACATATGGAAATCCTGATTCATGGGTTCTGTTTCGGGGGTGATATGGGTCTGACCCAATTCGAGGTTACGATTGATGGGAGGCCCAAAAGAACAATTTCGGTGAGATCAATGATTTTGTATAGAACAATTATTATTATTAGTATTACTACTACTACTACTACTACTATTATTATCATATGCATTGCATGAGTACCCAAAGAATTTGAGCTGAAGAACATGTTCAGGGTATATAAGTTGTTTTTTTTAAAAAGAGGTGTTCTTCTTGAAATTGCATCCAAACCCATTATCAGGAAATGAAGTTGTTCTTCTCCTGCATGGGCCATGAAATAAAGCTTTTTTTTATTATCGATTTTTTATTACAACATATATTTGCTAATTAATTTTTTTTATTGATATTGTGAGATGAGATCCAGTTGGTGTGATCGATGTGTGATTAAGATTATCATAAATCTCATACTAGCTATAAATCACATCATGGGAAATTGTACAAAGAAAGTTCTTTTTGATGGACTAGAGAGGAGGCTTCAATTCACCACTCACTTGCACACAAATGAAACTGCCTAAAAGTAAAAGCAAATCTACTTGGTTTTCACAAAACATGAGAGGAGAGAGAGAGGGAGAGAGAGAATCTAGAAGAAGACAAAGTAGAGGTGGACAGGATGAGAAAGAATAAAAAGTTGTACGTGGGGGCAGTGAAAAGAACGCAATGGGGGGGGGGGGGGGGGGGGGAAGAAAACAAGGAGGGATTCTGGGATGGGAGAGGTGTCATCACATCTAAAGTCTCTGGAGGTGATGCATTGGTTTGGCATCCTTTTCTTCTTTGTTACAGAGGTTCATTGTGCCCTGGCATGGCCAGGCATCCTGTTCTACTACTACTATTACTCATTTTTCCTTTGGTGAATTTGGATGGATCTCTCTCTCTCACAAACACACAATCACAAAAGTCTTGTTGTATACAAAGGTGAGTGTGAGAGCATGTGATCCACTGTCGCCCACTTCGTCTTCCCCACCCTCTCCGTTCTGTCACTCCAATATTATAATTTCACACTGTACATGATTAGTTGGTTACATGACAGCTAGTACTACTACTGTGTGAAAAAACTAGAACACATCAACAACAGTAAAAATCGAATTCGGTACTTGATATTACTATTCTTTGTTTGGTTGATAAAACAAGGTTGATTTTGAAATTGTTTGCTCCAAATGGAGATACGATCCAATCAGGATTGAAAATCCTAATCAGATCTCATTATTAGATACTGAATTGTGACAAAAACTATATATCTTAAGTAAAAAATAACACAACCAACGTGCTTAGGATTAAAATGTAGATTGTCGATGTATCAATTTTTGACTGACGAGATAAAATTTAAAAGGTCTTATCTTACTTTTACCTGTGAACTCGTGTGTGATGTACGTTTTAAGTTTAGGCAGTGACTAACATTTATGTCTCCGGACAGCATTGTCGACTGGGGTGGAAACGTTGTCTATGTGATCTTGTGAGCCTTTAGTTATAATGATTATTGGATGTATATGGTTTTGGACAATCAATAGGTTATCATTTTCAGTGGGTATAAAGTGATATTATAGATGGCCGACATATGCAGCGCGAGCAATCATAATTTTTCATGATGATGATCCCTTCAAAACTCAAGTTTCAAATTATGGTGAATCATTAATTTTAAAATAAAAACTAATCTTAAATGATCAATATTTAAATGAGATTTCCATGCAACTGACCTCATGTTGGATTTCTATCCTAAAGAAGAACCACCACTAAAGAGAAGAAATGACGACACATGATATTAATATAATTCTAGCTATGAAAGGTGGTGCAATTAAACCCTGACCCCAAAAGTGGAAGAAAACCATTTTACAAATACATTGTCAATTTGGTACTGGTCATCAGACAAGTAACATAATTGTGCATCATATATCTTTTCTAATTCCTTCTGCGCGCATCCATTGAAGAGTATACATAGCTATTGGCTTTATAACTCAACAAATAACATTTATGCTCCATGCATTAGGAATAAACTCCAAGTCAGTACTGATCCAAAAAAATTTAGGGTTAGCAACCAGTCATTTTCACCTGCCCCCATCATTTCCATCAACTACAGTGCCAAGTTTGATAGCATTCATGTAGTACTCTTCAAAGAAACAAGAGAGGACTGCATGAGAAGAAGCAAGGCCACTGAATCATATCTACTCCACTTTCTCATTCTCTTAGTTCCATTAATAAGGAAATCTTAGTGTGTGTGTGTGTGGGGGGGGGGGGGGGGGGGGGGGGGGGGACCTGTGGAGGAGCTAGAGCCAAAACAAATATGCTACAGAAGAGAATTGAAGGAAGGGTTGTGTAGTTGCTTCTCTAATGGGTCCGGTTGTTATACCTACACAGAGATAGGGTTTCGTCCACGTCTCATGTGGTGAGGCCAAGAACAACGATGTCGACGATGACGACTTGTCGGCCGGAACTTCCGCTGGTTTTTTTTCTTCTCTCGTTGAATGAATACTGTTCTCCATGTGGTGGTATAGCTTGTGATCAGCTGTTCCATTTCCTATGGAAATTCTACAGCTCATGAACATCAATTAGCAAGTGTTTTATTATTGGTGTTAATTGTTTATTTGATGATGGATTTTAAATACCAATTGTTTTGTATGCTTTGAGTATTATATTATGTAAAAGTATCTAATGTGAAAATGACGTATGACTAAAAGTGTCATGAATATATAATGTAACACATGCCCGCAGTAGTTATTAAAAATTGATGAGACTTATATGACCTAGCTAGTGCTAGGTCTCAATTTGGGTAAAAGAAAGAGATGGAAATTAATAGACTGAAATATAAGTGATAAGCGCAAAAACTTGTTTTGATGGAAAAAAACAATGTGATATTCATGTTCACTTTAGAATTGTGTTATTTCACCTAATATATTATACTTGTATAAAAGGGTCCACATGTCAAATTACATATCATCATCTCTTATAAATTAGAGGGTTCACATGTCAAATCATTTTTCACCTTTATAAATAATTCAACGTCTTTATTTACTTTATCCATAATTTATCTATGATCAAATATCAAACAACATAAATTTTTATTATCTTTCGTATATAATTTAGAACACATATGCTCGTTATCTATATTGAAATAGTTATCTATCCCAATAGCTTACGTTGCTATCCAAAGGGGAGCTTATAATATCATCCCTATTATTATATGTACATTGAAATCAAAAGCATGTGAAGTGGGTGAACAGCTCAACCAACCTTGTTTCATGCATCAATAAATGTTGTAAATCTTGAACAAATGAATTTAATTCGAAATGTTATGACAATTGATGTTGGAGAAGTCTTCTGGTGAGCAATATTCAGGGTTCACGCATAACAGTGATTCAGGTAGGATTAGTACTCAAGATTAGACTTGCATTACTCCTTTGAGAAAGAGAAAAATGTGTGAAGAGGCAGGTCTTAAATAGATTTCAACATTGCATAAATGATTGATAGTGCTAGCTAGCTAGGTCGATCAATCATGTATAACTAAATAACACTCACCTATTCTTGAAGGGCCCGTTTGGATAGAGACATAAGCTATTCTGGGGTTTATACCTATTCTAGGAATTGTTGACTTTATCAGTAGAATAAGTGATTTTCTGTTTGGTTGTGTTTTAAATTATTCTTATTGGGAAACGTAATAATAAAGTGAATGTGTTTGGTTGATGAAGAATAAAATGTGAATAAAGTGTAAAAAGTTGATTTGACATGTGGGCCCCATTGATGTATAAGAGGTGTTGACAGGTGATTTGAAATGAAAAAAGAATAATAACAGTGGGACCCACTTATGATTATTGTTGGAATAGGCTAATTCCATGGAAAATGAAGGATTACTATACCCCTTTATTATTTGTTATTCCAACATCCAAATACCACCTTATTCTCCTCACACAAACACATTTTTTTCTCTATTCCCTACCTATTCTCACCTATTCCTTCCCTAACCCTCTACCCAAACAGGCCCGAAGTTTTTTATGATCCAAAGCCAATGCCAACTATCAATTCGGTGCATGCTGAAACATAAATAAATTAATGTGATCTTCACAACTTGGATATACATAAAATATGTGGGAATTGAAAGGGCCTTCACAAGATAACCGACACAAAGGGTTTAATAAAGGTCTCGTATGGTATATAGTTCCCTTGTAGGCATACAATGGTGGCACATATAGTTTACTACACTACAGACAGTACTGATGTAAATAATGAGTGTGATAACACGGTTGGTGAACAATATATGATTTTTAGATGAAACCTGTCATGTCACACTAAATATCAGTCATGTCAGGGAGAGCTGGGAGAGGTTGATGGGTGGATCCATACAATAATGTTTATCTTGATTGATTGTGCATGAAAGGGAGCCATCGAAAATACTGTGGGAAATGACATCAAATCACTGTTTTAATCTGTTGGTTTCGATGGGAACCTTTAGCTTTTGTTTACAAGCGGGACGTGCATTTGTTTATAGATTATGTTAAAAAAAGTTAGGTATGGTTTCCTATACAGTGCACCAAAATTTTGATAAGAGACAGCTTTGAACCATCCAAGATTTATTTTTACTTGAAATTAATATAGACCAAATCCTAGCCGCGGCTGAATATCAGGCACGAATAGGAAACCAAAATTTGGCTGTTGATTTATTTATTTATTATTTATTTTGATGAAAAATGGGAAGGGATACTCTCAAGGACAAACTGATAATTACATCATATGTAGTATTGTACATATAGTAAACAGGTTCCATGCATGCTTTTAAGAGGTTGGAAGGGGTGTAATTCGGGCGGATTGAACACCAATCACGAAATTTTTAGCTGGGTTTGAAATTTTAGTGTTCGAGTTCAACCTGAAAATTAACTCAAGTGATCATAATTCAATTTGTGTTGGGATTGGGTCATGCACCCAAACCTAAAGCTAAACCTTTTGTGTTAGAATAATAAATTCTAATGTTCTTCCAAAATATGTCACTTTTATAGTCTTATTTTCTCACTCTCTATAATTGTTCATAATTTCATTTTAGTTATTATTATTGTTTTAGATGGTTAATGATTGTGAAGTTCAAATTGTTTAAAATAACATCATTTTGAAGTCAAATGTGAAACAGTCCGAAATCAACCCAACTATAACCAAACCGGAACCCAACCTATGTTGATTTTGGTTCGGCTTGGATTCGAAATTGATTCTGTTAACTCTGGGATGCATTCCAATTAAATTTCAACCTGACCCAACCTAACTTGTAATCCCTAGAATTTTTATTTTTAAAAAACAATAGCCCCTAGATTGTTATAAGTTTGAGGCCTACTATCTAAGCCCCAGTTTTTAAGTCCTACTCACAAGTCTAACATTTTCTCATTTGTTGTGACATTTTTAAAAGTTTAAAAGATAAAATACAATACCATCTCACGTTTTCCTCCTTCCGAAACGCGTATACATCCGCTACTTTAAAAAATCATTACAGCCGATTCGCTCATCTCCGACGACTTGCGTCACCACCCCTGGATCCCTCTCGTTGCCTTCTATCATATGAAAGGTGGTTCAGCTACCTTTCCAGCCCTCCTTCATACTAATGTATTTAACATTTGGTAAATGTAACTTACATTTTGTCATGTCACTTACATTTCCATAATGTAACTGAATTTTGATAAATGTTGTATGTGTGTATGTCATAATGTATCTGGAATCATTTACTAATTGTAATATCTGACCAAAAATGGAAGAATTTAACTGAATTTTAGTAAATATAATTGACTTTTTGTTAAATGTAACCGAGAATCCTAATTGATTTCAGTATGTATATTTCATTTAATACCTGACAAATTAAATGTTTTCAATTACATAAAATTCAATAACCGACTTTCAAACCATAAAAATATATATCACATTCAGTTATATATAGAAATAGTAAAATATGCATTAACATTTATGTCATCTCATAGGGTTTGAATGGAGGTTATAAGATGGGTACAATAACAATTATTGTATAAGTTTTGTAGAAGTTTGAATACAAGGGCCACAATCTTTCGACTTTCTCGTTTTTCAACTACAACCATTGAAGCCTTCACCTAAAAAAAAAACATTGAAAGAATCTCGACTACTTAATTAGGGGAGCTGATCGTTTGACTTCTCCATCTTTTTCTCAAAACCACTTTTGTAGTCTGAAGACCGTCCTTTGATCTTCCTAAATATTTATTTAATTATTGATGACCATTAATGCATAATGGTTAGTGGATGAATATATGATAATATGAATAGGTATGAGTTAATGATCACATTAATTAGTTTATAGGATACAAATCCCCCAAGATTGTGATTCTACATTGACTGAAAATGAGGGGGGGGGGGGGGGGGTGGAAATCACCAGAACATGAAACATTGGTTGTGGGTGATGAATGGTACATTGTCCACTCCATTCTTTTAGGTGGGGTGCACCTGCACATGAACTGGCTCTTGAAGTCAACTCATGCTCTTTTTTAATTATGATGCTCTCAAGTAGGTGAAGCTCATGGAGATTGCATAAATGAAATAATTTGCCTCTTCTGTGTCATATTAAAATTTCGGACTGGTAATATATGCTTTGAAATGTCATGGCATTTCTTCGCAGTGTTGGTCCGAAAGTGTATCAATATAATGAAGATTTTCTTTCTTTCTTTTTCTTGCTATCTATAATGTTTGTGGGAATTAATAATTATATTATATTTTTACAATATTTTATTTGTGAAATGATAAAAGATTTTAAAATTACTAAATCTTTTAAAAAAATTTGTGTCCGCGTGTCAATCCTTTGGAAGACGTGCAAACGAGTTAATTAATCTTTATTTATTTGTGAGCAACTGTTGTCTAATAAGGACAATGAAAAATTAAACATAATTGATGAGTTCTACAACGACAATCTTATAAAACATTCAAGTGAGTTACTTAATTTACTTAATTTTGTCTGTGATTCTTTTATCTGACAATGCTGGATGAATTGGGAACTGTGGTGGTCTAGTTTTGGTGAATTGTGGTTTCTCTCAAATGGCTAATTGCGTGTTTGTATTTTTTTAAGAGTATAAACTGTCCAATGCATAGTTTAGTGTGCAGTCTTTATATCTCCAGTGAGACATATTTCCTTGTAATTTTTCCTTTTTTACGAGTCTACACTCTTGATTAGAGTATGTATTTTATTTTCATGAACTCTTTATATAAAAAATATGTTTTTAAGAAAATAAAAGTAAGACTGCAATTTAGGTCGGGTTCAATCAGAACTTGATGGGTTGAACCCGATTTTTACATAAATTGGGTTGTAAAAATAGGGTTCAGATTTGGGTTGGCCAATTCTGATTGAGTCAGAAATTTGGGTTGGGATCATAGATAACCCGACCCAACTCGAACCCCTGGTAGACACTTATATGATATTCTAAATAAGTAATAGAGCATTGATACTTGATTTTTTACTCTAAATATCTATCTTTGAATCACCTATAATTTTTTTTTGTGGAGTTAGATTGTTTTAGTGGGTGATTGAAATTTATTAAATATATGTGTTTTTTAATATTAAAATTAGGCTTCAATATCGGGTTCAGCAAGTTGGGTTTGGGGTAGAGTCATCGGGTTGAAATTCGGGTTGTATCGAATTAGAGTTGAACACCTTGAACTTTAGGTTGGTTTCAGAACTCAAATCCAATCTACCTCAGTTGTAGCCCTAATAAAAACATGTGAAGACAGCAAATGAGTTACAAAATGTAACTAACATTTCTTTTAATAGTATCTGGTGCTCTTTTGAGATCATGTGAGCATGTTGAGGGGAGTCTTGGTTGGGCATTTTGGCTTTTTTCCCAATGAAGTGCGGGAGAGGGTTGTATGAACTTTATATATGTGAGTTTTTTTTTATTAAATATATTTTATTTTGTTTTGCAGTTTGTATTGTATCTTTGTATATATATTTTATTTTTTTTGTATAACAGTATATACTTCAATAAAAAAATGTAAAATAAAATATAAAAAAAACGATATGCACTACAAATAAGACACAAGGAGTTGGACGTATCATTTTCATGTTCCTAGTGAGCAGGACCCTTTGATGAAGATTGACACCTATGGCTCCATTGTTGGACCTTTTTCAATGCATAATTTTTTTTGTAATGTGTTTTCATTCTACCTGATGGAAGTTTCTCTTGGGAATCATTATTGGTTCTTCCTGGCGTATTTGAAACTAATTTTTGGGTTTTGTTAAAGTGCCCTCACCGTTTATATTCTAAATAACAAATTAATTATAATATGGATTAAAATAATCGATCTATAAAACTACTCTCAAATCAATTTTTCCATAAAAAATATGTTGTTGACAGTTAAAACATAAAAACCAAATTCTGAAATCAAAAGTTAAAATTCAAAAATATATGTTTGTGATTGATTATCTAAAACTGATTTTGTAAAATCAAAATCTATTTGATGGTTCCAAACCAGACTTTCACCCTAGTTTGTGTAGCGGAATAAGAGTGGTTTAAGGGTATAATAAGGTGGGATAAGAATAGATAGAAGAAATTAGTGTTTGTTTAAAGAGTATAGGATGGAATTACTATGCCGGTTTAAACAAGTATAAGAGAGTATAACAATTTTAAGTAACCCATATGATAAACTATACTCACTTTATCTATTCTCATGGGCTCACATGTCAAATCAACTTTTTACATCTTATCACATCAAATCACCTATCAATACCTCTTATACATCAAATGGCCCACATGTCAAATCAACTTTTTTACACTTTATTTATATTTTATTCATTATCAACCAAACAACTCAACCTTTATTCTTACGTTTTCCAATGAGAATAAAAAAAACACAACCAAACAGAAAATCTCTTATTCCTGTAGATTTGTTATCTATACTAGCATAGTTATCCATCCAAAATAACTCAATTCCGCTATCCAAACGAGAGGTCAAAGTATTGTTCAATGATATTATGTTTTTTTTTCTTTCTACATAAGAGGATGGTAGTATTCAGTTATATGTTCTCTTCAAGATGGCTAAAAAACCTCTTTTATAGGACTGAATTGTACTCAAGTATATATGCTGGCAGCATTTTCAATTCTCCATGAACTTGCACTATCCAATGTGAATTTTCCATGAACTTGCACTAGTGTGGAAATTTAATTGTCTAATTGAAGGGAACTAATGTATGTGTGTCAAAAGGTGGGAGCAGCCACCTTTAATATATTAAAACCGAAAGGTAAAGTAATCCTCTGAGTTATTAATCATTGATTTTGAAATAATCATATTAGTCTTGAACATCACTTAGTTAATCAAGTTTCATACTGTCTACAAGACAAGAATGAATGTTTTGTGTTTCACAAGCGTACATCATATGATAATTGCAAAAAGAGGCCTTGTCATGCGCTCCATTCAGTTGTAAGAATTCATGATTTCTTGGGTATATATTGAACAATATTGGAATGTCTTTCTCACTTATGAAATACCATAAGCAAACTACAGTATCAACATAGCCGGCTATCCAACTGGTTTCAATTAGTTTTATGGATCCTTTTAGTTTATTATGCATATTCTAACAAGGTTATTCTTATAATCATGGCAGCGCCACATATAATGTGTAGAGTTAATTGACTTCATCACATTAAAAAAAAAACTCAAACTACTACCATCACCCTTTCAAACCATGATAACTCATCTCACCAGTGACTCCACTAGCTCACCAGTTGACCCTACTCGACTTAGATTTTATACTTAAAACCTCCAAATTACCCATGTTATAGACTTACAGTGTTACCATCGAGGACAATTGTAAAAATTTATATATTAAAAATATTCATCTCATTTCTTTGATGTTTTTTTTATTATTAATGTAAGTTGTTCTATTTAAAAAAAAAAAGTTTATATTTTAAAAATTTATAATATTTATTTTTTTAAATGACCTCATTTATAAAAATTCAGGGAGCCGTCAGGCTTATAATGAGCTTATTATTTTTTCACCTAATGCCATGGACCTTAATTTCTTGCCATTGGCAAATGTTGCACATTTTTCTGATCACCTAAGTTGATGTGGTGTGGTTTTAATTCTTACAAAATTATCCTCTAATTATCTCTTCCTACAGATCGACTTAACATCTTCAATCTGTAATGCATAATGCCATAATGTATCCACATGGATGTGTGTGTGTGTTTCAAAGGATTACCTATTCTCATGTTGTTATAGGGGCATCTATACATTTTAGGCGATTTGGAAAACTCACAATGAATAATGTCAAATTTTAATAACATTGGTATGTTTTATGTTCTTCTATTAAATGATTTCCCTTGACTAATTATATGAACAACATGTTTTGAATTGATGGTCAGATAGCAATATCAAAATTTCACAACCATAGGAAATATTTTAAGGCATAGGATTCCAAAATTCTTGTGCTTTCTACATGGACCTGTTTCAGGGGGGAAATAAAAAACACTTGCATTGAAAAGTGGGAATCTATCCACATGAGAAGGATGGAGTCATGGGAGAAAGCTGACAAGATATATAACATGATACAGAAACTCTCAATTTTCTCAACTGTGGGACCTTTTCCACCTTCTTTTACAATGATCTCAAGTGACATCTTTTCATGTAGCCCCACCACAAACACCATCAACATGAACTTTCAGTCCCATGAAAAGAAGACGACATGAAAATAAAGTGCTAATCACTTTTGTTTTGATTTGCATTACATCAACCTTTATTTTAGATATGTGGTTCTTTTATCTTCTTTTTTCTTCTGACTGTTGAGTGTGCTTATGAAGATCTGCATTGTGACATGAACTTTATGACAGTTTTAAATTGCATAAGTAGAGGTTGATCATGGTATTTGTTTAGCATGATATGGAAATTTACAGTATTCAGTCGTAATGTATGAGAGTGTCATCTATGATAAAAGCTGGTTTCAGTAAATGCATTGACATCATTCAGCATTTCCTTTATAAGTGGCCCAACTGAAACCACAGAAGGATTTTTTTTCAAAGAACAATGTATTAGTAATCAGAATCACTTTAATTTAATCTGTATGGTATTCTTGTGGTCAGAATCACCATTAACAGTCTTAATTTTGGAATCTAATCTCATCATATGCTTTGGACAAATGACCTAGATCATCACATGCATACAAGGAAAGAACAGAAATGGAGAAAATAAAAAATGAACCGGATGGAAATTGTCTCCGAATTTTGAATTTTGAATTTTGGTTTGTCTAATGAATATATACATAGAAAAATAAGTAGCTCTGGTTCTTTTTTTCCAAATGTTTGTAACAGTCTCAAGAGTTTAAATGATGTTTAGAAATACATATTGCCTGGCTTTCTGTTTCTTTCTTGTATTTAAGAATGATAAAACATCATATTTTCTGAATGCTCTTTGCAACATTGTGAATCATTCATATCATCCTTTAATATACAACCCATGTACATCAAGCTTGCAAGAAAACAAACAAAAAACATTTTTTTCTTCACGCATCAAAATTGTGATGTATTTTTGTCAATTTTCATATATGTAAAAGAGATCCTCTGTTACATCAGCCAAATATTGCAACAATAATCTAAACAATGAAGGAACTGCCTAAAAAGGGTTGAACCCATGATAAACATTAGATATTTTGAGAATAACACCTCTCCTATGATAAAAGAAAAAGAAAAAAGGGAAACTTATCTCCTCTAGGTGGCCTTTGTCTTCTTTTGGAACCTTTGTAGCTTCCTCCACTTGAGATAAATCTGATACGAGAGACCGCTAAAGACCATCAAGACACTCGCCCACTGCTTAGCAGAGAGTGGGTTTCCACTCAACAGTGATGAAACAACGATGCTGACAAACTTCCTTGTGGTGGTGATGGTGGTGTTAGCAAGGGAGCCAAAGCGGCTGATGGTCAAGAAGATGAAGTTCTGACCCACTGCCCCACAAAGGCAGTACATAAGGATGTCCCAAGCAGCCTCGGGGTGGTCCAAACAGAAGCTCACTGCCTCGTACCCACCACCACGGGACCATCCAAACATGAATGCAACATTATATATGGTGCCCCAGAGGTTCATCCCCAGCATTATATCCCACGCGCTCGTCTTGGGATACCTGTATAGAGAGTGTTTTGAGTGTCAAAAGATACAGATTCAGAAATAGACAATGATCTGAGGCTCTCCCCTCACATCATTCACAAACCTAAACTGAAGCAGCCAAGAATCTCCCATGACAAGAAAATGGTTGTGGCATTTCACAACTCCAAATCAATGTGTTGTTGTTGCAAACACCAATAATGGGTTCAGAAATTACCTAGATGTTATAGAATCCTGAGTAGCATTCGTGAATCCATCAAACGCCAAGTTCAGACAACACAACCCATACCCAAGAGGAGCATTCGGGTGAGCAAGCTTGCTTATTGTCTTTGAGCTGGTCTGCAAATCATATATAGATCAGAGAAAGTGTTAGAGCTCAGGCTAATACTTTTAGATGGAAAGAATTTCAGAAAAATGTGAGATAACTCACTTTCAGAAGGGCAAATGCTGATACACCACTGGCAACAAGGAGAGTGCATATATACTCGGGAATCGTGTATTTGATGCCATAAACAAGTGTACCCATGAGCATCACTGCACGTAGGTTAAGTAAAAATTTAAATGGATGCAATGGGTGACTTTCATTTATCAATTAAGAAAACATGCAGATGAGATTTGTGAACCCCACATATCCACGAACTAGAAACAACTAAATCAAGAGCAACAATTCCATTTGATTTTGTAAGAGTTGGTATTTTAGATCATATCTAAAGAGTCCTCAAGAAGAACAATTATGTTCTTTTATTCTATGCATAAAAATACATTCATCATAATTCCACAGGAGTTTCCTCAGATAACGGGGATCATTTAAACTTAAATATAGCATTCTAGCATGTCCAAGCATGATAGGTGGACAATATCAAATAGACAAAGTATGAAATTATCGAATCATTATAAAAATCTACGGAAATTCCCATTTTGTGATGATACACTAGGGAAGCTAAGCAAAAAATCGCTACAAGAGCTATTATTAATATTATCATAAAAACACCATATATTAATAATCAAATTAAATTGCATTGACAGACACGAGGATAAATGTAGACCATTAAATATTTCTCCAACTTTCATAAATGCTAAGTGAAAATCTAAATCTATCTTATTTATATAGTGCTTCCAGTATAGTGTACAGTTGTTAGGAGTTTGGCAATTGTTTCTAGAACATTGCTGGACTCAAAAGAGTGGAACAATGTTATGACGACAATAATATTTTTTGATGGAACGGAAGGCATTGTACCATAAATTTATTTAAAATAAGGGAAATGCCCAAAGAAGAGTAATGGAAACAAAAACAAACAGGACAGTAGGGAGAGCCACTTAGGAGAGAGACATGGTAGAAGAGGTATCTACCATAGGACACCCTGCCTTCCCCTAAATGGAACTTTCCTACTCCTCAATGGTGAATTTTCCCCCACTGTACAATATATTATGACAACGATGATACTAACATGGCACTGCATTTTGCTTTCCCTTAACAAAACCATAGTAACTTCTAATTTACTTTTACATTGATAAACTCGTAAAGTGACCATAAAGCTAAGTAAAAAAGTACACTTTTAATATTCGGAACATAGCTTGGGACTTACCACAAAAGCATAGATTTGGGAAGGCCCAGGGTGGGCGTCAAGACTCACTCATAGCAATTATAAAGTCTGAGTGGGGAGGGATCTTATCATGAGAGCACAGGTTTGGGAAATCCAAAGAAGAATGCGACTAGTCTATCAAAGAGATCTGAGAGGCCATATCAGACTACTAGCTCATTTTAGGTGACACTTATGCATTTGATATTACACAAATTCACCATGTCTGTTAGATACGTCTCCACGTGTGCATTCATCAACAGGGATTGGATTTGGGTCTTGAATCCCTTAGAAATCAGCTAGAGTTGGATTGGGTTTGATTTTTTGGTAGGTAAGTGCTTTTCTGGTTAAATTTATCCAATCAATGGAAATAAGATTCGAACCCAAAGATCCCTCAGTGAAGAAAGGATACCTTCCAAGCAGCCAAGAGGTGGTTTGATCAGATTTCGAGTTTCAATTCTTTTGTTTGGATTAATGACTATATTTCATATATCCAATTCCCCTGTTTAATTTCCATAAAATACTTTTTTGAAATTAATGTGTTTACATTAATATTTCACCATGTCTAGGCACCCCAGGGGCAGATTTTTATGATGGAGTGTTTGTTTTGTTTTATGTTCCCATGAGAAAGATATTTTATTGATTTGTTTTATTGGAAGAATTTAGAGTGGTTCCAATACCCAAAACCGAAAAGCTCATGAGTTTGGAAATCCAAAAATGTGGAATTGGACAGTCACGAATCGCAGATGCATTGAATTTCAAATCCAACTTTCATATCCAAATGGGAGAAGATGAATGAAGTCAGGGGATCTGCAAAGAGGTACAAAGCCCAAAAAGACTAAATCACCTTTGGTAGTGCACACCCCACCCCCCCAAAAAAAAAATCCGAGGGTCCTAGATTCGAGCCTTCCTCATGGTTGATAAGAAAATATCTAACCAGGAAAAAACACTTACCAAAAAAAAAAGGGGAACAAAAAAGGTGCAAGGATTTAACAAAAAAAGATTTATTCTCAGCCACACTACTTGTGATTTATTTAATAAATTGCGGGGGGTATCAGCCTACCCTTTCTCAAAACCAAAAAAGAGCCTTTTGTATCTAATAATCATGCTGAAGAACACCTTAAATTCAATATTGGACATCGGTGTCCCACTTTTTACCACCCATAGTTATTTTGCTCATGAAAATTATCAGAGAAAACTGTAGAATCATCTTTTAACATTGTTTTGCAACAAACCAGAAAAAGTAACTCTGCAGATTTCAATTTTCAGTTGCATGACATACTAAAGAAAAAATATGGTCACAGTCTGGTAAACTTACCAGGAATCATTTTTGATGATTTTGCTAGAACCTGCAACATAGAATAGCAATGATGTAAGATCTCCATATAACACAAAATGATGATTTAGAAATTGTTTCAAAGTTCATTGCCGTTAACTTCAACCCCATTGTATTCAATGTAAAGCCTTGCCCAGTGCAAGAGGAATGCCCTCTGAGACAGATCACATCAGAGCCCAAAGCAGCTCAAAATATATTTTAATAAAAACTTCTGATGGATGAGTCATCATGTATAAAGGACCTTAGGAAAAGTTTTGACCTTTGGTAAATCAACCAAGGGCTAACTCAAGGTTTTGTGTCAGATCTGCTGGAACAGTAAAAGTTCCTGAACTGTTGCACAAATTTAAAAGAGATGAACATATGCAATCATTTTATGAAACCTTATGCTTCATATAAGACAATTTTGTTCTTTGATAGTTGCACCACATCTTTAGCAACGCAGAGCAATGCAAGTTATACTAATTAAATATGGGAAATCCGACACATTAGCAGATCAAGATATTTATTAAGGAAGAAAGAGCCAGAAACAAATGAGCTCAATGAGCAATGCAAAAAAACACTCTTTGAAAAATTTCAGGTTCTTCAGGCATTTCAAACCCTCATTTATGCTGTAGAAAGTACTCAATGCATGTAAACAAATTCACCATTGATCAAACCAAAATGCAATTTCTAGAGTTAGTGCGTTGGCAGAGTCAATTACTAAATGCCTGAAGAGACTTCCACTCCAAAAAAAAAAAAGGTTATTTCTTCCAGCCTCAAGAAATTTATAAAGTTCACTGCATTCTGAAAAACAATGCAGTGAACTTGCAGAATATACCCTCATATCTAAAGAGTTGGAAAGACAAATATCAAACATACTGAAGCAATTAAACACAGTGCAGATGACAAGCATGTCAGGTTAGATTTCAAAACAAATAATGTCAAAGGGATGACGAACATGCCTGGGCTGGGTAACTGATATATTTCAATGCTTCAATTCCCATTGCAGGTCCAATTGTGTTTGTGATGCTGGCACTCCAATAACTCCGCCATGGAGCACCACCATTGGAGCCTCTGGACCAAATCTTTATCACTGCTCAATCACAGAGGCATTTGAGAATAGAGAGAGATCAACCAACAAATCAAATAAAAATACACCCATTTTATAAATAGATAGAAATAAAAATATTTAAATAGAAGCAAAACTTACTTAACAAAGACCACACGAAACAAACAACATTCTGAGCAAGGTTCAAGAACGCAAGGTGCTCAAACCGCTTCCCATCTGGCCCAAATTGCTTGGTGGACCTGAGAAAAAGTGAAAGACGCACAATCACCTTAGAATCCAACTGACAGCTTGTGCAAATCGGTAAAAACCTAAGCTTGTTTTGTTTGTCAAATGCATCAAACAATTGGTTGCGGGGCAACTAGCCGACTACCAATAGAATGCATCCATAAATCCAAAACCTTTAATGGGTCCACTGAAACTGCACCGCCAAACTCAAAGATTGGAAATTTGAATAGCCAAATTAACAGGGTAACAACCAGAATTCGATACATAAACAGAATTCTGTATATGAATTGGTGCATATAAACTAATGACGCCAAGACCTCTCTGCGTTACCAATCCTCCTAACATAAACCCTAATATCCACAGATTCCATAGCGATAAGACAATGCAGTTAAACATAAGACCAAAATAAACCCTAGATTCCATAAAAGTCGATCGTTTTCTATTACCTAGGGATCTCAAGACTTCAAATTTGTCTCTAAAAAATTCAAATAAATTCGATCAGATATTCAAAACACAAAAAAGGGGACTCACAGGGTTTCCTGGAGAACGCCTTGAGTGATGTAAGCCGACCAGATCCCGGCGACGCAGAATCCGAGCAGCACCACCCGTCCGAGGCCGGCGCCGCCGCCGTGGCCTTCCATTTGACGGTCGGATCCCGCCGGATGTTAGAGATCAGGGAGAGAACTCCGGCTGAGGAGGACGGGTCGATCGAAGGCCGAGTTGAGTTGAGTCGGGTCGGATCGCGGGCCTCGGAAGGTTTTTATTGCGGGGAGAGGAAGCTTGGAAGCTGCGTGGTTTGTCCACGTGGATGTTTTTCATTGGATCGCTTCGAGTTCCTCCATTTGGATTGGTCGATCAGACGCGTTCGACGTCATTGTTGGGAGAACTAAAAAGTGGGTCCCTTTTTAGTTGTTACTCTTCTCGTCCAGTGCTTCTGCGGAACAACCCTACGGGGTGTTCTCTCTGGATGGCTCTACACACTCTTATTTGGAGCCTTTGAAAAACATGTAAATTTTTTTTTATAATGGGTCTATGTATTTCATGTTTTAGATCAGTTATGAAGAGAGAATTTTGATTTCTAAGATAGTGATTAAAAAAAGATTGAGCATAACATTTTTAAAGTAAAATCCATAAGCATAATACTTCTTAAAATGGATGATTTAATCATTTTTACAATTCAAAACTCAAATCACATATATTGTTAATTTTTTTTAAATAGTAAATATTATCTAAAGATGTATATGTTTTGATAAAAAAAAAATATACATCACTCTATTTCGAGTTAAATGAATCAATTTTTAGTAAGTGCAAAAGCATCTCTAAAAGCCTCCATAATGTTTCCTTACATTGTGGGGAAAAAAAGGCTCCATATGACATGTAGAGAGCTTTTTTTATCACTTCAAAAGCATCTTCATTCTTACCCTATATTTATTCCAAATGACCAATTTATCATATTCATATCTATAAATTACAAGATATTTGAATCTCAAATGAATCAAAGAATTAAATTTTTCAAGACTTGAAATAAAGATCATTTAAATAAAATTATTAATAATAAATAAAAATTAATTAAAAGTATATTAAAATTTTAATATATTACTATTTTTCCATGGATCAGCACCCACTGTCTGGAGATAAATTGAGTGTTGTTATATGAAAACCCTAGAACAAATCCTCAAAACAAATCACAATCCCAACATCAACAAACCCACACAACAAACCACAATCCCAAGATCAACAAACCCTCACAACAAACCACAATCCACAACTTCTCCAAAGATTTACAGAGAGAGAGAGAGAGACCAGTGGACGGACGACAGGCAGATGTGGTGGGTGGACGGACGGACGGCGGGCGGGGCGGACGATGAAATGAAAGGTTTTGATTTTTATTTTTTAGGGTTTTTAGGGTAGAGGGGAAGATGAGATACATTTGGGGGAGATGATTTACAAAATAGGGAGAGAGAGAGAAAAACTTGGTTGAAAAAAAAAAAAGGGGTTTTGTTGAAAGGGGTAAAAAAGTCCTTTTGCATTGTTAGTTTTTCCGATAAGGCTCCATACTTCCCTACAAGGCTCCATACAAGGGAAAAAATATGATAGGGAGGAGTGTAGGGAGGTTTTGGAGGTGCATTTTAAGGTTTTTGATTCCCTATATAGAGAAAAATGTGGTGTAGGGAGTCTTTTGGAAATACTCTAAGAAAATATTTAACAAGGCATATACATTGTCTAATGATGTATATATTTTACTGAATTTTTAACAAGGTATAAAAAATTATATTTTAGATTGTAAAAAAACAATTGAGTGTCACCACCCAAAATGGATTCAATTACTGTGAGTTGGGCTTCGAGCCACATAAACTTAAATGGGCCTTGCACCCTTATTAAACCCTTGTCACAAATTATTTACAATCAATCACTATTTCTATAAATACTTAAAATCACAATCAATCAATGAGATTGTATAAACAAAAAGATCGAATACTACTTATTTTTAATGGGATCTGATTTAAACTATCAACATTAGGCTCATTAGTATTACTGTATTAGTATATATACCATGTATATAGAATTCCATTAAGCCTAGTAAATATTAAAATTAATGTCCAATTACGAGCTAACTGATTTATATCCGTTGTCATTTGAGTAATAATCTGTTTAATGATGATAATCTATGCAATAACTTCACGGTAAAAAAACTATATTATCATTAAAAAAATCAATACATTTGTTTTTTTTATATTTAAATTTTCTCTTATGAAATGATCCCTCGATGAAATAGTAATTCTATCAACCTGTCAATAAATGATTCGATAAATCAATAACTTTGTCTGCTGTCATAGAATATTGTTATTGATAGTAATCAATTAAATACGAGTAACATTCACAATAAAAATGCAAGTATTTCCAAATAATAATAATAATAATAATAATAATAATAATAAATAAATAAATAAATGGATTTCATATATAAAGGTATGCGTTACACGCAACGCAAACAATCTCGTGTCAATAAATGATTCGATAAATCAATAACTTTGTCTGGTGTCATAGAATATTGTTATTGATAGTAATCAATTAAATACGAGTAACATTCACAATAAAAATGCAAGTATTTCCAAATAATAATAATAATAATAATAATATAATAATAATAATAAATAAATAAATAAATGGATTTCATATATAAAGGTATGCGTTACACGCAACGCAAACAATCTCGTGGACAATACATATATCTCCATAGCCATGTATATGCCTCATTATATATGCCTTATTAATTTTTTTATATTTGTTAAAAATAGGTCTATTCAATTCATAATTGAACAATTTATATTTTTCATTAAAACACATACTTCATTAGATGAAATTTAAATATTTAAAAAAAAATAAAAAATGCGTGAACTGTCCTAATAGTATTCATAAAGGTAACCTTTTGGAGGGTGGGTGATGTCAAAATCCAAATTGTTGTGTTTTAAACAAGGGCGGAACTACTAGTAGGCTCAGCCGGGCTGTAGCCCCCCCTCCCCCTGCCAAGTTTTACTGCTAATTTTCTTGTTTAGAGCTGTCCTTTTGTATGTGTTTTCATGGTGTAGATAACACCTATACAAACCCGGACCAAAGTGTGAAAGTGATCATCCAAACTTCAATTCCAATGTCATTGTCAATTGAACACTGAACCTCATATATTGTAATTGAACAGTAGATTTAGTTCGATTTTCTTCTTCGATTGAGAAAGCCAAACGTATGGAATATCTCGAGCTGAGTTGCTGACAAAGATTATGTTTCATGTATTCAATCGTGCACTACCTAAATCTAAAATGACTTTGACTCCCAAACAAAAGTCAATTCAAAACTTATATCTCATTCAATGAATTGATAAGGATGTGTGGGTGGTTTTGCTGGAATGACATTTAATTCAAACTCATTTCAAACGCTACGCTACTAACAATTTCAATTCTTGAAAAAAACAAAATTTATTAATTTAAAATAAAATAACTTTTGAAGAATTTAATAAAAGCATATTTCTTAAAAAAAAAACATCATTTTCAAATGCAACCTAAATTACAGTTGATATGAATTCTTTACCTTTGATCTTTTGGGGAAATTAATTACAAGAATTTTTTTTCTCAAACCACTTTTTTAGGTCTCTAAATTATTTTAGCTCATTAAAACACACAATAATTTTTATATGTTTTTACATCTCCTTTTCATAGCTTACCTTTCAAAAATACTGTTTTATATATTGTTATTAGCTCATACAATTTTATTTCACTTGTACATTATTATGTTAATATTGTACACGGTTATGCATCTGTGTACATTATTAAGTAGTGATATTTTGAAGAGAAAAGACCATCACTTATAGGTACGAAATTTGGATTGAAGGACATAAAAAAAAAAAACTATGAAAAACTGCTTAATTGGATATTTTCGTATGTTAAAAAGTTGAAGGATCTAAAAATAAGGGATCATAAAAATACTTGATTAGAATTAGTTTTCCATTTTTTAGGGGGAGGGGGAGTCCAGATACTGTGTGTGTGTGTGTGTGTGTGTGAGACAAATGAAATACTTATGTATCATCTAAGTCGCATATATTCATTGGGCCATACAAGAATCCTCAAGTGTATGATTAAATCAAAAAAAGCTCCCTTGTATCATATAAAAAATAATTTTAATTTGAATTATGGCTTCGTTCTTCTAGAACCATTCTAATCCAATTATGAATCAATCTTAATTTTTGACACATTTTACATAAACTGATCGCTCTTGATCAAATCAAAGTTTTTTTTGTCATTCATTCTCATTCTGCTTTTGCTGAAATATTTAAAAAATTATGTTTAGAATCATTTATTCATATGTTTATATTTAATATTCAGACTAAAATTTATCTTTTCATAGAATCAACAAACCATAATTGAATTATTTAAAATGAATAATTATATTTAATTCTAAATTTAAATTTCCAAATTGATTCTAAACACTAATATCTCTATATAAAATAATAAAAAAAGAAACCAAAACCATATCATAGTCTCAACACCAACCAAGAAAATGTGCTGATCTATAAGCCTACAACAAATATTAATTCTCAGTCAATAACACTCTCCTAGCCCAAAATTTCTTCAATTGGGACAATCTAAAAATTTCTTTTTTATGTGTACCCACTCAGGTTTGTCCTCTTTTTCTTTGCAGATTTCAAACTTTGCAATATTATACAGGTTTTACACGTGGGAAAATAATATGAGAGTTTTGACTTATGACTTGAACCACCTTTTCTTTGGATTAAAAGTGCAAAACAATCCTAATAAATTGATCAAACGTATGAACTTTCATAACATAAGTACATTAGTCTCTAATTGACCAATGTGAATCTGATTTTTGAATTGACCAATTCTATATATTGGGAATCACTTTTATTGAAAGGAATGTGTCTTTGGGAATTATACATGTGAAAGAAAAAAATTATAAATTATTTAAAAATAATATGACACGTGTTCAGATAAGTTTAAATTTAAGACCCAAATGTGAGCACGGCAGGCTTGTAAGTTGTCACTAGGTTTAAGTTGGTAGAGCAGAAAATAGTTTATATGTGCATATTCATATAAGCACAAGCCATTCAATGGATGAAGCTTGATTTAGGAATTGAAAATAATGAACCAAATCTTTCCATTAAAGTCTTCATCTAAATATATAGTACAATAATTGAATGACTAAACTACCATAAAGACAATAAAGACTAAAATACTGAATATATATACAATATCTCTAACATCCCCTTGAATTTGATCACACACCTAGATTTGTTTAAAAGAAAAACATGTCATTGACATATAACACTTCTTCAACCCGAGCGATGTTTTTTCTCTCTCTCATTTTGCAAGTTAAATAAAAAAATTTATTCATGACATGTAATATTATCATAATGAATATTATGTATATGCTACATGTCAACAGTCGAAGGTGTCACATATCATTATCATCCAAGATAATCCATAATTACTTATAAATCCTATTTGGAGTCCATGAATCAATAACATATGAAATAGAGTTCATCCTCCACGATGTAAACAAGCTCTTCATACAATTTCGAGATTCAAAAAGAAAAACGATAAACATTGCCTTAAAAATATTATATACTCTTTGTTCGAGGTTATATATATACACTTTGATGATTTGTTTTTTATTGTATTTAATTTTAGAATGTATATAACCTCCAAATAAACATATACGACTGATTTTTAAGGTTGCACATATCAAAACTCTTTCAAAAACTTTGGTCCAAATCAATGGTACATATTTTCATCGTGATTACACTTGTAATTAAACATGGTCCAATGGAGAGAGCTAGCTTGCTTATATAATTTTTTTTGGTAAGATGTTCATTTGACAATTTTTTTAGGGTAAAGTAGATATGTATTTGACAAGTTGCCCTCATGATATTGTTTGGCAGATTTTTTTTTTGGAGGGTATTGTGCATCTACCCCCCCCCCCCCCCCCCTTCCCCCCACGGTTGTCTCTCCCAAAATAACATGAACAACAAAAAATTCTGAATCCTATTCGACCACGTTTGGTTGGCATGAGAGCTGTAAATTACATTTTTTGGGTCGAACGGAGGTTAAGAAGGGTCAGAGAGTTCTAAACCCTATTCGACTAAGTTTGGTTGATCAATGTTTGGTCAATCTAAAAGGTTCAAATCTCAATTTTCAAGTCCAACGGGTCAATAAGGGTTAAATAGTTTTGAACTATATTCGATCAAGTTCAGTTGACTTGAATCGATGGAAACAACCAGACACTATTTATTTATTTTTTTTTTTTTTATGGTGAGTTTGGATAGACGTGCCCATAAATAATTGCATGTCCCCTATGATATTGTTTGGCAGGAATACATATTACTTATTCCCAATTTAGAGAAGCTACTCGGAATATTTTTCCACCAACCACTGTTTAAAGAGGACCAAGTAGAAGTTTATTATTTCATGGTGTTGCTTTCAAGCTTTTTTTTTAATATTAAACTCTTCTTTAAAGTCAATATGAGACTTGTTTGAGTGTGTATCCTAGTCATGTCTTTGTAAATCTCAACATATGATCACAAAAACTTAGGACAAACTGATATTTTTTATAATTAAAAAATCTTGATGTTCTCAATGACCGTTTGACAATGCCAAAATTCAAAATATGTTGATCTTGACACTGCATTCTAATAATTGAACATAAAAAAAATTTGGATATTAATTTTATAGTCCAAATTTGCGTTCATACCAACATTAATCCATCGGTACTAAAATTCGTAACTTAATGGAAAGTCTTCATGTATCCCTGATTTCTTTTTCACTAAAATCTCTGACTGAAAATTCACAGAAGCAGATGGATAGGTGAAATTTTAACTTCCACAAATCTTGAAAAATAATGAATCTAAAGGTGCATTTGGCATCTCAATTTATGATGATTTTAACTTTTTAAAAAGCTAAAAGTTCAACATGAGATATCAAACGTGGATTTTTTCAAGGGACTGTGTTTCATCTTTATTTCATAAATTAAGTAGTCATTATCATTATATCTTAAAAAATCGTATATAAAACAGCTAAAAGCAAAAAATAATTTTTCAAACTGTGTTTTCAAACGCACCATAAGCGTGTTGAATTGGTCCAACCTCTATAAAATGGAAAATCAAGAATTTCTCATGAAAGGTCCCTCCCTGTCCTTTTTCAACATGCATTATCAGTTGGACACAACTTGAAAATCTTCCCCACCGGTCACAACTTGAAAATCTTCCCCACCGGTCTTGATTTCCACCCCTCATGAAATGAGAAACATTTTTTCTTCTCCAACTGATTGAATTATGGGAAATTGTTCAAATCTTTTATTATTGAAGGGTGAACAGAAAACAGGACTAAAATAAAAAAAAATTAGTTAGCAATAGTTCTTTGAGAAGTAAAAATTTTAGAATATTTTGTTCATGAAGCTACTGTTCATGTTGTTGTATTGAACAGATTTCTCGAATTGGGAAATGGGAAATAGAGTTGTCCTCCCTAAACTATCCAAAATGAAATTTAAAACTTCTCTTATATGGAGGAGAAAGATTCAAACTCAAGACTTCTTATAGTAAAGAGATAATATCTCTGTAGGCTTGTCAACGGGTCGCGGATTGACTCGGACCTGACCCGATAAAAGACATAAATACCCGACTCGATGGATTCGACAATCAAAACGGGTCGGGTCTGGGTCCACCCCAACCCGATCCTATGGACCCGATTGACTCAACTCAAATATTATGTGATTTTTTTAATTTATAATCCAATCTAACACTCATGATTCAACCAAGCATTTATAACTAAATATTGAATAATCATTTAAATTTTTAAACATTTGTAATATTTTTACAATCTTTTGACTTCACATAAAAGTATAATAATTCAAACTGTATTTCAACTATTTCCTCATAAAATATTTAAAAATAGTGAAGAACTATTTATAATACAATATACTCTATTAAAAAAAATGAAGTCATTGTATGCCCCTAAAAGTTCTTCAACTTTTCTTCGTTTTCGCATAAACCTTCTTCTTTCTCCGCCCCAATCTGACACTGTCTCTGACCGAGAGGCATTTGAACCAACGCTCTCTATTCGGCTCCACGCGAAGACGAAGGCGGATGCGAGCTGGTTTATGCTAAAAACGAGTATGACGGATCTTTTCATGGCTGACTTTTCGGGTCGGGGAATGATTACCGGTTGAACGGAACCTTTCCCCCGACTTTCGGGTGCACTCCTGACGGGGGTCCTCCACTTGGGTTGGCTCTGATAAGACAAAACCTACTTTTAGGCAAAATTGAGGCTCATTGTGAACAAGGGTATGTACCGCAGCTTTTCATTCCATGCTAACTAGCTTTCTGAGTTGTTTAGCGCTAACTTATTGACGTTGACTATTGAATCAAATTACTCTATACTTTTGCACCCGCTTGGCAAAAGACGCTTTCCTTATAGGCACAAGAAGCTCTTTTGGATCATTTGGTTATTTCGGTCTAGCTAACCGAAACCGATCGGACCCCACTCGTACTCACGTCGGCATCGATCGTACCCTAGTCGGCATCATGTCGGCATCGGTCGTACCCCACTCGTACCCTAGTCGTACCCCACTCGGACTCATGTCGGCATCGATCGTACCTTGGTCGGCATAGATCGGATGCACATCGGATGCAGGTCAGCATCGATCGGACGCATGTCGGACTCATAAAATCCCTGTTTTTTAAGAATAAACCTCTATTATTAAGATTATGACTTTGTATCTCTCTTATTGGAGTGTTTATCTGCCTTATAAAGAACTCATTAACTCAGTATTGATGTAGTCTTGTTTAACTCATTAACTCATTTCTTATCGATAGTTGATCATTAACTCAGTATTGTCTCTCCGAGGGTTGCCCCTTCGGGGTAGAAGTGGTATCTGCGAGGCTATTTTCCCTGTCGGGATTAAAGTTGTTACTTTCAGTATATTTTTAATTTACTTTTATTAGTTTATTCATGTAGCTCAGTTAAGTTGTCTACCCCCTCCCCCCCTTCAAGGGGGAATAGGCTCTGCGAGGCTATAGGCAATACTAAACAAAAAAACAGTCTCTCATGCCCACCCCCTCACCCCCTTCAAGGGGGAATATGCCCTCCGGGGTAGAGGCAATACTAAACAAAAAAACAGAAAAAACAATAACAAGAATGTCGTAAACAATGTTTCGTTACGGAGATCTCGAGTAAGTTGCCGAATCTGTAGTTACTTGTTCTTACAAGTAGCCAGTTATAAGGGTGCTTATTCCTGAGCAGAATTCCTACCCTGGTTTGAGCCAATTTGTACAGGGTAGGTGGAGGCCGTAACCGAAGCTTTCTGTCAAGTGAGGTGCTGACGATGCATGATGTAGGGATAGTCACCTATGCACGGCATATCGAGAGATAGCTGCGACATCCCAAAAGAGCGCGGTGTCCTTTACAACAAAAAATCGCCTGAGTGAACTGGAGTCTAAAGACCAAAGCCATAGTTGACATACAAGGACTCTCACTCTATCTATGTTATTTCCCATCGTTTGGTACTTATATTTTTCTGCTCTTTTACCTATTTCTTATGTAGGGAGCTTGGTAGGTCACAACGACGCTAGCCCGTTCTATCTTCCTTCAAGTGTTCTTCCATTGTTGCATTGACTTTTTCTCTTCTTTTTTGTTTGCTTTGTTCTGCTTCTTAGGCCGCTGTCCAACTACACGGTCATGAGTGGTGCCTATTAGACTGGTGTACCCTTATTTGACAATGATTAAGTACAAGCCAGCAGCCCATATGACACAATGACAACCTATAGCAACTTGAGGCATGTCACCATCCTTCGTGGACGCTATTCTAGTGGGCTTGACTCGGTCGTTATTACAAAGTATATTGGTACGAACGCTCGACTGTAGAATTGTTCCTTGTACGCCTTCTCTTCAGCTTCGTGTCCATCATCCTACACAATTTCTATTTCGTCTACACGGCCTCCACCTACCTTGTACAAATTGGCTCAAACCAGGGTAGGAATTCTGCTTAGGAATAAGCACCCTTATAACTGGCTACTTGTAAGAACAAGTAACTACAGATTCGGCAACTTACTCGAGATCTCCGTAACGAAACATTGTTTACGACATTCTTGTTATTGTTTATTGTTTTTTTGTTTAGTATTGCCTCTACCCCCGGAGGGCCTATTCCCCCTTGAAGGGGGTGAGGGGGTGGGCATGAGAGACTGTTTTTTTGTTTAGTATTGCCTATAGCCCCGCAGGGCCTATTCCCTCTTGAAGGGGGGGAGGGGGTAGACAACTTAACTGAGCTACATGAATAAACTAATAAAAGTAAATTAAAAATATACTGAAAGTAACAACTTTAATCCCGACAGGGAAAATAGCCTCGCAGAGACCACTTCTACCCCGAAGGGGCAACCCTCGGACATTTCACCTTAGGTACCCTCATGGTTACTCGACTCTCAGGCGATCTTTCTGTTATAAAGGACACCGCGCCCTTTTGGGATGTCGCAGCTATCTCTCGATATGCCGTGCATAGGTGACTATCCCTACATCATGCATCGTCAGCACCTCACTTGACAGAAAGCTTCGGTTACGGCCTCCACCTACCCTGTACAAATTGGCTCAAACCAGGGTAGGAATTCTGCTCAGGAATAAGCACCCTTATAACTGACTACTTGTAAGAACAAGTAACTACAGATTCGGCAACTTACTCGAGATCTCCGTAACGAAACATTGTTTACGACATTCTTGTTATTGTTTTTTCTGTTTTTTTGTTTAGTATTGCCTCTACCCCCGGAGGGCCTATTCCCCCTTGAAGGGGGTGAGGGGATGGGCATGAGAGACTGTTTTTTTGTTTAGTATTGCCTATAGCCCAACGTCTGTTTCAAACCCGAGCAGTCTGTATAGCAGCAGATAGACCCATTCCCCCGGGGAGACGTGACGACGCCGTTGCTTCTTAGGTTGGGCTTCCGTTAGGGAGGGGAAGGAAGAAGGCTGTTTACGGAAAGAGATGGTGAATTCCATTAAGTCATGATGGCTCGCGAGCAATTGACCATGCGTAGCGGTCGGTATGATATTGGGCGTCCACATTTGGATTCTGAGGCGTTTTCATTCCCTCCTATCGATCAGTTTGGGGGTTCCTACCCCAATTCCTGGATCTATGTACATGAATAATTTTCGAAAAGGGACCAAAATAGCTCAGCGGATATTCCTGGGTTGATGTTGGCCTTTGGACGTCTATTGGCCATGGTTGATTTTAGCTAGGGATTTCGTGGTAGTGGTAGGAATTTCGAAATTCTGGGCGGTAAATCCGTGGGAAATAGCTGTACCCAGGTCGAATAGAGGTTGATGCAGACTTTGTAAATACAGGAAGAAATCCGATCTCAGGTTCCGACCCAGATAAGCAGAAACACGCCTTTGGACCGAGGTAGAAGAGTCAGACCCCGCCACTGATAAGAAGACGATTTTCATCAAGGCTTAGAACTGTGAGTCAACCCGCGGTCGGGAGAAAGGACGATAAAGGCTAAATACTTACTTTGTAACGTGTAAAGTTGACTCCAATTTTTCTCCCAAAAGGAGTTAAAGCTACTTATGGTGGTTTGTTCTTTCTATTGGGAGAGGCCCCTTTATTGCTCTAATTTATTATTTGAGTAGTCAAGGGGGTGAACAAGCGGGTAGGGCGGGCGTTCACAAACACCACGTTACAGCAGATCGTCTTCTTTCCACAGCCAACATGTCTGGAATACCGTCGATAGGCTTCGGTCCCCTTCCGAACCCTCTTTTTGGCTACCAATGAACTATTGGAGAATCCATAGAATCAAGGCGAAATCTTGTTAATGGGTCGACCCGACCCGAGATCCAATATGGACCCGACCCAAAGGACCCGACAGTCAAATGGGTCGAGTCCGGATCCACCCTGACCCAACCCGAACCCAACCCATTGACATGCCTATATCTCTATGAATATGTCAGGAGGAGGAATACTTCATTATATGTGACAATTAAACATAGCACTCTTACCTCTTTAAAATAATTAAGAGCATTATTTGTCCTATTTTTATGATGTAGGACCTCAAGTGGGAGGCCTTCAACAGAGGAGAATCAGGAGATTGATTCTAATCGCTAATTGGAAAACCTAAACGGTTTCATGTGATTTAAAAAATTAACACTATGAAGATTGAAATTTTAATGATATTAAATGATTGGAGTATAGATGAATGAATCCTTCACCAATACACAAAAAATGGTTCATTTCTATGTCTTACAAAAATTTGATTTGAATTGAATGTGCTAATTTCTTTATGTGGATGTGCTTTGCATGTAGGTTGCCAAGGAATCCAGTTAGCAACTTTTTTATAAAACATGTCCATTTTTTAGATAAAAGTGAGCTCATTACATTTCATAGGTGACGGGGAAATTATGTGTCTATTCTAAACCCGAGGGGGCATATGATTAAACTATAATAGTTGCCACACTATTTAATATCAGGTGCTGTTGAATCTTGATGGGATAAATTCTTTCATTTGAGAAAGTATTTTCAATTAAAAATTTCAAAAGATCCATCAGATGTCATATTTTGTACAATAAAAATATTTTTTTATAAGTAATTGTGTTTTTAACCAAATTAATCGCTCCTTGAAATTTCTTGCTCCCCATTTTGAAAAAGAAGTCGAGGAGATGTCATCTTCAGTTTCATATTCAGTTGAAGAATTTAAGTTTGAATTAATTATAAAAATAATTTAATTTTACATCTCCTTAGCTTGGATTTTGAATTGGAAGTAGTTTTGTCATTTGAAGGCTCCAATTTTACTTGATTGGTTCTACATATTGTATGACATTTTTATATTATTAAAACATGATACCTTTTACCTACACATACACACACACACGAATAAAAGTCATGAAAATTGATTTTATCATAAATCACTTAAAATTTTACTTTTTAAAAGGCTCCTTTACCCAGATTTTCTATTAAAAAAAATTAAATTAAATATGTTCTTACATATAATATTAATATTACGAGGTAAAAATTATTTGTAGTCATTATACCTTTCTATCTCAGTAATTTATGAAACAATTATAAGTTATTATTAGAATATATACATATCATGAAGATCTTAGTTTAAGGCTGGTCAAACACTCTTTAGATGATCCAAAATTTCGGTCAAGATAGAGTTCATCTCAATTTATTAATTAATGATAAAAAATACAATCATAGATAAAATGTGAGAAATTGTATCATTAAAATTTATTAATTTGAGGTCCAACTAGGTATCATTATTTAATTTTTCAAAAACAGTTTTATGTTTTTTTATTGTGCTATATTTATACTATCCAGGAGTCTTATGTAGTATTGTAGTGCATATGATAACAGTGGGAAAGGGAGAGGTGAACAATTGAAAAAAATTAAAATTTAATAGTTGTTTACCAAATAATAATAATAGTTGCCACCATATTATATTGCAGGCTCTCTTATTTAAATTGCCAACATGACATATTCATGTGCAATGTTTATTCAAATGGTCCCTTCAAAAGATCAACTATCATGTTTTCATCTACTAACACATCAAAGATCTAACAAAGTCTTATACCCATTCATGCAATCAAAATATGACTTTTTACATAAACTAATTGTATTATTGAATCAAATCAATCCCTTGATGATACAGTAAAAGAGCTTGACCTTTTTGACATTAAGAAGTTGGAGAGATTCCCTCTTTGAAATTAATTACCTAGAGTAGACATCAATTGACATTTTAATATATATTTTTTATCATTTGTAAGCTAGTGGTCTTTAATTAATTAGGTCTACACTTATCCTAACATATTTCTTTATCCATTATATAATTGGGTCTAGCCTGTAAGCCTGCTAGCTGGCTAGATGACACTCTAGGACCACTACTAAGGAGGGTTCTCAAAGTCTTTTTTTTCTTCTTTTGACATAAATAACAAAAATATTTTGTGTTGTTACTTACATTTTTTTGTGAAAACATGTATGGCTTGGTCACATTATAAAAGTTTGATTTGCTTGTATAGCACACTTACTCTCATGATCAACCCTGATATATATAATATAATTGATATTAAGTGCTAATACAATCAATTATTATTGTAATTAATTAGTATATGATTTTTCTAATGCAGTACATACTAAATTAAAATAAAAGTTAAAATAATATGCATTTAATTCATTTGAATATATTTTTTTTTTGTGGTGACATCTAGGGACTGTTTATACACAAAAAAGCTATAACCAAATTTTCATAAAGCAAAATCTTTATAGATTGTGTGAAAACCCAAATTTATCCAAAATCAGCTCCAATGAAGACTATTTGAACCCTGAATAAATACATTTAGTATATAATTATTGTCTAAGATTTAGTAACAATTTGGATTCGAGTCTTGTTGTTTGTAAATTAATAGGAAAAGATTTACTCAAAAAAAAAATTCTAGGCACTCATACTAGTGTTTTTTAGTTGAACAATTTTTTTTTTCAATTCAAAGTATGCCAACCCTTTTATGATTTTTTTTTTTTGGTGAATTGAAGTTGGGGATGCTTCAAAAAATAATTTTTTTTGGGTGACACTTATATGCCAATTAGTGGTCAGCGAAACTCAAAATGGAGAAAAATAAAATCTTCTAATTTAGAAGCTAATTTTCAAGAGAGAGAGTTTTTCACTTAAATATAGTTTTTGAAAATAATTTTGTAGGAAACATACCTGAAAAGTTATTTTTGATAACTAAAAGCTGAAATAGTTGAGGATGTTTAAAAATGAATTTGAGTTACTCTCCAAATTCCAAAAGCTTCCAAACTTATTTCGGAACACTGTCTAACCCAAAACTTAACAATTTAAAGAACAACCATTGTCATATATTATCTATTTTATGTATCTCACAGTGAAGACATTGAATTAATTAACATGACAACCTGAAAAGGTATATTGTCACCCACTCACTTTTAATGGAATTGTTCGCGCATATTTATCTAATTTGGGGGATTGGGTTAGGTTTAACATGATGTTAAATAATTTGATTGTCCAATGCATTCATGATCGTCCGATCTTATAATATTGAAATATACAAATTAATTGAATTTTAAAATATAATTACATTTCAAGTTTAGTATTGAAATCTTACAAAGTATTTCGATCACAATAAACTGAGGAAATCGGACGGTCACGAATGCGTTGGACAATCAAATTGTCCAACACCTGTTGGACCTAACCCGATCCCCTAATTTGGGGGCATCCGATTTCGGCAAAAAAATAAACATTTATTTGATTTATTATTTAAAATAAACACTTATTTTTTTAATTGTTTAATTTAAGTTCTTATTTAAGTACCTATTAATGAATAAATATATTTTTATTGAGTAAACAGTTTGACGTTTATTTAAAAATTATTGTACTTATTGATTGTTGAAAGATCATCTTGCCCACAATCTATCTATTTTTAAAAAAATGGTGAACCAAATATCAATAAAAAAAATATTTTATAAAATGAACATAAATACTCTTTTATAAGTACCATATATAAAAATTGATTTTTCTTGACAAACCAAATAGATTTTTTAATTAAAATATCAATCCGCTGAATCAAAAGTCAATTATACAATAAATTACTCCATGTCGATATAACCCAACCAAATAGCAATACTAGATATAAATTGTACGATGATATAAGATTCAAAACATAGGCTAATTAAGGGTCATGAAATTTAGTGCACCTTCTTCAAGGTGGAGGGATAGGTCTGCAGCAAATTCAGGATTGTATAGCCAATATATGCAGCCATAGCCTATTACAAGAACAAATCAAGTATGTCAAAGTCTCTCGGAAGATTGTTACTATAGCTGAAAGGTTGGCAAAATTAGCACAGCGTTCACAAAGTTCCCAATTTCAGACTGGACTTCAAAATGGTGTGGTGCGTTATTGTATAAATTCCTTTCTGTATACTCTGCAAGATTGCGAGCAGCAATTGCAGTTGCTTGATAAACTGTAACTAATGTATACTTTGTTTATGATATACACATAGAATATGCCCTTGAGGCTTTACACCAAGAAAAAGAAAAGAAAAAAATTAATTAAGGTTCATGAAAAGGGACCCACAAAAGAATGGTACTTACTACCTTTGATGGGTGGGTGGGTGGGCGGTTGTGGAAGGGGAGCTTTCTTTGAAATGGTACTACGAAATTTCATGCTAATTAATGAATTTTTAGGATTAATTTGTTAATCTTTGTTATTCACATTCTATTTTCATACAAGTAAATAAGTAATGTTGATTAATTGAGTTTATAAAAAAAACAAATATGTGCGTGAACAGGTCTCCCACACGCAGACACGTACGACAGGACAAACTTATCTACACACGTGCATTAATATGTTTTTTTTTATAGTGAAAATAGGTGCATTAACATGTTGTTGATGCGAACTTCAACTTGTATTTCTCATTCAGTCTACCGAAAATAAAGAAAAGACTTTAATTTTCTCAAATCAGTCAAAAGAAAAAATGAAGCCCATAGAAAACCATACCATTTTCTCTTTCACTAGTGTCCACAGGAAACATAGAATATAATAGAATAGTTAGACTGCAACTAATTCCATGTATTTTTTTTTGTTTGATCGGTTTTTTAACCTATTCAGGAATCAGGAGGTCTGATGTTGTTTGATTAGATTTGTTCTCTTTGTAAGAAGTTTGATTAGATATAGATTTAAGAATGACTAGTAGCATTTGGTAACGCGATTGCAAAACTGATTTTTTACAATCGTTGGGTTTAAAACTGATTCTGCAAGAAGCTGCTTCCTCCCAGCTTTCTCAAATCGCAGTTTGTGGGCATTATTTGTCTGAAAGCTGTTTGCAGAAACTGCAATTGTAAAACTATTTGGTTGCACGATTGCAGAACCAGCTTTCTACAATCGCAAACGCTGTGCAATTACGCAACCAAACGCTACCTTAAGAATAAGAAATAAATAATATGATTTTTTATATAAATTAAAATGATTTAATAAAAAACTCCAAAAATATATTTAGCAGATGATAATGTAGAGTCCATCTATAACATTTTTTTTTGAAAATATTAGAATCTTGCCACCGTTATTTTAATTGAACAAAACACGATTACAAATCCAGATGGGGTGAGAGGATTAGAGTAAAACAAAATAAAACATAAAAAAAAAATCACATCGCATCGAGGTCGAGGTAACAGCAAGAAAGCTAATAGGGTATAACATGAGACTGATTTGTAAAAAGGTCCATCTGCGAGAGATTGATTGAACCGCTAAGCAGAGGCGGATGCAAAGGTAGATTGAGTTTTTACAATTTGTTTATATAATAATATTTATATTTTTTACAGCATAATTTTTTATATAAAAATATTTGTTTGAAATTATTTCAAACGTAAAAATTTTGCATTTAATCTCTTGTGTCGATATACTGTTGTAAAAATATCACGTACAATATAGTTTTCAATCTTAATTCCAATTCATACATGTTTTGATAAAAATAATATAGCTTGTCTAATGAGGTATATACTTTTAGAAAAAAAATAAAATTATACTCCAATGAATTGTGTGGGTCCATATAAAAAAAATTGTGGTACACTAATATATATATACCTCATCAATGTAGATATATGATGCTAAATAGGTATATGCTTTTAGGAAAAAAAATTATACTCCAATGAATTGTGTTGCTCCATATAAAAAAAAATTGTGGTACGCTGATATATATATACCTCGTCAATGTAGATATATTATGCTAAATAGGTATATAGGACTGGAATATTTAGAGCTGAAAAAATGACTAATTGTTTAAATAATTTTATTTTTTGGTTAAAAAACCTCATAATCTTGTCAAACATGAGAGCAAAAGTTTTACAGAAAATATAGTTTAACCGACCCTTAAATTTTTTTCTGACTTTGCACCTGCTGCTGAGGGTTTTTGGTGAAGCGATTTAACAACCCATATTAACTTTAATCTATCTCGAAAAGGAAAGGGATCCATCAACATTGAATCTCATCTGATATTGTCAGCATCTAACAATTGATAATTTTACATGCAAAATATATGAAAATTGTGATTATTATTTTCACTTATGTTATGTATGATAATGTTTGATAGGATCTAAGGCTCCGTTTGGAAACACATATTGAAAAGTAGATTTTGGAATAAAGCTGTTTTTTAAGATGATTTTAGACCTTGACTTTTTTGTGATGCTTTTTTTTAATTTAGGAATCAATATTTGAAAGGGGTTTAATGTTTAGTAAAGAAAGTTGCTTTTCAATTCAAAAAATCGATTCCGACCGAAAATCACACTTTCTGAGCTTTTTAAAACACGGATTTCGAGAGAGAAATTAAAAAGAATTCAGCTTTTGATTCCGTCGGAATCCAACCCGTTTGGCTGCACGATTTTGGGATTTTAGCTTTTCAAAAAGCAGAATCGCCCAAATCGGTGCAACCAAACGGACCCTAAAACTGAATCTCGTGTCCCTGAGAGAGTTATATCTTAAACTGCATACTTAAAATAGACCAGAAGCCTTTATACTAATCTGACTCAGACTAGGGTAAAAGCTCAAAGCTTTTATTCATGTATATGTCTGATGAGACATTACCTAGACACATCATAATTCTTCCTTCACAATGTTGATTGAAGAATCACCATTGGTCAGTTAATAGGTGATTTTTTCAAAGGATTCTTGTCACGTACGTCCACTGTGATTGGAAATGTGTAACACTTTTTAACTTTGACCCACTATCTCTTTTGGACATATGTTGATCTATATGTTTAGATAACTCTAGTTCAGGGAGAAAAAAAAACTCGTTTTTGTTAGTCCAGTTGTGATGGATTTTATAGAAGAACAAAATTTAATATAAAACGTTTAAAAATGAAAAAGTTAAACATAATTTTTATAAGGGAAAAATTGATATAACTTTCTTAAAATTTAGTTAAATCGTTTTTAGTCCTATTAAAATTGAAAAATCGTCATAGGTCACCAGAAAGTATGTATGGCTAACGGATTTAGTTCCTGAATTAAATTGTTTTAATAAATACATTCAAATAAGTCCCTACAAAATATAAAAAATCAGATTTAGTTCTTTTGATGATGAAATTGCCCTTGCTTTTTTCTTGAAAATTCTTCTACTATCTTATACTCACCTACGATAAAAAAAAATCAATATAACTCCTTATAAACTTATGAAAATCTAAAAAGGTTTTTGTAAAATCAGTTTTAAAGTCAACTATAAATTTGGTTAGTGTAATATAGTAATTTATCAAGTAAATTTTAAAAGAGTATTAAAGTAATTTATCATATATGATTAAAATCAATCAAGATCTGGTTCGTTTCGGTTATGGTAGGGATTGAAATAAACATTATCTAATAAGATAGATGCCTGATCGGATTTATCATTTTTATAAGATATATTTTTTTTTATTTTCATAAGTTTTCAAGGAACTATATCGATTTTTTTAAAATAAAAGGTAAGTTCATTCTGATAATTTTTAATATGTATTGGGGTTAATCATATACCTGGTTAGTTGAGGGTAATGTTAAGTATTGAAACCATATTTTTTAATAAATTTCCAATTTTACATTGATTAAAACATTATTTTTTCATAGAGTTATATCGATATTTCCCATTTTATAAATGTTTCATAGAGTAAGAATAAACGTCATTTTCAGGTCATTTTCAACTAACCCAAAAAATTGGTTATATAGGTTGACGATTTACATGCAAAAATGACCACGTCGGGGGATGTTACTTCATAGTTCATAGCAGTCTATGATTATGACAAATTTATCCTTATAAGTTATAACTTACAAAAAAAGTGCTCATGTAAAAATAGAATGTCTGTATACAAAATCAACATGGATTGCTACTTCCAATTAAAAAAATTGCATAAATTCATGTCAGAAAAAAGTGACGGGTGAAAAAAATATTCGTATAAATTAGTCGAATTGAGAATTAATTGTTTGGTGTGAACAGATAGGGATGGTCCCTGACTCCCTGTGGATGGTCCCTGTTCTTGGATAGTTTTTTTTTATTGGATAAAGATAGAAAAATGGTCACGTCTGTTACATGATATATTGATATATTATGAAATAATATAGTAGTTTATTGTTTATTTTAACTTTTTTTGTTTTTTCTAGTTGGGTCCCACACTTACGCGCTAACATGAATGGTTAGTGTAGATAATCTTGATTGTTTTGTAACATCATGAGGCTTTTTTTATATGTAAGAATAGAGTTGTAAAGTGTAATTCCATCAGCATGATTTCATTTCTTGTCAAATCAAATTATGTTGAATTATTACGTCGAACCAATTTAAATTTAAAACGAATGCCTTAACGAAAAAAAATTTTAATTTGAAACGAATGACTAAAACAATTTTGGTTAGAATTATGCGGTATAAACCCAAATAATACATCATCATCCAACAATTAACGCGTCTCAGTTATAATCTCACTGACTGTGTCGTTGCCTCGAATGCAAAGATTTTTAAAATAAATATTTAAAATAAAAAATACTAAAATCTAAAATTGGAGGTGAGTAATTGATATTGATGAGGTTGACCGCAGGGATGCAGAGTTTAAAAAGTGAATAGTGATTATAAAATATGAAACAAGAATTTGGTTCGATTTGATTTATAGTTTAATCCAATTTTTTAGAACATGAACTAAACCCAAATAAAATTAAACTGGTTTACCAAGATCTCATTTGGATCTAAATGTAGAACATTCAATTCTATTTGGATCTGTACTAGAAAAATTTCTTACTAATAAGATCAATTAGGTACATATTAATTCAAGGAATTAGTCTCAGGCAATTATAAAGTCTAAAACTCAAACAACGCGTATTTTTTTTTTTAATAGTAAACATATCGAACAAAATAAACACATTGAAAAATTATATATAGTTTAATTTTGAATTGAATAAATTTATCTTTAATAAATATAAAATAAAATTAATAAGATATTTTATTTAATTTATAATGAAATATATAAGATTGTAATTTAAACTGTAAAAAAAATTAAGTGCGACAACACCCTTACTCGAAAAAAAAAAAAAAAAAAAACTGGTTCTGAACTCAAGTTAAACCATGAGAGGGGCCATTTAATTTTGAAAAAAAAGCCTATTAAATTTTTTTAGTTAATTATTTAAGGGGTATTTCCGTCGTTTAAAATCCCCGGGAAATTCTAAGTAGTCACAATGTCAGTCTAAACAAAACAAAAAAACTTTGCTTGACTTTCTCCTCCACATCATCCTCATCCGTCTGAGAACTTTCGTTTCTTCTTCTCAGAAACTCGAATGTGTGTGTGAAACTACATTAAAATACGTCTCTGTCTTTCATTTAAAAGGTTTGGGTATTGGTGAGAGAGAGAAGGAAAAGATTTCGGTGGGTGGTGTTGGAAGGGGCTCTTAATGGGGAACTGCTTGAATCCTTCTACGAAGGTCGACAACGCTCACAGCTCCCAACAAGGTCCGAATGAGCTCTCTTGGTTTTGGTTCAGTTAAAAATGGTGCCTTTTGTAGTGGGTTTTTGGTTTTGGGTGTTATTGGGTTCGATTTTTTTCTCCCTCTCTAATGGGTTGTTTTGATTTGTGGGTCTTGGGGTTTATTGAATTTCGAGAGCTAGTTATGTGTGTGTTTTTTGGGCACTTGATGGTTTTTGGTGTCTGATCCGATGTGGGTTCTTTGTTGGTTTTGGTTGACTTTACAGGTTTTGAAGTGAAAATGGTAACTTGGGTTCATCTGTTCAATTATATGTTGCAGATACATGAGAAATGCTTTTTTTTGTTCGTTAAATTCCCCCCTTTTTTTGTTTATTTTGGTTGATGTTCTTTCCTTATTTGTCTTTCTCGAATTAAGATTCAGATTGTTATGTTTCATTGTTCTTTTTTTTTTATATGTTATGAATTCTTGATGTCAAATTATATATCAGTGAATATCATTTGTTGTTGTCTGAGCCCACTTTCTGGAATGTTGTTGCCTTTGGTTTGATGAAATTAATTTTTTAAGGTCTTGTAATGTTTGTGGATGTTGGAACTGTCAAATTCTTTTCTATTTTAGAAGGAGGTGTTTTTTTTCGACAAGGATTTGTGTTTAGAGCTACTAGTTTTATAATTGGTACTTGCTGTGGATTTTATATGATGTTAAAGAAAATAAGCATCCTGTGTTTGTTATATTTTTAATAATTCAATAGGGATTTTTTACATTTGGTTGTTTTCAGATTTATAGTCTAGTTATATAGCTTCCTAAGTTCCTATGGACAAATTATTGGTTTTGTGTATAAATGAAATGCGATTCTTTTGTGCTCTTTCTATTTATATAATGAGTTGTGGCAGATCTAGGTTTGAAATTATATGCAATGTCCAAAGCACAGTTTTATAAGTTGCGCTTGTTAAAATCTCATAATTTCTCAATGCTATCTTTATTATTTATATGGGATTTGTCTATGCTGATTTATGCCATGAAAAAGGATACTGTTATGTATAGGCTTACAACCCGGTTGCAGTTCCTTGTGCAGTCCTCACATGTTTTGGTTTTTTTTGAAAGTGCATACATGTAACAAAACATGTACCTTCATTAAAATGAAGTATATACAATGAACCCTTTTACAGAGAAATGAATAATTATATGCTTCGTCTAACGAAGCATATGGGTCTGCACGTGGTGCTGGAAATAAGGACTGAGCACCCATTCTCATGATTATGTACTTCAAGTATTTTGTTGGACACTGTCTAGATTGCAAGTTATAGTATAAATCCTATCTTCAGTTTGTCTAAGATGAGCATTCTTTCTGCCTTTCTCACTGATCTCCTCCTTTCATCAGAAACCTCAAAAGCAGCAGCTCAACCTACAAATCATGCTCATCTTCGGCTCCTTCAAGTCAGACGACAATATCCTCATCAACCACCACTCTGACTGTATCATCTTTTACTGGAAAGAGTATTGAGAGTCTTCCCACGCCTCGAACAGAATTGGAGATATTATCATCTTCAAACTTAAAGGCCTTCACTTTCGGTGAACTGAGAAATGCCACTAGAAATTTCCGTCCAGACAGTCTTATAGGAGAAGGAGGGTTTGGTTATGTTTTCAAGGGATGGATTGATGAGCAGACTTTAGCACCTGCCAGACCTGGATCTGGAATTGTCGTGGCAGTCAAAAGGCTTAAACCAGAGGGTTTTCAAGGACACAAGGAGTGGTTGGTAAGTTCAGACACTTGTACATCATTCCCTTTCTATGTCTTTCATTTGCCAATTGCAGCATGGTGAATCCTTTTTTTTTTTTCTGTTTTATTGGCAGACAGAGGTTGATTGTCTTGGCCAGCTTCATCATCCGAATCTTGTTAAGCTCATTGGGTACTGTTCAGAGGGTGATAACAGACTCTTGGTCTATGAGTTTATGCCAAAAGGCAGTTTGGAGAATCATTTATTTAGAAGTGAGTACTCATCTATCCTAGGATTATAGTTTGCTTTTAAATATTACAATCTTATGTCAACCTGCCACTTTTTCTTCAATCAGTTTCAATGTTCAGAGTTTTTTTTTTTCTTTATTAGAATATCTTTTGAAGTACCGTATGTGCTATATGCTACTGCTACTTGAGTATTTTTCAGTCTAGGAATATTTGTACTATATGCTACTGCTACTTGAGTACCAACGTTGTGTGCTTTCTCTACTAATTGTAGGAGGTGCTCAGCCACTTCCTTGGGCAATAAGGATGAAAGTCGCTGTTGGGGCAGCTCGCGGACTTGCATTTTTGCATAATGCTGAATCCCCAATCATATACCGAGATGTAAAAGCTTCGAATATCCTTCTTGATGCGGTATGCTACGGAGATCTTCTCTTCTTTTATCTGTACCTGATTTCATAAATCTCTGCCAAAACATATAACCATAACGTATATACACAGGACTTTAATGTAAAGCTCTCAGATTTTGGGTTGGCAAGAGCTGGGCCTACAGGGGATAAAACTCATGTTTCTACACAAGTTATGGGTACCCATGGCTATGCAGCTCCAGAATATATTGCCACAGGTTTGTTTGATTCCACAACATAAGAGTATTTTTTTGGGATTATTTCAATAAATGTCATTGTTAAATATTTAATTTCTTGCTTCCATGTGAGGCTTATGAAGTCGATAACTTACAAGTTTATTCTTTTAGCGAGCCGCCTTTTGGCAGGTTAGCAGAGGTAACCCCTTTTTTCACTCAGGGGTGCTGGTAGGAATAGGATAAGATTTAACCTACCTACCACAAAAGAGTCCATATATGATGAGGTTTTTGAATTTACATTTTTAAACTGAATATCTGTTTGTAGCAAGCCTAGGTACCTAGGGGGGCTTTTTGATAGATAAAGGAATGTGCAGTCAAAAGAATGAACCTTCTATGAACATATCGACAGTAAACATGAGGCTCACTATAACCTTTTAGACTTTGTGATCTTTGCTTCTATGACAATAATACCTTTGATGAACCAGGCATACCTTTCTTTCTGATAGTATATGGGCACTGAATAAGATTGATTGAGAAGCCTGACCCAATAGTACCAAGCAGACTCATCAACACCATCATTTTGTGCTGATGCTAACTATTCTTTTTCAGTACATAAATTCATTCATCTTATATATGTGTTGCACTGCACATCATATGTATTATATAACTCACTCCCTTCTGTAATTAACAGGACGACTGTCTGTAAAAGCCGATGTCTACAGCTTCGGGGTTGTTCTCTTGGAACTACTATCCGGACGGCGTGCTCTCGACAAATCAATGATAGGCGTCGAGCAAAGTCTGGTAGACTGGGCAAAACCCTATATAGGCGACAAGCGCAAGCTATTCCGGATAATGGACACCAAGTTCGGGGGGCAGTACCCCAAGAAGGGAGCCTTTGCAGTCGCCACCATGGCATTGCAGTGCATCAGCAACGAAGCCAAACAAAGACCTAACATGTCAGAGGTCTTGGCAGTCCTCGAAGAGTTACTAGATCCGAAGGAGTTGGCAAAGATAAACCTGCAGGAGAAGGAGCAGCAGCAAACACTCCACAGTCCGCTTTTGAGGTCGCCGAGGAAGCTTCATCAGGGTTCGCCTTTGCATTACCCGTCACCCAGTCCCGGTGGGTCCCCATTGCCGGCCCACCGGCGGCCGCCATTTGTGCGCTGAAGGTGGAATAGAGTATTATTTGATTGGCATTTCTTGGATGTACATTCACTTAAATCTTTTTTTTGTTTGTTTGTTAATTTATTTTTCCTGGTCTTTTGTGTTCTGATTTTGATACGGCATTTCGAATAATTATGCGTGTTGTATGTCATGATGCTACTGAATTCTCTTTTTTCATGACAGAGTGTTTGGTGATGCTTCATTTTGATGATAGAAAATAGTAAAATGTTAAGGATAATCCTATGTGCAGATCATTTTTTAAAGTGTGTATACTTTTATATATTTCATGTAATGAAAAATTACATATTTCATTTAATGAGGTATAAACCCCTTGAAAATGTGTGATATTGCATGTGAGGCTATAAATGCAACTGTGTGCAACAGCGCCCAACATTGATTTTAGAATGCCCTTGTAAACATTGTATCAGAATAATAAAAAAAAACTTGAATAAGCCTATCCTATTCCCCCGTGGGCTATACACCACATTCCGTTTTAACCTGAGCGCATGCAAAAGTATCCAACTTTTATTTACAGATTTTTTTTTTCCAGAAGCATTCATAAATGGTTCAGTGATGTGCCACACCAGAAGAAATAACACTCTTCAATACTCAACAAAGCAACTATATTTGATCTAAAATTGAATAATACTGTCAGGCCAAAAGATTTCGAGATGTGCAGTTCATAATTTAACTCAACGAAGTAGATTACAATTTATTTTCAGAAGTATGTTAACGCTGCCTTACATAGTTACATGATATAAATTCATGAATAATAACAATGGGAAGTTACATATATGAAACAATGCCCACTGATCTCTGCAAATCCAAATATTGTACGTTGGGGACATAGTAACCAAAGCACTGGATTCAGTAACCACCTGGACCTCTATTCGCTGTGAAGTCGAACCAAGACCTCATCACCAACTTTAAGAGAGGTAACTGGGATCACTATTTTCAAAGGATTATTTTCTGCAAGACAGATGCAGAAGGCCAATCAATAAACATTTTGTACGGCAACTAAAATGTGATCAGTCTGCTAGGGACATTGAAACCGCAAGAACAAACCTTCATGAGGAGTGACAAAACCAACAGTCCCTGCGTTTTGCAAAAAGATGCTCATGCTTTTTTGATGGATGTTCGACTCCTCTAGCGTCTGCAGAAAGAAAATATTTTGTCAGAAGGAAAAGTTTATGCATAGTCATTCCTGCGATCACTTTGCAGTCTGAACACGTTTTGAATTTTTTTATACTTATCTGATGAGACATATTTCATGAAAAAATGTACATCCTTGTATGAAATCAATGCATAAATTTGTACATTCTTCCTAATAGAGTATATCATGACATAGTAGAGTGCATACTCTATTAGAGATTCATATATTTAGTTTGACAACAAGATGACAGTGTATCAGCAGATTCGGCACTCTTTGTTGATTTGAGTATCTAATCCTCAAAAAAATAAACGTGTAACTGAAAATGAAGATGTGGTGCACAAACCATTGCCTCCACCAGAATAAGGGGTTGGGACTCGATCTCTATGCGTCCGATCATTGCAGTTCTCCGCATGCCATTTTGGTTGACCAGCATGACATCCTTACCTTCTTGCAACTCCGAGAGATAGCAGGTCTTTCCATCTGGAAGAGCAATATGAGCATGCACCGGGCCCTAGAGGTTTCAATGAAATATGAATTACTCTCCCACTAACAGCGAAATTGCGTAGGGGCACTCTACAATGCACAAGCATGGTTAGGAATGGATGCTGGGGTTCGACCTGGCATTTCCAAGTTACCAGTTTCTTGCTTCAATTCTAATTATACCAAACCACGTCTTCGAAGGTTGTGTAACCCATCTTCACTGAGGGGTTCGAGTCTTACTCTTTTATATGGAATAAGATTCAACTAGAAAATAAACAAAACACTTACCTACCAAAAAAAATTCTCAATGATATTTCTTGGTTTTGTAGTTCTTATTTGTTCTAAGTACCCACTCAAATGCTCTGTCTGATTTGGTCTAACTCCAGTAATTAAAATGTCAACTATTTGGAACTCACAGCATGTACTCGGAATGGCCTGCTAGCACTTGGATTGGATTCTGAATGTTCTGAATGCACTAGGAAAAGCCCTCCAGAATAGGTTCCCACCTGCATATTGTCAATGTTAGAATAAAGGAAAAAGAAGTTCTTGTTATTGCATTAGAGGAGCAAAAACTCTATTTATAGATATATAAAGGAAAATCTCAAATACAAGAAAAGGAAACTAGGAAAACTAGGAAACTAATAATATAATAATAATGATAAAAAGAATCAATGTTTGCATAATAATGACTCTTTAACACCCCCTCCCAAACTCTGAATGGTAGAACCCTTAGAATTTGCACAAAAATAACAAACACATCAAATAATCGAAAACTCGATTTTGTGAATAGATGGTCATTATCTGTCTTTTAGGATCCATCACTTCGCTTCCGCTCTCATTGAATCAGTCGGAGTCGCTCATGCTCGTTGAGTCAATCGGAGTCACTCCCGCTCTTCTTGAGTCTATTGGAGTCGCTCTCGCTCTTTGAGTCAGTCGGAGTCGCTCCCGCTCTTCTTGAGTCTGTCGGAGTCGCTGGTCCACTAGATTAGATGGCACGCATAGGGCTCGTGGAGGCACGAGGAGAGGATGTGAACGTGGAGGCTCACACAGAGGGCGCGGAAGAGCATAGAAAGGTGCGGACGGGCACAGACAAGGAAGAAGCAGAAGAAACGCTACGCGGACGATGACGTGAACAGCGCAGACAACGCGAACAAAGAGCGCACATAAAGGAAGACGTGTACAAAGGCAACAATCTCGTGGAGTGGACGGGCCAAATGCTCTATTTATATATACATAAAGGAAAACCTCAAATACCAGAAAAGTAAACTAGGAAAACTAAATATAATAATGATGATAATAAAGAGTCAATATTCTCATAATAATAACTCTTTAACAGCCAATCATGATTAATTGTACCAGACAGAATAAGGGTTTAATGTTAGACAGAATTAAGGAACAAGTGATATTGTCCTACAAATATAGTGTGCTACCATGAAGCCAACACATATGCAGTATAGTGGTAAGAATCAACATTAACAGATAAAGATCAAGAAACACACCAGAAGGCCTTCACCATGTTTCATGAGGCTGCAAAGATCCAAACATACATGATCACCTGCACTAACTAGTTGCGTTCGTGTTATAGTGGCCTTAGTCAGGGCCAACTGATCTGTCATTCCCTTTGTTTTTCTCAAACAATCCTGATGCATTAGCCAAACAACTGTACCCATGTCACATATAAAGAAGCAAAAATGACAAGCATGCAATACATGCCAAGTAATTTTATAAAAAAAATCACAACAACACCACTACTTATGAACTAAAAACATTATAAAACTTAATCATGAAATGCGGAAGGACAAATTACTTTTACTTCGTGGATGTCTCTGAGCTCCTCAACCTTGATCCTAACTCCAGTGTGACCTAGATTTAATGTCTGTAAGGCTTCTTGTGAAACATTTCCTTTCTTATGCCCCTCACATCGGTCCAAGTGGCGCCAAAGATGGCCAGTTCCACATGTACTGTTACATGTGTAAATCCTGCCACAATGATCACACACACATTTTTCTGCATTATCTAATTTTGTGAAGTGATCCCAAACAAAAGACCTTTTCCTCTTGCTTCCGCTTGATGATATACCAGAAGCGCTGGCATCAAGATCTGCACCGTTGTTTGCCTGCGACATCTAGACAATCAAGAACAAATTTAGAGTGTATAAATAATCTCCATTGAGTGTATAAATAATCTCCATTGAAGAAAAATAAAACTCTCTTTTTTAAAAAAAGCAGAGAAATAGTACCTCTGATTGCCTCTTTAAACCGGTCAAAGAAAATAAGCAACAGAAGACATGCACATAACTAAACGGACACTAATACCTCTTGAAAAAAAAGGCTTTATTATAACAGTTGTACAAGCTCATCTTCAACATGAAGTTCTATAATATTGTCATCTTAAGCTAGAATTATCAGTTAGACTATGACCTAAGTGAAAGCAAAAGATCAATTTTATAAAAAGAAAGTATAGGTATTCAGGACAAGGTTCTTTTGGATATAAAGCTGAATTTAGTTTGGACAGACAGACAAACCTCAAATCTTCAGGACTAAAAAGCATAGAAAACAAACCACATGAATCTCTGAGGATTGGAAATAGTAACATTTCCAAAAATTTATGGCCACACCAAAATATAATGAACTTATAAGTTCCATTTCTGATCTTATGCACTCCACTGGCTCAAGCCACTGGACCTGAACTGATCCTAACTAACATAAGTTGAGAGTTTTGATCTGCTATTGCATTTGAGTTGGGTTTCAAACAAAGCAAATAATCAGCAACTCATGAAGCCACGGAGATCATTGCTACAAGCAAAGATCCAGTCTGTCACAGTAACTTGAAAGTAAGTCTAAAATAAATAAAAAATTCCCTCATGTTGTTGTCTTCATCCAAGTGATCAGCAAGACTAGTTGATGCTTCATTGGATGAAAATATATCAACTCATTACAAAATACCATGAATAAACCTGAAGACTCCATCTTACAATGCATGATCTCCACCTCTATCTCCTCTAGCTATTAATCGGACTTTGAAACTCGCAGATCATGTGCTACCAGCAATTTTGACCTGCCAATGGATGAGTCTGACAATACTGCTACCCAGAGCCTACTACAGGCAATCTGACCCTACCTGAATCCAACTCATCCCACGCGTAAAACAAATAACCAACAATAAAAACTGGTATCACTATTCTATCAAGTATATAAAACACAGGAGTTACAACAATATCAGAACTGAAATGCCGCAACCACAAGGATATAACATTACCGAGTTGATCATCATGTAAAAGTCAAGTAACTAAATCAGAAACTAGTCGTATTGCATCACAAAAACCTACTTTCCCACTACTTAATTCTTGGCTACATAATAATAAGCTAATACAGATATGCTAGTCATTCTTATAAGAACCCCACTTCTAACCCTGTTTTTCACTTCAGTAAATAATTAAAAGTATATGATTTCATTTGAACATATATTCATATACTTTTCAGAGATTTAAGACTAAAAGTAGGGCTGATTCTGTAGGCACCCATATTATACAAAAGGAATGATCAAACACATTACATATATTTCACTAACATGGTTTATGATCATACTCTACAACCCGTTCCCAAACAAACTCTAGATATCATACTTGCATAATTTTAAAAAAAATATATAAAGAGCTTGTCAAGAAAGAATTGTCCAAATACCCAAATCAATAGTTTTAGACCAAAATCAAGGAAAACCCATAACAATTATTCACATACAAACACAGTTTTCCGAATAATTAAACTACATTCAAACGCCAAGATTGAGAATGTGCAGATATTTTTCTAAAAAAAGAAGGAAACAAAGAACAAAAACCTTACCATCACCATCAGCGAATGAACAAGAACCAAGAAACCCAATTTAAATGAACTATAAATTCAAGAAACAAAAAAAAGTTTCTTTTTATAAGAAATCTACTCCAAAGTTCAGTGAGAATTTGTGAAATACATGATACCTGTATTGCTCCCGCCGGCGTTTGTGTTTACGGGCTGGGTTTGATTCAGCTCATATGGAGAGGTGTAAAGACTGACTGGGCCGACCCAGCACGGAACCGGCCCGTCCGGTTACACCCGTGTCTGGCAGACAGCCTGTCTGCCTCGCCTGTCGTGCCGGGCCAGAAAAACAGCCCGTTCAAACTTTATCATCAGATTCTTCACAAACGGTCCGGATCGCACGCATATAATATTTTTTTATTTATAATTTTATTAAAGGCTGCAACGTTGGGTGGGGTTAAAGATTGTACAAACCTAACCGTAATGTTTTGAGTGTTAAATCCGAATTTGAATTTGAACACTCAACCCGCTGGGTTCGAATTGGGTTCGGTTGAATTCAAGTTCAGGGAGAGTCAGGTTAGTTGGGTTGGGGTTTTTTTTTTTTTCTTATGCAATGGTAGGCATTAGTTTTAATTTTATGAAAATCAAGACTATAACACGCCTAAAAAGGTTGGATAAGATTTATTTTAGACAAAAAAAAAATCTAAAACTTTAACATCCATGATTCTACACTCTTCCATGGTCCCCCCCCCCCCCCCACTTGTCACGAGTAAACAAAAATAATGAATACCGATAATTTCACACTATTATAATTATGAGATTTTTAGTTTTAAGTCCCCGAAACTAAAAATCCGATAGTTTCTAGGGACTTAAAACTAAAAATCCCTATAATTATATATGCTTTATTCATCATTTTGTAAAATTTTAATTTTATTTCACAACATTAAGTTTTATTTTATGAAAAAATAAAAGTTTATAACAAGCGTTCTCATATCACTCACTTTTTTTAAATGTGTGTATTTATAAAATATATATGAAATGAATTATATAATCCATACCGATCTAGTCCGACTTCAGAAATCATCCTGGCCTAGGTTCGCATCATAACAATAATCCGTGCCGCTCATAAAACAAGACCAGCCAGCCTCCCCCTTCCATGTCTGTCCGCAGGTTACGACCCAACCGCGCAAAATACACCCGCACCAACATCGCATCCCAACCGTCCAATTCCACTCCAACCGAACCCCACCACCGTCCAATCAATGACACCTACCGATGGAACCGCATCATCAGATCCAGAACGGACGAGAAGAAGAAGAACCCGTGCGAAGCGTTTCTGTCTTACGCGCAGATGAGGAGGGTGCGGTGTAGAATAGACAGCTACACCCTGGTGTACGTCGCGAAGTCGTGCGCAGTCGTCCCCGAAGCGGAGCAGGTGCACGCGCACGTCTTCAAATCGGGCTTCGAATCCGAGAAAATCACGCAGACTGCCATCCTGGCCATGTACGGCCTTCTCGGTCTTCTTGGGTCCGCTCAGAAGGTCTTCGACGAAACTCCACACAGAGATGTTGTGATATGGAACTCACTCATCTCCGCGTACGCGCGCGCGGACCGCCCGCGCGAGGCGGTTCAGGTGGTGCGTGAGATGGCGGTGGTGGGCGGCGATGCGAGACCGAATGGGGTGACGGTGACGAGTGCCCTCTCCGCTTGTTCGGGCTTGAAAGCTCTCAAGCAAGGCAAGGCTTTGCATGGATACGCCATGCGGAGCCTCGTCGTCGGTTTCGACGTGTTCGTGCACAATGCGCTGATCCACGTGTACGCGAAGTGTTCGTGCCTGTCTTACGCTCGTCGTGTCTTTGGAGAGATGGGTTTTAGAAATTCGGTTACTTGGACTTCGATGATCAATGGGTGCACCGAAAACGGTCTCTTTTATGAGGCTTTGGCTCTGTTCGAGGCGATGAAGTCCGATGCGCGCGTGAGACCGGACGAAGCGACCATGCTGGGAATCGTTTCAATGGCGGCGAAGATGGGCAGCTTCGAGACGGCCAAGCGGGTCAACGAGTACGTAACGGAGAACGGTTTCGCGGGCGAAACCCGCATCGCAAACGCTCTGATGGACATGCACTTCAAATGCGGGGACACGGCGACAGCATGCGCTATGTTTAACCGGATGAACGCGAAGGCGAGGACGCTCGTGACGTGGACGACCGTGATACAGGGGCTGGCGATGCACGGACACGGCGCGGCCGCGCTCACGCGGTTCGCGCAGATGCAGAGGGAGGGGTTCAAGCCGGACGGGGTGGTCTTCCTCTCTGTCTTGTGCGCGTGCAATCACGCGGGGCTGGTGGAGGAGGGAAAGAAGTGGTTCGAGTCGATGGTGGGGGAGCACGGGCTGGAGCCGTGGGTGGAGCATTACGGGTGCGTGGTGGACATGTTGTGCAGGACGGGACGGGTCGAGGAGGCGATCGGGGTCGTGGAGGGAATGCGGCGTGTGAGGCCCGATTCGGCGGTGTGGCGCGCGTTGTTGGGCGCGTGCAGGGAGAGAGAGGATGTTGGGCTTGCGAGGGAGATTGAGCAGAGGTTGCTGGAGTTGGAACCTGAATATAAGGGGAATTATGTGATGATGTCGAACATGTATGCGCGCGTGGGTGAGTGGGGTGGGGTTGAGGAAACCAGGGGTCGAATGGTTCGGAATGGGGGGGTGGGTAGGGGGGATTGTGGTTGTAGTCAGGTTGAAGTCTGATTATGGTGTTTGATGGGTGACCTCTCAGTGGGGTGGATTGATTAGGGCTGTCAGGTTGGGTTGGAGACTTGGAGTGCAGACTTAACCTCTGTAGTTGGAGGACAAAAGTTGACTTCAACACAAGCTAATAAAAATGACAACTCTAGCCCATGTTTGGTAGTGGAATTGGGGGGAATAGGGCTTATTCAACCCCCCCTCCAAAACAAAAAAAATACTTGTTTGCAATGAATGTATACAACTTATACCTTGGAATGAAAGATAATTCTCGTGTGTAATTAGCTAGTTAGCGAGGATGATCAAAAACTGTGCCAGAAGCTTTTTTTTTTAATATTGTTATTTCACCTAATCTATGAGTGCACATGTTAAAAAAAAATCATCATTACACGTTCCTAGGTGTAAAAGAGAAACCTGTAAGCTAGGACAATTTTAGTATTTCATTAAAACATTGGGCAATCCAAACCAAAATCTCATACCACAAACACATTTTCCCCCTTCTAACATCAATTGCCATTTTGGTTTATTTACCAACTCCCCAATCCTAAATTCACAGATCATCAACATATAGTTCGTAACACAAAAGCCAAATCCTATACTGCAATAACCACATTTGTTATTTTGAGCAGCACTCGTGCTCAAAAGCAATTAAAAAAAATCTCTCCATCTAAAAAGAGAACTTATACTTCATGTAGTGCCTGTAAATCTCCCCAGGCCTCACAAACTGTGAAGGGAAGTACTCGATGTTCACCGCGTCCGGGAACCCCTGTGTCTCCAGGCACAGCCCGGCATGCGCCTTGTAAACCGCCCCTCCCTTGCCGACCACATCTGTCAACGCGTTGCCTGTGTAGAACTGCAGCCCAATCTGGTCCGTCCAGAGCTCCATCGTTCGGCCCGACTTGTCATCCTTCACGACAGCTGCCTTCCTCACGCCCTTGGCATCCCTGGGCGAATTGAGCACATAGTTGATGTCGTACCCGTTCGAGAGCTGGCTAATCCTTGATCCGACCGTGTTGGGCTCGTTGAAGTCATAGGGGGTGCCTGAGACCGGGGCGATGTCACCAGTTGGGATCAGAATGGAGTCAACTGGGGTGATGTGGGACGCGAAGAGCTGGACTGAATGGGAGAGTATTGGGCCAGAGGAGTGGCCTGCCAGGTTCCAGTATGTGTGTTGGGCGAGGTTCACTGGGGTGGCTTTCTTGTGGGGAATGGCTCTCATGGTCACCTGGTACTCGTAGTCGCCGGTGATCTGATATGTCACGTAGACGTCGAGATATCCAGGGAATCCTGTTGTTTTGAACGAAGACAGTGTTATTATGAATTATAATCATGAACCAGTGAACCACAACTTTTATTTGTTATAACAAAGGAAGATCAAGTCATATAAACACTATGCATAAGTGCATTGCAATTTTGTTAAATAAATAACATTCTCTAATGAGGGTTGTAACTTGGGTGGGTTGGGTCAGGTTGGAGATAGATCTGTATCCAACAAAGTTAGAGGAGGCGGATTCAAACCTAATCTGAAGAGGTTAACCAGAACTCAATCCTTTGGGTTTAGTTTAAGTTCAGATATGTTTGGGGTTCTAGTCGAATTGGGTTTGTTTGGGTTTAGCTTTTGAAAAGAAGTTATTCTAAACAATTATAACTTCACGACGGTCACAATGAAGAGTAGAGTAGTAGACAACAGAAGAAATAGTAGAGATGAAAATGAGGGAAAACTGAGAATGTGAGAAAATTTTTCTATTTTAGTGAATAGATTTTAAAGGAAAAACGAATTGAAACGATTTTCAGATTTCATCTCACATATTCAACTTAAAACTGGAATCTTAAATTCATCATTCACATTATCATTTTGGATTGAGGAGTTTAGTGTCACTGAAAATATATTCCCAGAGTTAATGTTATGCTAATATCCCAAAGGACCCAAACTGAACATGCTTAAAAGTCAGATTGAATAACTTCAACCCACCCAAATTGCACACCTAGCTCTAATTATAAACATACATTTCAGTAACAAAGAGAGTACAAATTGAACAACTTGCCTTGTTCGCCATCAAAGCTGTGATAGAATAACTTGAGGAAGGGGTAATCACCACCCACATGTTCTACGACAGTCCAGATGACCCTGCTGAATCCTCTGTGCCCACCTGGAATGACATCGGTAATCTCAGTATTAGATTGAGAGGTTTGATACAAAAACTAATTAGTTTTTATGGAAATTAAAAACATCAAGGCATAAACCATGGAGCATGGTGGTGTTCGCATTTGCCACCAATTTGTAAGTCTTCCCATCAAGAGTGAATGCAGCATTTGCAATTCTATTAGCAACCCGGCCAACTAATGCTCCGAAGTAAGTTGTGTCATTCTATAAGAACAGTAAAAATCAGAATCAAATATCAGAAACTTATCACCCATGTATGGGATCTGCCAACTCATGGCAAAAATCATAAAAAAATTACCATAATTTCACACTTATAATCTATGATCATCACGAAATCAGTCTCCTATTGATTACCAACCAAAATGCATTTTGAATGGATCCCGTTCCCAGATATATTCTAACTTCCATCAAGTTTGAGCAATGAAAGTAGCACACATAAACAATCAAACTTGAAAATGAAAAAAAAAACAGTAACCCAAAATTTAACAAAAAAGTTTGACATGAACCAATACGAAAAGGAAAATTAACTCTTTCAAAAGTAATGATAAGTTACTCAAGTCCAATAATGATATGGTGACATATCATCTTATCTTATCATCGGTTTAAAATGAGTTTGACTAAGAAATAGATTAAAAATTGGGTCACTGTGAAAGGAACCTACAGTCAAACTTCATGTAAGAAAGTGATCCTATAAAATTCTGAGAAAGATATTAGTGAAGCCCATCAACTTGTTGGGTGTCATCAAATTGGAAAAATAGCATGTTTACATATGAGGACTAAATAACAGTCAATGGTAGGACCCCTGGCAAGGACCAAATTTAATAATCAAGAGAAAATTTGGAGTTTGATATGGATTAAATACTGAATATATATCAATTAAAAATAGAAAAAATGATACTCTCAGTGCAAAAAAGACCATCAGAATATTTTATAGCAATAGAATAAGTGTGTCAAGTTGGCAGGAGAATAGTTGCAGGGAACATCTTTTTTTTATTATTGTACCCATAAGGCCATAACAAATACAATCAAGTTGGCGCACAGTCTTCAGAAGAAGATATGTTAATCAAACCAAAGATTGAACACAGAGAGTAATCACAGTGAGTGTACAAAAATTATACACACTCGCTAATAAAAGGTGAACTAATAAAAAGTGATCACATACAAAAAAATCCAAACTCATCAACCCACCCCCCCCCCGCCAAAAATATATATATATATATATAGTCGAGTGATTGGATGCGGCGGAACGGCAGGTGCAGACGCGATGTGGACCGTTCGATTCGCATCCGACGGTGATGCATTTGCATCCGATGGTGATGCACCGGGTCGAGTGCATCGTCGGATGCGAATGCATCACCGTCGGATGCGAATCGGACGGTCCACGTCGCGTCCGCACCTGCCGTTCCGCCGCACCCAATCACCCCTCATACACACACACACACACGATCGATTAGGTGCGGCGAACGGCGGGTGCGGCCGCGATGTGGGCCGTTCGATCGCGGGTCCATCGCAACCGACGGTCGATGTGAATCGCACCCGACCGTCCGATGCGATGGACCCGTGATCGACGGCCCGTGATCGCTTCCCGCATTCCCGCACTGAATCACTTCCCTATATATATATAGGGAAGTGATTCAGTGCGAGAATGCGGGAAGCGATCACGGGTCCATCGCATCGGACGGTCGGGTGCGATTCACATCGACCGTTGGATGCGATGGACCCGCGATCGAACGACCGACGTCGTTTCCCGCATTCCCGCATTCCCGCACTGAATAACTCGACTATATATATATATATATATATATATATATATATATATATACACTCTCGCGATTAGGTGCGGCGAACGGCAGGTGCGGCCGCGACGTGGGCCGTCCGATCACGGGTCCATCGCATCCGACGGTCGATGTGAATCGCATCCGACCGTGATCGACGGCCCGTGATCGCTGTTGCACCCGCCGTTCGCCGCACCTAATCGGTTATATATATATATATATATATATATATATATATATATATATATATATATATATATATATAGGGAGCCGATTACGTGCGGTGTGCGGTCGGTGCGGTGCGCGATCACGGGCCGTCGATCACGGGTCCATCGCATCGGACGGTCGGGTGCGATTCACGTCGACCGTTGGATGCGATGGACCCGCGATCGGACGACCCACGTCGCGCACCGCACCGACCGCACACCGCACCTAATCGTCGGCATATATATATATATATATATATATATATATATATATATATATATATATATATATATATATATATTTCCGATAATATGCGGTCGCGATCGCGGGCCGTCCGATCGCGGGTCCATCGCATCCAACGGTCGACGTGATTCGCATCCGACCGTCTGATGCGATGAACCCGTGATCGCGACCGCACCGACCGCACGACCGTATAATATCACGACTATATATATATATATATATATCACATCAACCCCATCTGGCTCTGTTGCCCCTCTGTATACATAAAATATGTGCTTGTTAATCTGTGTTAAAACTCAGAATTTTGTCCTTTATTTTAACCATGACCAGAGTTCATACAAAAGAACCTGAAAAAAACATGAAAACCCCCAACAATTCTAAGATAAGAATACTTACTACATAGGATGCAAGTGAATCATACCCAAGAGCAACATCACCCAGATTCCCTGAAATCCAACAAAAAAATAATAATAATCAGAACACAAACCCCATAAAAAAAAACTCCACCCAAACCCCCTCAAAAAAATCCCAAACCTTTTGAGTCAGGGAGGATGACAGAGACAATAGTTGCACCCCAATTGGTGATCTTCATAGAGAAGTCACCCCTCTTGAGCTCATAAAACCCAACCGTCTTCCTCGCAGTGGAGACATCCGCCAATGCAACAAAGATGGCCAGAGAGAGACAAAAGCAAGACATGAAACCTCGCCATCTCTTTTCTTTCTTCAAAAAGGTAAGAAGTGAAATATGGGTTTGAAGGGGTAAGTTTGCCAATTATCTGAATCCGATCCGAATCTGTATCGGAGATTAGAAGTGCGGATATGGATATTAGTCTATCTGATCCAAATAATATCCGTATCCCACATATAATATAAAAATATATATATTTATATTATATATTATCCATATTGTTATCTTTTATGATTAAAAATAATGATAATATATTATAATACTGTTAAATTTTCAATGCATAATATCTGAATAAGATAATAAACCTTAAAATATTAATTTTAATTTTGATATCTCTTTAAAATATTATTTTATTATCTAAAATAATATTAATATTCAAACATGTAAATTATTCGAAAAATATTCATATCCATCCGTATCTGAAGGTATCCGAATCTGAAAATTAATATCTGAAAGTTAAGATATGGATATTAGTATATCTGATCCGTATTCGTCCGATTGACAGGCTTAAGTAGATGGTAAAATAATGGATTAGGATAATAGAAGATTATTAAAAATAGAAAACTATTAAAAGTATATATATATATATATATATATATAGGGACGTGATTGCGTGCGGCGAACGGCAGGTGCGGCAGCGATCACGGGCCGTCGATCACGGGTCCATCGCATCGGACGGTCGGGGGCGATTCATCTCGACCGTTGGATGCGATGGACCCGCGATCGAACGGCCCACGTCGCGGCCGCACCTGCCGTTCGCCGCACGCAATCATTTTCATATATATATATATATATATATATATATATATATATATATATATATGGTCGCGATTACGTGCGGTATGCGGTCGGTGCGGTTTACGACGTGGGCCATCCGATCGCGGGTCCATCGCATCCAACGGTCGACGTGAATCGCACTCGACCGTCCGATGCGATGGACCCGTGATCAACGGCCCGTGATCGCGCACCGCACCGACCGTAAACCGCACCTAATCGGCTCCCTATATATATATATATGATTTGATGTGATAAGGATGAGGAGATATTGGAGGATTTTATTAGTTTGAAAAATGGGCTGTTCGATTGTTACTGTTTTGACTTGGTTTTAAGGCGGACATGTATAAAAAAACATGACCGTCCGATCGGTGTGGTTTTTTTTAATTGTTTTTTGATGATGATTGAACGGTGGCTGATAAGTTAAAATCAGAGTCTTGTTTGTTCTATGATCATGTCACCCAGATCACGTATTTGTTGATGTTGCACCGAGAGAAAAAAAATTATGTATTTGTTCGTATCCGTATCCCCCTTTTTCTTCCGGGATAAGAGGTGGGTAAAGAAGGAATAAACTGACTAGTTTGGATAAAAGGATGAGTGGAAGAGAATAAATATCTTGTTTATTATAAAATAATATTTTATGATTTTTAAATGAAAATGTAATTTTTTTTTCAATTTAACCTGCCTCGTTTGGTTCATGTCATTTTTTTTATGGAATTAGATTACCAAGAATCAGTTTACCAGAAATTATTTTACCAGTAATCCTGATTCAATTAGTTTGGTTAGCTAGTGGATTTCTCTTATAATCATTTTGCAGTGTTTGGTTCATACATGAAAAATGAAAAATGATAAAGAAATTTGATTTAAATGTTTAAAATACATTTACTGTTATATATACTTGCAAAATTTATATCTTTACTCATATCACAATAATAAAAAAATGAGTATTTTTATTATAAATATTTATATAAATATTTAATGAATGCAAATAAATAAAATAACTAAAAATAATAGTAATTAAACATATAATAATAGTAATCTTCCTAAATCAATTGAATATTATACCTATTATAATAATATCTAAACCCATCACATATAAAAATAAAAACTGAATTTAAAAACATACATTAATATCTAATATACAGTTCAGATTTTTCACATGGCATATAAAAATTATAACATAATCTTTTAGTTAACAATAAAAAAAAGACTATATAAACCCATTATAATATTGACAACAAACATATTCGTTTCAAGATGGGTAGAAATATTATCAGAATTCATGAAAAATGTTGTATCTCAACGAATAATAATTTGAAGAATCAATATATCAAAATATCAATAATATAAAAACAATAGAATTAAGAGATATAGAATTAGAATCGTCTGGTCGAGAGGCACATAAGAGATATTATACTTGAAACGAATATGTCATCACGGAGTTTCATAGACATCATTGGATATAACTCAACCCGCGAGATTATGTTCATTGACTCCCCAAGATGCCATCAAGTGGAGTCCTTAAACCGAATAATTGTATTGTCGATGCCCAGAATGGAATAATAAAGCTTGATCAAGATCTTTTATAAAACACAAAATGAATTTTGATGGAAAAAAGATACCACCTTTGTTAGATACCAAACAATTCAATATATATGGAGAAATTGGAGAAATGTAACGCCTATACATTGAATCACATGAACATTTGACACATTAATTCAAAACGTTTTTGGAGGTGAATGATCCAATTGTAAACCATGTAATAATTCATGCAATTATAATTGCCAAATCTATTAAAATTTGAATCACAATAAAAATATATAGAACACATAAATCACACAACTGTGATAAAATGTGAACATTATTTATGTGTTTTATCAAGTAGAAACGATCACGGATTTACACGAAACCGTGGTTGTTGAGTGAGTGAGCAACACGGTTTTCATAAAGATCATAGTCTTTTGTCACATAAATTACCATGATCTATTAGTAATAATAAATCACACTTCATATGTAAATACGGTCTTTTGTTTTTTGAAAGAAAAATACGGTCTTTTGTTAAACAAAGATAACATTTTGTACTACCCTGTGATTATAAGTTGGTTAAATATCACAGTCACTTTTGAGAACCATGACTTTTAAAATAAGATAAAAAATTTATACAGTCATGTATGATTACATCTTAGGTAATACAAAATCGAATAAATGAATATTATCATGTTAGTTACTTTTAATTATAATATAATATAGGTATATCACATGGGACAAATAATAGAGCACACAACATGGGAATTAACAGAGCAATAAATCACATATGTAAAGAATAGTAAACGTGGGAGATCAACAATGACTGACTGATATAGTAATATTTGTCATGGTGGACTCGTGGGTTTCATATGTTAGTGTTGGTGGTGTGTTCGCGGGTAATGTAGGGTTTCACTGACCTCACGAACTCCAGAAGACACACAACTCTTCCTCATTCATTGTTGCTAGCATTGCATATTTAACTGCAACAATTGTGTCCTCTTATTTACATTGGCCTGCTTCATCTGGGTGATGCTAATGAATAATCCATGTACATTGAAACTGGTCTTCTACTCTTCTTTATCTGCTCTGTTGGTATATGTGAAGAGAAATGTGTGGAAGTTGGAACATGAGAGTGACATAAAGCTTATTCTTTTTTTTCCTTTTTCTGCATGTGTAGTGGAACATGGGTGGGGGGTGTGTCTGGTCTCCACAGGCTCCTTTCCTTCCATATCTTAGAGAATTTTAAGGATTCCAATGTTGGATATATGCAACACTGTAACAAAATTTGATCCATTATTATGGGCTTTCACTGTGGCCTCCCATTGGAGGCAAACAGGTCTACTTAGCACCTCTGTCGTGCAAGCTTTTACCTAGCTGGAATCTCTGTGTTGAACGATTCTCAGATTTTAATAAGAAAAAAACAGTGTACGTATATCAGATGTAAGATTTTTGTATAACACAGAGAACCAAATAGTCAGATTTTCATATAATTAAACATAAAAAAATAGGATAAGAATTGCTTGATGAAATGCACATAGTAAATGCTCTCCTTGATATAAATATGCCCCCATATTTCACCAACGTGATTAATTCTTGAAACATAACTCAATTTGGAATGTCATATATACAATATCTATGTGCCTTAGGGCTAGCATGGCAAGCGTTTAACGTTTTAAAGATAAGTTGTCATAATTTTAAAGGATAAAAAATCTATCAATTTGTTAATATTCACATTTGTTGAAACTGTGATAAAAAAATAAAGACAAATGATATTCTAGAATTGAGGTAAAACAAAATATTCTCATTTTTATTTTAAATTAAATTAGAACAACTGTCCGCAGTTTATCCCGATTATTTTTTTAATATAAAATGGAAATAAGTTGTCATCCCACTTACTTATCCTTATAATTACTCATTATTTCACAATTTATCCCCTTCTCAAACCAGCCTTTAGGATGTATTTGTGCACAATTTATCCCGGATTTTTTTAACACTTTCATTAGTCTTACAATTCATTGAAACCAAAAAAACCCACGTACCAATCGTCCCACTAACCAAAGAGAAATCAGAACACAAATCTGTATATCTAAGATTTAAATTTAGATCTATTAAGAAAAAACAAAAAAAACATACGCCTACTCAATAAATAAAACACAAATCACAAAAATGGATCTAAATCTAATATGGATACATTAAGGGGGCGTTTGACTCTGCGTCGTCGCAAAGCTTGCGCCGAAATTTAAAAAAACTAGAGAACAAGACATATGACACTAATGTATGTGTGAAATGATCAATTGATTTAGAGAAAAAAAATTATTCTCATATTATCTCTCTTTGGAGAGACACACAAATGGAAGGGTTGGCAAATATGATAAGTTGTTGCACGGTATGACCCCAATCTAATCAATTTGGAATGACATAATTGTCCATTTTATTTTGAGAAATGAGTACCAGTGATGATCCCAAATTACAATATATCATGTTTGTATTCTTAAAATCACACAGTTCTATCATTTTCATTACGCAAAATAATCAACATAGTTGCAAAAATTTGTCAAACCAATGTTTAGGTAGTGGAGTCATTTATGATGCCCATATATACAATCATATCAGGAGACCCATTTATACAATTAAATCCCGTCCAATTGAAGTAACCCCAATTGCAGTTCACACTGGTTTTATTTTATTTAAAAATTCATATATTCTCCCATGGAAGTAACATAGTTATATGAAATGAGTATATACTAATATATATTAGTGTATTTTTTTCGCATTGAAAAAATAATAAATTTTTAGGTCATACACTATGATAATTCACATACAACGATAGTGTAGTATATATTATGTCATCATAGTGTATGTCTACAAAACGGCTGCAAAATGGACTGAGTGTATCAGAATTTTTTTTTATCATGGGATCCATTAAAAACCATATCCTGAGACTATGACATTTAATTTCCATCGCCAACTCGTCAATCACCCACAGACAGATGCACTAATCACATACAGATGGATTGGACGCGCCGATAATGTTGATAATAAAATTATCATACAATGATTTCAAAATATGAAATCTCGTTAAGAACAATTGTAAAAATTTATATATTGAAAATATTTGACCTCCTTTCTTTGATGGTTTATTTTTTATAATGTAAGTTATTCTATTTAAAAAAACAATTTATATTTTTTTTATAAATATATGGTAAGAGCAGATTTAAAATTTTTTTTATGAAAATTATTTTTTAATGACTATCTATGAAGATTCATAGAGCCGTCACTGCGTTTAAAGACCCAGAACAGTGTTGTACGCCTATATCTTTTTGCGTCCAATACATTTTAAAACAATGTTTTTCAACTCACCCCTGCTTCCGCCGATGCACTATCCCTTGACGCTAACCTAAACAAACCCTTAGAAAAAAAAATACACAAAAAAATTTAGATCTATTCAACAAATAAAAAATCTAAATCTGTTCAATAAATCAAATATGAATGAATGAAATAGGAAACAAAATTAGCAAAGATTACAAAGGGAGGTCTTATGTGGATGTTCCTTGATTGTTCTTGTTGGTGTGGAGAGAAAAATTACAGATTCTCTCATTTTCCAAATTATGTAGCACAAACACACTCTTAATGAGTACATATATCCAAATTATGTCACTAATGATTTAATGTCATTCATAAAAATAATGAGAAGCAATGAAAACCGTTCATTCCTTGATATTATAGTCATAAATATTTAGTGAGTTGTGTACATACATAAATCATAATATGAGATGTTTTCTACTGAAAATTTATAAAATGAAATAAAATAAAATGTCAATTTACCTAAAAGATGAGATCTAGTAAGTGGTGGATCCCATTAATAATCAATGAGCTGCTGATAGGTTTTTACTCACACCTCATTGAATCAGTGATTGATGCGATCCAACACTGATTGCATGGCGGGGAATTAAATGTTGAATGACACCCTGAGTTCCCCCAAACACTTCATCAGAGGAAATCTTAATGTACATCCATGGAAACCCCCTAGTGAAGTGCTTGTGGGAACTCAAGAAGGCACTCAACCTCATTTGTTTTATGCATAACAGCTTCTACCCAAGTTCCTCTACTTATAAGGGCTCTACTGAGCTCAGAAGATCAAATTTGACGTGTGTGGGTGATACTGAGTGAAGGATCAGTGTGTAAGCTATGTACATTGAACCTGGTCGATTTTGTGGCTCTGTCGGGTATCAAGAAACAAAAAAAAAAAAAAATGAGTGGAACCTGGAACATTAGGGGGTGATAAAAGGATTCTTTCCTATCTGCAAGCATATGTCATGGTGTCTCCACAGGTACCAATATTCCTTCCCCATCAACAGATGCCTGAGATCCTTAGCCCCCAGTTTAGATACAAAATAAGATTGATTCCAGAGTATACACTTATACTAGCACAAGTGGATATAGTAATAAAATAAGTAATTTTGTATTTAGTTATGCTTTAAATTATTTTCATTGAAAAATGTAATAATAAAATTTTTATTGTTTGGATAAAATGTGAATAAAGTGTGGATAAAAATTTAAACAAATGTGAAAAAATAATGATAATTGATTTGACAAATGATTTATAAAAAGTGGTGACAATTGATTTCGCAGTGAGTTTATATTTTCTTTGGGTGGAATAATCTGGAATAGCTTTAATTCCTAAAGTTGGCTGTAATCCATATATCAATTTATTCAGGCATACATTATCCTTGGGTATTCAATGCACCCAAACATTAAAATTCCTCTATTACGCTTTATTCAATGTTATTTAGTCCCCTATTTCACATCCAAACGAAGTTTAAAGAGCGAAAATCATCAAAACCAAGACAGCCGTGCTTCTTTGACTTTGAACAACAGAAAGACTCAGAACACTAGGATACATGATGAAAGGTGAAGGAAAATAAGAGAAAAATAAAATTGTTTAGTTGACCATTCAAAAATTCTAGTGGTTGTTGTCAAAGAAGGAAAATGAAAAAAAATTGTCACCTTTTCCTTCTCTCTCTCTTATTAGAAAAATTGGGAATTAATTTTTTTTCCTTTTTCATAGATGAGAATTTGAGAGAAAATTTTACTTTCTATCAATTTTCCTTTAATCCAAATTCTCTCATTTTCTTTCATTTTTATTATGCACAAATACATTAAGAGCTGGTTTGACATGAGATTAAGGTTTTAAGAATAAGCTGCCATAATTTTAGAGGATCAAGAGTTTATTAATCTTGTTTTTATTCACATTTATCAAAATTGGAACAAAAAGTGGAGATAAATGTTATTTCAGCCTTTAGCTAGGTGGAACAAAAAAATCTCCAATTTCATTTTAAAATTAGGACAATTGTCCGTACTTTATCTTGATTATTTTTTATACCTAACAAGATAAGTTGTCATCCTCCACTTATTTCTACAATTATATTCTTATTTTACCACTTATCCATTTGTCAAACTAGTTCTAAAAGAAAATAAAATTCAAAATATTGAAGAACGAAAAGATTGAATAAGAAAAATAATAAACCACCCCCTAACATATAGAATGCTGATGACGTATTGACATCCATATGAGTATCTTCCATATAGGATAGTTCCCATGCCATTGATATCGGGCAGCTGATGATTGGTTTCCAATACAATTGAGAACCTACTTTTATTATTTATTGGCTTCCATTTAAGTAGTTACATGAATTATTCCGAGATAGATACTGTACAAGCATAAATAATAATATCAATGAAATAAATCATTTTTTGTTTGGTTTCGTATTTAGTTACGTTATTCGCTTGGTGAACGTAATAATAATTTTTTTTTTTTTTTGGTTGACCATAGATAAATTATAGATACAAGAGAAATAAAATGTGGAGAATTATTATAAAATGTGAAAAATGATTTAACATGTGATATTTCTTGTATATGAGAGATGATGACAGATAATTTGACATATAAATCTTTCTTATACTAGTGAAATAAAATGTGATGAATGACATAATTACAAGATAGAGAATCTGGAATATCAATATCATTTTGTTCCCACATATTTTGACATAATTATACTCATCTATTACGTGTAAATAAATGGATCTTTTGGCTTATTCACCGACATTCTACCCTACTTCACATATGTTAGTTCTTCTACCCAAACGGGGGTTTGGAGAATTGTATCAGAATTGTATCATCTATTGAAATGTATTCTTCACCTTGGATGTATAGAATTGAATCCACCGACAATTATTCATACAACAAAAATTTGAACCCCATCTAGTTTGGATTTAACCAAAGTAGGCATGTTTGGCCCACTTTAGGTCATGGCTGTGTTATTTATAGAACTCGAGTTTGAATCCTCTGCATTCATCAGATACACATGATTTATGGTAATATAAACTTTTATCGGGATTTCACACATCCTATAAAGTGCTTTGAAGAAATCAATGTTGCTATGTGTATTAATACATAATTTACTCTTTATAACAAATCATTCGGTTCCACATACTGTCCCTAACATTATTCTTCTTAATATGACTTGTGTGGTGTTCTTAATATTCTTGTGATGTTGTATGATGATGTGAAACTTCTTTACTCATCAAGTAAATATATTTTTTTGGTGCAAGAGCTCAGGATGACTATATAATTCATGAGAACAATGAATCAAACCAGACCACAACCAGTCTTAATTTAGACTCAATACTGATCTTAAAAGAAGAACAAGAGGTATCACTAGCTAGATTCAATCTAGGGCCTCCTTACAAGGTGAGATGTCCTTTTACCATTTAGCCAGAGGCCTGTGGGTTTTTGTGTTTTGGGGATGGTGTCAAAGAAGATGACAACTAATGAATTGCATGGTTTGGATGTATGTCAGTCAATTCTCAATTGCAACCAAGTGATTGCAATAATTTAATAATCAAATGTCTTGCAAATAATATGGGTTGATGACTTGATGCTGGTGTTCCGAAATTCCATTTTTTTCTCTAAACATAGATTTTGTGGACCTAGTCGTTTATAATCTAGGAGAAAAGGAAAGGCCATGTCATCCAATGCAAAAAAAAAAAGGCATAATCTCCATCTGATAATGGAACCTTTAATTTTTAGAAAGTTCAAGCACTGTATATATTATAATTATTGTTCTTGAAGACACATCAAAATCTTCAGTCCAAGATGAAGGATGGGATGTTTCTTTAGGGAAAATAAAAATGATTACAAAGCACTAGTATCAAAAATCTTCTTCTAGCTTGAGTATAATCCTGATGCAGAACAGGTGGCCGACACATTTCTGAAGCGATGAACTCGAGAATGTCCACTTTGAGATTTTCAAATATTTACAAAAAAATTGACTACTACAAATAAAAGGGGCACCGAACTCGTAATCATCTAAAATTTTTCACCCAACTCTTTCTTAATTTTAATTTTAGTTTATGTCAATCTTATTTCACTCTTGAATGTTTTATACAGGGGAATTTTAAAATTTAAATAAAATTTTAATAGATAAAATTGAGTTAAAATTTAAATTTTGAAATGTATATTGAGATCAAAGAAAATAGAAGCCGATATATATCACATCTCCTATATAAAAAAAAAAAAAGCACAACATCTCTAATGTGGGGAGGCGTGATATACATGTCACCCATCCAATAAAAAAACAAAAAAAACATAGTCAATACTGAAGTGAAAGTGTTAACTAGATGAAAGGTTATAATCTTTAAATAAATTTGAGATAGGATTAAAAGTGCAATTAAAAAATGGAAGTTATTTTCAAAAATTGCCCATGATTCAATGCACATCCATCAAAAAAATGGAAGCAATGAAAATTAATCATTATATTCCTTGTTAATTAGTATAGCCATAAAGTTCAAGTTCATTTTTAGAAAATATTTAGTGAGTGTATGTACATTCATAAATGATAATCGAATATGTTTTCTGTTAAAAATTTAAAAAATATAACAAAAAGTCAACTTCCTTAGAAGATGAGATCTAGTTAGTGTTGAATCTCATTAATCTTTGTTAATAATCAATGAGATGTTAATACGTATTCACTTACATCTCAATTAACCGTTCATGGGATATTATCAAAGTCGGATGAGATTTAACACTGATTGAATGATCTCATCTCCACATAGAAGGTGGGAGAGTTAGTGTTGAATGACACCCTGAGTTCCCCCAAGCACTTCATCAGAGGAAATCTTAATGTATTACATCCATGGAAACCCCCTAGTGAAGTGCTTGTGGGAACTCAAGAAGGCACCCAACCTCATTTGTTTTATGCATAACAGCATCTGCACAAGTTCCTCTATTTATAAGGGCTCTCCTGAGCTCAGAAGATCAAAATCCAGATATTTGTGTGGGTGATACTGAGGGAGGGATCAATGTGTAAGCTATGTACATTGAACCTGGTCGATTTTGTGGCTCTGTTGGGTATGATGAAATTTTAAAAAAATTGAGTGGAAGCTGGAACATTAGGGAGTGATAAAAGGATTCTTTCCTTTCTGCAAGTATAAGTCATGGTGTCTCCACAGGTACCTTTCCTTCCCCATCAACAGATGCCTGATTAGATCATTAAAGAGCATTATCAAAACCAGGACAGCCATGTCCACCTATCAGAATGGGGTCTTCTTTGACTTTGAACAAGAAAACTCAGAACATTTGGGTAAGTTTGAGCATGAAAAATGAAGGAAAGCATAATAAAAATAAGAAATTTTAGTTGACCATTTAAATATTTAGTGTTTGTGTTAAATAAGAAAAATGAAAAACATTTATATCATTTTAATTTTTCTATTTTATCTTATTAAAAAGGTGAAAAAAATATTACTTCTTCTCTACGTGTGAGAATATGGGAGAAAGTTAAGTTTTACTTTTTATTATTTTTTTTTAACTTAAATTCTCTCATTTAAAGATTACGCACAAATACATTGAAAGAAAGAAACACATGAAAGAATGAAAAGAATGAAGAAGAAAAATTAATTAACCACCCTCTAACGTATAGAATGTTGATGGCATATTGACATTCATATGAAGATCTTCTATATAATCATGATAGTTCTTACTGATACCGAGCAGCTGCAGAGGGCCCTGAGACAAGGCTATCCAGACAATTGCCTAGGACACCAAAAATCATCTATTCAGTGACCTTAATAAAATGGATAGTAAGATGTACTATTTTAATTAATTAGTCTCAACAAACTTTTTTAATATGTTTGATATTCTCCATATTAAGTCTAAAATCTCTCTCAAATCCATCTTTCTCTTCCCACGTGGTTGAATAATATAATGTTCAAATCATCTTCTAAAGATATTTTTATTTTATAATTTTCTCATTCCATTAAAATTTATTTTTTTTTTTTTATTAAGTGCATACGATCATGTAGAATGTTTTAATTTAAATGATAGTACAATATTGTGTATCGTAATATTTGTAATGTGCAAAATTAAAGCAATCTAGAATATTATTATTATTATTATTATTATTATTATTATTATCGGAGGGACCCCGTGGTTGACCTGGTCAAGTTGAAAAAGTTATTTCTTTATATTTATTTCAATTCCATAAAAAATTATTTCAAATAATCGTTAACAAATATGTATCCAGATTTTTCTTTGCAATAATGTATGGACCCCATTTTAATATTTCAGCTAGGGCCTGTCAAAAAGTTTAATTCTCAGGCCCACCAACTAATGATTGATTTTTAACTTGAGAACCTACATTTATTGTTGACTTTCATTAAAGTAGAAACATAAATACAGCACTGATAACTTTTCTAATGAAATAAATAATTATTTTGTTTAGGTAAATAAATAATTATTTTGTTTAGGTTCTATAGTTATTCGCATGGGTGCGGTTATTCCCACCACCCTGATTATTAATCACACCATGTAATATTATCAAAATATCTAGTTTCTCATTTTCATAAAATAGCATTAATCCCACCACCTAGTTGTCGAGTTAACTCCATCAGGTTGACAGAAGGGTTGTCGATAAAATATCATTGGGTTGACAGAGGCTCTGTCGAGCTCACGTGATCTGATCGACTCTAACCCTGTCGATCTGACCCAAAGCTTCCCCTAGTCACGTTCTGTTGAATTCGACTCACCTATAGTCGACTGGATGCTTAGTTCTTCGACTCCGATCCTGTCGAATTGGGTTATTCTTTTCGACACTACCTTCGTCGAACTGGGTGTGTTTGCTTTTTTTCCAAGTAGTGATGACATTCCATATAATATTAAAAAATCTAATCTATACGCAATTCATATACCCCGCAATCTTAAAGCATTCATGCGTCAGTTGTTCATATACACATATCAACATAAACATTTCAAATACAAAAACATTCCACAAAAGTGCTTGAAAAAGTGTTTTTTTTTATATATGAAATGATAAAATTAAATGTTTCACCCCATTATTATTTTATTTTTCTAAGACAGTTGATTTTGAGTTTCCTTAAGGAATCTCTCCCGTTGATCTCAACAGTGGACAAACCCCTAATGTTGGTTATAAATGAGTTCTATAATCTGACAAGCATCATCAACCAAAATCTCAATTTGATTTCTCATGCAAATAAAAAATTTCTTATTTACCGACCAAAAAAAAAATTAAAAAAATATTGATTTCCCATGCAACTAAAATTTCTGATTCGACCCAGCTGTGGTCGACTATTATTAGTGTATTCGACCCTCTCTGTGTCGAACTGATGTCGGCATATTCGACACTCTTCCTGTCGACCTGGGTCTGTGAGGGTTTTTTTGCTCGAATTGACATTACAGTGGTACACAAACATGCACATTTATCAATGAACCATAGCAATGGTGCACAAGCACTAACAGACTGATTTTTTCCATATTGAGTTATTGAGATTATCTGAAGCATATTTTTTCCATTAATACACAATAAGTCACCTAAAGCAACCTGACAACATGCAAATAAATGATCTTTCCTTTTAAGCATTGGTAGACTTTATACCATTGTTACCCAATCCCTCACCTAAAACAACTCATAACCCTACATTTATCCCAAAAATCACATATTTCTATCAAAAACCCTACATTTATCTCAAAAACCCTAACTTGAGATCGTGCGGTGGGGAGTCGGTGCAATGGAGATCGTGCGACGGGGAGTGTTGACGTCGGTGGAGATCGTGCGGCAGGAAGCATCGGCAAGGTGGAGATCGTGCGAGGGAGAGAGGACAGTGAAAGAGGGAGGGGAGAAGGGGGAGAGAGATTTGTATAAGATGTGGGGGTGGTGGGTATGGTGTTCCAATGCATATGTATTTATTAGGTGGTGGGTTTGGGCAAAAACAAATTCTCACTTGGTGGGTGTAGAAAGGATGTGGGTTAATTAATAAGGGTGGTGGGTGTATCTGCCCCCTATTTGCATTGAGAACTTAATAAAAACAAATTTGTTTGATTGACCATTTATAATTCATGGATCGAAGAGGAACATAAAATGTGAAAAATGATTATAAAATGTGAAAAACAAATTGACACATGATCATTTTTATTTATGAGATGGGATGACATATGGTTTTGCATGAGAACTTAATAAAAACAAATTTGTTTGATCTCTCTTATACTAATGTAATAAAATGAAATGAATATACAAACCCATTATATGTAGTTAAGATTTTTCACATCACATATATAAATTATAACATAATTTTTTAATTAAAAAATTAAAATGACTATACAAACCCATTATATGGGTGGTGGGTAAAAAAAAAGAGGATGCCATTTATTTTAGAAGGGATGTACATAGTACTTTTATTAATTTACAAATGATATAATAATAATCTAATTTAAGATTTTTGGTGGAATTTGAGATTACCCTATTTTCCCACATTATACGAACCAAACGGGGCCAAAAGGTTAACAATTTAGATAAGATAACTTTTTTTCCATGTGGATTGAGATATATTTTAAATTTTATGCCAAATTTATTATTTATATAAATTTATCTCAACTCTTTCTTTATTTTAATTTAAATTTATGTCAATCTTATCTTGAATGTTTTATACATGGGAATTTTAAAATTTAAATAAAATTTTAATAGATAAGATTGAGCGTATATTGAGATTATAAGAAAATAGATGCCGGATATATATGGCATCTCTTAACAAAAAAAAATTCACAACATTTCTAATCTTGGAAAATATGGGGAGGCGTGATATGTCACTCATCCAATAAAAAAACAAAAAAAAAACATAGTCAGTGCTAAAGTGAAAGCGTTGACTAAATGAAAGGTTATAATATGCAAATAAATTTGAGATAGGATTAAAAGTGCAATTAATAAATGGAAGTTATTTTCAAAAATTGCCGATGATTCAATGCATGCCATCCATAAAAATAACAAGAAGCAATGAAAATTATTCATTATATTCCTCGTTAGTGTAGTCATAAAATTCAAGTTCGTGTATAAAAAATATTTAGTGAGTGTATGTACATTCATAAATAATATTAAAATGTTTTTTGCTAAAAATTTAAAAAATAAATTAAAATATCAACTTACTTAGGAGATGAAATCTAGTTAGTGTTGGATCTCATCAGATAGCCGATAAGTGTTCACTTACATCTTAATTAGCCACTCATGGGATACTGTCAAAGTCTGATGAGATTCAACACTGATTGAATAATCTCATATCCACACAGATGGTGGGAACGAGTTTGTGTTGAATGACGCCCTGAGTTCCCCCAAACACTTCATCAGAGGAAATCTTAATGCAGTACATTCATAGAAACCCCCCAGTGAAGTGCTTGTGGGAACTCAAGAAGGCACTCAACCTCATTTATTTTATGTATAACAGCATCTACACAAGTTCCTCTATTTATAAGGGCTCTCCTGAGCTCAGAAGATCGAAGTCCAGATATTTGTGTGGGTGATACTGAGGGAGGGATCAATGTGCATGTAAGCTATGTACATTGAACCTGGTCGATTTTGTGGTTCTGTTGGGAATGAAGAAATTAAAAAAAAAAATTGAGTGGAAGCTGGAACATTAGGGAGTGATAAAAGGATTCTTTCCTTTCTGCAAGTATAAGTCATGGTGTCTCCACAGGTACCTTTCCTTCCCCATCAACAGATGCCTTAAAGACCATTATCAAAAACCAAGACAGCTATGTCCACGTATCAGAATGGGGTCTTCTTTGATTTGAACAGGAAAAGACACTGAACATTTGGTAAGTTTGTGCATGAAAAATGAAGGAAAGCGAGAAAAACATAAGAAATTTTAGTTGACCATTTAAAATTTTTTCTGTTTTATTTTTCTAGAGAGGTGAAAAATAATCCTCCTTCCCTACGTGTGAGAATATGTGAGAAAGTTAAATTTGAAAGAATTAAAAGACTGAAAGAGAAAAAATAATTAATCACCCTCTAACGTATAGAATGCTGATGGCATATTGATATCCATTTGAAGATCTTTTATATAAACATGATAGTTCTTAATGATACCAAGCAGCTGCAGAGCCAGACTGGGGCAAGGCTACAAATGCAATTGTCTAGGACATCAAAAATAATTTATTCAGTAGACTTAATAAAATAGACGGTAAGATATATTATTTTAATTAATTAATCTCAACAAGCTTTCTTAATCTGTTTAATATTCCATTACAAAATAGGGAATAATACAATTATTTCCCTAGTATAAGAAAGATTCATTACATAAATCTTCCTTATACTAGTTAAATAAAATGAAATTAATAACACAATTACAAGATAGAGAATCTGGAATATTAATATCATTTTATTCCCACATATTTTGACATAATTATACTCATCTATTCTTTATAAATGAATGGATCTTTTGGCTAATTTACCAACATTCTACCCTAATTCACATATGCTTGTTCTTCTACCCAAACAGGGGTTTGAAGAATTGTATTATCTATTGGAATGTATTTTTTACCTGAATGTATAGAATTGAATCAATAGTGATCTCAAAAGAAGAAATCTAGGGCCTCCTTACAAGGTAGGTATGTTTGGCCCACTCTGGATCGTGACTGTGTTATTTATAGAACTCGAATTTGAATCCTCTACATTTATCTGATACACATGATTTATGATAATATAAATTTTACCAGGATTTCACACATCCTATAAAGTGCTATGAAGAAATTAATGTTGGAGGATGTATATTTATCTATACGTGGATTAATACATAATTTACTCTTTATAACAAGTCATTCGGTTCCACGGACTGTCCTTATCATTATTCTTCTCTGCATGACTTGTGTAATGTTGTTCTTTATATTCTTGTGATGATTGTATGATGATGTGACACTTCTTTACTAATCAAATGAATATATATTTATTTTGTGCAAGAGCTCAGGATGACTATATAATTCCTGAGAACATGTCCATTTACCATTTAGTCAGAGGCCCGTGTATTTTTGTTTTTTGGGGGTGGTGTCAAAGTAGATGACAACTAATGAATTGCATGGTTTGGAAGTATGTCAGTCAAATTGCAACCAAATGTCTGCAATAATTTAATAATCAAATGTCTTGCAAATAATATGGGTTGATGATGGCTTGATGCTGGTGTTCCGAAATTCCTTTTTTTTTTTCTCTAAACATTGATTTTGTCATTTTGAGGACCCAGCCGTTTATAATCTAGGAGAAAAGGAGAGGCCATGTCATCCAATGCAAAAAAAGGCATAATCTCCATCTGATAATTGAACCTTTAATTTTTAGAAAGTTCAAGTCCTGTATATTATAATTATTCTTCTGGAAGACACATCAAAATCTTCTGCCCAATAAGCAGGATGGGATGTTTCTTTAGGGAAAATTAAAATTATTACAAAGCACTGGTATCAAAAATCTTCTTCTTGCTTGAGTATAATCCAGAAGGTAAGTCATCCAACATTTTTAGGAGATCACACCATTCCATTCATCAGAAGCTGCAGTACCAGTAAACCCTTCCTTCATACTCCAACAAGCTGTGGATCTAAACCTGCCAATCCGAATTCGTGGATTCAAATATAGATTGAAATATTATATATTACATTGAAAAAGTATCATTATCTGATGAATATTATATTATGCATTTATTATAGATATCCTTATTTTATAATAAAAAAATATGATAAATATGCTGTTATATTATGTCCTTGGACATAATTTTTACAAGGCACAAAGTAAGTAGAAATTCAGTAAGTTAATTAATAAGAATAAACAAATATGTTACAAGGGAAAATGTTTTTCCAGCCCCCTTTCTTAGTTTTCTTAATTAAAATACAAGAAATAAATTAATTTGTATTTCAAGCTCTTTTGAACGAATCATTAATCTTATTTTAAATTTTTATTGGCCATTGGTGTTTTAATAAGTCATGGAGTTTGTCTATAAATGATCAAAAGGCATAAAGCAGTTCAAATCATTTCCATAAACACCTTTTTCAACTATATCACTAATGGCTTGTATGCTAGTCCTCGCCCAAATCTGGTGTACAGGAATGGAAAATAGGTCGCCTAATGGGTGCTGAACTGCCTAATTTGAAGGCTTGTATATATATATATATTTTGTGTACAGGTCCCTCTGTTATGCATAGCGGAAGCGAAAATATAACAAATATCGAAATTGAAAAAAATACAAATAACAAGAGGAACACAAATTTACGTGGTTTGGTTTAAGCCTATTAGATATATTAAGACTTACATATGAACCTCTATTGGAGTCCCTTCTTAACTATCCCACTCAACCTAGGGCCTCAACGGAGCCAAGCTAAATGACTTAATCCTCATCATTTAAATTTGGTATATTGGATCTAAGACATTTCTCTAACACCCTCTACTACGACAAGTACTTCATTTTTTAACAATATAACATAGGAAAGTATGCCCTAGTTAAGGGCCTTCTCACCAAGAAAAAAAAAAAAGTACAATGGCTTGTATGATACATAGCTCTCCTAACTGAATCTCCAATGGTTTTCAATAATTCCATGAATGTGGTACCAGATAAAAAATCTACATGTCAAAAACCTCTACAAATTGATTCATTGAGAGCCCATCCACACATACTTTGCAATGTATGAATTTCAAATTGAGCTCCAGGAAATAAGAAGTGAAAAAAAAACACAGAACAAAAACGAGTAAGACGGCAATTTTAAAAATGTGGTGAACATAAATATGTTGGTTGAACAAGTGTGAATATTTAAAATTTCATAACATGGAAAATGAAATGTGAACAAAAAAAATAATTTCATCATCCTAATAATAATAGTTACTAAACTAGCACATAAGAAAGAAAAAAAAACATTGGACTAGAAACTAGAAAGTCATCCCATTTTATTTCTTTTTCAATGGAGTGGAAACAACCCATTCATAACTTCTATATAAAGGCTTCTCATCAATTCCACAAATTGAACCAAAGCTCCCGTCCTCCAAATAAAATAGATGGAATTCCCTGCAGACGACGAGCATGGAAGGGGTGGGCGTCGCTGAGTGTCGAAGGCCGCAATAGGTGGTGATCCAGATTTTTTTTTTTAACTCTGTTCAGTCAAAAATCAAAGAGAAGATTGAAGCAAAGAAGAGAACAATGAGAGGAGAGAGAGAGAGAGGACAAGTGACTTTGGGGGGGGGGGGGTCACTCATGCAACCAGCTTTATCCCCCCCCCCTCCTTTTTTTTTAAAAAAAACCATCATTAGCCGTCCGATTGCTGAGATTCAAGGGCGCACGATGCAGTGCACGGTCGTACGACCACACCCCATCACCCCCTATATATATATTGAACACACACACATATGGATAGCAATGAAATTTTTTTATTATATTTCTTGTTAATATAGTCATAAAGTTCAAGTTCGTGTATAAACATATTTATGATATAGTCACTGTCGGATCTCATTGGTCTATAAATCACGTCTCACGGGAGGCGTGAGTTATAAATCACACATTCACATAAAAAATCACATATATATTTTTTTATCCTGATTAAAATTATCTCAATCATTTTATCAAAATTTAAAATAGTCTAAATTTTAGTTTGAGATAAAATCTTAACAAACAAGTTTGAGATAAATCCATACATGATACATAAGCAATTGAATTCATTGGTCTCATTTTTTAATTCAAGTTGATATATAATTTAAAATTCAATTTTTATATCAAAATTAACTATTCAAAATTTTTATCCTAAAAGGTTAACAATTTAGATTAAAAAATCATACAAATTTTATGATAAATAAGATACACAACTTCTTTTTCCATGTGGATTGAGATATATTTTAAATTTTTTGCCAAATTTATTATTTATATAAATTTTATCTCAACTCTTTCTTAATTTTAATTTAAATTTATGTCAATCTTATTTCAATCTTATCTTGAATGTTTTATACCAGAGGAATTTTAAATTTTAAATAAAGTTTTAATAGATAAGATTGGGTTAAAATTTAAATTTTAAAATGTATACGGAGATCATAAGAAAATAGAAGCCGATATAAATCACGTCTCCTTTACAAACAAAAATGGCAACATCTCTAATCCTGGAGAACATGGGAAGGCGTGATATATATCACTCATCCAATAAAAAATAAAAAAATGTAAAACATTGACCGGGTGAAAGATTATAATATGCAAATAAATTTGGGATAGGATTAAAAGTAAAATTGAAAATTGAGAGTTATTTTAAAAAATTGTCCATGATTCAATGCATACCATCCATAAAAATAACAAGACGCAATCAAAATTATTCATTTATTCCTCGTTAATTAGTATAGTCATAAAGTTCAAGTTCGTGTATAAAAAATATTTAGTGAGTATATTTACATTCATAAATGATAGTCTAAGATGTTTTCTGTTGAAAATAAAATAAAATGTCAACTTACTTTAGAGAGATAAGATCTAATCAGTGTTGGATCTCATCAGTCTTTGTTAATAATCAATGAGATGTTGATAAGTGCTCACTTACATCTTAATTAGCCACTCATGGGATACTGTCAAAGTCTGATGAGATTGAACACTGATTGAATAATCTCATCTCCACGTAGATGGTGGGGAACGGTTAATGTTGAATGACACCCAGAGTTCCCCCAAACACTTCATCAGAGGATATCTTAATGTAGTACATCCATGGAAACCCCTAGTGAAGTGCTTGTGGGAACTCAAGAAGGCACTCAACCTCATTTGTTTGATGTATAACAATCTACACAAGTTCCTCTATTTATAAGGGCTCTCCTGAGCTAAGAAGATCGAAGTCCAGATATTTGTGTGGGTGATACTGAGGGAGGGATCAATGTGCGTGTAAGCTATGTACATTGAACCTGGTCGATTTTGTGGCTCTGTTCGGAATGAAGAAATTAAAAAAAAAATGAGTGGAAGCTGGAACATTAGGGAGTGATAAAAGGATTCTTTCCTTTCTGCAAGTATAAGTCATGGTGTTACCTTTCCTTCCCCATCAACAGATGCCTGATTAGATCCTTAAAGAGTATTATCAAAACCAGGACAGCCATGTCCACGTATCAGAATGGGATCTTCTTTGACTTTGAACAGGAAATGACTCGGAACATTTGGTAAGTTTGTGCATGAAAAATGAAGGAATGCAAGGAAAAAATAAGAGATTTTGGTTGACCATTTAAAATTTTTTAGTCTTTGTGTTAAATAAGAAAAAAGAAAAATATTTACATCACTTTTCTTTTTCTATTTTATCTTTTTAGAAAGGTGAAAAAAATTCCTCCTTCCCTACGTGTGAGAGTATGAGAGAAAGTTCATTTCGAAAGAATTAAAAGACTGAAAGAGAAAAAATAATTAACCACCCTCTAGCGTATAGAATGCTGAGCATATTGACATCCATATGAAGATCTTCTATATAAACATGATAGCTCTTACTAATATCGGGCAGCTGCAGAGCCACCCTGGGACAAGGCTACCAAGGCAATTGCCTAGGACACCAAAAATCATATATTCATTAGACTTGATAAAATAGACGGTAAGATGTATTATTTTAATTAATTAATCTCAACAAACTTTCTTAATCTGTTTAATATTCCATTACAAGAGAGGGAATAACACAATTATTTCACTAGTATAAGAAAGATTTATTAAATCTTTCTTATACTAGTGAAATAAAATGAAATGAATAACACAATTATAAGAGGGAATATGGAATATTAATATCATTTTGTTCCCACATATTTTGACATAATTATACTCATTTATTCCTTGTAAATGAATAGATCATTCTACCCAAATAGGGGTTTGGAGAATTGTATTATCTATTGGAATGTATTCTTCATCTTGGATGCATAGAATTGAATAAACTGACAATTATTCATACTGCTAAACTTTGAACCTCATCTAATTTTGATTTAACCAAAGTAGGTATATTTGGCCCACTCTAGCTGTGTTATTTATAGAACTCGAATCCTCTACATTTATCTGATACACATGATTTATGGTAATATAAACTTTTATCAAAATTTCACATATCTTATAAAGTGCTTTGAAGAAATCAATGTTGGAGGATGTATATTTATCTATATGTGTATTAATACATAATTTACTCTTTATAACAAGTCATTCGGTTCCATGGACTGTGCCTATCATTATTCTTTTGAATATGACTTGTGTGGTGTTGTTCTTAATATTCTTGTGATAATTGTATGATGTGAAACTTCTTTACTAATCAAATAAATATTTTTTTTTTGTGTGCAAGTGCTCAGGATGACTATATAATTCTTGAGAACAATGAATCAAACCAGACCACAACTAGTACTAATTTAGACTCAATACTGATCTCAAAAGAAGAACAAGAGGTGTCATTAGCTGGATTCAATCTAGGGCCTCCTTACAAGGTGAGATATGCCCATTTACCATTTAGCCAGAGGCCCGTGGGTTTTTGTTTTTTGGGGATGGTGTCAAAGAAGATGACAACTAATGAATTGCATGGTTTGGAAGTATGTCAGTCAAATTGCAACCAAATGACTGCAATAATTTAATAACCAAATGTCTTGCAAATAATATGGGTTGATGGCTTGATGCTGGTGTTTCGAAATTTTCTTTTTTTCTTTAAACATAGATTTTGTGGACCCAGCCATTTATAATCTTGGAGAAAAGGAGAAGGCCATGTCATCCAATGCAAAAAAGGCATAATCTCCATCTGATAATTGAACCTTCAATTTTTAGAAAGTTCAAGTACTGTATATATTATAATTATTCTTCTGGAAGACACATCAAAATCTTCAGCCCAATAAGCAGGATGGGATGTTTCTCTAGGGAAAATAAAAATTATTACAAAGCACTAGTATCAAAAATCTTCTTCTAGCTTGAGTATAATCCAGAAGGTAAGTCATCCAACATTTTAGGTCTAATTTGATAAAGAAATAAATTTCTAAGATAAGTTAGTCTAATTTATGGAGATAAAAACTTAATATTTTTATTCAGATTTGAATTTGATAATATTTTTTATTATCCTCATTTTTTGTGTTTTTATCTTTAATCTTACATTTGGATCAAATATGAAATAACTTTAAATTTTTTAAAAAAAATATCAAATCTGCCTTTTATATTAATGAGGTATTAATATTGTTTGGTAGAACACATTCTTTTTTCTTTTTAAGGGTAGTCATAAATGTTGTCTCAATTTTACAAAATAAGGATAAAAAATTAGGACAAAGTATGTTCCACCTTTTATCCAGAACAAACTATCCCCACTTTTTATCTCAACATGTGGACAATTGTTCATACTTTATCACATTTTTTTTAGGTCATATGGGATAAATGATTGAGCACATCTATCCCCACACACCATTCCCCTATTATCACCAACCAAAACAATAAAAAAAATTATTTAAATTAAATTTGAACATCACTATTCTCACCAATCATTCGACGGTCGATCTGTCAACCTTCATTTACAACCTTCGACAGTCTCTCTGCCAACCTTCCTTTACAAACTTTGACAATAGCTCTGTCAACTTTCATTTATAACATTCGACAGTTGGTCTGTCGACCTGGGAGGGTGTGCTCGACCGTAGCAGTGTCGAACTGAATATTTTTTCAAATGAAGACTTTAGACACATTCAATCACATTTAACATTCAACGTATATCAAAATGTTAATACATTCACGTTGCATTCAATACTCACATTACAATCACCACATTTCAATAAAAACACTTGAACTAGAAACAATAGTTAATTCTTTTAACCTCATTGCATTTGCATACAAAGCTATTGAAGAAAATCAAAACCAATTAATTTAATCTGCATGCTCTAATCTAAAACCAAAATCTCACATTAAATAAACATTTTTTAAAAACTATATCTATCTCAAAATTTTCACATTTTTTAAACCATTCGATACTGCTAAAGTCGAAGATCATAAAGGAAGGTTAACAGAGATTCTGTCGAATGTAGTAAAGGAAGGTTGACAGAGATTCTGTCGAATGTCATAAAGAATATTGACAGAGAGACTGTCAAAGGTTGTAAAGGAAGGTTGACAGATTGACTGTCGAATGGTTTGTGAGAATAGTGATGTTGAAATTAAATTTAAATATATATTTTTTTATGTTTTGGTTGGTGTGAATAGGTAAGTGGTTAGTGGGTGTAGACATGCCCTAAATGATTTAATCCAATATTTTCTTTATCCCAACCCTTTATCCCTATGTTAAACTAGGCCTGAAGGAGATCACTCGTTTTCATTCATCAGAAGCTGCAGTACCAGTAAACCCTTCCTTTCATATTCCAACAAGTGGATCTAAACCTGCCCATCCGAATTCGTGGATTCAAATATACATTCACACACTATATATTACATTGAAAAAGTATCCTTATCTGATGAATATTATATTATGCATTTATTATAGATACCCGTATTTTATAATAAAAAATATGATAAATATGCTATTATATTATGTCCTTAGACATGATCTTTACGAGGCACAAGTGAGTAGAATTGCAGTAAGTTAATTAATTGGAATGAACAAATATGTTACAAGGAAAAATGTTTTTTCAACCCCCTTTCTTAGTTTTCTTAATTAAAATATAAGAAACAAATTAGTTTGTATTTCAAGCTCTTTTGAACGAATCATCAATCTTATTTTGAATTTTGATTGATCATTGGTGTTTTAATAAGCCATGGAATTTGTCTATAAATGATCAAAAGGCATAAAGAAGTTCAATTCATTTACATAAACTCATTTTTCAACTATATCACCGATGGCTTGAATGCTGGTCCTCGCTCAAATCTGGAGTACAGGAATAGAAAACTGCTCGCATAATGGGAGTTGAACTGCATAGTTTAAAGGCTTGTATATATATTTTGTGTGCAGGGTCCCTCTGTTATGCATAGCGGGAGAAAATATAGAAAATATCGAAATCGAAAAAAACACAAATAACAAGAGAACATAGATCTATGTGATTTGGTCTAAGCCTACATTCACGGGCTGTAAAATAGTAGAGCGTCCACTAATAAGTTGAGAATTAGGCCATCTCCAACCCTTACTCAAACCTATACCCAAATTTCACTTAAAATTTGAGTAAAAGCTTGATTTGATATGATGTGTCTCCAATCTTCACTTTGCGTTTTACTCAAATCTTTTTAAAAAATCATTTCTTCTTCTAATTATTTTCTATAAACATTTTCAAAGTCTTTTCCCCAAACATTTTTACTATTTAATTTTTCTCCCCTTCAAGATATTTAAAATAAAAAATTATAATCATCCAATTTTTTGAAAAAAAAGTAAAATTTTTTTTTTTTTTTGTTTCAAGAGATGGTGAAAAAAAAAATTTGGGGTGGGGGGGGGGGGGGTGGGAAGGCATCTAATATAATTCAACTGAAGATAAAGTTGAAGAAAAACAAAATGTCACATTTGAAAAAAAAAAAAGTGGAGATAAAAGGAAAAAAGGGAGGTTAAAAATTTGGGTAAAGATTTGAGTCTCCTTTGATTTGGGTAAAAATTTGGATAAAAACTTGATTTGGTATGGGTATAGGTAAATGGTTGAGGAAGTTTTGAGTGATTTTTACTCAAATTTAAATTTGAGTAAATGTTGGGTATAGGATTGGAGATGCTCTTAGGGGATACATTAAGACTTACATGCAAACCTCCGAAGTCTCTTCCTAACTATCCCACTTAACCTCTAGTAGTGCCTCTACGGAGCCAAGCTAAATTTCAAAGTCTCTCTACATGAGATTTTATACAAATAAATCCTAATAAAACAAATCCCTCAATAAATCTCATAATAAAAATAGATTTTTTCAAATTTAATCAATTAGATGTCCACCCTAAATGACTTAATCCTGATCATCTAAATTTGATACACTGGATCTGAAACATTTTTCTAACACCTGGACAAGTACTTCATTTTTGAACAATATAACATACGAAAGTATGCCCTAGTTAAGGGCCTTCTCACCAAGAAAAAAAAAAAAGTACAATGGCTTGTATGATACATAGCTCTACTAACTGAATCTCCAATGCTTTTCAATAATTCCATTAAAAATCTACATGTCAAAAACTTCTACAACATAAATTGATTCATTGAGACCCCATCAACACATACTTTGCAATGTATGAATTTCAAATTGGGCTCCACGGAATAAGAAGTGAAAAAAAACACAGAACAAAAACCAGTAAGATGGCAATTTTAAAAATGTGATGAACATAAAAAGAAATGAAAATATGCATATAATTGGCTATTAGAAAATAATTTGTATTCCATTTTGATTATGAAAATATCATAATCAAATTATGTCATAACATATCTATGAATAAATTCTTATTTATATTTTTATTTACATTCCATGCAATATTATAATCAAATTATGTTATAACATTTATATGAATAAGTTCCTATTCATCTTTTAATTTATATTCATTGCAACATACAATGCATGGTCGCTTTAAACCTTACATATTAAAATCACATAAATTTTTGTTATATTAATTATTCCACACATATCCTCAAATTCAATGTTATATTAACTTTTAATTAACAATTTTACCATTCCCAATCCCTGAAGTTAATTACACATCTTTTACAATAACCCTTCTTTTACGATAACTTCATTCGTTTCAACTTCTCTTCTTTTTACAATAACCCTCTTCTTTCATCTTCTCATTTTAATGCTCTCTCTCTCTCTCTCAAAATCTGACAGCCGCCTCCACCTCCACCTTCGATGACGGCCGACGACCCTCCCCTTCAAGAACCCAAGTTCAAGGCTCACCGATCCACCGACGACAACGATATCCGCTTCGCCGGCGGGGGATCTAATACGACCCAACCACGAGGAGGAGATGAATTTGATTTGATGAGATACTGTTTCTCCCCTGTGTATATGGACATATGGTGGTATTATTACATGATGGTCTTCAAATACCTTTGTGTGCAAAAAGGTTTGAATTTTTACCATTGCACAAAATAAAATTCTTTCTTCCCTCTTCTGATATCATCATTTTATACTGAAAATTATTCCATCATAAAGGTTATCTGTAATATATTAATAAGACTTACTTTAAATATTACTAATTGCATGATTGAATCTCTTCTTGGAAAACGTTAAAATTTAGATGGTGTGTTTTTTAGTTCAGAGCTTTTTTTTTTTGGATTTTCTTTGTTAGTTTGGTCCTTTGGAAGTGGCTTTGGTTTATTTAGTTGGGTTACTATTTTTTATGTTTATTAAGAATTCCTGAAATTTGATTTTTTGTGATTACACTCCCCCCGCTTTTTTTGGTTTTGCTTCCACCAATAGAAAAAAAAAAGATTTAGTGTGTATTGAGGTGGGTTTTCATCATATATGGTTTTGGTTGCTACTTTTTTCCGTTGGAAGGGGATATTTTTATATTTTTAAATGTTATTTTGTTCTTATGTTTCCCTTTTTCTTTGGAAAATCTAAAAAAAATAACAATTTTTTAAATTAAGTTTTATGTGTATATGTTGAATTGATGATTGCTAGAAAGAATATAAATATCTATTTGTCTGATCATCTATACATATGAGAAACAATGTTGAGTACCTTACATCATATAATAAGTGATTCTTATTCTACCAAGCGAACAAAAGGTGATTTATATTAGTCTTATTCATTTGTCTTATAATTCTGGATGATTAAAGTTTTTTTTCTTATTTATTTGTCTTATAATTCTGGACTATTAGAGTATCTTTTTTAATTTAATGTTTTCTCAGATGCTGAATCCGTTTATTTTTATAAAAAAATAACTGTAAGGAGTTGCAGCCAGTGATAAAAAAATGTGTGTTTTCAAAAATCACGGATTGTTATGTTTGTTTATCCTTCATTTTTCTATTTTTCAAGTTTGTTTTAGGAAACCATGAAATAACAAGTTATTTATATGTTACATTTTCTTGATTTAATATTTGTTATAGACTTGGAGCATGATGTTTTGATTTTTTAAAGAATTAGTGAAACCTTGTTTATGCTACATTTTCTTCATTTATGATTTTTGGATATCAGGTTATTTACATGCTATATTCTTTGTATTTAATGCTTCTTGTGTATATTGAGCCTCATGTTATTGATTTTGTTAATCTTTATTTCATGTTTTGTTTTTTGAGTGAAATCAATGAAATGTTATGATGTTTACGCTAAATTTCAACGATATAAGTACATACCTCTTAAAATTCAAGTCAAGCCTTACCTGGTAAAATATCACTATTTCTTATGATTGAAAAACATTTCATTCCAATTGAGGTAAAACTTCATCATCTTTTTTTTAAAATCACTGCATGTTCTGCTAACATGCTTCCTATCCTTTTCATATTTTTAACTTTAACCCTTTTAATATTTTTTTAAATATATGCAACACACAACATATCTATCATTTTTAATATTGGGATTTATCATTGTTCCAGATACATCTCATTTTCTCTTTTTCCAAATTCAGATCACATTTTTTTCTATTGTTCTGTTTAAGGGACTCAGACGCATCACCTTCCCTTTTCAACATTCATCCTCTCTATTCAGTCTCTATCTTTTTTAAATGCACAACCTTTACTTGCACAAGGGAATTAAATAGAAAAAGGAAGGCAGAAAGAGGGGTTCTTTGGACCATCCAGCCATTTACATGCATTTTATTCAACTCAAGGTATGTAATCATCCCCTCATAATAAATAATTACTTTGATGAATGATGATTGTTTGATGTTGATCCATTCAGTTTTTTTGTGTTACCACTAAGAGATCTAAGTTTTGAGGAATTTTTCATTTTTAAGGATTACTATTAGTGTATAAATTTAATTACTTTATTTAATTACTTTGGGAGCTTTCCAGTCATAAGCAAAATTTTAATGGAGGGAGGGGCATACACAATACAATTGTGGTATGAGATTAAATTTTTCAATCAAGAAACACAGAATGATCAGTAATCGATGAGTAATTTAAAAGGGTGATGGATAAAAATCATTTATCAATTAGAATTAATCAAATTTCTCATTGAATGATAAAAAAAAAGACACAGTTATGAAATTAATCATGTTGTTACAAGAGAATTTGAAGGTTAAATTTATGAATTTGATATAATTTGATGAGAAATATAAAATATTAATTTATTTATTTTTATTGGACCATTAAAGAAAGAAGATGAATTTTTTCAATGGATTTTCAAAACAATTAGATTGATTAGACATTTATGATAGGCATTTAGGTCTATGTCATCAATAAGTGGTCTGATTCATAATGTAGAGGCAACAAATGAATTGAATGCATTCAATTCCATTCCCATAATTGAATGCATTATTTACATATGTGATCTCTTTAAATTTTTCATTCCAAAGGCTCATGAAATATATATATATATATATATATATATATATATATATATATATATATATATATATATATATATATCTTTTTTCAGATTGGTGCTTCCATAATTTGATCCTTCATAATCCTTTATTGAAAGGGAGTGCTAACCAACTTTCATACAGCTCGGTTCGCTTTTGCAATAACTGTTGTGCTTCTCTTTCCTCCTTAGGTAATTTATATATCAATTATATTTTGATGGACACCATGAGTGTAAATGTGTGACATCCTTTTTTTTTTAGATTATGTTTTGATGTTTTTATTGGAAGTGCATAAGAACTTCAACTTCAAAATAACTAATAGTTATGACGTCTATAATAGATTTTTAATGTATAACACCTAATTTTTTTGGAACCAAATTCATTTTATGTCTTTTATGATATTAAATATTAAAAAGTAATATATAGATATTTTGGTGTTTTTATGTGACTTTAATGATATTATTTGGAGTATTAGTCAGAATTAAGTAACATTATTAAATTAGATTTATATTTATATAATATGCATGAACTCTTTGAATTCTTTGCCATGACGCTAGAGAATTTTGTTGAAAAAGAAGACAGAGGCATGCTTCATATCATTGATCTATGGTTCATAGGAAATCAACAATCATGACTAATGCTTATTTAATGGAAAATGATACACTCAGTCACATTCACCAACCAAAATGATACACTTAATCATGACTAATGCTTATTTAATACATTTCAACAATATAATAGTCACAATTATTTATTAGCAAATTCCTTAACAAAATGTCCTTAACAAGATGAAACTATTGTGAATAGTGGGCAGAGAACCTCACATATGACTACTGATTTTTATTTGTTGTTTCTTTGATTTAATTTGGTACATCAAAATGAAGGGTGGGTATCTAACAGAAAAAAGTGGATATCTTAATTAATGTAAGTGGTAATTGTTTTGTACTAAGTTAAATTACTTTATATGAGTGCATCTGAAATATATATTAAACTTTTTAATGTGCTTTTCATATTATAAATTAAATACACATGTTAAAACATACAGTGCAACATTTCATATTATGCACATAAATTAATTATAATGATATAAATATACATTTAAATGTGATGATAAAAAACATATCATAATTAAGTGATCAGTTCTTGTTATTAATTTTTAATTTAAAATAAAATACATTATAATTAAAATATACCCAAAGAAAATTTAGAAATAAATTCATTTATTATGAATAAAATTTATTATCTAAATGAATTAGTTAAAATGTGAATTAAAAGCCATATATTTCTATAAAAAAATAATTTAAATCTATTTAGTATTTTGATTATATATATAATAATAAACCTTAAAAATAAAATCAAACTTATTAAATTACTTTGCATCAAGACTTTTTCATGTGCATTTGCACATACATAACAATGTCACAGAAATATAGAGGATAATATGAGCAGTGCATTGCATTGTGTTCTATCAATATCTAATCTATTCTAGATTAACTTCAACAAAAAATTACTTTTAAAAGCTAAAGTTTACTTATGTTGGCTAGATTCTCATTACCACATTTGCTTCTATTTTTCTGGTATGTTCTCGATCATCTGTCATTATTCTATTACTTATGTATGTTAAAAAATAAATTTATATTTGTTTCAAAATAAATTTTGAATTTGTATCTGAATTTTTTTAGAAAAAATATTATTTGGATTTGGTTGAAGTTGTCACTTTATAAAAGAAAAAAAATGTGAAGGCTTACATTTTCATTTGAGCATATATCTAAAAGCCAGATGTTACTATTATATATTATTTCTCAATGTTATTTGAGCTTCACAAATCATATTTAAATGTCATAATTTTTTATCCAAATATTAAGCTATTTGATATATTTCAAACAAGTCATGTAAAAATTGAATGCCTTAAAAAAAAATCTTATACAATAGGAATAATTGCCTATGATGGTCACCGTAATGAATATGAAAGAATTATTTTACAAACCATTTAATTTGAATTTAAAGATTGGATTATTTGGTTTGATCAATTATGTATGAACAATAAGTTCATTTTGCTTCAATCATGATTTATGCTTAATATACTTACATATGATGGTTTACTTTCTGATTAATTTTTTCTTAATTTTTTATTAAATTTTCGTTCTGTGTATCAGTGTTTTTGAAAAAATGCATATGGGAAATTGTCTACTATAATATTTTTTTTTGCATATTTGGCATCATATTTTAAATTTTGGAAGAACTTTTGACCTAAGGTTCAATGATATATAGTTTCATTCTAAATATGAGTTGAAACACCATTTACTATAATCAAAGATATGTAGTCATTGATAAACATTATATATATACATATTATCACAAAATCTATTCATTATTGAGTTTCTATTCAAGTATATATTTCATTAGACAATCAAAATTAAAATAATATATTGGGTAACATATAATTAGTTTTATAATTACATAAATAACTGGTTAGGTATCTTTATTGGACAAAGACATATATTTTGGTTAAATTGATTAATTAATAAATATTAGATTTCTTACATTTAGAGTCATATTTACGAGGATGTTATTGTAAGTAAATTATTGACATGAATGTTACTCAAAAATATTTTAGACTTTATTCATGTGCATTTGCACATACACAACAACTAGTTCCATTAAAAATCTACATGTCAAAAACTTCTACAACATAAATTGATTCATTGAGACCCCATCAACACATACTTTGCAATGTATGAATTTGGGCTCCACGGAATAAGAAGTGAAAAAAAACACAGAACAAAAACCAGTAAGATGGCAATTTTAAAAATGTGATGAACATAAAAAGAAATGAAAATATGCTGGTTGAACAAGTGTGAATATTTAAAATTTCATAACATGGAAAATGAAATGTGAACAAAGATTCAATTTCATCATCCTAATAATAATAGTTACTAAACTAACATATGAGAAAGAAAAAAACATTGGACTAGAAACTAGAAAGTCATCCCATTTTCCTTCTTTTTCTATGGAATGGAAACAACCCATTCATAACTATCATATAAAGACTTCTCATCAATTCCACAAATTAAACCAAAGCTCCCGTCCTCCAAATAAAATAGATGGAATTCCCTTCGCAGACGAGGAGCATGGGGGGGGGGGGGGGGGGGGGGGGGGGGGGTGGACGAGCGGATGAGGAGCATGAGGAGGGGTGGGGGTGGCCGAGCGTCGAAAGCCGCAACAGGTGGTGATCCAGATTTTTCTTTTACTCTAATCAGTTGAAGGTTAAAGAGAAGATCAAAGCGAAGAAGAGAACAATGAGAGGAGAGAAAGAGAGGCCACAAGTGACTTTGGGGGTCACTCATGCAACCGGTTTCATCTGGTCCCCCCCCCCCCCTTTTTAAAAAAAAACAAACAATCATCAGTCGTCCGATCGCTGAGACTGAAGGGCACACGATGGAGTGCACGGTCGCACGACCACACCTCATCACCCCCCTATATATATATATTAAATACACACACACATATATGGATAGCATGAATGCCATCAATAAAAATAACGACAAGCAATGAAAATTGTTTATTATATTCCTTGTTAGTATAGTCATAAAGTTCAAGTTTGAGTATAAACATATTTAGTGAGTGTGTACATTCATAAATGATAGTCTAAAATGATTTCTTCTAAAAATTTAAAAATCAAAATAAATATCAACCTACTTTGGAAATATGATATAGTCAATGTTAGATCTCATTGGTCTATAAATCACGTTTCACAGGAGACGTGAGTTATAAATCACACATTCACATAAAAAAATCACATATATTTTTTTTTATCCTGATTAAAATTATCTCAATCATTTTATCAAAATTTAAAATAGTCTAAATTTTAGTTTGAGATAAAATCTTAACAAACAAGATCGAGATAAATCCACACATGATACATAAGCAATTGAATTCATTGGTCTCATTTTTTTAATCGAGTTGATATTTAATTTAAAATTCAATTTTTATATCAAAATTAACCATTCAAATTTTTTATCATAAAAGGTTAACAATTTAGATTAAAAAAATATCATACGGATTTTATGATAAATAAGATACACAACTTCTTTTTCCATGTGGATTGAGATATATTTTAAATTTTATGCCAAATTTATTATTTCTATAAATTTTATCTCAACTCTTTCTTAATTTTAATTTAAATTTATGTCAATCTTATTTCAATCTTATCTTAAAAGTTTTGTACAGGGGAATTTTAAAATTTAAATATAATTTTAATGGATAAGATTGAGTTAAAATTTAAATTTTGAAATGTATATTGAGATCATAAGAAAATAGAAGCCGATATAAATCGCGTCTCCTTTACAAAAAAACAAATCACAACACAACATCTATAGTTCTGGAGAATATGGGAAGGCATGATATATATGTCACTCATCCAATAAAAAAAACAAAAAAACCTAGTCGGTGCTGAAGTGAAAATGTTGACTGGGTGAAAGATTATAATTTGCAAATAAATTTGAGATAGGATTAAAAGTGCAATTAAAAAATGAAAGTTATTTTTAAAAATTGCCTATGATTCAATGCACGCCATCCATAAAAATAACGAGAAGCAATGAAAATTATTCATTATATACCTCGTTAACTGGTATAGTCATAAAGTTTAAGTTCTGTGTATAAAAAATATTTAATGAGTGTATGTACATTCATAAATGATAGTCTAAAAGGTTTTCTGTTAAAAATAAAATAAAATGTCAACTTACTTAGGAGATGAGGTTTAATCAGTGTTGGATCTCATCAGTCTTTGTTAGTAATCAATGAGATATTGATAAGTGTTCACTTACATCGTAATTAGCCGCTCATGGGATACTATCAAAGTCTGATGAGATTCATCTCCACATAGTTGGTGGGGAACGGGTTAATGTTGAATGACACCCTGAGTTCCCCCAAACACTTCATCAGAGGAAATCTTAATGTAGTACATCCATGGAAACCCCCTAGTGAAGTGCTTGTGGGAACTCAAGAAGGCACTCAACCTCATTTGTTTGATGTATAACAGCATCTACACAGGTTCCTCTATTTATAAGGGCTCTCCTGAGCTCAGAAGATCGAAGTCCAGATATTTGTGTGGGTGATACTGAGGGAGGGATCAATGTGCATGTAAGCTATGATCATTGAACCTGGTCGATTTTGTGGCTCTGCTCGGAATGAAGAAATTAAAAGAAAAAAATGAGTGGAAGCTGGAACATTAGGGAGTGATAAAAGGATTCTTTGTATAAGTCATGGTGTCTCCACAGGTACCTTTCCTTCCCCATCAACAGATGCCTGATTAGATCCTTAAAGACCATTATCAAAAACCAGGACAGCCATGTCCACGTATCAGAATGGGGTCTTCTTTGACTTTGAACAAGAAAAGACTCAGAACATTTGGGTAAGTTTGAGCATGAAAAATGAAGGAAAGCATAGTAAAAATAAGAAATTTTAGTTGACCATTTAAATATTTAGTGTTTGTGTTAAATAAGAAAAATGAAAAACATTTATATCATTTTAATTTTTCTATTTTATCTTATTAAAAAGGTGAAAAAAATATTACTTCTTCTCTACGTGTGAGAATATGGGAGAAAGTTAAGTTTTACTTTTTATTATTTTTTTTTAACTTAAATTCTCTCATTTAAAGATTACGCACAAATACATTGAAAGAAAGAAACACATGAAAGAATGAAAAGAATGAAGAATAAAAATTAATTAACCACCCTCTAACGTATAGAATGTTGATGGCATATTGACATTCATATGAAGATCTTCTATATAATCATGATAGTTCTTACTGATACCGAGCAGCTGCAGAGGGCCCTGAGACAAGGCTATCCAAGCAATTGCCTAGGACACCAAAAATCATCTATTCAGTGACCTTAATAAAATGGATAGTAAGATGTACTATTTTAATTAATTAGTCTCCACAAACTTTTTTAATATGTTTGATATTCTCCATATTAAGTCTAAAATCTCTCTCAAATCCATCTTTCTCTTCCCACGTGGTTGAATAATATAATGTTCAAATCATCTTCTAAAGATATTTTTATTTTATAATTTTCTCGTTCCATTAAAATTTATTTTTTTTATTTTTATTAAGTGCATACGATCATGTAGAATGTTTTAATTTAAATGATAGTACAATATTGTGTATCGTAATATTTGTAATGTGCAAAATTAAAGCAATCTAGAATATTATTATTATTATTATTATTATTATTATTATTATTATTATTATTATTATTATTATATCGGAGGGACCCCGTGGTTGACCTTACGGTCAAGTTGAAAAAGTTATTTCTTTATATTTATTTCAATTCTATAAAAAATTATTTCAAATAATCGTTAACAAATATGTATCCAGATTTTTCTTTGCAATAATGTATGGACCCCATTTTAATATTTCAGCTAGGGCCTGTCAAAAAGTTTAATTCTCAGGCCCACCAACTAATGATTGATTTTTAACTTGAGAACCTACATTTATTGTTGACTTTCATTAAAGTAGAAACATAAATACAGCACTGATAACTTTTCTAATGCAATAAATAATTATTTTGTTTAGGTAAATAAATAATTATTTTGTTTAGGTAAATAAATAATTATTTTGTTTAGGTTCTATAGTTATTCGCATGGGTGCGGTTATTCCCACCACCCTGATTATTAATCACACCATGTAATATTATCAAAATATCTAGTTTCTCATTTTCATAAAATAGCATTAATCCCACCACCTAGTTGTCGAGTTAACTCCATCAGGTTGACAGAAGGGTTGTCGATAAAATATCATTAGGTTGACAGAGGCTCTGTCGAGCTCACGTGATCTGATCGACTCTAACCCTGTCGATCTGACCCAAAGCTTCCCCTAGTCACGTTCTGTTGAATTCGACTCACCTATAGTCGACTGGATGCTTAGTTCTTCGACTCCGATCCTGTCGAATTGGGTTATTCTTTTCGACACTACCTTCGTCGAACTGGGTGTGTTTGCTTTTTTTCCAAGTAGTGATGACATTCCATATAATATTAAAAAATCTAATCTATACGCAATTCATATACCCCGCAATCTTAAAGCATTCATGCGTCAGTTGTTCATATACACATATCAACATAAACATTTCAAATACAAAAACATTCCACAAAAGTGCTTGAAAAAATGTTTTTTTTTTATATATGAAATGATAAAATTAAATGTTTCACCCCATTATTATTTTATTTTTCTAAGACAGTTGATTTTGAGTTTCCTTAAGGAATCTCTCCCGTTGATCTCAACAGTGGACAAACCCCTAATGTTGGTTATAAATGAGTTCTATAATCTGACAAGCATCATCAACCAAAATCTCAATTTGATTTCTCATGCAAATAAAAAATTTCTTATTTACCGACCAAAAAAAAAAATTAAAAAAATATTGATTTCCCATGCAACTAAAATTTCTGATTCGACCCAGCTGTGGTCGACTATTATTAGTGTGTTCGACCCTCTCTGTGTCGAACTGATGTCAGCATATTCGATACTCTTCCTGTCGACCTGGGTCTGTGAGGGTTTTTTTGCTCGAATTGACATTACAGTGGTACACAAACATGCACATTTATCAATGAACCATAGCAATGGTGCACAAGCACTAACAGACTGATTTTTTCCATATTGAGTTATTGAGATTATCTGAAGCATATTTTTTCCATTAATACACAATAAGTCACCTAAAGCAACCTGACAACATGCAAATAAATGATCTTTCCTTTTAAGCATTGGTAGACTTTATACCATTGTTACCCAATCCCTCACCTAAAACAACTCATAACCCTACATTTATCCCAAAAATCACATATTTCTATCAAAAACCCTACATTTATCTCAAAAACCCTAACTTGAGATCGTGCGGTGGGGAGTCGGTGCAATGGAGATCGTGCGACGGGGAGTGTTGACGTCGGTGGAGATCGTGCGGCAGGAAGCATCGGCAAGGTGGAGATCGTGCGAGGGAGAGAGGACAGTGAAAGAGGGAGGGGAGAAGGGGGAGAGAGATTTGTATAAGATGTGGGGGTGGTGGGTATGGTGTTCCAATGCATATGTATTTATTAGGTGGTGGGTTTGGGCAAAAACAAATTCTCACTTGGTGGGTGTAGAAAGGATGTGGGTTAATTAATAAGGGTGGTGGGTGTATCTGCCCCCTATTTGCATTGAGAACTTAATAAAAACAAATTTGTTTGATTGACCATTTATAATTCATGGATCGAAGAGGAACATAAAATGTGAAAAATGATTATAAAATGTGAAAAACAAATTGACACATGATCATTTTTATTTATGAGATGGGATGACATATGGTTTTGCATGAGAACTTAATAAAAACAAATTTGTTTGATCTCTCTTATACTAATGTAATAAAATGAAATGAATAATACAATTACAAGCCCAGGAATACTAATATCATTTTGTTCTCACATATTGTGTTATAATTCTACCTATCAATTCTTTGCAAATATATAGATTTTTTTTGGGTTTATTCACGGACTTTCTACCCTGCTTCACGTACTTAATTATTCTACCCAAATAAGGGTTTTTGGAGAATTGTATCCTCAATTGTAATGTATTCTTCACCTTAGTAGGATGTATAGAATTGGATCCACTGGACCAATTATTCATACTGCAAAAACTTGAACCCCAGCTAGTCTGGTTTTAATTAAGAGTGATGATACATGCAACCCGTTTTTACAGCCTGTCTTGTAGTTTGTATGTTTTGATAACGTAATGTATATTACATTATCATAGTATATACTGCAATTCATTTTTTACATTTTTTCACCATAAAAAAGATACATTAATGTATCTCAGTATATATTTCATTTCATATAATAGCATGCACGTGTAAACTGCAATTAGGGTTGCAATGGGGGCTACGTATATCTTTTTCTTTTAATTAATATATATATGCATTCTTGCAAGACCAAGGTAAGCATGTTTGGCCCAATCTGGGACGTGGGTTTGTTATTTATAGAACTCAGTATGAATCTTCTAAATATATTTCATGCACATGATTTGTGGGGATTTCACATATCCTGTAAAATATTTTAAGGAAATCAATATTGGAGGATGCATAATTTACTCTTTATAAGACCTATTTTTTCCTTGTTGCAGTGGTTTCATCTTTTTTATTTCTTTTTGTCTCCAATTCAGAATTGTAACTCATCAAGTAAATTTATCTTTTTTCAGTACAAATGCTCTGATGACCATATAATTCCGGAGAACAATGAATCATTCCAGACCACAACTAGTATTAATTTAAACTCGGACAAATACTGACCAAGACAGAAGAATAAGAGGTATCACTAGCTGGATTCAATCTAGGGCCTCCTTACAAGAAGAGATGTCCATTTGCTGTTTGGCTAGAGCCCGCGGGTAGGGGAAAAAAAACATTTTTTGGGGATGGTGCCGAAGAAGATATCATTTTTTTTATTGGTAAATATATATTTTTTTATCAAATATGTCTCTATTAGCAGACGACAAGATTCAAACCTAGATCTCCTCATTAAGGAGAGAGTACATTTATCATCCTATCAAAATGATATTCGGTACACATAACTAATTAATTTCACAGTTTGGAAGTATGATATTTCATTGCAACCAAATGACTGCAATAATTCAATTTTTTTTATCAGTAAATATTATTTCTGATCAAATATGTCTCTGTTAACAAGCGATAAGATTCGAACCAAAATCCTCTTATTAAAAAGGGGATACATTTACCATTCTATCAAAAGGAGGCTCAATACAGATAACTAACTAATTGCATGGTTGGGAAGCATGTCAGTCCATTGCAACCAAGTGACTGCAATAATTTAAAAACCAAAGGTCTTGCAAATAATATGCGCTGATGCTGGTGTTCCGAAATTCTCTTTTTTTCTCAACATAGATTTTGTGGACCCAGAAGTTTATAATCCATGAGAAAAAGAGAGAGGCCATGTCATCCAATGGAAAAGGGCATAATCTCCATCTGATAGTTGAACCTTTTTAGAAAGTTCTGTATATTATAATTATTCTTCTGGAAGACACATCTAAATCTTCAGCCCAAAAAGCAGGATGGGATGTTTCTTTAGGGAAAATAAAAATTATTACAAAGCACTAATATCAAAAATCTTCTTCCAGATAGAGTATAATCCAGAAGTCATCCAACATTTTAATGAGATCAGTAGATCACTCCATTCCAATTCATCAGAAGCTGCAGTAAACCCTTCCTTGATACTCCAACAAGCCATGGATCTAAACCTGTCAAACCCAATTTGTGAAATCGAAGATAGATTCAAACATCATATGTTACATCAATATAGATTAGAACAGTAGGGCGTCTGCTCGAAAAATAACCTTATCTGATGAATATTATATTATGTATCTACTATAGATATCCTTATTTTATAATAAAAAAACATTATAAATACATTTTTATAAAGAAAAACATTAAATATTATACATATATTAAATAAAATAATTTTGAAAATAATCAAAATTTGAATATTTCATTCAAATTCAAATATCATGTTGTTAATATATTGAATATATGTCATTTATTTGCTCTGTTGACAAGCTTAATGTAATTACATGTATACAAATAATTAAGCAGAATACATTAACCTGGTCTAAGAAGGTTCTAAACACGCCGCACGCACACAAGCATTAGGTGGCACCCGGAGTTCCCCCAAACACTTCAGTAGAGACAACAGTTTCAACAGAACATGAGGAGCTCTAATGAAGTGCTTGAGGGAGCCCCAGGGGACACTCAATTCAGTACTTCTATGTTGGCACTGGATGGGAACTGCTTCAACAAAGTCTCTATTTATATTGGCTTCTCCTAACTAGTACAGGTTGTGATTAGCAGCTTAAACACTGATCAAGTGACACTAATAGAAGGGATTATTGAATAAGATATGTACATTGAACCTATTTTTCAAAAAATGTACATTGAACCTGGCCAGCTTTGCAGCACAGTGGAGTGTGTGCGGCTGGCTTGAGGGGGAGGGGGTGGCCATAAAGAGATCTTGTCCTGGACCACATGGAAAAAGAGAATTTGTGATATGCAAGGTTGATTCCTTCTTTCCTCTTTGAGATGCAACACAGTGTTATCTGGCATAAGTTTGACATTCTGGGATAGATGGATATCGAGGTAGATTATGTTTGTTTGTGATATTTTTATCTATTTTTTTAATTATAACTTAGGGTGGATAATATATAAATAAGACATTGTCAACCCCCCCCCCCCTATATATGTTAACTTATCAAGACATAACTACTTAAATTTATCCACGTGAAACAAACAACTTTTTTTCCCTACTTATGTTTCATGAAAACTTATTCTTCTCTTATATTGTGAGCCAAACAAAACATTGAAGTTGTAATATTGTAGGTTCACTAGTGTGGTGTTTGTGATATGTAAATATGTAATACAATGAAATTAATAGTTTATAGGATACAAATATATTGTTGCATCAATCAAAATAAATTTGATGTATAGAACCTCTTGAGTCGATCATATGGCCAATTTGGTAACTCTTATGCAAGAAGAGAATTATTTTTATGCAAGATTGATTCTTTATTTCTTCTCTGGGAATCAACATGTTATCCAGCATGAATTGATACTCTGTAATAGACAGCTATCAGGAAACTAAGGCATGATTAAGCTACTGTAGTTTTCCTTATGCTAACTTATCGTGACATGGCTATCTGGATTTATGCTAGTGAAATAAATTGTTCTCTTTTTTACTAATCTAGGTCCATTGAATCAGGTATTCTGATATTTGAGATTGGATGTAACAAGCTTGATCCCATAATGTTGATGTTTGAGGCAAAATAAGATCCAGTGGTGAATTGAGTCATGCAATCAAGAATATCATGAAAGGTTCTAGCTTTTTTAAAGGTGCAATTATGGGATGAATTTATAGGATCATACCAATCTTGAAAAGAAATTAGTTATGAACATAATCAGAAGGTATAGATATCTCATGTAGCTATCAGCTGAATAAACTTCTGTGTTGAACTGTGTTTAATGCCTTCAAGATCCGAATATTTACTTAGTTTGGAGGGTTTATCACATTCTTTGTAATCTTAAAAACTCAACAAATTATTGTTGCTGCCTTTACACTAAAATAGAAGTTTTCACATGTATTTATCATACTAATGATCATAATAAAAAAAAGGATAATTATCTTTATAATCTCACCGTACGTACTTGTCTATATCCTTTATGAATGTACAATTAAATGTATTGAATGAAATATCACCGAATATTTACCGTTCACAAACTTTAAATGATTGGTTATAAAGGCATACTTAACTGTGAACTCATTTTACCTATATACAAAATGCATAAAAAAGAAGAATCTAATACAAATGATATGAAGATAAGAAAACTTTTTTTTTTAAGAATGGTGCTCCCAAGATTTGATTCCTTAACCTATTTCATAAAGATGGGAGGTGTTTACCAATTTAACCAAAGCTCGGTTCACAAAAATAAGAAAACTTCAATCTTACATTTATTGCACTTTGAGAATTGTAGAAGTAATGAACCTTGTTGGAAAAATATGGCCAACACTTGTTAGCATTTCATGTTGTTAAGACTAGTTTTCAATGAATGAACAACCATGATTTAAATCCTCTTATATAAAAGATGGCGTTGCTTTCACTGATTGATGGCATCATATGTGATTTTTTGTTTCATGGGAGAAGCTATGCGGGGAGTGACAGGTGCAATCCAATCTTATGAATTCTAGATCTTGGGATGCAATAGAAAATTAAACAAATCAAATGAAAAACACAAATAATTATGTGGTTCAGTAAACCTTGTATACGTTCACGAAGCACACCAAAGATTAATATAATACACTATCAATGAAAAAACTTTACAATAGCCACATTGAAAATAAAAACCCTAGAACCTCATAAAAATATGAGATGTCATTTTATACTAACATCTCATTAAGGACAAAAATGTTTAACTTTGTGTATCGCCAACAATACTCTGCGTACATTATCAGACTCCATAATATATAACATCCCAACATATATATTAATTAATAAGAACTAGGATGCATGTACGACATCTGTAGGTTTTGAGATACTCTAGAGTAATATTTAATGTTCATTAATTTTCATTCCATTAAGTGTAATCTTCACCTAGACTCATGCTTTTTGCAAACCACCAAACGTATCAAAGCTTTTGAGATCAGTTTTTATGTTGCAGAAGATTGGTCTGTCTGAATAGCATTGTTTCTGAAACGGGGTTTGGGTAAGTTGTAGCTTTGCCCAAAATTACTATATGCTTCATATCAATTCAATTCAAAATTTTGATCCATTGTTTAGATGCACACGCTATTGAAAAGATTATTTTTTTTTGTTAAAAAAAATGTCTCTGAGTTAGTGGCACCAGTTTCATGTTGCTTTTATATCATTAATATTCTCGTAGTAATTAACAGCTTATGTGGTGTAGGAATTAGTATGTACCAAAAAAAAAAAAGGTTTATGTGGTGTAGGAAGGCATACATGGGTAAAGAAAAGAAGATAATGAACATGCTTTGATTTTTTAAACTTCATGTTACGAAGCGGTATCAATTCTTAGCGTTAACTTTACCTCTGTATATTTCTGTGAGTTTTGGGGTACACAACTGTTATACAAGCAAAGGTAACCCTACTCAACTCGACCGTAAAACTAGCTACAAGGTCCATTTGTTATCAAAAAAATTAAAATAATAAAATACAATTCCAATGAGTTGTCTATAACTCTTTACGCAATATAAATAAACAAAATTACATACTTCATCTAACCGAAACCTATAACTTGCTAGTGAAATGAACATTTACAACTGTTATACAAGCAAAGGTAACCCTACTCAACTCGACCGTAAAACTAGCTACAAGGTCCATTTGTTATCAAAAAAATTAAAATAATAAAATACAATTCCAATGAGTTGTCTATAACTCTTTACGCAATATAAATAAACAAAATTACATACTTCATCTAACCGAAACCTATAACTTGCTAGTGAAATGAACATTTACAACTGGACTACATGCAAAGATTGTGTATGACAACCCCCCCTTTTTAGCTTCATGTGATGATTATATGAAGTTTGACTCATCGATTAAATAGTAAATGCTCTAAGTCACAATTGTTTCGTGACAATTCTGACTTTTTGCATTGAAACTTTATGTTGAAAAGAGGCTTTGATCACCCGAGTTCTTTAAATGCTCAAGTTCATTTTTACTCTGTACTTATCTAACTCTGATTTTGGACCTTTTGTAACTGTTTCGTCTAATTATAAAAGGTCTAACTTTCATTTTTTTTTTTTAAAGGCTTTGATGAAGATAATGATTAATCAATTACATGGTTGAAACTTGGAAGGTATCTCAGTCAAAGTGCAGCCAAAATGCATGACTTGCAATCATTTATCAACCAAAGTTCTTGCAAATAATATTGTTTAATGATGGTGTTCTTGAAGTCCAACCCCCCCCCCCCCCCCCTTTTTTGCCACACCACAGATTTTCTGGACCCAGCTGTTTATACTGTTCATTACTTAATCTAGAGAGTCAGAAAAAGGGGTAAGACCATGTCATCCAATGGAAAAGGCACAATCTCATCTGATATTTGATCATATCCTTTTCAGAAGATAAAGTATCTGAAGTAGCTGAAATTTTTTTCTCTTAATTCAGTGACACTCATTTCATGTCACAAATATTAAATACAGACTCTTAATGTTGTAAAAAAATTCTAAGTAACCCAAATTAACCTACCAATAATAGAAACAGACTTCTCTGATTCTAAATGATACAATTTCTCAAAATTATGAATTACTATAAATAATAAATGACATTTTCTAGACAAACTGACTTTCGGTGAGACCAATTGAATGGTATTTTGAAAATTGAGTGGTCCGCAACGGGCTTCACTTTCGAGCCATTTTTCTTTAGATTTCCTTGCTCATGTCATCATGCATCAATTTTGATGAGATAACTCCTTTATACAATGATAATAAGTCATGGATCCAAAATATAATTGATTAAGCACTTTCCTTCAAAATACCAAGCAGAACCCATGCATCAACCTGCACAGCAACACAAGCAATGAATACTTCATACTTGTAAGAGAGACTGAAACCAAACAAAGGAAAACAGAAGTTAACATTGATAATCTTCGATCGAGAAAAATCAAAACACCCGATTATTAATTAGGCGGCACCCAGAGTTCCCCCAAACACTTCAGTAGAGATACAGTTTCAGCAGAGATCATGAAGAGCTCTAATGAAGTGCTTGAGGGAGCCCCAGGGGACACTTAATTTAGTACTTCTTTGTTACCAAGTCCTGGATTGGAAATGCTACAACAAGTCTCTATTTATAATGGGCTCTCTCCTAACTGGTCCTGGTTGAGATTAGCAACTTAAATACTGATCAAGTGACACTAATGGAGGGATCATTGAAGAAAATGTGTACATTGAACTTGGTCATCTTTTGCAGCACAGTGTAGTGGGGGGAGGGGTGGATAAAGAGGGTTCGTCTACTACCACATGTAAAGAGAATTTGTGATGTCCAAGATGATTCCTTATCCTTTTTGGGGATGGATCTGGCATAAATTGATATTATTGGAATAGATTTTGTTTGGTCACAACATTTTCATTCAGTTATGAATTACTTTTGCTTTAATTTTAAATGTTGGGCGTGCTTACTCAAGACAATCTATACATAAATGACAAGTTATGACAATAGAGTCGTCTAAGGGTCCGTTTGGGATACGGAGTCAATCTCCGCATTGAGTATAAAGCGTATGTGCTGTACAAAATTTCTGTTTTCAGGACATCTCAAATGCAAGCCACTTTTGTATATGAACGCATGTTTTTAGTTTTATACACAGTAGTAGCGTTAGATGGAGTTTTTCATGGCAGAATTCATCTCACCACAGATCAAAAGGGGACCTAAATCAAAATCTAGTTACGGTTGATGGTATTGCACACATGCACTAGAAAAACAATCATAGATTGTTAACAACAAAGTTAGGGTTTAGTATCAACATGTACTGAAAGTCAGTTTCAAGAAGCAGATTGCAGTATTGCACGCATAATGGGCCCTTAGTTTCCAAGAGGCACAAAATCCGACTATAGCCCAGCCCGACTCAATTGTTTGGGGACCGGGCCACACCCACACCCAACCGTACAAACCGGGCCGGCCCGGTTTTCGTAATAGCCCATTCAAGAGATCTGAATGGGCTGGGTTCAGTCCCTCTCACGGCCCGAACACAGGTTGCGCCGCAAACCAATCTCTGATGATTGCGAGGGCTTTACCGCCGCTTTAGGACTCCCCGGCTGTGATCGAACGGCATATCAATGATCGGAAGTGAAGACCCCACCCTCTCTGACCACCATCCGATGATCTCATCGAACGGAGGAGATCCATCTTCACTTCTCACCTCTCTACGACTCCGGGTGGAGGTAACCTGACCTCCATTGTTGGTGGCTCTTCAAAATCCCTTTTTTTAATGTTTTATTGGCTTGTCTTCCAAACCCTAACAATCAAGGTTGCATGGAATCCAGGAATTGGAGCGTGAGAATGCGAGGTTGTTGTCTCGGATTTCGCGCTGTCGCTTCTGTTCAAAGGTCGTCGGATTATCAATTTAGATTTTTAGTTGTTCAGTAGTTATAACTTGATAGACTGATTTTTTTTGTAGTCAAAACATGACTTTTATCTCTGAGGGAGAATGAAATGTTAATGGATTCTTGTTAATAGCGAGTATTTGCAAGTGGTTCTTTTGTTTGCTTCAGTTCTTCCACTTGAAATTATAGACAGAAAAAAATGATTTTTTGGTCGGAGAGGCGCGGCACCATAGGCATATTATAGTTTAATTGTGCTGTTATTTTGTTTTCTTGTATTTGATAGGGCATTGTTTAGGATGCTCTGATTTTGTACATTTGATAATGCTTAGTTTAGATCAATTGATTAGGAACTTAAAAACAACAGCATAAATGTGTTAGTCAAAGTAGTGTAAAAGACCCAAACCTCTATTGATATAGTTGTTTATTGGTTTTCAACGAAAGCGAGTGGTAATTGACGATACAATTACAGCATCCTTTCCATTTTCTAAATTTTTAGGTTGAAAATATCCCCCCTTGGATTAAATTTTTCAAGCCTGGCATTTACTATTAGGTGATCTTTCCAGAATGAAAGTTCTTGAAATCTTGATGTATAGTATTGTGATGCTCTAATATAATTAGTGGCTCAATGAACTTCATTATGGTGTGAAGATGGAAGATTTTGTTGTAATGATTTTCCCGGTCATTGGAATGCAGGAGGAAGATAATAACTCATGTAGTAATTTTGGGGTGAGCTGTGAAGGAAACTCTCAGAGAACCACAGTTGAGGAAAACCAAGTGTTGACTGCAAATGATGGTAGGCAAAGCAGATGCATGTTCCAGGAGATCTCAAATGGTGAAAGAAGCGTGAACATGTGCCAAAAAGAGGAAATTGATCAAATAGGTGAAGCACACACCAAAGTATGTGATGGGAAGGTTACCAATGATATGAAGCGGAAAATAAAAGGAGGAATTTCAGGTTTAATTCTATACCATCTACAAGTAGCTTAGTTCTGTGTTTGTTTGGATTTCAGGATTTCATGTTACATTATGTATATATTCACATACTTTAGTATTGTATCGTTGTGGTTTCCGTATTGCCAATATAGTTCACAAGGAACTATACATTTGCAGTTGCAATTTTTTACTGAAATTCTTTTTCTTTTTTTTGTGATTGTTATTTTCTGCCATTACCTCAATTATTTATTTTCTCTTCAGTCTGTGCTTCCTCAAAAAAAAATTTTTTTTTTTTTTGCAAAAGGTAGACATTGCTACCGGCACATATATTCCAAAGTTAGGGTTACAAGTCCGAATGAAGGGTGAGAGGAGAAGAGATAAAAGAAAATAAAAAAAAAACAAAGGGGACACATGAGAGGGATAGCTTCCTCAAAATGTTAAGCAGCTATATCTTGATGTTTGGAAATTTTAAGCAGTTAATTACACATTGAACCAAACCTCTCTCCTTTTTCATGTTCTTCTTTACATGCTTTCTTTTCCACTGTGATATAGTTGGCTAATCTTTGGTGAATGGTGATGATGATTGTAAATATCCCTTCCTTTTGATAAAGAAAATCCACAAGGAAAAGGCAAATGGAGTTTCAATTTCTGATTGCAGGTTGCGACCTGATGACCATACACCACCATGCAAAAAGATACATCGCTTTTAAAATTATGTACTTTGGTCAGAGGTGTGTAACTGTCTCCCTACCTCTTCCCCTCTTACTCTCACCCCCCTCCTATTGTAGGAAGTTGTGCTTGTAAGATTATAATGTTTATTTTAAGATTTCATTCATTTGCATAGACAAATAGCATATACATGCAAACTTATATCTTGTTTGCTCTGCATAATACATAGGTTATATGTCATCTATGGAGTGTGAATACATTCTGTGATGTAATTTACTTTTGCAGGTTTTATGGCTTTGCTTCTGAGGCAAACATGGAACCAACAATTGAGGTACTTTTTATTTTTTTTTCTTGTCCAATTACACCTTGTTAAAGAGAAGTTGGTGTAGTGAGGGAGCATGGAGATCAAAAATAAGAGAAATGTTGTGAGTACACAACAGAAAAATGGCAAGAAGCTGTCCTTAGGGAAATTAAGCAACTCACTAAAACCCTACATACTGAAAAGAAATTGAACTATCACACATTGGAACTTCATCATAATACATTTTCCATCAGATATGCTGGTGGGAAAGTTTGCACTTAAAATGTCTTGTATTTAACTCACAAATTAAGGCCGAGGATATTTTTCTTGTTGGATGTTAAAATTTTAGCTGAGATACTCAAGCGGTCAATTACTACATCTTGTATCCCAGCTCTTTAGATGCTTCAATAGTTGATTCTTTTATGCCTCCTTTTGCTTCTTCCAGTCTGAAATTTTTAAGGCACTTACGAAGACAAAGCTTTGGGTTGGTACCAAAGAAGATTCAAAGTATTCAAGATGTGGTAGGACAGACAAGGGAGTTTCCTCCATCGGTCAGGTATCTAAAATTGATGATCACCATTTTTTAATATACTGGTGATGTTTATGATTTTGTAAAAGAATTAGGATGGAAATTACTCTCTCAGCCCATGTGGGTTGCTGTCATTTTGAGCACCCTTTGTGGGCTAATAGGTAACAAAATGTTATCATTTTTGTAATGGACTTGTTTATATCAAGGGAAGATTTGATATCTGGATTCAGAATGTTAATCTTGCGTCTTCATATTTTTTTAAAATACATTAAATAGAATATTGTTAAGAACTTTGGTTCCTAATTTCACATGAGGTTGTCAAAAATGGAACTTGGATGTTAAGTTGTGTTATTTAGAAATGCGGTCAAAATATATTAGTTAGATGACTCCAAGTCTTCTTTCTTTTTGTGCTTATGTTGGTCTGCTCCACATTTTCTTGGCATATTATTGTTATTATTCTTTCTTTATTTATGTATGTATGACTAGAAATTTCTGCCTTCTTCACTAATTAATTATGTGAAAAACAATATTGACGAATAGGTTTCTCTTTCAGGTGATCTCTCTATTTGTAAGATCGAATATGAAGGACACTGGAGAGCTTGTAGATTGTGAAAAGATTAGCCTGCAAGAATTTGGTTTGTTCCTTTTCTTTCTCTCCCCTTTTTTTGTCGCTGGATTATATCATTAAGAGTTTGCCAAAGCATTTGATTTTTCAATGGCGAGGAACCAGAGAATTATTATAACTATGACTATTAATCCATACATTGAGACAGACAGCTATGTTCAAATGATATAATATTCATTTGTTTGAAAGAAAAAAATATCTGTTTTTCTTTCTTTTCTTTATATTTCTGGAAATGTCGATGCAACTGTAGTTCTTATTACATGACTATAGTTCTACCTGTTTTCCTTTTTACTTTCTCCAGAAGAAGAGATTGATTACGTGAGGGTGCTAAATAGAGTCCTTCCAGATGATATCAGAGTCATGGGCTGGTGTCCTGTTCCTTTGGATTTCAGCGCAAGGTACTGTTCCTACTTGGCAAGACTTCTAAATTATAAGCAGATCTCATCCTTGTGCTAAACCCTTTCAGAATTTTTTCCCAAGTCAGTGATCCTAATTTTCTCCCTTTTGTTCAATTATATTGCTAATGTTTGTGCCTTAAGTGACTGTTGAATTTCTAACTTGTGTATATCAGTTTCAGAACTAAGCAGGTATTAAGACATGGATTTAACTTCTTAATAGGTTCAGCTGCTTAAGCAGGGAATACAAGTACCTTTTTTGGCGGGAAAGACTGGATATATTGGTTTATATTCATCTACTTTTCATGCAGCTTATATATTTAATCTTGCTTTATATAACAATTCTGCAATCATTGATTAAACTAATCCCCATTAATTTTGGGGCTTTTTTGAAAACTAGGCAATGCAGACAGCATCTAAGAAGTTCATTGGGGAGCATGATTTCAGGAATTTCTGCAAGATGGATGCAGCAAATGTGAAGAACTACAAGCGGCTGATTACAAATTTTGATATTTCATGCGTGGATGGGAGGTATCTATTATCCCAATCAATATCGACCTCCTTAATGTGACAAATAATTGATCTCTGCTCTAAAAATCTTGGCTCCGTTTGGAAACACATATTGAAAAGTAGATTTTGGAATAAAGCTGCTTTTTAAGATGATTTTAGACCTTAACCTTTTTGGGATGCTTTTTTTTAATTTAGGAATCAATATTTGAAAGGGGTTTAATGTTTGGTAGAGAAAGTTGCTTTTCAATTCAAAAAATCGATTTCGACCGAAAATCACAGTTTCTGAGCTTTTTAAAACACGGATTTCGAGAGAGAAATTAAAAGGAATCCAGCTTTTGATTCCGCCGGAATCCAACCCGTTTGGCTGCACGATTTTGGGATTTTAGCTTTTCAAAAAGCAAAATCACCCAAATCGTGCATCCAAACGGACCCTTAATCAGGAACCGATATAATTCACTTTTTAAAAGGAACAAATATATTTGATATTTAAAAAGCTATAAAAGGCCAATTGTCTCTACCAGTGCATTATTCAGTACGCAACCGACATTATCAATCATTTCTCTAGATCCTGATGAAGGGTAACAAAGAGTGTCTTCTGATAATCTGGGCCTCTTCATATGCATGCTTGCTTCTGTGTACATTATATAGACATCAGCAGTAATGTGCAGACTTCATATGTCATGAATAATGAATGAGTTATATCCTTTGATCTATAGTCCTATAATTAGGCAGTTATTGTCCCTTTATGTGAGTTTTTTTTGCATCATGCACTATTTCTGAATACGGGGAGGCGTTACCAAGTAGTTGTCTGTGGACATGAATTAGAAACGTGTCTATGCTCTTTTAGATACAAGCATAATTACTACTGATGCTGTATGTGAGACAGGTAGATTATTATTCATATCTCTCACTTTGTAGATGATATGGCATCGCGTCCTTATGAATATGCACTTATGTTCTATGTTCTCACAGGTCTACTGACACTGAATTATGGGCAATCACAATCAAAGGTAGTGCTTTCTTGTGGCACCAAGTCAGATGCATGGTTGCTGTGCTATTTGTGATTGGTCAAGGTCTTGAATCTGCTAGTGTGCGTATTCGAAATCCATTAATTTAGATTAACTCGCTATTGCTAGTGAGAGATGTGTTAGATCCCCAGTACATCTACCATGAGTTTGGCTGTGATTTTTTTCAAAATTTGAATAAAAAAAATGTCTCATATCCTTAATGCTCTATTTGCACCTTCTGCCTATCTGATTTGATGTGCTGTATGTTATTAAGGTGATTGATGCGCTATTGGATATTAACAAGACTCCAAGAAAACCTCAGTACGTCTTGGCACCTGAGATTCCTTTGATTCTTCAATCTTGTGAATTTGAAGATCTCAACTTCATCTGCTCACCAGGTAGATAAGAAATTCACCTGTTACACCATAGACCAACTGTTGCTTGTTTTTTGTTCTTCCCAATGATTTGTAGGACATCAACTGGAGAGATTTAAGCCACATTACTGTGCTTGTCCAAATTTTATGACTCACCGTTTTGACTGATGAATAACCATAGCTCTGAATAATAACTGGGTTAAAAGAAAGTCTGTTGGTCTGTTCTCCAGGTTCCAGACTAGCTTTACAAGAGCACTTGAAGAACAAGTTCCAAGATTACATGCTAAAAGGAGCGATTTTCAGTAAGGCCCTAAGTCGTTTCTGCTCACAAGGTGAAGTTTATACCATCGTTGGATCATGGTTTTTCTTTTTATCCCATGCATTGTTGTTATGAGTTTGATATGCATGCTACAAGTTGCAGATGGTGTGTCCTCTGAACACAATAAGAAGAAAAACAATCACATCCCTCTCATGCTGAGGCAGACTGAGGGTAAGTTCCACATGCCTTTATTAATCTCTGGACAATGAGGGTGTTTGACTTCATTTTGTAATAACAACAAAACCTTTCTAAGAAGCTGTTCCAAAATTTCCTCAGCAACCTTTGATGAACGACGGGAAAAGTTGGAGATGAAACAACGTGAAAAAGAAAAATTCAAACCTCACAACAGATCCCTCTCCAGAACATAGTGAAAGTGGAGGAAGAGAGACTTCTGTGGGTGAGGAGAATGCAGACTTATCACTAGCTGAAACAGGAGTAGTTTTAACTTTGTCTTTACTTTTAGAACAAATAATTTTAATTTATTATTAAAAGCGTAATTATCTTTCTAATACATTTCTTGTCTTAGCCTATGCAATTTCAGCTATGTTTGTAAAAGGAAAAATTGATATTGCAGGACAAGCACATGATCAAATTCATTCTTTATTTACTGCTCTATGCAAGTTCTCTGAAATAATCTTGCTCTTTCAGTCCCATTCGACAGGAAGTTAAGATTTTTAGCTAATCCACTTATAAATTAATAAGTTGGTACTTCTAGAAAAAAAAATTCAGAACTCGTCAGTCTTGCCACCTCTGGTACAATTTGTACATCTTTTTTTAATATTAATTTCACCTTAATTGAAATATTAAATATTGATGGTTAAATATTAATTCTAGATCAACCGAAACGTATGATAATGTAATAAAATGAGATGGATGATTGGTGCACATAGCACATAGTTTTATGTTATTTTATTTAAGGCATTTATGTTACTTTACATAGGGTGGAAATTCATAGGTGGACGAAATGAATCTTTGTTAGAGGTGCAAAAATGATATTTTAATATATTTTTATTTAGTGGAGAAAAATGATATTTTAATATTTAAGATAAGATATTATCAACATCTTTGTTGACAAAGGATAACCCCATTGCGACCACTATCATAATATGTGAATATGCTTTAAATCACATTTATTCTTGTTTTCACTTCTCTTCATCTCCCATACAAATTATGCACACAATGCACCACTCCCTAAGGATAAATGAAAAGAATTAATGGCATGAATTTTTTTAAAAAAAAAGATCATAACTAAACCACATAGTCAGTTCTTCAAATCATATAAACAAACATGACTAAATAAATCCTCCCTCCCACTTGAAAAGTTTTCCAATCTCTAAATCTCTAGAAGCATACCAACCAAATGATAATTAGTCAGGACAGAATTTCACAAACACGGGCAACCTCTTCTTCTGGCTGGGGCCATACAATATCTTCTCAATCTCCTTCATAGTATCCTCCTTTGGGGGCCACACCTCCTCCTCCTTCGAAGGTTTCATTGCAACTGTAGCATCAGCAGTGGCAGGAGTCTTCTCAGGTGTCCCACCAATCTACACATAAAAACATATAACATACAATGTAAATATTTCCATAACCTGGACTTTGTTTTATTTTCATTTTTTTTATTTGGGTGTGTTTTGTTTCACTTGCCTTCTGTTTCTCCTCATTCAGACTGGGTTCTTTTCCCTTCTTGTCTGGGAGCTGCAATATGGAAACCACACAAGTTCAGAATCAATTTCCTCTGTTGGCCATAAAAAAATGGCAAATTGTCATAATAAAAGGTTAGTTGATTGAATACATGTGATATTTGCATTGAAGTTTTCAGTAAAATGGTTGGAGTTATTAAACTTTATTTAATTTATTCAAATATCTAGTTTATGATGATAAGATGAGATTTATTTTTTTGTTAAGGAAATTTTGTTAGTTAAAAAATTTGGTTTGTCATGATAAGATTAGTTTCATATAAGATTTTAGTTTTTATTTAAATTATTGATAAAAATAAAACTACAAATATTATCAAATGATGAATAAGATATTCATCCGAATTGATTTACAGATATGTTAAATGTACCTGGCATTTAGAGCTGGTCATCTCTGTTTGGCTGCTACTGCTATCCATATCACTTCAACTGCAGTACTGAAGTGATTTCCTATGCATGACAAAAGACTCAAAATAAGTTTTGTTCTTTTTTAACATAAAAAAACACCAAGCATATCCACCAAGCATAAAATATATGGCCAGAGGAAGGCATACAATCACTTGTATCTTTGCAAACTTTTGAATGCAAACAATACGCAGCCAAACCATCTCTTAGCAGGTTAAAAGAATTATCCATCTTAGAATAATATTTAACTAGAAAAACACTTGACTACTACTAGAGCAATATGGTGAGGAAAAACACACAACAATAACAAAATAAACCATCTTTTAGACTTTGTGATTATCTTTGTTTAAAAAAGATCAAAGTACTTTAACAATAAAAAAAGGTGTCCATGGCAATATCAAATTCGAGTACGATAGATTGTGTAAATTACAAGGGATAAGAACAATTAAAGCACAGAAATAATATCAAAATACATAATAAAAAAAACTACGTTGCGTATGAAAATATGATAAATCATTTAAATTAAATAGATACTGAATGTAGTAAACATACAATTCAACTAACATAAGTTGGAGTGCTTGTGACTATGGTTGGAGTTGGAGTGCTTGAGACTATGGTTGATAGTATTATAATATCATTCATTTTCCAAATACACCTTCCACCTAAATATCCTGCAACTAGCTATTATTTTATAAAAATAGATATTCACAAATCAACAAATACAAATTCTTTCAATTTTATATAACTCTCTTAATTTATCAACATGTTAATTAGATATCAATAGAAACCTCAATTTTCATTTACAATTTTCATCTTTTTTTTAAATTATCCGAAAACAAACATAAACACTATATTGTGTTTAATCCAAAAATCATTATACACATAAATATGTATCTATATAAACACACACAAACATATAACTCTAATTTCATTCTCTAGTTAGAGAAACAAAAGAAGAAAAAATACATGAAATACATTGATTCAGGTTGGCTTTACTAGTTGTTATAAAATAAAACTTATTTATTTGATAATTCTGAAAACTGAAAAATATTATTCAACAATCTTAAGATTAAAATAATAATAAAAAGATGTTTCAATTTTTACCTGAAAAAAGAGCTCCTAATTTTTTTGTCTTGGATGTTTGATAAAAGTCAAGCTTCTAAGCGAAGGAGTCTATTCTTAAATAAAGCGAATCCTTCATTTATGATAAAATTAAATCCCTAATTCTGAGGTTGTTCCAATAATATCGGATATCTATATCTATCTAAGTATCTAACATAACATTAATGTAGATAATAATGGGCCGTGGACCAGGTATTATGGTTGGACAGAGTTTTGTGCCTGACCCATTTATGTTGGAATTTGTTTTTAATGGTTCTACTGTTTATTTTATTTTTCAGTGATTTTTTAATTTTGATTTTTTGGTTTATAACCTGGATATTCACAAATATATATATACTATATTTGTCAATTCGTTGAATAATAAATTCAATAATAATATATTATTGATAACATAAGCTATTTTTATTCGGATGGACTTTTTGGATCTGTTTTTTTTATTGTTTTGCTTCTATAATTCTATTCATTCTAACATTTTTTTTCCAACAACTTATGGAAATAAGGGTCATCACCTATTCACCTTGTAGGCTCTTTCAAAAATTAAACCTTATTAAAAACCCTATTAGTTTTCTAAAATATTTTTCATATTACTCTCTTATTAAAAACCCATATTAATATCAATAAAAATACTTTTACAAACCAGCAAAAAAAAATTTCTAAGTTTATTAAAATAATGTTTTAAATTTATTTATCACCCAAAATAATTTATATGTCAAAATAATTTATCAACCATACACACATGGAAATCATTCTTACGTATTTATGCATTTGCATTTGAAAATATATTTACATGTGTCATATTTTTCCAATATTTTTATATTAATTTCAGAATAAAAATACTTTTTTACACCCTTAATCAATTACCCTTATCATGCCCATCACAAGCTCTCTTTAAACCAATTATCACAATCTTAAAATAATTTGAAAATCAACCAAATCTCTCTTCAGATATCACTCATTTAATTAGGTTTTAGTTTCTAATGAAGTTTTATTAGTGGAAGAATCATGAAAGTTATAAACTATTTATTGAAGGTTCATAATTTAAATCCTTTACATCTTAACATGTTAATGATTTACAAAACAAAGTAAATAGTGTTTTGTAATACTTACAAATGTATGGTGCCGGATGAATGGATGATTTTCTCCCAGTTGGTACTCCACGAAGTATATAAAGAAAAAGAAAAAAAGATTTATCATTTCTTTAACTATTTATAATGGCTTAACTAAATCCCTAAAATTATGGGATTTTCCATCATTTATGGAAACAAACCTTACAAATTCAAATTGAAAATGTTGACGCATTCAAAAATACTATATTTGGGATTTAAATAATATCATGTAATTCCTTTTAGATACCAATAGCAGATTTTAATTGGCCTTTCCATCAGTGTGAGTCTCATATCTCCAACCCCCAAGCTAGATAATGCTTTGTTAGACAAATATGCAAGGTTATATATATATATATATATATATATATATATATATATATATATATATATATATATATATATATAGTCGCGATTACGTGCGGTATGCGGTCGGTGCGGTTTACGACGTGGGCCGTCCGATCGCGGGTCCATCGCATCCAACGGTCGACGTGAATCGCACCCGACCGTCCGATGCGATGGACCCGTGATCGACGGCCCGTGATCGCGCACCGCACCGACTGTAAACCGCACCTATTATCGGCTCCCTATATATATATATATATATATATATATATATATATATATATATATATATATAGAGTCGTGATATTATATATATATATATAGATTTCCGATAATATGCGGTCGGCGCGGTCGTGCGGATTCGACGTGCGTCGTTCGATCGCGGGTCCATCGCATCCAACGGTCGACGTGAATCGCACCCGACCGTCCGATGCGATGGACCCGCGATCGACGGCCCGTGAATCGCGACCGCACGACCGCACGACCGTATAATATCACGACTATATATATATATATATATATGGTCGTGATTACGTGCGGTGTGCGGTCGGTGCGGTTTACGACGTGGGCCGTTCGATCGCGGGTCCATCGCATCCAACGGTCGACGTGAATCGCACCCGACCGTCCGATGCGATGGACCCGTGATCGACGGCCCGTGATCGCGCACCGCACCGACCGCACACCGCACGTAATCGGATCCCTATATATATATATATATATATATATATATATATATATAGGGAAGTGATTCAGTGCGGGAATGCAGAAATGCGGGAAGCGATCACGGGCCGTCGATCACAGGTCCATCGCATCGGACGGTTAGGGGCGATTCATCTCGACCGTTGGATGCGATGGACCCGCGATCGAACGATCGACGTCGTTTCCCGCATTCCCGCACTGAATCACTCGACTATATATATATTTCAAAACAAAAAAGTACATTTTTCCATTGCACTAGAAACAAATACTTGATCGAGGCCGCTTGAGAGATTGTGCACACATTATTAAAAATAAACTTTCTTTTTAATTACCAGCCCATAATGAAAATTAAATTAGTCTAATTTTATTTTTATATATTTTCCTTTATTAAAAATAAATATTTATAAGATGTGTACATTTACTTATTGAATAATCTCAATAATGTTCATTCTATGTGTTCTATAAAGAAAAAACAATTAAGGCGGAAACGAGTTTAGGTAGATTCTGTATTTGAAAAGTTAAAAATTCACAAACTTATATTCAACACATTTTTAGCATTTTGCTTTTTAAACCATCATCTTCCCTTTCTAGGCAAAAAAAATCTTACAGTTGAAAAACTAATAAAACAACGGCTGAGTTTGAAACATATAATTCTAGATCCCGTTTAAATACGAGTTTAGGTAGATTTTAGATTCTAAAAGCTGCAATCCAAACAAATTTTTAGTTTTTAGCTTTTTAAATCTCTGTCTTCCCTTTTAAACCAAAAAATTTTGCAATTGAAAATCTAATAAAATATAATTTTTTAAAAGCTAAGTTTGAAACTGTTAGAGTTTTGGGAAAAAAGAATAATATGACATAATTCATTAAGAGATGGACAAAACCCTTTATATAATGATACAAGACCTAATATACGTGTAACACAGTATTACACGTGTAATACAATAACAATATTATACACATGTAATTTAACAGAAACATAAGATTTTAAGAATATTAGCGTTTCAATCTCACATCCAAATATAAGATTTTAAGAATATTAGCGTTTCAATCTCACATCCAAACGCAGCCTAAACAGTGCATTCATGCATGTAGCCTAAGCCAATCAATTTTTCAAAACCTTATCCGAATCCGATCCAAATTTGTATCTAAAAATTTAAAAAATTATCTGATATTCGAAAACCCGTATCCGTATCTAAAATAAAATAAATATTTTTCAATTATTTGGAATTGGATACGGATATGATGGTATCTAATATAAAGAAATATTAAGGCCAAACATATATAAATGCACAACATCTTATACCATCAAATCACCCTAGACCCGAGTAGAAGGAAAATGTTAGAGATAGTTATTCTTGTAAGTTTTGCAACCCCTAATCTATAAAAATAAAAGATATATTTATTTAATAATATATATATATATATATATATATATATATATATATAGGGACGTGCTTACGTGCGGTCGTGCGGTCGGTGCGCCCGCGATCACGGGCCGTCGATCACGGGTCCATCGCATCGGACGGTCGGGTGCGAATCACGTCGACCGTTGGATACGATGGACCCGCGATCGGACGGCTCACGACCGTGGGCACACGACCGCACGACCGCACGTAAGTATTTCCATATTATTCGTCTTTTACATAGGTTAAATGAAAAGTGGGGAGCGCACAAAAATTGCAGGATTGACCGACACCCATAAAAAGAAATTATCTGACATGTTTTATTTTTATTTTTTAAAAGTATACAAGTAATTAGTGAAATTTTTTTGTATAAAATAAAGTACATGCCTAAAAATTTTAAGGGTAAATGACCAAAAAAATCCTCAAAAAGTTCAAAATACCTAAATCAGCCACTTTTTAAAATCATATCTAAAAATCTCATTTCACAATTTTGAAAATACAAAAGACTAATTTACCCTTATGTAATTACATATTTAACATCCCTTATTAGGTTATTTCACACGAAAAAATTATTTTTTCTACAAAACAACAATCTCTCTTTATCTGACCCAAATCAATTCCTTTAGAGATTTTGTTATTATATATCATATTGTATGTTTCTTATATATATCTTATCTGATGTTGTTTATCATTTTTCATTATGTATAATTATAATATGTAATTTAAATCACATTTTTTTACTTGACCATTCACATATTTTTATAGCGTCATTAATTTATCATAAAAAACTTAAATTACATATCCACTTTTTTAAAAAAAATCAACATTTAATGGAGTTTATCATAAAATACTCATATTATATTAGCACATATTTTATAAAATCCATATAATCACAAAAAATTTAGAGAAAAAATAAATTCTCTATGAGAATATGTGAAATATATTATCAAAATTAAAAGGGTGAAATATTTTAACAAAATTAAGAGGTATAAAATTAATAGGTATATAATATGTTAAATATTTAATTGCATAAAGGTAGGTTAGTCTTTTGTATTTTCAAAATTATGAAATGAGATTTTTTTAGGTATAATTTTAAAAAATGTTTGATTTGGGTATTTCTAACTTTTGAGAGATTTTTTTTTGTAATTTTCCCAAAAATTAAATGCATAAATTTTTATGTTATTCATAGTATTATATACTGAGATATCAGAGTATGTATTGCATTAAGTGATTTCATACACTACATTAATAACGAAGCGGCAAAACAGATTGATGAGTTATAAGTAAGCCCAGCTCATCAAGATTTGTCTATTTTTCTAAAGTTAGAAATTGGTGTTCCCTTTCCCTCCAAAAACATTTATGAATTTTTTGTAAAAAAAAATGGCAAGAAATCAAGATAGACACAGCAGTTAAAACTACTAACACTAATTTTCTACCACATACATGCAGACTCAGAGTCACCTGTTACTTGTAGGAGCAGAATTACCGAATGAGTGGTTGAAGACATCTAATCCATGCGAAATAGAATAACATCAAATTCTCTTCAACCCAGTCTCATAATTCCACTGTGAAACACCTTCATGAACAAATCAATGTTTGTATTCATCTGAAGAACATCATTTACAGTAACAATATGATATATCTGATCTATACTACTACTAAATCCTAGTGTGACAGATTACTTAAGCTGTTCCAATCAATTCCACCTGAATCCAAAAAATTTCAGACCCCCTGCATCTCAAAACCTTCAAAAAACCAAAATTGTGAGGACAGAAGCCAATACCATCAGATTAAAAAGTGTGCTCTGCTCACTGAGGACAGATCTTCTCAAACACAGGGAGCCGCCGCCTTCGGCTCGGCCCATAAAGTTTGTGCTTGATGTACTCCTCTGTTGCCTTGTCTGGTGGCCAAATGGGTGAATTTGGCGGTGGTGGCGGTGGTGAAGTCGCCAATCTAGGCATTGCTTCAACAGGAGCAGCAGCTGATGTGGGTAACGTAGGCATTGCTTCAACAGGAGCAGCAGCTGATGTGGGAGATACAGGCATTATTGCTTGACCAGGAGGAGCCTCTGATGTGGGAGATATGGACACTTCTTGAACAGGGCAGCAGCTGATGTGGGTAATGCAGACTTTGCTTCAACAGGAGCAGCAGCTGATGTGGGTAATGTAGGCATTGCTTCAACAGGAGCAGCAGCTGATGTGGGAGATACAGTCATTGCTTGAACAGGAGCAGCAGCTGATGTGGTTGATGTGGGCACTGCTTCAAGAGGAGGAGCATCTGATGTGAGAGATATGGGCACTTCTCGAACAGGAGCAGCAGCTGATGTGGTTGATGTGGGCACTGCTTCAACAGGAGGAGCATCTGATGTGGGAGATATGGGCATTTCTTGAACAGGAGCAGCAGCTGATGTGGTTGATGTGGGCACTGCTTCAACAGGAGGAGCATCTGATATGGGAGATATAGGCACTTCTTGAACAGGAGTAGCAGCTGATGTGGTTGATGTGGGCACTGCTTCAACAGGAGCATCTAATGTGGGAGATATGGGCACTTCTTGAACAGGAGCAGCAGCTGATGTGGTTGATGTGGGCACTGCTTCAACAGGAGGAGCATCTGATATGGGAGATATAGGCACTTCTTGAACAGGAGTAGCAGCTGATGTGGTTGATGTGGGCACTGCTTCAACAGGAGCATCTAATGTGGGAGATATGGGCACTTCTTGAACAGGAGCAGCAGCTGATGTGGTTGATGTGGGCACTGCTTCAACAGGAGGAGCCTCTAACGTGGGAGATATGGGCACTTCTTGAACAGGAGCAGCAGCTGATGTGGTTGATGTGGGCACTGCTTCAACAGGAGGAGCATTTGATGTGGGAGATATGGGCACTTCTTGAACAGGAGCAGCAGCTGATGTGGTTGATGTGGGCACTGCTTCAAGAGGAGGAGCATCTGATGTGGGAAATCCAGGCATTGATTCAACGGGAGGAGCGGCTGAGAGGCTTCCATTGTTGTCACTGATGGTGGTGGTGGATTTGTTGCACGTGCTGCTCCCATCACAAGAAACCAGAGATGACGATGAAAGTGGAGGGAACTCGGTATCCAGAATCAGAGGTGGCGGTGCAGGATGGAAAGCACGGTCCTCATCCACCTCGTTCAAAGCCGTGGACGCAGAGGAGGAATCGTAGGTGAAGCCGAGGAAGGCGGGGTTCACAGTTCGGCGGTTGCGGGAGGACTTGCCTTTTCTTCTTCTGCTGCTGCTGCTATTGTTGGATGTACTGGCGGAGGTGGTGTTGCTAGAGATGCCGATCCCTCTTTCTCCGTCTGTTTCCATTTTTTTTTAATCCTTCAAACGAACAGATCAAATTCTCATCAGATTACTGTGATTTCGTGCTTTATATTTGAGATGGATGGAACTCTTGAAATTTAAACGAAAACAAACATCAAATGTAGCTCTAATCGATTGATCAAACCAAAAAGAAAAGCAGAATCTGAAGAAAAGAATAAAAAGAAGCAGTGAATCATCTCATCAGATGATCTAAAATCAAGATATATATAATTCCACAACAATATATATCTTCCTGCAAAGAATTCAAGATCGATGGACTCACGTGGAATTCCGCCAATTCGACGATCGAGATGTTCACCGTCGGAGATTCTCCACGGCAGAATTTTCTCCCGGAGATCAGACGGCTTTGACGGAGATTTCGCGCGCTCTGAAAGTCTGCAAGACTGAAAGCCCTCGCTTCACGAGTTTTTAAAAACTCAAACGGAACCGTGAAATTCCCTCCATCCGCCCTGCCACGTGGAACAATCACGACCACACGATGATTAAAAACCAAATATTACTAAAACGCCATCGCGAGTAGCGAATAAATATGAAAGAAGTGAGAAGCCGAGACAGTCATTGTGTTTCAATGGAGTCTCTCATTCGGAGATGCGAATCGATGAGCCACATCAAGCAAATCCAAGCCAACATGACCGTCACGGGCCTCTTCCAGACCTACCCCTCCCCACGCTGGAGACTCCTCGAGATCTGCGCCATCTCCCCCTTCGGCGACCTCATCTACGCCGTCCAAATGCTGCGCCAGATGGTCCTCCCTTCCACCAACGACTGGAACGCCATCATCCGCGGCCACGCCGAGAGCGACCACCCCCGCGACGCCCTCTCCGCCTACGCCGACCTCTCCAGGTCCCCTCAGCGTCCCGACGCCCTCTCCTGCTCCTTCGCTCTCAAGGCGTGCGCGCGCGCGCTCGCCCTCGCCGAGTCGCGCGAGCTCCACACCCACCTCCTCCGCCTCGGGTTCCGCGCCGACGTCCGCCTCCTGACCACGCTCGTCGACGCCTACGCCAAGTCCGCCGACCTCGACTCGGCCCAGAAGGCGTTCGATGAGATGACTCACAGAGACGTCGCCGCCTCGAACGCCCTCATCTGCGGCTTCGCGACGGGGAGCCGCCCCCACGACGCGCTCGCGCTCTTCCGCCGAATGTGCGGCGGCCTCCGCGAGACGCGCCCCAACGACATCACCGTCGTCGCCGCGCTCTCCGCGTGCGCGCAGCTCGGGTCCCTCGCCGACGGAACGGACGTGCACGCGTACGCGCGGGAGGTCGGCATGGAGTCCAACGTGCGAGTCTGCAACGCCCTCATCGACGCGTACGCCAAGTGCGGGTCCCTCGACCGGGCGGTCGCGGTGTTCGAGCGCATGCCCGGTCGGAGCCTCGTCACGTGGAACACGATCATCATGGGCCTCGCGATGCACGGCGACGCGCGCGCCGCGCTCGATCTCTTCGATTCAATGCGCGCGCCCGAGCCCGACTCCGTGACGTACCTCGCCGCGCTCTGCGCGTGCAACCACGCGGGGCTCGTCGAGGACGGCCTCCGAATCTTCGATGCCATGCGCGTGCCCCGCAATATCAAGCACTACGGTTGCATCGTCGACCTCCTCGGCCGCGCGGGGAAGCTCCAAGAGGCCTACGACATCATAGTCTCCATGCCTTCCAATGCCGCCGACGTGGTCCTCTGGCAGACGCTGCTCGGCGCGTGCAAGACGTACGGGGACATCGACCTCGCGGAACGCGTATCGCGAGAGCTGTCTAGGCTCGGCTCCAATACAGACGGCGATTACGTGCTCCTCTCGAATGTGTACGCGGCGAACAAACAGTGGGCCGACGTTGGTCGAGTACGAGACGAGATGAAGACCCACGACGTGAAGAAGTCCCCTGGGTTCAGCTACATGGAATTGAAGGGGACCATTCATACGTTCCTCAACGGTGATCAGAGCCACCCAGAGTCGGAGGAGATATACGCGATGGTGGGGGATATGATATCTAGGATAAAGGCGTTTGGATACGTCGCGGAGACTAGCTTTGTTTTGCATGATATCGGGGAGGAGGAGAAAGAGAACGCATTGGGCCACCACAGTGAAAAGCTGGCGATCGCGTATGGTCTGCTCCGCACACGCGAGGGGGAGGAGATCGTGGTGCACAAGAACCTACGCATCTGCGGTGACTGCCACTTGGTGGCGAAGCTGATCTCGAGGGCTTACGACCGTACGATCGTTGTTAGGGACCGCGCGAGATTCCACAGGTTCAATGGTGGATCTTGCTCTTGTGGGGATTATTGGTGATGGCTGTGAACGGTGGAATTTGCGTAGGTAGAAGAAAGAGGGAGCCTCTCCGCTTCATTGTAGTATGGAGTTTGATTTCCGTAAATATTAACCAGAGATGGTATAGGAAAATGCCAAGCAAAAAAAAGATGGTATAGTAAAATGCACCCCCCTGACAAATGCGATTCGATTGAAGGCACTGTCGTCTATGAAGCATTGGAGACCCCTTGATCCAGGTCTGTGTTTCTCGAACACCTCTTGTTTTCAGTGTTTCTTCTTGTGGTACCTTTGAAATTGAGCCCTTATCTTTGATGGAGCTTCAAATCTAGCTGAATTTGGAAGGTTTTTGGTTGCAGCATCAGTGGAATTATGCTTCTTATGCCATCTAATAGTTTTTTTTTATATGTATGTTCTGAATTAGATTCAAGAACTGAGCATCTTCAGAAGTCAATATAAACATTCATGAGTGTTCCTTGCTTGGATGCAGTTCACAACTTATAGTGTGTTCATTCAGCAAATGATCGGCTAAATTTTGGTTGAGTATGAATTCACTATTATTTGAGCATAAGAATTGGATGAGGATTCAAATTTTAGTCACTATCTTCTTGAGGAATTAATGAAGTTTAATTTTTTACAACTTATAGTTAGCTTAGAATATGATGGTAGAACTTCTAGCTCTGTTTAAGATCTATGGTAGATGGATCTGAACTGAACTTTGTTGCGATGGATAGATATATGTTTTCATCTTTGTTGAATCATTGTCTTTCTTTTATATTAGAGATTTAGAAATTCATGGGAAGATTTGAAGGACAACACTGTTCTTGATTAGCTGGTATTAATTGCCAAACTCCTTTTGAAGATCATCGGTACCTGTAGTTTAGGATGATTAGTTTTATGCTACTTCTGAGGTGGAAATTATCAAATTTGAGCAAAAGGAAGCAAGCTAACCTTTTGTTACTGTTTCTTCTTTTTTTTATGTTCTTTTTTCATTTTGACATTTTGATATGAATTTCAATTTTTCATGATTCTGATTATACTCTGGGTATACGTTCAAGTTTCAACTGAATAAGGATTCATCATGGTACATTATTAGATGAAAATCAACACCCACAATTACTAGAATACTTTTCTCACCACTAATATAGGATCAGAAAGGTGGAATATTTTGTTTTTGTTTTTTGAGAGCTGATGTATATGAAGACACTGAATTGTTCTATAGTGGATTACTGATATCCCGTTGTGATTTTGATGCTACTTCAGGAAGGACAATGGATTTTCTTTTGTGGATCTCCCGCAGTCCCAGATCCACCAACTGTTCCACATCCCAACACTGACATGATGCCAGGGCCAAGCCTTATTGCCGAAGATTCAGATCCAGAGTCTTCCCCAGCTGCTGAAGTCTGAAGATGATGATAGGGAAAGTTGATGGAAGTGGAGCCATCAGTGGAGATGCTGTAGAGCTAACTGCAATGAATCAGACCCCTACTGGAAATCACACAGACGATTACTGAAGGTGAAGGGTTGATAATCATTCCAGGTAGTAAGTTTATTTTCTTTATTATTATTGAATTACAAAGCATCTAACATGTTGGTAAAAGATGTAGCATAGTTTAATTAGGATGTGCTAATGAGATCAAAACATTGAATATTATTTTATTCCAATGTGCACTTTGTTATCGTAAAAATTCATGATATCCTTTTTTTTTTTTTTGTTGACTTGGAAATTGATTTTTGTATTTCTTGTGGGGTTTTGCTTGAAATTATTCAAGCTGCATAGAGAACAATATGGATGGAGTCCACTGATGAAACCCTCCTCGAATGAGTTTCTGTAGAACTTTACAGTTGAAAATTTATTCTTTTGATCTCTCTGACCACATTGACTACCTGATTTGATTTGATCTGTGGTTGGCACAGAAAAGGCACGCCACACTTTAAATGTTATTTCCATTCTTCTTTAATGGGTGCCCAACAATCAATTATTTTCATCACCTGTCTTGCATTAAGAAATAAAAAAAGCTTGTGTCAACATATACTTCCACTCTGTACCTTCCATTATGATTCAATAGTAGTATTACATAACCAAAAATCTCTCATACATGATATTGAATTCAAAAATAATTCTTAAATTCATAAATTCTTCAAAAGAGCTTTCATGGCATATGATAAATCAAAGCTCTGATGAGGTGGGTTCTTCTCCACCGGATGTGCCGACAGTTCTCTTCACCTTCTCCTTGGTCTCATGAGCTACCCCCGTCGCGGCTTTGGCGGCAGACTTGACCACACTCTCTGCCGTCTCCTTGCTCGTCTCAAAGCTCTTCATGGCCGCATCTTTCACCACTTGTCCGGTGGTGGAAGCAACTTCATCATGCCTTGGCCAAGAAAGAGAGGGAATCAAGGATTGAAGTGTCACATTATAAACAATCTAATGCTAAAACATCAAGAACAAGATCTGGACCATAACCTTTCTATTCAATCACTGCTATCTGCATTGTTTGTCCATCTTAACAAAGAATTTTAATTCATGGAAGTTCATCCAATTCTGAAGTACACTTGATCTAGGGAGTCATAGACATGGTGGTGTATTTGGTGAGTGATACATACATAGGTTGTTCTTATGTACATATGTATGTGGTGTGTTTCTGGTATCATATTTTCAACTTTATCTATACAATTCCTTGTCAAAATATGTTATTGTACATCAAATATTCAGTGAGGGTTATGTTTTGAACAGATGTTCAACATATTTGTAAATGATACATCATAAATGTAATCAAACTGTGAAGGTAACGACGAGTACAGAATTTTTTTAATTACAAAGAATGTGATAAACTAAGCAATGATATAGATACTGAAATGATATAGATACTGAAATGCACACAAATATTACCTATCGTTGAACTTTTTAGTCAAGTACTTTGGAGATATTACCATTTAAGTGGACTAAACGGGTCTTATGTAGTGTTTGAGAAGCCCTTTCAAAATCAATTTTTCACTTACAATTGTTTTTGAAATTAGATAATAGTATACATTTGTTTGTCCTAAAAAAATCTCACTTTTTTAGAGTTCATAACTGCAAGTTATTTTTATAAGAGTTATTATACAGTCTTTTTTTTATCCTCAATTCCAATCTCGTATGTTTCGTTAGGGTCATATACACACATTATCAATGTATATATATGCTCTTATGGAAAAAATTTATTTTTTTTATAAAATATAAATGCATCAATGCAATTCATTAGAGTATATACCTTATTTTTTTATAAAAACACGTAGCTCGTTACATAAAGTATAATATTTAAAAAAAAACAAAATATGTGTGGTCTGGAATTGGCGCTTCAAAAAAGACTGTACGTAACATTATCATTTTTTTATTTTCTTAAAAAGCTACAAGCATTTGGGGGTGCACATTGGATAATAAAATTGATTCATAAAAAAGCATAATCAACCAAACCAAACAGTTTCTATCTTTTTTTTTTAATTGAAACAAGGTAGAACTTACTACACATATTTCTATGATGAAAAGTGAAAGTACAAATATGAAGGGAGCTGAGAGGAATAGAGAAAGAACAAGCAAAAGAAGGTTGACTTATCTTAGCAACCTCCTACAGTGTTTGGTTTGATAATTAAATTATTTTGAGATTTATAATTATTCTAGTATAAATAAGGATAAAGTGAATCTTTGTGTGGTTGTATTTTAAACTATTCTCGTTGAAATATGTAGTAATGATAAATAATTTGTTTGAATAAAATGTTAATAAGGGATTGATAATTATTTAGTAAATGTGAAAAAATGATGATAGCTAATTTGACCATTGATTTATAAGATGTTAATTCGACAGTAGATCCACGTATTCTTTTGGGTTGAATAAGTTAAAATACCTTAATTTCAGGAGTTGGCTGGAATTCAGATATCACTTTATACCAGTTAATTCTGACGTACATATTCTCATTTATTCAAGGCATCCAAACATCACATTTACAACGAGACCATTCCAACTTATCCGAGCCTTCTCCAACCTTACTAGGCTAACAGTCTTTCCATGTGATTCTTAAAAAAACAAAAGATCAACATCTTAAACTATCAATATTTGTCATAAGTTAATCTTTCAGTGGACAAATTAAACTTGCAAGAGAAACCACAAATAGAACATCAAGGAATATAATCAAACAAACTCAATAATTAAAGAGGGGAGGGAAATTAGCCATTACTCTGAATCGGAGGGTCTGGAATTCATCAAGGCGAGCTTGACCCAAGATCGGACGGCTTCCCATGGGCCCGCGCCGCTGGTGACACTCACACCCATCGCTCTCTCCACCAGGTTTGGCCTCTGCTTCGTCTCCTGATCTCTTCTTCTTCCATCTCCAGCCGCCGTTGATGATTGAACCAGACGAGGAGGAGAGATGGTGGTGAACAATAGGAAGAAGAACAGGAGGGCCAATTCATTGCCAAACCTTGATTTCTGCTGCATTTTATTCTATTTTGTTTTATTTATTTATTTATTGTGAGATGTTAATTAGAAATTCATGGAAGGCATTATTTAATTGATTTGGGAAAGATGGAGAGATCTAGGTGTGGGTATACCTGGAGGGGAAAGGAGACGCCACGTGGGACGTGTTGCATGGTATTCCTCCGAGACCGGAAAATATCTGAACCGTTCATTAGACCCAACAAAAAAAAAAATGTGATTTGAGTTGATCAAATTTGAATCCATCTACTATCACTATGACATAAGAAGTGTTGCGAAGCATTACATCTTGAAATATCTAATCTTATGTCAATACATTTGTCTAGGATGTTCGAGGCCTGTGACTAATAGTAAAGTTAGTGCAATGTAAGTGTGGTTTGAGATGGAGAGAGGCTTAAAACAAGGATAAAATGAAAACCGAAATAGACTGACCATTAACAAGTCTATAGTGTTGTATATGTTTTGGTTTAAGCTCTATCTGTTTCATAGTTTGCCATCTTCTTTTCTTAGTTTTTTTTTTTTTTTTTTTATCAAATTACCCTTAAAATTTGAATTCCATGCCAACAAACCGAGAACAGTCAGCGGGTCTTTCATAAACTAACCTATAAAGGGCTGTAATATTGATGAGGTTTAAATCTGCCGGGCTCGTGATCCCCTCGTAAATTACATGGAAAATGTTTTTTCTTACTTTTTTTTTTACAGTTCAAAATACAAACAGCATATATTTTTATTTTTTATAAAATAGTAAAGATCATCTAACGATATAAATATTTTGATATAAAAAAATGTGTACTACTCTATTTCGAATCGAATGAACCCATTTTTTTGTAATTGTAAAAAAAAAAGAGTTTAACAATGCATATACTGTCTATTGCATATAAAATTGTATTTTGAATTGTGAAAATGCCTAACTACAACTACACTCAAATTACATTAAAGATCTAATGATAAAAAATATGATAAAAATTTAGATCGAAGTCAATAGAAACATGACAACTCGATACACTAATATGTTTCAATTGCCCATTCATTGCAATAGCTTGTATACTATACTATCGCAGTGTATGCAAAATCCACAAGTTGTCTAGCTGAGGAATCATACTTAAGTGTGATTTTGCTTTGAAAATCCCATTTAGGTATGATTTTGCTTTTTAAGAAAGCAAAAAACGCAAACGCATTTTCAAATGACTCCTCAAAACCATACTTAATTAAAAAAAAATTACAACTTATAGTACAAAACGCATACTTTTAAAAAAGCAAAGAAAGTGAGCATCCTAAAACTCAAGATTTATTCAGCTACTTTATACAAAATCATATATTTCAAACGTGTTCTCAATCGCAACATTAATCCAAACTAGTTTACAAACACCCCAAATGATCCCAGCTTTCAAAGAAAGCCACAAAAAAAAATCTTTAGCTAAAAAAAAAAAAAAAAAAAAAAAAAAAAAAAAAAAAAACTTTCAGAAATCAAGAGGTATGTTTCCTGAAAAGCTATTTTTCAAAAACCGTTTTACAAGAAAAGCCATTTTTTTCAAAATTGTTTCCATAAGCTACCTTAGTCTTTGATAGGCCTCGCTTCAAATCCTCCCGCTTCACGCTTCACCAGATTGTAAGGCATGTAGGTCCCTAGAAGTTTGTCCCAGATTGAGAAGAACGGCTGCGAATAATTGAATTTCGTTCCCTGGAGCTGGTGGTGGATATCATGATAAGCTGTGTGGTTCTAGAAGAAAATGTGGAAGATGTTGCCGGGCAGCCAGAGTCCACAGTGGTCGTCGACCGTCTTCAAAACTGCAAAGCAGAAAAATATCACAGCTGTCCGTGCAGTCATTCCCGAGATCAAGAATGAGATGGCTCCTCCAAATGTGTCAAGCAAGAGGCCCTCAAGTGGGTGGTTGTAGAGGGCGCCAATCGCGTAAGGGACAACAAGTTTATGATGTTGTGAATGGATGTGACGATACAGGAATGTGTTTTGGTGCATGTAACGGTGGACGAAGTATTGCCACGTGTCCATAACGAGCATGGCAACTATGATCTGCAGTAGTTGGATAGGAATCGATGGTTGTATGACAACACCTGTAGAACTTGACTTTGAGGTGATCTGGAAAACAAGATAATAAAATGATATGAAACACATCAAGGTCCAGAACTGATGTAATCAGTTGGTTGGAAGTTCTAACAACTTTAGTGAGAAAAAAAAATGCATCTTGTGGAATTGTAATGAACAGAGAGATTATTTCAAATGAATGAAACTGAAAAAAGCTCATGAACAGGCAGGCTAGTATTAAAAAAGTAATGCAACTCGCTATGTTATTTTCAATGAAAATATTATTGTTCCTACATAGAAGGCAGTAAAAATTGAAAACATGCTAGTCCATAAAAAAATATTCTATTGCCACCACACATGAACAGGGGAAAGGGGCATCTGCAAGCATTTAAAATCACATCATTTGCACTGGGATGTAGGAGGAGCTTCTTGAGGCATCTTACTTTACACTGAAAGAATAGAATTTACTCCATTCTTACAATCAGTATACATAGATCATACGAAACGTTGATATGATATGATATGTTATGATATGCATGTGTTCAAAGTGGTCTGTGACATATATGCAGACATAAATTCTATGGCCCACTCCCAGCTTTTCTAAACTCATAGGGTGAACAACATTATAACAGGGTAAGGAGGTGCAGATATACATGAAGGAATGCCCCGAATATGCCAGAGATGATAAGAGAAAACAAACGGCACATCTCTCACAAGGGAAAAATATCAATAGTTGATAGTTTGAGTAAAATATTATGAATTGAGATTGCTGGTATGATAGGAAAGCAACATGGAATCGAGTCAAATTTTTTATTTTCAATAATTGTAAATTATTTGAATATTCGGAGTTTAAATTCCAAAACAGAAAAAAAAACTGACACAAGTTACATCTTCAGCACCATGGAGCCAATGTACCTCTCCTCATGCAGGTTGGACAAATACAGAACCTGAGAACTACAATAGTTCAACAAAGTAAAGAACTTCATAGTGATATCAGTAAAAGGATTTTGTCCTTTATGTTGTCTATTGCTATGAGACAAACTCAGCATTAGTGGATTTTGTGTTACATGCCTACCACTTATGCAACTGGGAACAATATAAATTAATGAATGAAAAAAATCTAGAAGCACAAAAGTATATGCTAACCCACACAGGGTTGGCTGCAAAAGCCATGGGTTTGCTCCCCATAGCTCTTGGTTATAAACCCCCTGGATTTACCAGGTGGACAGGGTTTGTGGGTAATTTTATGCATCCGGCCGGGGTTTTCCCAACTCATGGTGGGGTTCCTCGTCACAGAAAAAAGGGTAGATATCTATTCTGCTGTGAAATGATTGAGTGCAATGGCATCCAAATCACACCCAAACATCAGTACAATGTTCAAGCCTCCATAGTTTGTGTTTGCAAGAAATTTTTGAAGAAAAATATGTCCACTAGTCTAGCAAATAGAAAACCATGACTCACAAACAACTATTTGTCTCAGAAGTTTAGAGATAGCAAGTACACCTTGCTCGTTAGAACACAACTCAATCAGAAACCAACCTACCTATTGACTTAACAAATAAAGCACAATCATACAAAAAATGGAATGGAAACGATCACTTGGATTTATCTTGCTGCACATCACATTGACCAATACCAAAATAATTATTGTTCATGTAGAAACTACTTCACAAGTTGGAAAAATTTGAATACAAAACCTATGTATGATATCACTCCCTAAATATTGATTTAGTTGTTTGCTTGCACTCTTCCAGTTATATAACCAATCATCCCAGGATATGGCCGAAGCCATTTCAACAAATCAATTTTTCAGAGACTTCGAGGATCACCTCAGGTAACTATACAAATGTGATGACTAGCCAAGTGCCATAATTGACACTGCAAGCCATCCAAAATGATTGTGACAGCTTCATTTTTTTTAAAAGGAAATGGTAAGTTGATGCCCTCGTATTACTAAGAGAGAAAAGCCTGAAAAGGAATTCAAAATACAGGGGGAAAAAAAGAAGCATGGTGACAGCTACATTACAAGCTAATAGCTGATATCCTACCTAACAAGAAAATTGGTAGCTACAGACTAATCATCTTAACCACACAATTTTGAACTATCAAAAAAATTCAGCATGATATGATTTGTTATAATGTGTGTTTGACAGCATTTTGAATCTAAAGTCAATACAAAGCTGGCTTAAGTGACTGTACACTGACATGCTATCATTCTGTGTTTAAAACAATCTGGACTCATGTCTTCTGTCTCTAGTCCTATTATCTAATAAGCATCTCAGAGACACAACAAGATTGTTCATTTTAAAATAACTATTTTCAGGGAAAAAGGTGGGATACCAACCAAATTACATTATTACATTAATTTAATACATATTCAAAACATGGAAGTCCCTCATCAGACTGATGTTCTGGTAATGAAAAGAATCCAATAGATCATACTGTGTGTTAAGAGCTTCTGAGTTTTTTTATTTGATGTGCCATTTGCATTGTTTTTCTCCCCAACCAAACCAACACATACATAACTCTTTGTTGGATGGTTTAGCAAGACAAAAAAAAATGATGTGGACATCCCACAATTTTTTTTTAAAAAAAAGGGAAATAATTGCTCAGGAGTAGTCTTTTTTTTTTGGCTAATCAAGAATTGAGGTCAAAATACTGTTTAGGATAAATAATCTGTCCCTAGTTCACGCTAAACAAAACTTTTTGTACATCTTAGTTGGAAAATTGCTAAATCCCTCATCCATCAGGCATGGGTATAATCCATGCTGGCCCCTTTCATCATGGTTAGCTAAGCAAATCATGTTTTAATCTGCCTATCAACACCCCCCCAAAGCATATCTAAATCGACTCTAGGGACCCGCTATTGGCAGCACAGTTCCTAGCACAAATCTAAACCATCTGCTCTGTAGCAGTGAGTTTTATTCAACAACACTTTATTTTATGAAGAAAAAATATTATTTATCCTCTGTTAATGAAACTTTTAAAAAGAAACTGATAGAAACTGTAGTCTAGGTTTATAAATGTGTTTTAAATCCATTTTGCAATACATTAGACTAACAAAAAGTGAAGTGTTCTTGTTGAATAGCCATCACTTGATTGTACCGATTCACATCTGGCAGAAGTAGTCCATCCATGTCCATGTTAAAGTACAGCAACTGGAATCAGCCACTAGATACAGAATGGAGATGGCTAACAAACCGTCAATAGATATTAAAGGACAAGAATGAAAAAACACCACTCAAAATGGGTCAAATCAAGAGAAAGTGAGAAATAACTACACAAAAGACCATAAGGATTATCCTAAATAGTTGAGGTCACCACCTGAAAAAAATGTCAAGATGAGCAGGAAAAGGGATCAGTTGATGCGTGTCTCACATGGTTTAGAAAGTCATTTGAACAAGTAAATGACAAGTAGAGCCAACAATAGGGACAACAGAATACTAATTCCCTGTGCAGCACATCCACAAGTCAATGAGAATCTAACTACTGGGGTTTTAGTTTGGGCAAACAAGCCAAAGAAAACATTACTTGGATGAGAGAGATTTGGTCAATGGTCTTGGGAAAAGAAGAAAAAAGACAAAATGAAACTTCAAAACATTTAAAAAAAACTACAAACCTGCAATATATATAACCTATGCAGAACACTTGTGCAAAAACAAGATTAATACTCTCATCACAATTTTTTCAGAAAAATTTGGTGATCATGACAATGAAACATATATCCACGTCTATAGTTTCTCTATCATCACCATATGTTAAGTGTGGATACTTCCAATTGGCAAGAGACATAATTAACATGATCATTAGAACAATCTAGATGGTATGATCCACATATGAGGCACTGATACAGCCAACAACGATGAAACAAAGATTTTAAAGAAAGAACAGAAACACAAATATATCTAAAGACGAGTTCCTTTTTTACTTTGATGAAAGTTTTTATTTACATAAAACAAACAAGGCAAAGGAAAATGGAACACATCCTAAACCACCATTACCATAGTACATTAAAGAAACTCGGACATGCAGGAAAAGCGTAATTAACAAACCGACACCAAATCGTCCATTCACTCAACTCCACAAATCACAAGGCTTGCTTTCTTTAGCATAAATGAATAACATATTTCTACCATTCAGAAGGCTTGTTTTCTTTAGCAATATCATAATAAGCTAATAACTAATTTTAATAGCATAAATGAATAGCGTATTTCAAGTCGCCCGGCCTTTAATATGCATAATTACAAATAAAACAAAATCCCAACCTGATCTAGACTCCGATTCCATTAGTTCCAAATTATACATCTCCAAGACTCATTTACTTTCTAAAGCACATAGTCAACTGCCCATAAGGATCTTCTAAATCATATATTGTGACATAAAAAAAAACATCCACAACTCGTATTTTCATATATTCATTCCTAAACATTTTCACAGAGTGGGCATCACATTTTCTTTTTTTTATACACTGAAAGAGTACCCAGGTATGAGAATTCACAACTGTGTGTGTGTTCCTCACTCGAATTTCTAAAATCAAACCCCACCTAATTAAATCATAATCAAGCAGTAAACAAGAAATAAACCAGCAAAACAGAAGTCATCTTCAATCGATCATACAAGATTAAATTCAATTAAAAAGCACAACACGTACTTCAAAGTGGCTCGCTAACATAAATCCTATTCCAAGCACAACAACAAGAACAACAACTACCAAAAGAAAGAAAGAAAGACCATAACTTACATTCAAAATCACATATTTTGTGACATTAAAAACACCCACGACTGTATAATCAATTACTTTAAATTAAATAACCCTAAAAAGACACACAACTTTAATTTTCCCAAATGGCGGGCTTCACCTTTCTTTTCAGACAAAAAGAGACCTTGAACATTGAGAATTGACAACTTTGTGTGTCCCTCACTCAAATTTCTATAATCGAACCACTTGACTAAATCCTATTCTTATCCACAAGTGAAACAAGTAATATAACTTGCCCAACAGAAGCTGTACAACTGTCAATCATACAACGTTATAAATTAAAGCATAACACCTACTTCAACTCATTCCAAAAAATGAGCATAACAATAAACTGTTTTGGTTACATAATGGAATATAATGTCCATCTTTTCTCAAGAAGAAAACAAACATACGAACAAACAACTACAACCCAATGCCTTTTTCACCTACACTCCAGGAAAATAATTGATGCAAAAAAAATTCCAAAGCTCGCAATTTATACAAAAATACAAAACATCATTTAAGTCTCGTATCCATCCAGTGACAAACGGAGAAAACAAGGTTCGGCACAAATCAGTGACCCAATAGAAAACCTTACTTCGATTCTTTATAAACCCCACATTTGTCACATCAATTTTGCTTCATCTGCAAAGCTGTACATAAAAAGTTGACCAAGTCTATTGACCCCATGTTTTCAAATTAAAAATCCAACTCTTCTTTCTAGTTACCTTTGTTATAGAACTCTATCAACACATCTAAAGACTAACAAAGAAAACGAAAACACACCGCTCATGACTCAACCATTCAATTAAACATAGAAAACAAATATTCATCAAAATTCAAATCACCTTGAACAAAGCCTGAGCGACGGTCGCCTGAACCAGCTGCTGAAGCAACACCCCCTTCACCACGGCCGACAATGTCACCAGGTTCTTCTGCTCCTCTTCCTTCCTCGTGTGAAGGCGAAACCGGTCCAACGGCGGCAGGAGCTGGTACATGCCCGCGTAGAGCCAGTACACTACGATCGGCGCAAGCGTGCCCATCGATTCATCGCTCAAATAACCTTCCCAAAATACCATCTTTGTTGATAATCCGATCGAATTCGATCAAACAAGGTACGGTCAAGGAACCAAAGATATCAAAAACCCGTTCCAGAATTTCCTCGGGACCCCACCATGGCCTCAATTGGAACAGAACCCCATCCCCCCGGAATTAGGGTTCATCAATGAACAAGAGAATCAAAAGTTGCAAGCTCTGGTTGAAATCATGAGAAATGAATCTAAAACGGAGATGGGCATGTCAAGAAACTAAAAAACCCAGATCGAATTACACCCGAAGACCTTAAAATTCTTTGTTCGGGTACAGATCTGAGGAAACACCGGTCCCTCAAAAAGAGGGAAACTTTTTTTTTTTTTTGAGAGGGAAGAGTTTCAAGAATAGAAAGAAACAAAAAAGCTGGGGCTTTGATTCTGATAACCCCAAAAAAACTTGAGAATTAAAGGGAGCTCCAATTGTACGGACAACAGTGGGGACACAAACCAGTCGGAACAATTTGTGCCGGTTAAATCATTTAAAAATTATTTACAGGGTTATTTTAGTTCTGGATCCCTCCAATCTTTTTTTTTAATTTTTAAGCCATTGCAAAGCATCATTCGTGTGCCGTAACAACTCGGCTAAACCGCGCGGTTGTGAATAGTTTAAGGGGACGATATTTTATCATCTTTGTAACCTATTTTTTATATTTCTTATAAATGATCATTTAATTTATCATAACATATATTTTATTTTTTATTGAGATTACATACCTAATTAAATCAGATATATAATTTTATAAAAATAAAAACATAAACAAATTGTATTTTAAACATTAAAATAGATTAAGTTTAACATTTTTCAATATAAAAATGTATTTCCAAGTAATAAAGAATAAGAGAAAGCAGAGCACTATAGTTTGTATTGCACTTTCCAGTGGTCGTGATTTATCTATCATTCACAACCATATGATGGTAATCAGAGGGTGATATCAACAGAATCAACATCATGCAAATTGTACATGATTTCATAAATTTTATCATAGCTTATATGAGATCCACACACCTCACCTCAGCATGTAATTAATTTTGCTGAAAAAATATCTGAAGCACAGCAATTACAACATAATCCCACCTGTAACAAATGATGCGTTTAAAAGAAAACAAAAAAACACAGCACACAAAACTCTTATTCATATAGACATGAGAGAATTGGTCCAAACATGCTTCAGTCACTTAATGAAGCTCTTATGACACCCCAATCACACATCACACACCAATACCAATAGTTATCATAATATATCACAATAAACCCCGAACCTGCATAACCTGAATACCTTCCAGTGAAGCATTTGAACCTGATCAGATCCCATCAACAGCATTCCTCAGGCTCCCGCCAAGCAAAGACATGAGTCCCCCGCCGTGCACCCGTCCTTCCGGGATCGCAATGCGAGTGCCGTTGCCGCGGGTTCCATCCCTCTCAATACCCGACGACAATGAAGAGGACTTCATAGAGAGAGGAACCAGTACCTGAGGCGGGATGAGCTGCTGCTGCTGCTGCGACTCCACGCAATCTGAGATCACGCTCACCCCCGATGACGAGTAGTCGTTGTCGCTGCTGCTCGCCACCGTCGTGGACCCCGAAACCAGCCCCCGGAACAACCCCGGCCCAATCATGCCACCACCCGAGCTCCGGTCATGGGCGAACACCAAGCTCGAGTGGGCCGCGCACAGCCCGCTTTTGCCCCTCGCGAACTTTTCACACCCACCGGCAGGACTGATCCACGAGCACCGCTTCCCCCCACCATGGGCCTTGCAGAAGTCAGTGCTTCCCTGCGCGCTCTTGTTGCACCCTTCAAAATGACACCTTTTGCCACCACCATGGCGGACACAGCAGTCGGTACGGCCACGGGCACTCTTGGTGCAACCCGGCACGGCGCACCGTTTCCCCCCACCGTGGGCCACGCAGTAGTCAGTGCCACCGTGGACGCTCTTTGGGCAGACCCCACCACCCTCGAAGAGGCACCGCTTACCCCCACCATGGCCCTTGCAGAGTGGGGTGGACCCCTCTGCGCCTTTGTTGCACCCGGCAAAGATGCACCTCTTCCCGCCCCCGTGCGCCTTGCAGTGGTTTGTACTCCCCTGGGCGCCCTTGCTGCACCCCGGGTACTGGCACCGTCGACCACCACCATGCGAGATGCAGAGACCCGCCTGACCTTCTGCGCTCCGGCTGCACCCTTCAACCGTGCAACGCTTCCCCCCACCGTGACGGATGCAAAGGCCAGACTTGCCTCGAGCCGCCTTGGTACAACCCCCAGGGAAGCTGCACCGCCGCCCACCACCATGGGCAATGCAAAAGCCAGTCTTCCCTTCGGCGCTCTTGGTGCAGCCGAGATACTGGCAGCGATGCCCGCCTCCGTGCGCCTTGCAGTAGGCAGTGCGGCTCTCTGCACCCTTGTTGCACCCCAGCTTCTGGCACCTCTGCCCACCACCATGTGCAATGCAGAGGCCTGAAGCGCCCCTCGCCCCCTTGGAACAGCCATTGAACCTGCACTTCCTCGGGTGGTGGCCACCGCTTCGGCAGGGCATAGCTGCTCCACCAGCTATGGTTGGATCGGAGATTGTACCTATGGAGCAGTCTTCTGTGGTGGCTGATGGATCAGGGCTCAACTGAAGATGATGTACATTGTTGGTCGTTGTGAATTCTGAAAACGTGCATGCTTCATAATGCCTTGGAGCGAGTAAGAGGGTTGGCATGTACCCACCTGACATCCTCCTCGCCGACGTTGAGCCCTCATCGAAAACTGGGACGACCGCAGTCGCAGAATCCTCATTCGAAGGTTGGGGCTGTGATGTGCTGTCTATATTTTCTTCCTCCATGGTATCTCTTGACAGACCAAGCTTCAGCATTCTGGACTCACTGTCAGATGCAAAGTGTGATCCTTTGTTCTTCTTAGGTCCACCCATTGAATCCCTTAAGTACAGATTCGGAGTCGGACCAAGCCCAAGAACCAATCTGCAACCATCATCTTGGGCGGAGAGGAACTCATTGTGATTACTCTGAGAATCGCTGGTCCTGGCTGACTTGTTGATTTGATGGCCAACACAGTTGAGACCCAGAGCAGTATCACCCAAGTTGTCGCTTTTGCTGCAATTGAGAGCAAACCCAGCATCTCCAGAGTAATATAGAGTGGTCACATTGAGATCCATTGTCCCGAATCAGGCGAAAGGAGCAGGACTTATAATAAACTTAATGCAATATGAGGTTCAAGGAGGTCGGAGGTTGAAGATGCAAAGGTTGAAGAGGCAAAATAACTAGAATAGAATTACTGACACTGTACATGAACTACTGAATTTATGCGTGAAGTAATATAAATATAAAAGAACAAAAAGGAAAATATTTGAGCATGTAACCACCACCACTAACGAAACCCGATGTGTCTGCCCTGTCCATGATTATAGCTTGCGACTTAATTGCGGGATTTTGATAGAGTTACTGGATTCCCAGCATATCTAATAGGTTGCTATGTCAAAAATCCTTTGAGATGAGCTCAACCGTAAGCTCAGTGTATGAGGATGGTGAAGATGGCTTTTGCTCCGTATATCAACTCTGTAAAAGGAAAGATGATCTGAGAATACTTGATTACCAACATGACAAACATCAAATTACAAATTTACAGGCAGAAAATACATCAGACAGTAATGATTTTTTATTCAATCATTTGTTGAGATTAAACTTTGTATGAGTCATCCAGACCAATTTGTATCCGTCTACACATCACAATGACAAACCCCAACAGAATCTTCAACATTAAATAGAGAAACATCTATTGTCTTTTTTTAAAGATCGAGAGAGTAGTAAGAGTGATCATATATGCCTCACTGTAGTGAAATATGACCCAGCTTCATAGTACAGATTAAGAATTTTGAGAGAAAACAGTAAAAAGTGTCAAAATATAGAAGAAAAAAAATATGATACGTGCTCTCACGATTTATGATTATGTCAAATTTGTTCTACACAAAATTAAATATCCTCCTTAACTAGATCCCAAATTAGAGAAGGAAAAGAAACACACATGAAAAATCATCAGAATTTGACTCTCCAAGGAGAAAATGAATCCATAACCCAGTGGCCTCTTAAAATTAACACAAAAAAAGGCTTTGCAAGTTAAAAATCTTATCAGAGAGTCCCCAGTTTTCAATATACAGATAATACAGAGGAACACCTACCCCTAGCCTAATATGCTGTCCAAACAAGGTGAACAAAGACTCACCCTTACAAGGTATCAATTCAATTCAACCTATCAACCTATATATTCATCATCTCTTTAGAGATCAAGACAGTTGGGATGCACATAGCACAACTAAATAAAAAAATCAAATAGAGTTAACTTCCTAATGAAACATTCATATCCAACAATGATTTCACCTTTTGAAAGCCATCTGAGATATATGTTGCAAACAATTTCCCTATCACTGACTTGACCAATTACAAAAACTTGATTTACAAAGTCCGGGGCAAGGAAATATTAAATCTAAGCAGATCTCAAAATAATAGAAAAATACATAAAAAATAATTTTTGACCAAGCAAATAACCAATATATGGTGATGGCTGCTTCAACCATGAGTTGTTTAATTTTCTTTTTTTAAGGGGAGGAGAGAGAGATTAAAATCTCCATTTCATTCAAAGATGGAAAATATTAAAACAAAAAGATGAAATTTGATCTAAAAATTAACAAAAGAATAAAATGATAGAAGCATAAAAAAATTGCTTCATCCATGAAGACAACCAATAACAGATCTGCACTCCCCAAAAGGCCAATACATCAAGAAAAACCTTCTCAAAACCTACCCAATTGCATAACCTATTATAATTAGTAGTAAAAACAAAATCCAAAATTCATTAGATTCTTCTCCTTGAAGAAAGACACAAAAGTTCAAACTTTTAGCTTAAACCCCTATTCGGTACTACAAACTCCCACGAAAATTCCATTGCACATACCCAAGCAGACCTTTTTTTCAAGTAAAAGCCTTTCATGTTCAAAACAAACAGAAACCCCAAACATTTCCAAGAGTCACAATCCAAAAAATAATCCATAACCTAGATTATCACGCACAAAAAAAAATTCCAACCAAAACAAAACCCTTCTTTCTTGGAACTTAAAAAACTACAAAAGAAGGGCCCTTTTTATCAATAATAAAAAAAACACAACCAATTCAGAGTTAACATAAATGAAAAAAAAACAGATCTCCACAACAAAGATTTCAGTATTCACAGTCAACACCACCACCCAACACTGTCACTGAATCAGTCGAAAACATAAAATCAGAGCCGAAAAGCGAATACCTTCGGAGACAGAGCCATTAAAAGGCCTAAACTGAGCTCCTCGAAATCAAAGCTTCTCCTTTGTTTTTTGAGAGAGAGAGAGCAATGAATGAAAAGTAGAGAAAAAAAAAATCGAACGCGAGCGAACTCGCGTACGCACCTCCATATAATTGGGGGCATCGCCACTGACGGCTGTTGCTGAGCTGGCAAACGCCGTCAAACGAATCGATTTCGATTCGCCGTCTGCGACGCGATGCGCCGTTAGATCTGCCGTCTTTTATTTTATTTGGGGCCCACCGTCGCGTGCGCTTCTACGTTTCTTTTTTTTAAAATTATTGTTTATTTATTTATTTGGTTTTGTCGTATCTACGTACGGCCACGAAGGGAGATAGGCCCATCCTGTTGGCGAACCTGGGCCGTCCATTTGGTCGATCCGATTGTGAAGAATGGACGGCTATCGTTGACAGGTGGGTCGCTGGGTTTGTAAAAGTGTGGGATTTTTTTAGGGTGGGTCTCTGGCACTCTGCAACAACTAACGTGCCATCTTATTAAAAGAGAGAGAGAGAGAGAGAGAGAGAGAGAGAGAGATTTTTTTAAATTGAGTTGCATTAATAATTTATCTAAACAATGGTACGTGGAACTACTATAGAGCATTGATTTTTAAAAGAGTGATTTAATTGTTTTTTTTTTCATTTTACAAAAAAATACCTAACAATCACTTTGTAACAATGTATGGAAGAAAAAAAAATTAAAAGAATACATCTATCAATATGTCAAAAAGTATCACTTTCTAACAATGTATAGAAGAAAAAAAATTAAAAAGAATACACCTATCAACATGTCAAGAAGTGGTTTAATTAAGATAGAACAAAATTTAACTATAAAAGAAATAAATTATTACATACTAAAAAATAATTCACAAATTAAGACAATTGAAAAGTGCAATTAAAAAGTCAAATGGTGACAATCATTGTTGTAGTATTTTTTTAAAACCTTTAAAATGTTCTGATTTTTTAAAAATATAAATAATTCTCATGAAGTTACCATAACCCCAAAAAAAAATTTGAAGTGCATATATATGTATTTTCAAAATATGTTAAATACCAGCCTAATCTTATGTATGGTATGTAAGAGGAAGGTGGAACAGTTTTGCATTTTTCTCATAATCTTTGTCATTTGATCACACCTATTCTTGTGGTTATCTTAAACAAATTTTTATTCATTACTTGTTCTTAGATAATCTATCATAATTTGATTTATTCAGAATGAAGAATTTTCATTCTAGACTAGAGTTATTAAACTTATCCTAAAACTATATTATGAATTTGGCGTTTATGTAAATTTTATGAAAAAATCATGAAACCATCAATTATTAAAGAACATGTCCTCCTTATCTTTGGGTTATCTTTTTATGTGAGCTGCTTTTCAAATCTTCACTCAAAAAGATCTTTTGCTAGATCAGGAATCATCTTTCCTGTTTTCTCCCATCCATCAAAATTTGAATCCACTTTTTCAACTATATACAAGACATGGAACATTGTCATAACAAGTGGAATATGGAAAGAATTTCAGTTTACAGGATGGATAAGGTTACCACGGTAAGTTTATTCTTTTTAACCAATGTTTTTAATCCAAAAGTGATTGATTGTTAAACAAAAAAATGATTGGATTAAACGGAATGATAAAACATAACATAGTAAAAAAAATCCCCTTGTAAACTAAACTGCGTGAAATTCATATAACCTCTTAACTTTTCTTAAAGTTAATATAACCACCTGAAAAATACCTATGTAAATCCAAATAATCTCATGAATTAAATTTTCATTCAAAGATTAGGAATATTTTGAGAATATTTCATTTATTAACCCTGGCTAAAAACACAGCATACCAAAAATTTCTTATAATTTATTAAAAATGTAAAAAATCTTCTATAAATGATGATTTTACCCCTTCGAATATATTACAAAACCCTATCCAAATGGGTAAAATGATCATTTACAAAGGATTTTATAAATTTTTAATACATTGTAGAAGATTTTTTATATATTGTGTTTTTAGCAAGGTTAACTAATTAAATAGAATATCCGTAAAATATATTTCATTTATCAACAGAAATTTAATTCATTTGGCTATTTGGATTTACATGTGTTATAAGGACTTAAATATTAATATAATCAAACATTATTAATATATTACGAAATACTTAAATATTAATAAAAAAGATTAAAAATTAAAAATTAAAAATATTTTGCAATATGACATCATTTTGAAACCACTTAATAAATATATTTTTATGGCTAAAAAAATTGTTTTGATGAAAAACCGAACATCATTGAAGTCACGTGAAATTTTAAATTAACTCTTATTTTGTCATACTAATTATGAGACGGAGTGATTCAATAGACACGTCATCATATATGTATACTATCACTTTTGATGACTGAATTACCATTTTCTTATTGGTTTCCATCAAATCTTTTTCTCCTTTTAATTAGCCATGTTTGAATCTTTCAAAAAAAATAACCTCATGTTTCGGTAGCATATATAATAAGAAGAGAATACATAGAAAGGAAAGGAATTGGAGTGAATAAACATAAAAATTGTTTATTTACTAATACAGTGGATATAAATAGATCATAATACACTTATTGATATTAATACTTTAGATTTTCTTTAAAATTATCTTATCGCATCAAACATGTCAAATTAGGTTAAATTTTTTTTATTTTATAAATTATTATTCAAATCTTATTCAATTTTTATTCATAATACATTTATAATCAACAGGAAAAAAAAACTTCATTATAATGTGTATCCTAACAAAATAAATAAAAACTCTAGCTAGCAATCAATTGCCATATCATCCCTCCTTACCCATAAAAACAGGGGCTAAACATTGTTTATTTTATTTTATTTTTTCCAAAATCATGGAACTGTTTGTTGGAGTTACCGTCTGCACCAACCAATCAGAAGAACAGATTGATTGAGAAACCCAAAGCGACGTATTTTAAAAAAATAAAAAATAAAAGCTGCGTGAATTTCGAAGTCGCGAGGGAGGGGCCCGTCCAACTTTTGGTGGAGAGCGACGGCTCTCTCTCTCTTTCTCTGTCTTTTAGCGACGGAGGGGAGGACCAAACCCAATACAATGAAAGCGAGACAGTCTCTGATCATTAATCAACAGCCACATATAATGATAATAAGATGATGAGGAGATGTGGGTCTCTCTCATTGGACGATCTCGGATTTTCACTCTCTCTTCTTTTCAAGTTTTTTTTTTTGTTGGGGTGTCGGAAATCTGAAGCTGGGGACTGGCTCTGGTCCCCTCTTATATATAGCCATTGTAGCTGCTTTTGGGGGGTTGATGATGATGATGATGATGATGATGATGATGATCATGATGCATGCACATGGATGGTCTTTTATCTTATTCTTCTGGGTGAGATGAGATGTCTGCGTCTACTCTTTAATGGAGGACGCCAAAGCTGAATGCGTTTGTTGCGTGATGATTTATTACTCAAATTTCAAAATCAGTAACTGTTTGTTTGTTGTTTGTATACGTGACAGTGGCTGTATTTGTTGCTGCTTTAATACGTAGATAGTTGATTATAACATATGATAGATTAAGTGAATCGAGTTTTAGTTAGGTCAGAAAACACTGGTTATTTGTTATTTTTACTAAGAAAAAAAAAAGTCTACAAACACCTTTCGCATTTGTAAAAAAGATCAAGAGATCATATAAACAGTATACATGTTTATTGTAGTTGATAAAAATAAAAAATAAGCAATAGGTGCATAAAATGAATCCAAAATTTGATATAAAAAAAAAGTGATTAAAATTTAAATGATTTTGAAAAAGCAGAATTGTGTGTGTATCTAATTGTACACACACACACACGTGTGCAGAGAGAATCTTGTAAAGCTCTTTGCTTCCTTATCTTGAGAATTCCAAATTAAAAATCAATCACAAAGTTTGTTGAGTGATATTTTGGTATGTTAGTTAATTGCTTTAATTAAATCATGGAATCTTTTGATTCATTGAATACAAAGAGATTCCTGTTCCTGATTTTGAACCAATGCTCATTGAGAATGATTAGACATTTAGACATATCCACTTTTCTTGTCTCGGAGTGAAATTTTGCTAACAAGTAATCTAGTTTAGATTTATGAAAGATTTACAATGATTGATGCATGAGTAAAACCTAATGCTATAAAATAATGTCGAGTGATTAGATGCGGCGGCCGCACGGTTCGGCAGCCGTCCGATCGCGGGTTCATCGCATCCAACGGTCGACGTGAATCGCACCCGACCGTTCGATGCGATGACCCGTAATCGACGGCCCGTGATCGCTGCCGCACCGTGCGGCCACCGCACCTAATCACTCCTCATAAAATAATATAATTCATGTGATAATCTAAGGCGCAAAATAGTAGCCTTTAACGGCATTGGTGTTTTTTTTTTGTGTTCTAGATTAGGACCAAACTTGATGGGAGTCCGATTGCAAATTGAATATGGGGTTTATTTTAATTTTTATTATTATTTTAACTAGATAAATATTTAATGATGAGTGCAAAATAACCACAAACTTAATCTATGGCTTTGAAAATAAATTTATTAATATTTTTTAGCCTTAGAAGTAGTCAGTTTATTATGATAATGAGTTGTTAGGTGTTTAATTATAAGATCCCTTGAAGTTTAAAAAAGAAATTTGAGACTCCTGTGACTTGTACTTCGTGATTTTATTATGCATGTAAAAGAAGTTTTGTTAGTTTTCCTTATATTATGCATCATATATTCAAGATGACTTGAATAGCATATATGTTCTTGCCGTCAAATACATCATGGGAGTGGTTGAATCAGCATTAAATTTTCAATAACTTACCCTAAATAATTTGGGGGCCTCTCCCGCACACAACATGAACTTGTATAATTACAGTGTAGCTTTCATGGGGTCCACTGGCCTCTAAATGTGATTGGCTGACGCTTTATGAAGATGTGGACCTTTTAAAAAAAAAAAGCATACGTACAGTTAGAACTTCACGTTGCAATTACTAATCAATATCAACCAACATTTTCAAGAAAACAAAATAAGGTTTAATTTTATAGCCAAGTTGGGAAATGCAAGATATAAAGTATTAATTAATTTAATGTCCGACGTTTCAATCTGTCGAAGAGATTCCTTGCAGAGATCGAAATCTAACGTCACAAGCCGCTTGTAGCAAATAATTGCAATCAATTTTATAATTAGTTTTTTAAAAAAATTTAAACTAAGTTTATAGCAAATTACCTTTTCACTTACTATAAAAAAGTTAATTTTTTATCATTTTTTTTAAAAGAAATATTTGTAATTTTTAATCAAGTTACAAGTTTTCTTGTTTACAAATTGAGTTGGATAAACCAACTTCTAGCAAGCTCAAACACCCAAACTCGTTTTCAAATGGGATTCGATTTTACAAATACTATTTACAAGCATTTTTTTCATAAAGGGTTTTTTATTTTTTAGTCCCTGTAAACTATATGATTTAGTGATCGGTCTCACTATTTCATATTTCAGTTTAAGTCCCTACTTTAAAATGTATGTTTCTTATTAGTCCCTGAGAGGGACCTATCCCTAAATTATTTGGTTTTCTTTTTAGTTACTTAGAGGGACTAAAAATGAATATATCTTTTAAATCTAAAAATTTAAACTAAAATATGAAGAAATGAGAAATTGATTACTAAATCATATAGTTTATGGGACTTAAAAATAAAAAACTCTTTCATAAAATCTGTTTTGCTGGCACTAAAATAGGCTAATTTTAAATAATAATATGACAAAAGAAAAGATAAAAATATGATGTACACAGGATAATAACTTATATCTAGTATGTTATAAAAGATTAATCTAGATTATATATAAACAGTTGTCTAGGTATTTTTTTATTTTATTAGAATAATACTTATGAGCATTTTTCTTTTCCAAATTTAACAAACAAAAAATAAAATAAATATATTTTTAAGAAATTATTAGAGGTACGTACCCCTTTTATTATTTTCAAGTTTATCGCAGTTTTATAGTTTTTTAGCAGCCATTACATGCCCCATTAAACTATCCAAAATATCCTCAGCCATTTCTAGATCCCAGGGTTAACAGTGTATATAGATTTTATAACAATATATTGATGGTGATTAACAAAGTACAAGGAGTATAAATAGTGTACTGAGAATGATAAATAATGTACATGGAGTACATAACAGTATACTGAAAAAAAGTTAAAAATATTTGAAGTAGTTCAAATAAAACATGTAACGACAGCTAACCCCAAGAACTCAAAAAAAATGAAAAAACTGAAATAAAGATCTAAAAAATAGTATAAAACTATCGCGGCCTTAAAAATAATGAGAGGGTATACTTAGGCACCCTAATTAATTGCTTGGTAAATTAAAAATTAATGAACCTTTTGATGCTATAAAATTAAAATAACTTATTAAAAAAAAATTTATCACCCCCAACTTCACACGTGTCACCCCAATCATTGCCTTCTCTCACACGTTTCCCCGCGGCCACCAAGTGGGACACGTGGCAAAATCTGATTTACTGAACGTGATCGAAGGAGTCAGTCCTCGGCTTCCCGACCGTACTGGGCGGCCCTTCTAAAAGACGAAAATGTCCCTTCGTTTTCTATGCTCATTGGCCATGAACAGGGGTATTTCTGTCATAAGATTCATTCAATTATCGAGGTCTGGTGGGATTCACATGCAACTTGATTTTTTATTTTCCACGAATACAAAAGGACAATATTTCGCTTTCATGAAGCATTGTTTGAAAATATCGACTGATACTATGCTTTTAGTTTTCCTATCTTATTTGAAGTCAAACGAGGAAAAACAGAATGGGAGAGTATAACTGTATGAGACGGTTTGAATTGGTTTTCATTTATTATATTGATGGCATGAGAGAAGCCAAGGTACAACTTGAACGGTTTGAATTGGATTAAAACTGAACCAACTTGAATGGAAAAAAACCTAATTAAACATATCTCTCGGGGAAGCTCAACGGGTTTTATCCTGATTCGGGTTGAGTTTTATTCGGGTTAGGTAAGCCTGACAATTATCCGAAAAAATATCTGCATCCGATCCGAATCCGTATCCGAAAATGCAAAAAAAATCCGTATCCGTATCCGAAAAAATAATCTGTATCCGAAAATTTTCGGATCGGATACGGATATACCCCTATCCGATTCAAAAAATATCCGTATCCGATGACATTAAAAAAATGTTAATATTAGTATTTAATATCTACCATTGGATTTTGATCAAGTGGCTCACATTCTTTCTAATAGTTGTAAAGTTAGGACTTGTGTTTGTGAATTTTTAATTTTAAGTCAATTTTTGAACTTTAAATGAAAATTTGTTATGTTTAATTATTTATTATTCTTTCTAATAGTTGTAAAGTTAGAACTTGTGTTTGTGAATTTTTAATTTTAAGTCAATTTTTGAACTTTAAATGAAAATTTGTTATATTTAATTATTTATTTATTCTTTCTAATAGTTGTAAAGTTAGGACTTGTGTTTGTGAATTTTTAATTTTAAGTCAATTTTTGAACTTTAAATGAAAATTTGTTATGTTTAATTATTTGTTTATTCTTTCTAATAGTTGTAAAGTTATGATTTGTGTTTGTGAATTTTTAATTTTAAGTCAATTTTTAAACTTTAAATGAAAATTTTTTATATTTAATTAATTATTTATTTATTTCGGATATTTTGGATAATTATCCGAATCCGTATCTGAAATTTCGGATCGGATACGGATGCACTTTTTAAATATCCGTCGGATACGGATATATAAAAAAAATTTCGGATACGGATATGACCATATCCGGTCCGTTGACAGGCTTAGGGTTAGGCTCGAGTTGGGTTTGAATTTGAATTGAAAAATGTATCATTTTAAACAATTAAATTTTTACAAGAGTCAATTTTTCGCATAACTTGTTCTTTACACGTGATGGTAGAGGAGACCGTGGTACATCTCTTTCTTGAATGCCCCTTGGTACGGTTCTTGTGGAAGCGATTGAAGGAGGCGACGGGGATTGCAAATGGCTTTGACACTTTAGATGGCCTTTGGAAAGTGGGTAGGAGTCTCAAACGAAAGGAAGATTGTAGAGTGATGGGCAAAATCTTTCAATTATTTGTTCCTGCCGTGCTGTGGACTGCGTGGTTAGCCCGAAAGCACCAGATTTTTCACAATACAAGTGTATACTTTGAAAACTTGTAGGATTCGGTGGTGACCTTTAGCAAGAATTGGGACTTACTTATGCAGGGGCAAGAAAGATTTTATTGATTGTGGGTACAATTATGGTGGAGTCTTTTATTAATGTTTTTCTGTAACTAATGGATCCTTCCTCAAATCAACTTTTTACTACTTTGAGCATGTTTAGCGTCGTTTTAAATAAAATTAAGACTCATACCTACTATTTCATAAAAAATAAAAAACAAAAAATTTCGCATAACAAAAATAAAAAGATGATGAACACGAGAAACATTTTTATTAAGGCTCCGTTTGGAAACACAGATTGAAAAGTAGATTTTGGAATAAAGCTGCTTTTTAAGATGATTTTAGACCTTGACTTTTTTGGGATACTTTTTTTTAATTCAGGAATCAATATTTGAAAGAAGTTTAATGTTTGATAGAAAAAAATTGTTTTTCAATTCAAATAATCGATTCCGACCAAAAAGCGTTGTTTTTGAGATTTTAAAAACACGGATTTCGAGAGAGAAATTAAAAAGAATCCAGCTTTTGATTCTCCCGGAATCCGACCTGTTTAGCTGCACGATTTTGAGATTTTAACTTTTCAAAAAACGGAATCTGACCCAATCGTGCTACCAAACGGAGCCTAAGAGAATAAAGAAATGAAAACTATAGAGGTGAAAGATTCTAGAAAAAATTAATTGTACAATTCAAATTTTCTCATACACATTAAAAAGTTATAATTTTATGTAGAACGTATATTTTAGTTATATGTAGAAATTTTGAGTTCGGGTTACCTGAACCCTCAACCAAAACCTAACTCAAATTAAGTTTGAATTGCTCGGATTCAGACTCAAGTTGAACCTGAACACTAAATTTCTAACTCAAACCCGCACAAATTTCGGATTAAATCAAGTTCAACCCGTCCAAATTGCACCCCCTAAAAGAAGTCACTGCTTACTGCTTGCTTTTTATCTTGGATGATTAATATAATTTTAAGTGGTTTCTATAAGTTGATGCAACATTTTAAGGTTTGATCCAATTACTTGTAGAAAATACAAGTGAACGAACAATTCACGTTGTTTAATGTTTGGTTAAAATTGCCTAGCTATGTATATTAGGTGAAGAAAGATTGATTCATGATGTCAAGTAATCTAATTTTTTAAAAAAAAAGAAGTTAAACACACTACCTATTTGTTAAAATTCATAAACCATAAATTATAACTTTAATTTAAAATAAACAGTTGTTTTTTGTTTATTTAAACTTATTAGAATTTATTTAAACTAAAAATAGCTTAAGAAAATCAAAATCTCTAAATTGGGTTAAGGATGTTTTTTAGATTATAACTTATGAATTATTTTTAAAAAATCTTTTAAATTTTACTACTATTCACTTTATTTATTAATGATGAAGTCTTTTCATCTCCTCTGACTTTTCCTCTCATCTTCCAATCTCACTATGAAATATGAAAAAAAAAATTGAATGAGGACTGGGAATATGAGTGATTAATGATAGAACAAATAATTTATACGACTATTTTTATTTTTTCGTAAAGAGGAGAATTTATACGACTCTTAAACCATAGCTCCGAAATCAACATTTAGAACTAACTTTTCATATAGGAACAATTTTGACTCCAGGTTTTATCATGAATTTCAATTTTATTACCAAATCAATGTATGATTGATTGGTTTTTTATATTTTCATGAAAGTTATTCAATTTCCATAATTATAATTTCCGATATGCATCTCCAACAGATTAAATAAAAAGTAAAACTAACACTTGAAATCCATATGCTTTTTAAATATTCATAAAACTAATTTATAAGTAAAATCACATTTTTTTTATGAAACATAAATTAAATTTAACTTCTACATTTTGAAGGGTTTTTATTTTTAAATTACACAGCAAAAATGTTATTTTACAACTTATTCTAATAAACATACACAACTGTTTATTTTTTGCTTTTCAACAGTTACAACAAATACATTAACTGCTTATAAGAAAAGTTAAGATCTATAATCTATAAATTATTATTTATAATCTGTAAATTTAAACTGCAACAAATATGGCCATTACAATGTGGAACTCAAAAATCTCTACAATAAGGGTGTGTTTGTGCACAAATTTGAAGGGAAAATGAAAAAAATGAAGGAATTTGGGTCAAAGGGAAAGTGATGAAAAGTAAAAAAATTTCATTTGACCAGCTTTCAAGGTTTTTGTACATGTGGTGGAAAAATTTCCATCACTTTCTTTCAATTTTTCACCTATGGAAAAATGAAAAGTTTTTCCCACTTTTTCTAATAAGACAAAATAGGGGAGGGAAAGTGATAGAAATTTTTTTCTTTTCCTTGTTTCAGTTGTTTGGCACAAATGCTAACTTTTTGAATGATCAAAGAGAAAAATTTTACTTTCTCTCACTTTCCTTCACTTTCCATAATGCACAAACACACCCTAAAGATGCACATGTGTTCGTCCCTATATGTTACATGTGGAACCGGAGTTGGGAGGGTAGTGGGACTATCTCAATAGGATACTCAACCCGGTTGGGTCAGATTGGTTTCGGGTTTGGAACGGGTTTGAGATAGATAAAATCAAACCCGACGAGTTTAGGATGGAAAATGAGTTTACTTAGCAAAATCCGCCTCGATTGCAATTAATTTTAAGATTAAATATTTTTTTATAATAATTACATAATTTATATTTGTCATTTGATATTCCAAAAATTATCAAAAAAATAAGAATGAATAAATTCAAAAGCTAATTGAAATTTGAAATCATATAAATTATAACACACATGTTATCTTTTAGTATTCTATTAAAAAAATTTGAAATTTGTCACTTGTCATTGAGATTGAAAATTTATATTTCTTATTTTTCTTCTTATTTTGTAGGATTTATTCTAATAAATATTTTATTTTATTCAAAATTTTAATTAGATTAAATATTAAATAAAAATATGTTTTAATATTTTCTTTCAAACATGTCTTGCTCAACCCGGCTCAACCCCAACCTATTTTATACGTAGAGTAGAGTCCAATGGATGGCCTCCACGTGGACATCTAAGGGGCTGGACTTGATGGGGCTCAGGACAAGTGGATATTACAAGGAGCTCATTATTTTATCATCCCATCATTCATATCTCTGATTAAAAAAAAAAAAACTAACACGACTCCTTTGAAAAAATTTAATATCTCCTCTCCCTAATAATTAAATGAAAATATAAGATAGAAATGAATAAAAATTATTAAAATATCCCTACAAAAATTTGACTTGACTCTCTTGATTATAAGTTTTTATGAACATACACTTTTATGTTAGAATGTAAGAGCATCTTCAATGGACATGTTAACTAACTAAGATGTTAAAGTGACATGTCAGCACTTTATCCATCAACTAGACCCTCATTTACTACATTCTCATTTAGTTGGTGATTGTTGCTCCAATGGACTAGCTAAATAATTAGTTAAAACAATAGTGGGTTCATCTCTCCACCCACTCAAAGCTCTCCACCCACCCAAAATAATATTTTTTGAATATTTTAAATGGTGGGACCCACATTTGGTTGGCTAAAGCACTAGCTAAAATTAACATGAAAACTAACATATGACTAGGAGACCCACATTTAACATACCCTTAACACTTCCATTGGAGCACCATTTTTACATCATTTATAAAAATATGACACTAACCAATGAGTTAACATGTCCATTGAAGATGCTCTAAGACATCTCATAACACTACATTTGTTTTAATCATATCTTCTTTTTTTAAAATTTTTATCATACTGTAATTATTTTTTAGGTGGATATGCATATAATTAACTTAAGTTAAACAAAATGAATTAGTAGCATAACATTTTTTTTTTTTTTTTTTTTTTGGAGAACATACGAAGTGAATAACAAACGACAAACCACACCCTTAGAAACAAATTACCAAAAAACAATATAAATGTAATTGTGGTTTCTTATGAATAAAAGTCCAAACTGTACAACTTGCATGTGGTTTGTATTGTTTTTTCCTCCATTCAACCTTAAAGGAAAAAAATAGATGAGAGCTATTGATCTCTGTTGATGGAGACTCTACCTTTTAATTCTTCCAAGATGTCCAAACCATCATATTCTCCAAATAATTCAATCAGACTCCAAAATTAAACGCATGCACCATAGTCCATAGAAGGAGCACTCATCGCATTCACATTAAACCTGACCCATAAAACGTCACTTTAAGAAAGCTATTCCACTTGATAGGATTTAAAAGGGATCGGATTAGGTCTTCCAGGTGTTAGATAATTTGATTATTCAATGCACTCATGAATGTTCGATCTTATCATTTTGAGATATACAAATTAGTTGACTCCTAAAAATGAAGGTTTATAATTTAATTACATTCTAAGTTTAGTTTTAAACATCTTATAAAATGAGAAGATCGGATGATCACAAACGTATTGGACAGGACAATCGAATTATCCAACACATGTTGTAACCTAACCCGGTCCCTTAATCCAGAAGGCTAAACATAAAAATTTGATGATTGTGTTGGAAATTTTAAATGTTGTTCATAACATTTAATGACTTTCTAAATGCAGATGTAAATTTTTAATGAGAGTTTGATTTCCTTCTAATTATGATCAGATCCACATCAATTAAAGAATGAAAAAAATACATTGTTTATATGTGCATATTGTAAATCTTGGGTAGGGATGAAAACATAGAATGTAGCTTGTGAATTCAAGTAAACATGCTATTTTGTTGAATTGAGGAAATGCAAAATCATTGCTATCCCGATTTCATGGAGAAAATTCAAATGTCGAGTGCTCATTCAATATTCATGGCACCTCGACGAAATTCAATGTGTTTGGCGGTCGCAGTGAATCTGCTCCACTCTTCAATGAAACATGCTATTCAACACCTACTACAAAGAATTGACAGTCTCTACTTTTCCCATATATGATATAAAGCACGCACAACAATGAAGCAGTGCAAGCAAATATAAAATTGAAAAAAATGAACAACCAGATGTTGATTTGCCATGACTTTGATTAATTGAGAACCTATAATTTCCTAGGTTGGTGAACCCAAAAAAAACAAAGGTTAATTGAGACTTGAGAGAACCTTTAAGAAGGAATCTCAAAATTTTGAATTTTTTGTGTGGTTCAAAGGGAAAAAAAATTCAACCAAGTGGAAAATTTAGCATGGCTGTAGTGTTAATGATGCTAATTTTCAAAGTAACGGAAGATTCTCAACAAGGTTTGGTTGGTTGCAGCAAAGATAGTCAACAAGTCACTGTTGATCCAGTGAGAGAGAGAGAGAGAGTACCTGTTGATCCAAAAAGGATTGACAGATTACAATATAAATTGATATGATGCCATGTCAATTAAATTGGCCACTCTTGAGAAATCTTGTGATTAAATCTCACATCATATACTGTATAGAAATGCAGGTTTTGCTACCCTGAAGTTTTAATGAGAATATAACAAATGTGCTAGAAATGTCCCATGCTTCTCTAAGGTATAGAATTGAATGATATTCTTAACTATTTGGCGACAAAAATGTTAAGAATATATATATTTATTTTATTGAGAAATCGATAGACAGTTATTACTCTGATATTATATTACCAAAATGACAAATGTCTGAATTTTACAAAATAAGGGAGAAAAAAAGATCAGAGAAGCTAAATAAAATAACAACAAATAACACATGCTTGAGTAGGAGAGATTTCTACCTGAGGCGAACGGTCTTTTTTGTTTTTTGGAGAATATATATATGTGTGTGTGTTATATGGTATCATTTTTAGTTTACATGAGAAATAGATTATAATTTATATCATTTTTTACCCATATAGTAAAAGTAAGTATTAATGAAAATGGATGCATGAATCACATCTCTTATCTCTTTTATATTACCATACATTTCAATTTGGAATAAAATTGGAACTTTAAAAAATTCTAGATAAAAGTAAAAGTGTTTTATATGACAAGGTTTATTATAAGGACTGACCAACTAATTTTCAAATAAAAATAATACGAGTTCATAAACATTACAATATCCAATTTTGTGATGCTTTTGGGTTTTGGGGTATACTTAATCCAAACAATCTCAACCTGCTGGTAAGGAGGATTGAATTTGAAACTATTTGACTATATGTGTACACTTCCACAGCAATTATCATATCAAATGCTCAATGAATACAAAAGATAGATTAACACTGAATGTTTTCTACAAAACTAATTAAGGTGCGTTTGGTTGCGCAATTGTAAAACTGATTCTACAAGAATCTAGGTTCTAAAACTGATTTTGCAGGAAGCTCACTTCCTCACTCATCCCATCTTTCAAAAATCACAGTTTTTAGACGTTATTTACCTAAAAATCTATCTGCATGAAGACAAGACATCTACAAACTCAAACCGAAAGAAAGTCTCTCAACTCCTTAATGACAAACTTTCCTTACTTGTATCTTACTGGGGTGCAACTTGGGCGGATATCCTGCCTAAATAAACCTAATTTTTAAAATAGATTTAAGTTAAATCTTTAGCCTTTAGACACAGAATAGACCACGAAATAACTTGGAATAAAGTATAATAAATAATTTTTGGTGTTTGAATGCAATGAATACCCTGAAATATCCTATGCAAGAATAAATAAATTGATATAAAGTGGTATGTGAATATGCAAGAATAAATAAATTGATATAAAGTGGTATGTGAATTCTAGCCAATCTTTGAAATTAAAGTTATTATAGACCCAAATAATATGTGGGTCTACTGTCAAATCAATTATCTTCACCTCTTATAAATCACCTATCAAATCAATTATCATTATTTTTTTACTTTTTATAAATCATTGTCTACACTTTATTCACATTTTATTTAAAAAACAAAAACTTTATTATTATGTTTCCCAACGAGAATAAATCAAAACACAATCAAACATAAAATTACTTATTCCAGCCATGATTTTCGCATTCAGGTTCAAATTGAGCCCAATTCCAGTTGAATCTGGATAAGGGTCAAGAAATCTAAATCTAACCGGAACTCAATGTGGTGAATAGTAATTTAAATTTTTTTTAGTAAAATTTGAATAAGGTAATCTATGATATGAAATTTGAATTGTTCAAGTTATTTTCATTTATTTATTTTCTCTCCACCTCTATCCATCATTTTCATATTTATTATCTTTTCCGAGCGCAGTCACAGACTCACAGTCACAGACCATCTTCAAGCAAACCCCAACCTCACTGAAGTCTAGCATAAACCAAACCAACCAAATCAAACCCACACCTTAACTCAAAACCGAACTAAATACCCATGGCATTCACTTTTATGATCAAAACAAGGAGTCCAGGAATCCAAATTTTACCAGTTACACTATCAACTATCAAAAAATATTCTTATTCACTCTAAATCCAAAAAGTTTTAGATTAAAATAGAAAGGTTTAGGGGTGATGCATATCATCCATTGACATGCTTATTTTAATTCACAATCCCCATTCTCAGAAACAACGTTCCACGTTCTATCATTCAATGTCATGCAAATTTTGTAACAGTGACTTGAATCAATATAATTTAAATAAATCAACAGAATGTACCATATAGCTCACTAACATTACATATCCTAAACTTCCTGCTGGACAAGGTTTGATCAACTTCACTAATCATTGTCATTCTACCAAAAACCAATGCAACCTCATAAATGTATTTCAGGATCAACATACAGTTATGAGCCATGTGAGACCTACTCAGACTGCAAGATAATCTTCTCCTCTGCTATGGTCCAGCCTTTGCAGCCAGATTTCTCAAATGGAGCATTACAGTTCTGCAAAACACAGAAGACATGTTAAAAAGTTTTGTTTTGTTACGAAAAGCGTTAGATATATAAATAAACATCAGCCCAAGCATAGAATTCCTCTCCAGACATGAATAATTGTGGGAGATAATAGATCAATATACATTTTTACAAAACACAATCTTGGAACACACGTATGTGATAAGGGTCAACCAGTTCCAATCTTCCAGTGAACAAGATGTGTGTGTAAATAATTGTATTCAATGAAGGTGAGCCTAAGCATAGAACTTATCTCGTGACATGAATGCTTATAATTGTGGGGTAGCGTAGGTTAATGTTTATTCTAAATATTTATTCAATCAAACACGAACCTTGGAACAAGTGTATACGATGAGGGTCAACCAGTTCCAATCCTTTGGCGAACAGGTTGTCAAGCCATCAGCTGCTTGCTGTAGAAAGTATAACAGTGGCGGCATCAGTTGCATTTCAAATTTCCTTGATCCACCACAGAGCCCACACGTGCCAGGTCTTTGCAAGTTGTTTGCAGACAACAATGGTTTGCCACCATATGAGTACCTGAATGAGAAAAAAGTGAAGGAACATAATTACTTATTTCTTGAAATAAACAATATAATTAGTTTGACAAATTGGGAAATAACACCAAAATATTAGTAACATTTAGAAAACATTTCTAGCAAGGTTTCGTGTGAGATAAAATCTCCAACTCAAGGAAATTGTTTACAATATTATAATAAATGTGAGATGTGTCATCAAGAGCTTTAACAACCCATCATAAATAATATCTTATGTCATAAAAAAGCCAAAGATGGTCATCAAGTTTGTCTATTTGGTACTTGATTGCAATGATATTTTGTACAAGATGTCATAAAAAATCCAAATAGTTTAAGTTGTAATAGATTCAACTCTTAGTAATACATTCTCCCTCCTCCATCCCACATTGACTGGCCTTTTTACTTTTCTTCTCTCCCAAAATATCTGTCTGCTTATAGTATTTAATGCATACTTTACTATCTATATCCATTCCCCCTTTTTTTATACTTTTCCAGTACATTCAATGCACTGTTTAAATAAATGAGATGTTGGAGTTTCCTTACCATGTGTGATTTTGCACAGAAGACTGCCATTTTAGAAGAGAGGCGGTGCAAAAGTTATAGCGCGTCAGACAATATAAAATGGGACATTGGGTAAATGGGAAAATGAAGTCCAAACATCATCTCTTCCTCGCCAGTAAAATGGTCTCTGACCACTATCTACTCACAATTGCAATGAAAAATTCAAATTTTTGGTTCTCCAAATTGGCATTTACCATTCATTAGGTCAGAAACAGTTTGCTAAAATGCTATGATATACCGCAAACCCGTGTTTTTTGGTTGCGCCCCAGTTTAGAAACATGAACATAAGCTTTCAAAGAAAATAAGCTAAGATTTAAAGATCACTGAGGTTTAAACAAGCTCCTTGAATTCTGAGAAGTTGAAGATTTTTCCTGTTAGCAAGATTGTCAGAGTAACTCAGACACCAAAACATCAAATGCAATTCAACATTTCTTTTACTTTCATCTACTGCATCATTTTAAGCGAACCATCCTTAAAACTTTCGTGTAATCTTACAAGATCCAAGGAAGATAAGGAAGTAGCTCCATACCTTAAACATTGCTCTGGACATGCTTCCACGCGTTTCTTGAACTTTAGATATGTCCTGTCAGCATAAAGAGCTCTATCATACTCATAATTTTCTTTTGACCAGGTTTCATCCTCTTCATGATCGTTGTAAAGGTTCTCTTTGATAGAAAGTGAGGAATAATTGTCACAAATGGAATTTACGACACTGGAAGACCGCTCTTCCTGAGAATAGATATAAAAGCAAGGCACCACTGCAATCAACATGAACATTAACTAAATGAAGGCACAGTTGAAACAAGTGTTGATAGATGTAATGCATGAAGGAGAAGAAAGACACAGAGTATACATCATGCATGCCAGTTAGACAAAATGACAATAAAATGCTGATATACAAATTGTGGTACATGTTCATTTTATGTTTATGTTAAACATACAGTTTCAAGGATAACACTCATTGACAGCACAAGTTCATCGTAGAAAAGTTAAAATCTACAAGAATTCATTATTTCGTGATCAGTGACATCAACTATCTTGTTTAAGTTCCAGACAATCTCCAGGATTTGGTTATACTTAGCTACTTAAAATCCTTTAAATTTTTTTAATGAAGTCAAAAATCATTTTATCATAGAAATACACATCATGAACAGAAAAAAACTGTCCAATTGGAAATTGACACTTCCATTAAGAAGCATAAGTCGGTATATATTGGAGTCAATTAATCTTGGCTATACTTACAAATTGCAAATCTATCCAATTCATGAGAATAACTGTACCTGGTAAATTGGAGTGAATAAATTTTGGTTTTACTTGCACATCTTTCCCAGACGCTTTAATATGGATGCGACTATTTTTTTCCTTTGGTTGAGCCGCTACAGAAGAAGCTTCTGAAAGTGCGCGGCCCAAGTCCAGCAGATCCATATTTCATCGTTTCCCCAATTCTCTTCATTGTTTTGTCCTGTCCAAAAACTCTCTTCCGAGTGGTTGTTATTTGAAATAGACACAGACAAATCATCTGATAGGGCACTCCCATGCCCATCTTGACTTGTTTCCGTGCCACTGAAAGATTTCTGAACCCGGAGGGTCCTCCAACTGCATATGTATTATTGGCAAAAGGGATGAAATATAAGACCCAATTAATTTGATACATAAACATGAAATAATTTGCAGATAGAATAATCAAATGTTTCATTTTGTTGAATTTCACTCAAGCATACTACTGAATTTAATTCGTGACCATGGATATAAAAAATAGCTGAGAAATATAATGCATGACTGTATGTTAATATTTGTCCATATATTTACATGTCTATCTGTCATAGGGCACCTGGCAATCTAACAAATCTAAGAATTCCCCTATATTGTATGATATGCAACTAAGAATCGCATATGCGGATGACACAATGATTGTTTGTGATGTGGAGGAGTCAGTGGTAAAAGGGGTGAAATTTGTTTGCAGATGCTTTGGTCTCCTCTCAGGGTTGCAGATAATCTTTGCTAAGAGCATGATGTTGGGGATTAGCTTGAGCATCCCACACTGAGGCTTTGGCGGATATTTTTCAGTCAGATTCAACAATTTCTGACTAGAAATATTGGCTTACATTTGCACTACGGAAATTTTCAAAGGCAGAGTGGATGTCCCTCATCAACAAATTTGAATGAATGCTAGAAGGGTGGAGTAGCAAGCTCTTGAGCTTGGGAGGCTGCTTGATTCTAATTTAGGCCATGCTCTCCAATCACCCAATCTTTTTTCTATTCCTTTTCAATATCTCAAAAGGGATAATCCTTTGTCTCGAGGGCATTCACAACAGATTCGTATGGAAGGAACAGGTGGAAATGGCCAGTGACCTCATCTTGTCAAGTGGTATGTCATCTGCAGTCAGAAGTGGGATGGGGAACTTGGAGGATGTGAACAAAGTACTTCTCGCAAAATGGCTTGGCAGTGGTTGTTGGACGGGTTGATGATTTGGTGGTGGAATGTGGAAGGCATATATAGGAGCTCCAGAAAGATGCTAAACAGATTTCCGCACTTCAGTCCTAGGTCATTGAAGACGTGGAAGGGGATCATCAGCTTGGCCAATTTCAGGGAAGCTATCAGATGGAGGCTTGGTGATGAGGGAATGACCCTTTTTCTGGCATGATATTTGGTTGGGCGACTCTCCTCTAAAGTCTAGATTTCCCAAGCTATTTGACCCCTCATGCAACAAAGATGGCCTGGTGTAGTACTTCTGTGTCAGAGACAGGAATAAAGGGGTATGGAACCTTCATATGAGGCAACGTCTTCTGGATGAGGTGGTCCTCCTCACAGATCTTCTTCGGGAGCTTGAGGAGGTGATTCTCACATATGGTGTTCAGGACAACGTTCTATAGAGGCCCCAGCCTAGGGAGGGTTTCTTAGTGAGGAGATGTTACGATTGGTGGAGGAGGGGCAGGGGAAGACATCCAGTCACCACGCCGAAATCAAAGGAAATATGGGATGTGGATTCCTCTAAAGGTGAAGGAACTCATTTGGCTTACATACCAGGATAGATTACTGACAGAGACTTATAGAGAGATATGGTACATCCTATGTGCCAAGGGGACATGGAGAGCACCGAATAACTTGTTCCGATGCCTGATTGCGAGACAAGTGCAGTGTCTACTTAAGGGGCCGGCTAGTCTTGAAGATAACTTCTCATCCATCGAGAGCTTATGGGAAGCCGATAGAAAGTTCAAGGCACATGGAGATAGAAGCTCAAAGGCTAAGATCTCTCAGATTTTGGGGCTGGTGGTGGCGTGCCTATTTAGCATGCTAGGAACCACTTCTTTCTTCGAGGGGAGAGGGTTTGTGGAAAATGTTTGGGAGAGGGTGATGCGGCTGATTCAAGATTCGGACTGATTTTGTATGGGTGCTAGAAATGTAGTGTTCATAGTGGGGAACTTCTTATTGAACGCTAGTGGGGTTGGTTTTTTCTGCCTAGAGCTCAACCTTAGATATCTCTTCCACTAAGCTCATACCTCTGGGCCTTAACACCTTTTTTTTTTTTTTGCTTTGGGCACCTATTTCGATATTTAATGAATGGCGGTAGGATGCCTACCATTTTCCTATAAAAAAAAATGAAATCACATATTCATCTAGGATGTGTCATTACTCAATTTCACCATGTATCTCTGTCCCTACTAAGAACATTCATGTTCAAGTCAATTAACATCTTCACAACAAAAAAAAATGGCCATTGTCCTAGCAATTAGCACCTCACCACTTTAGTATCATTACATGCAGTTCAAATGTCAGAGAATGTATGGGAGATGGTAAAGCGACTCATTCAAGATTGGGGTATTTTTGTGTGGGTGCGAGTAGAGTTGCTTTTATGAGGGATATATGTTTTTTTATTGAGTAGTCGTGTTTGTAAGGTTTGGGGTGGGATCTAGTAGTCGCGCTTCTACTATACCCATCTCGAATGTATGCTTTCAACTTTGGGCAAGTTCCCTTTTCTTAATGAAATTGCGGTAAGTTGTCTACCACTTTTTTCACAAAAAAAAGAAAGAGTCGAAGAGCTAGAAGAATTCATCATATAATTACTATGATGGCCAAAAGGCATACACAGTAGTGCTCTACATGAGTTAAAAGCCTAAAGAAGAAGTGAGACAAACCTGCGAGGGTTGCTCCCACAATTCTGCATTGGGCATCCTAAGATATATATCACACGCTCATCAATGTTCACACCATTGCATGAAATAGGCGCATAGACCTGAAAAGCAACATTCAAAGTAAATGTTTGGTGCTACAACTTATATCAGAAAAAACAGAGTATACTTTATGATCCCAGATGATTAGAAGGCCTGGATTTTATATATTGTTTTCTTGTATGTACTATGGTAGGACTCACTACCTGCCAACTAGCTATGTTCATAAAGTTGGCATTCTCACTGAGGATGTCCTTCGGTCATAAAACTTTGTTCACCCTAGATTAATGGGAGAAGGATCCATTCAATTCGAAATTGGATGAGATACATTTTTCATCAAAAACAAAGTTTACTATTTTAAAAAAATTAAAACATGTGAGGACTACATTCGGGGTTGTAACTAACATTATCCTAAAATATATTAGAAAAAAATTCAGCTCAAATCATCTCCAACAACACAAGCCCTAAATTCAGAAACAGAGACCAAACCTGAGCGACCAGACAGAGATCCCTTCCACAGATACTGCAGTTCAGGAGATCAGTCTTGATTTCATCCCTCGGTACGGGCCAGTCCTGCAACATCCACATGAAACCAATGACATGAATACCTTTCTTTGGATTAATCTGGACTTCCATAAACAACCAGATTCACTACATAAACCGCTAAAAATTACCGGAAGTCCGCCGATTTTCGTGGTGTAGTGATCGGAGGGCTCGCGATTGTCCTCCGCCCAAGGCCCCGGCAATCCCAGAATGACTTCTCCCATATCTCACTGTGCCGAACAGTATCTCGAAATCCACAAATCTATATGAACGTGTTTGCAAGGCAGACCCTTTTAAAATCGAATTCTTCACCGGCAAAGGTGAAACCCTAGAAAGTGAACGGACTATTTATAAGATTAGTTGTTACTCGAATTGTTTTACCAACAAAATAAGTCTTAACAAATATTAACTTCGGTTGAAATGAAATCGGTTGGAAATCTTAAAAATAAATCTTAACAAATATTAGTTATTATTAGTTATAAAGCTTGTATTTCTTTTTCCTTTTCTTCCCCTGCTCCTGCGGTTGAAGGGTTAGAAAAAAAAATTATTATTTAAATAGATAGCAATTGAATGAAATATTATTGGATTTAAAATGAATTTATTAAAACATATTAAATCTAAAGGAATATTAAGATAAGTCAGTATTTAGTCTGATTTTACACTATTTTTATCTATTTTTTAAATGATATTTTTAAAAATAATCTAGTATAATTTGGTAAAGTTTATTGAAGAATTTTACAAAATAATAATAAATCTCACGCTACTTTTTTAAAATAATATTTTATGAGATAAAATCTAATATATGAAAATCTATTACATGTAAAACCAACTTAACAATAACAAAGAATATTTGTTGGCTATCACCTCCCTTGTCCATGAAAAAAATATTTTCAAAAAATAAAATAAAAAATATATATGATAATTATATAAATAAAAAAATCATATAATTTCTTTAAACTGTCTAAAATTCACATAACCTTTGTCTTTTCCTAAAGTCTATATAATTCCTTAACTTTTCTTCAAGTCCATATAACCCTCTTAAAAATTTAAATAGTCATTTGAGTTAAATTTTGATTGATAAATGAAGAATATTATTTTTTATTAATTTTGGCTGATTCAAAGAGATAAAATAATCATTTACATAAGATTTTTCACATTTTTCATTAAAGGATATGCCTTATTAGACGATATTTATTTAAAAAAAAAATTAAAACAATGCAGAATGAGACTATTTGGGGATTGTACCTATTATTGTTATTCCATAAATTAAGCAATTACTCATTTCTATTTATTTAGAGTTTAATATTTTAAATAAGATTTACATAAATATATCTTAAGATTCTAAAATCAGATTTAAACAAATAATATCAATATGTTATAATTTAAAATTAAAGATATTTACTAAGTTTAAACTAGTAATCAAGTCAAAATTTTGTTAACAATGGAATCTCCTTGCGTACATTGCAATTTGCAACTTTAATAAAGGCTGATTTGAGAAGGGAATAAGTGGTGGAATAACAAGATAATTGTGTGTTATCCCATTTGGTATAAAGATATTGTCCCGATTTTGAAATGAAAATATTGATTTTTTTTTAATTCCACCTAAAGGATAAAATAATATTTATTTTCATTTAAGGGCACAATTGATGTTATTCATATTTTTGAATTATTTAATATTTCATAAATATTTTGCCTATATTATGCTATTCATATTAATATCATACTTACATCTTGCATTGTATTAGAGCTGTAATAAATTTACCTAAATTAACTTGAGTGTTTTTATTTCGATGGTCTTTTATTATAATTAGGGGTGTAACTTGAATGAGTTAAATCCGATCCAATCCAATATTTGAGTCGGTTTATGTTGGAGCTTTTTCGTTCGGACTCAATCAAAACCTAAGTAAACAAAACCTAATTCGAGTTGGTTTTGGGTTAAGATTTGAAAACCAGAATTCAATCCGAATATGGAGTAGAGAGTGAAAATTTTAAATATTCTAAGCCATATTTTAATTTATCATTGTTTAATTTATTTTTATCTATAATCTATCATATAATTTCATTTTTATATTTTTTCATGTAGAACATTGACTTTTACATAATCATAATTATTTAAAAACACATTTTAGAAGTTAAATTCGAACTAAACCCTAGCCCAACTAGAACCCAATCAACCTGAATCAACCTCAAGTTCATCCGAATCCCAACCAAACCCCCAACCGATTGGGTTTAAAAGTTAGGCTTCTTGGATTTTAGGACATATTGGGTTTGGCTTGGATTGACTGGGTTGGGTTCTGGTTGTAAAATTCTTCAAGACCGGGAGATACAGATTCTGATAATCCGAAGATCCGGTGGCGTTTGTGGATTGCGAAGCCTCGCAAAACTTTAAAAAGACGGGCCTTTAACCCTAGAAAGCTATCAATCCGCGTTGGGTCTCTGTTGTTTCTACCTTTCTGAGGTTAGGTTTCATTCAGCGTTTTTAAAAGGTGATTTTTTTTTGGTTGATTAAAATTGTATTTGAAGTATTGTTATTTGTCTGTGGTATTTGGTTTGATAAAAAAATGATAAATATCGTTTATACCATATGTTTCCTATGCAGATATTTGCATTCAAGTTGATAACTTTTAAGCTGAATCAATTTGAATTAGGTGAGGAGCAAACGATGCATGTAGATTAGTTTATACCCACATAAAGCTGCAATGTATGTGAGGAGATTCAAGTATCGAAGACAAAATTTGGACTTGATTACTGGTTATTTAAGGCGATCACGAAGTCCTGAACTTGTTAAATCTCGGTTGGTCGAAAGGAACAGTTGTAATGGTGGTCGTCGGAATATATGGTCGTGGGCATTGCCTTCTCGTGGATCTCTTATTGTGAATAACTGGTTAGTGCCTTTTCGGGCTCGAAATCCGTGTAGATACTATAGTTCAGAAGGCGATGGGAGGAATGCCAGTGATGGGGAAAATGTAAAAGACTTGATAAAGACGACGTGCAGAGAGGCCCAAGCTGATGTGAGGCTCTGTGATGAACATGCCCGCCTCGGTGTGCTAGACCAGCAGGACTGGATTGCTAATGAGAGGTTGTTCATTGAGGGCAAGAAGAAAGAGTCTCCTTTCTTAACCAGGAAGGAGAGGTTCAAGAATGACTTCTTGAGAAGAGTGGTCCCTTGGGAGAAGATTACCGTCTCATTGGATTCATTTCCATATCACATCGAGTAATCACTCATTCACCTCATACTCTTTTTACTTTCATTTTATAGCTGTATGATTCAGATTGAAATTTATGCAGAATGATTTGACATGAATCCAATTTGGGAATATGCCTTGGCTTAATATTATGAGTTCATGCGTATTTATGTTGTTTTGGGGAATTTAATGGCGGTAACTGGAATATGTTTGTTTTTTTTTCAGTGGTGAAATGAAATACCGTGTACAATTGACAACTCAGAAAGACTTCACTGGTGATCATTTTACAATATAACTAGATCGATGGACATTACCTGATCATGTTTTATAATAAATATTTATTGAACAAAAAAGAAGTATTTGGTTATCCTCCCTAAGTGGAGCCCTATGTTGATGCATTTGACAAGTGCTCAGAAGTACTTCTGAGTGACTTCTCCTTCTACACAAGGAGAAGTGATCATGTTTGAGAATACGGTAACTACCACTTTTTCTTATATAGAAAATAGAAGCGTTTCTCATTCCAGAAAGATAAAATAACTCTTTCTGTGAAAGCAATTTTTTCAATTTTGCAGAAGTTAAAAAAAATTTAATGTTTTGATAAAAATACCCTTATAAAATTTTACAAATTCCCAAAAAGTCATTTGCCCATGTTTGGGTATAATTAAGTTATTATGAGGTTTATGACTATTATAGTATAAATAAGAATAAATCGATTTTTTGTTTGGCTGAAAAAACTTAATATGTCCACAGATCTTTTCTTCTAATTAATCCAGGAATTCCTCCATTCACTTCTCTAATCTTCTTCTTTATACTATAAGTGGTAATTTTAATGCACTTTTCCTTTTAATTATACATTGAGTAACGCCCTTAGATATGCAATTTTTAACGCATGTTTGTATATCAGGCTTCCTGTCTACTTTTTTGGAAATGAAAGCTGGCTCCGTCTATTAACTGTTCTGAAAATTCTGTTAAGATTTTTTATTTTAATTTTTTAAGCATTGCGGTTACCATATTTTCTCTGTTTCTTATGTTTGTCCATGTTCTTTTCCTGTGTCAGCGAAAGCACTAAAAACCTACTGGTGGAGTGTACTTCTTCTCATTTGAAACATAAAAAGTTCACCTCATCTTATGGTTCTCGTTTAGCTTCCTCGAGTGAGCGAATATTGCTAGAGAGCGTTCCAGGTTAATTGTGGATGGTAGGATGCAGTCTCAATCCATTTGTGGTTATAAATTCAATTTTACTTTGTATACTGAGTTGACAATCTGTCAGTTTATTAATTTTGATTTATTATTATTATTATTATTGGGTTAGGAACTAAACTCTTCCGAGAAAGATTGGTGAGAGCACTTGCACATGATTTACAGGTTCCCTTGTTGGTGCTAGATAGCTCTGTCCTTGCACATGTAAGGGACACCCACATCAATTATTATTCTTATATTTAGAAAGATCAAGTTTTAATTATGTGTCATTTGGTCATGCTCTTTTTCTCTGGGACTTAGTGGTGCTGTATCCCTTGGATTGAATTTTTGTTGCAGGATTTTGTTCAAGAATGTGCATCTGAAATTGAGACGGATGATGAAAATGTGGAAGCAGAGACCACATCAGGCTCTGAGGGTGAAGATGATAATGATGCAAGCAATGAAGAAGACTGGACAAGCAGTAGTGAAGTTAAATCTGATGAAGATAATGATGAGCGGGTGTCTGCCGAGGCTATCAAGAAACTCCTCCCATTCAGTGTCGAAGAATTTGAGAAGGTGTGGAATAATGAAATGTTATTTTATACTTCATAAAAAGACAATGTTCAATTTTCCATTTGCACCCTGCAAAAAAGCTGATATATAGGTTTTAAATATTTTAATGTGAATACATAGTTGTCATCTTGCCATCCTTGTAGCTTTAGTAATAGGTCCCTCGTAGGGATTCATAAGAAACATATCTTTTAAATTTAGAGATTTAAATTGAAATATGAAGAAATGAGAGATTGATCATTAAATCATATAGTTTACATGGACTAAAAAATAAAAACCTTAAATTTTATGTATCAAACAAAAAAAAATCACATGTTTCGTCTCGAGATGACACAACGGGAGATGGGCACACGAAATTACAGCGGACTGTCTTTAGGAGCATCGGTTCTTGCTATTTGAATTAATATTTTTTCAGAATATATCATATGATCCTACATGATTCTTACTTTTTAAAAAAGGTCTAAATAATTTGATAAGACAATAATTTTTTTAGGGTAATTTATCTTAATTTTAAAAGGATAAAGATTCATAACTTTTGCATGTATTTATTTATACTTATAAAAAAACAAGACAACTATATTTTAGCATTAACACACTGAAAAATATACTGCACAAATATTTGTGCTTTTATCTTATTTTTATAATAAATAAGACGAGTTGTTCTTTAATCATTTATCTTGCTAAACACTTATCTTGTTACTGTTTTTTTCTCTTTTCCCCGCACCACTTATTCCCCTCCAGGGTGTGACATAGCCTTATCCAGGATAGATTAGTATTCTGTGGTAAATAACCATTAGAGCAAATTCTATTTGATTGCATTTTTCTTCTTTTTCTATCATCATTATTTTATCTAAACCATAAGGCATGAATACGATAAACACCACCCCCCCCCCCCTGAAATTACTGTTAAGACCTACATAATTTTTGGATTTATTCTTCATGCAACCAAATGGACTTTTTCCTTACTACACTATCAGACATTTATTCTGCACCCCAAACGGGGGCAAATTAGGCCAGAAAGTGTTTGATATAAAGGACTGTTAAGAGGTCCTCAGAAGTGCTATAGTTACAATCATATTCAACAAGAAAATGCAGCAGATCTTCTCCCATAAAACGGATTTACCTCAAAAAAATTATGAGTATATACATGGTTGTAGAAGGTTTTTTTTCCCTGAAGGGTGGCAATAATAATTACAGATGTGGATTTGTGATTCTGTATTCTGTGTTAAATGTAATAACAATGTTAGGAGAAGGCATCACTTCTTGTCCCAGCGTTTGGCGTTCTTCAGCCCTTTTGATTTCGCCTTCGCTTGTTGAAATGCCGCCACCTTCTGCTTCTTCATGGCTTTTTTATCTTCTGTCTTCTTCTTCTTCAGGGCCTCCAAAGCTTTCTTTTCTTCCTGTAATAATTGATCAAAAGACAACACGGGACCAGATGTTAAAACTTAAAAGGCAATCGTAAGGCATCAAAGTTAACCAGATTTAGGTGGCATTTGGAAATGTTTGAAAAACAGCTTTTCATTTAAAACAACTTTTGAAAATAACTTTTCAGAATGCATAATTCATGAAAAAACTGTTTTAAATAACCAAAAGTTTTTTTTCACTTTATTCAAAACCTGGGACCATTGGGGGCATTTGAAAATGAGTTTGGATTAAATATGATTCATACAAAAACAGCATCTCCAAAAGCCGCCCAAACTTGTTTACCTCTGACATCCTAGACTTGGATTTGAATTTTGGGGCCTTCTCTTGGAGCTCAAATTCGCGTTCCAGCTCTCTTTCTCTAGCTTCTAAGTTCTTCTCCAGATAGTACTGTAAATAATAAATTCAGATGTTTCAGGCAAAAGTTCAGGAACACAATACTATCATAATCATACATTCGCATGAAAGAAAAGAAAAATTGCATATGCAAAATGAACATATGCAATGTACTTACATTGTAATCGCCTGCATAGTCTTGCAAGCTCCTGTCCTTCACTTCCACCACTCTGTTAACTATTTGTTTTATGAAGTAACGATCATGAGACACAGTGATAACTGTTCCTTGGTACTCTGATATAGCTTCCTGTTTACAGTAATAACAACTTTCATAAAATGTGTGATATTTTCAAGCATAGAAGAGAATTGGGAAGACATTTTCCCCTGAATGATCATACCTCCAGCATTTCTTTTGTTGGGATATCCAGATGATTGGTTGGTTCATCTAAAACCAGCAAAGTAGAAGGTTTCACCATGAATTTGCAAAAAGCAAGTCGCGCCTACACCACAATGGATGAAGTGATGGATAAAGATGAAAGGATCAAGAATTAATATAAAAAAAGTGCGACAAAATTAATAATGAGCACTACAGAGTAGCTTATTCCTCTGAATAATGTGTATTAGTGACAAAAGAAAGTCTACTTGCAACCAGTTAAAAAGAGATGAAGATATATCGGTTAAGTCCCACTTGCAATTTCTTGGGTTAACAATAGATATACAGATATGTAATTGGAAGTTTACTTCTTGTAGAATCACACAAATAATTACCAAAAAGTATCTTATAGCACAATACCAGAGATTCAATCAATTTGATACAGTGCAACACTCCACCAAGTCTTTTTCGATTTTATGGATGCATTTATAAGTATGCCCAACCCAAATTTAGTCAAAATTTTCAGTTGATCTGAATAAAACTAATATGGAGAGGGTGGCCATAGGAAGCCTCTTAAATTGAATTGCAATGCCATAAATATATTTTGTTGGACACACAATTTCCATCTTATAAATAAAGCTCAAATAGTATGCTTATACAGTGTCTTCCATATATATGATATCAGAAGATGGATGTGAGCTGCAATGATCTAACAAATAGCTTTTAAGCACAAAAAGTTGCAGTTTCTGAAAGCATTCATAACTATGCCCAGATCACATGTTTAATCAAAAGTTTCAGTTCAATATCTTATCCAATTAATATGGAATTGAGTGGGGTTGATGTAGAAAAACTTTTGGATCAAACTGCAGTGCAATAGATGTATTTTCTTTGAGAACTCAAAGGGGCATGTGGAAGGCAGGAATAAGCTGATAAGTTTTTCATGCACCATGTGGCTCCGCAATCATAAGACATGATTCATAAGATATGATATTTTCCAATGTAGAAAATGAAGATCAAAACTAATTGATTTACATGAAATAAAGTAAAAATTTGACAGATCATTCAATTACCTTCTCGCCTCCACTCAATAGTGAGACCTTTCTGTCAAGCATGTCTGCCTTAAAGTTACAACGACCAAGAAGCCCCTTTATATCATCAAGTCTCCAGTCCTCTGCAACTTCTTCCACCGTTTCAAGTACCGTCTTCCCCAAGTCGAGTGCTTCTGCCTAATAAGGAAGCACAATAACAGTATGAATTTGGTTTCTACAGAACCTGAGACACTCTATCTCAACATTCCAAGAGAAATGAGTTACAATGCAAGTGCTTTTTTCACCAGATGTTTCTCTATCAGCCCCCATAGATGGAATCAACCAAAAGCATATACCATGCATGCTTTAATTTTTTCTTTTTTTCTCTTCGATGAGTATAATTCAAAAAATCATAACTAATAGCAATAGTAAAAACACTGAGGGTACGAGATAGCAGATTATGGTTTGTTCAAGGTGTCTGATATGATATCCCAAGTATGCATAACAGTATGGCCCTACAAGCAATTGATTGGAAATGAAAAAGAAGAAAAAGAACACTAATGTGAAAAATTCTTACCTGATTCTGCTCAAAGTAATTTGGCAAAACATTGTGCTCACCCAATAGAACTTCACCTCTTGAACACTTCTCCAGACCCATGATCAATTTGAGTAGTGTGCTCTTTCCACATCCATTGGGACCAATAATGGCAATTTTTTCACCTCTCTCGATAGTGAGATTTGCGTTATTAAACAACACCTGGAAAATAAAAGTACAATAAATCAATAAGAAACAAAAACATGAAGCAAGATTAATTCATCTATAAAAAGTAGTGATCAGCGCTTCTCTACATAAAATTGTCACTATATATTCACTCGCCTGATCTTCATAGCTGAATTCTAGATTTTTTATTGTCACTACAGACCTTCCACTTCTTCCACGCTCAGGGAACCTAAACCTAATTTGTTTCCGCTGAAAAGGCTTCTCAACTTGGTCCTCTTCTTGAAGTTTCTCCAATTTCTGTTATCACAAAAAGCCCAAAGCATTTCAGATTGACTGTTAAAAAAGTGTCATATACAATCCAGTTACACAGACTATTGGGTACTAAGAGGATATGTATATCAGTTTAACCTTTTCCTCTGCAGAAGCTCTGCCAGAATTAGCTCCAGCGCCCAATCTGCTAATCAAGTCTCTCGATCTATCAATTTCCTTCTGTTGCTTTTCCCATGCTTCGTATTGAGTTTGTTCCCACACAGCTTTAGCTAGTACATATTTTGAGTAATTTCCCTCATACGTCCTCGATACACCCATATCAGTTTCCACTATTTTTGTGCACAGCAGGTCGAGGAAAGCTCGGTCATGTGAGATAATAACCATAGGCACATCTTGCTTATTGAGATAACCTTCTAACCACTCAATTGAATCAAGATCAAGGTGATTTGTTGGTTCATCCAGAAGAAGCAAGTCAGGTTCCTGCAGGTTACAAAAGTGTGAAAACATACACAGCACATGCTACTACCATCCAATTCGCCAAATAAATTCATCAAAACTGATCAGTAAAGCCATCTTAACCAGAATTTATAAGAATGCAGGCAAAGATGCAAAAGTTTGAGCATGTCACACGTAATTGTCAAATCCAAACATTTAAGAAGAATTACTGTCTAACAATACTTGATGACAAAAATTCCACAACCTCTCCCACCCAAAAGCACATCACTAGATAATTGATAAGGACAAAATATCCAAAAGAAACTATATCGAGTATGATTGGAACAATGAACTCAACCTGGTTTGGAACCAATTTTCAAAAGAAGTTTTTTCATACAACTTGCTCTCAATCACCCTTTTCATTAAAAATGTTTTATTGACTCTTTCTTATCACATAAAAACCAAAAGCTAAAATTTAAAAACATCCATTTGGAACCGATCATTTGAGAATTGCCTGATCAGCAGGAAAGTTTCAACTGTAAACTATCAGATAACATGATATTCCAGCGCAAGATAACAAATTTTATTAACCAACTCATTAGTATTTCAAAGAGGGAGATTCAAAGCTATACCTGAAGCAGAATCTTTCCAAGTGACATCCTCATCTGCCACCCGCTACTAAACGACGCCACCAACCGCTCGGAATCCTCCATAGCAAACCCAAGCTCCGGCATCATCTTACTGATCCTCGCATCGATCCTGTTGAGGTCGACGTCCTGCGCTCGCCTCTGCAACAAATCCAACTCATCAAGCAACCTCCCCATCAGCTCCAAATCGTCCACCGATCCCTCCAGCGCCTTCTGGACCCTCTCGAGCCTCCCCGCGATCTCCATCTCCTCCTTGAACGCGCTCAAGAACTCCTCTTTCACCGTCCTCGTCTGGCAGACCTCGAATTCCTGGCTCAAGAACGCGATTTTCATGTTGGGTTTCGCCTTTATGAGGTTCCCCGAGTCCGGCTCCTCCTCTCCCGCGATGATCCTCATCTGGGTCGTCTTCCCCGCCCCGTTCACCCCAACGAGGCCGACCTTCTCCCCCTTCTTCACTTCCCAGCTGACGTCCTTCAACACGGTGACCCCCTTGAAGCTCTTGCTGATGTTCTCGAGGCGGACGCCGGAGGAAACACTCGAAGCGCCGCCTCCGGTACGGGGCTTGGTCGACCCCCTCTGCCGGGCATCTTCGGCGGCGGAGGTCTCCATGAAGAGGGACTCGATGTCGATCGTGGAGGTTTCGACGGCGACCGCGGCAGAGATTCTAGGGTTTCGCTTTGGGGGGTTCAAAGACGTCGCCTTTACGACGAGACCACTCTTGATTCTGGTGGAGCGGACGGTGGTCCGGCGAGGGTGTACGAAGGTCGGGTCGGAGAGGAAGCTCGAACTGGAGGTCGATTGACCGGATTTTCCCGGCTAGCTCCATTTTCTAAGAATCTAGGGTTAGGGTTCAATCGAGAGAGAGAGAGAGAATTCTCTGAAACTCTCAATAACGGAGAGGGACAGAGCACACTCAAAACCTTCACAGTGAGTTTTTTTTCGAGCTTTTCTGTAGTTTTCAAGGGTATCCTCTTAAGAGAATGTCAGCCGTTCGATGAGTGGATCAAAAGAATATCTGAATCGTTGGATCTGTGGAATTTGTGGTTTGTATGATACGTATTTTGGATCGAATTTTGTGGGGCGAGGAATGAAGAGAAGGTGGGTTTAAATTAGAATTTTTTTTTAATGGGTGGCGTATGTTACGTCGCGGAAGATATCCATTGGGAGTTTGACACGTGTACTAAATCGGATCGTGTAATTATTCTGTCCATGCAACCCAGTCGTTCGACGATTTCTTCTTGGTACGTTAAGGACCCACGCCATACCATTAGATTAGATATAAATGTACATGTGACGTGTAATAATACGCAATAAAGGCATTTAGTTAAGGAAAATGTGTACTTTTACTGAACTTATTTTAATAAAATGTAAAACGAATCTAAAGAGATGTATATTTCTCAATACAATGAGTATCGGGTTAATGTCACATATATATAAGTTCGTGAAATAAGTTGAGTGTAACAATGATCTTCAGATAATTAATTATGTGTTAGTACGCATTTTTCTGTATATGTCATATCATCTACCTCAACATATGAATTATAAGAAGTATATTGAATATATTATATTATGTCAGTATATATTATATCACAAAAAAAATATAAACATGTAAACTGGAATAACTGTTTTGGTAAAATCTAAAAAAAAAAGAGGGTTAGGTTTCACTAGTGGTCTCACCTTACCTCATATTTTTTAAGATGTATACTTCCATAAAATAAAATATGTTTTATTAAATATATATAAACCACTTATAGAAGAATGAAAATAATTATATATGTATTTCATTTGATATATACAGAAATGAGAATTTAACAGCTTCGTAGAAGTGTTCAAGTTGCCTTTTGCATCGTATGAATGGCTGGCAATACTTCTTCGAATTGAAGATAAAGATGATCAACCATCGAATGATTAGGCCTGTGTGGATGAAGAAATATTGGGCCTTGCCAAAGGTAAGATTTGTGGATGTAGAAGTATTAGGCCTTAGAACAGTAGTGTCTGCGGGTGTAGAAACAATGGGCCTTAGGAAACAGTGGTAGCATACAACCAAAATTTCCTATATATCGGGTTATGCATATATATATTAGGTTAGAAAAACACAAATTAAGTATTCAATACCTTCCTTTTTTTTGTAAACGTTTGTACTTCATTAAGCAAGTATATACTATTAATATGAACCAAAAAAAGGTATACATACCTTTAAAACAATTCAAAGCATGTTACAGCATGAATTATTGTTCCCAACATATGTTAGACTGTGTTATTCATATGCAATCCGGGTCCACAAATATGCTTATTGTATTACCTGTTACACCCTTCTGGCCTGCTTAATTGTTTTTTAAAATCCAGGCTCCAAAAATCATTCAACATAAGAGTAGCTCCTCCCACCATGGTATGCATTCGTCACACATCCAAATCAACCAACATTGCATATGCAGGTAAAATGTAAATGTCTACTATGTTATAAATTTAATTTAAGAAGGACCAAATGTACCATTGCCAAATCACAAGGATTATCCAGCCTCTGACGTTGATGGTAGTAATAAAAGACCATGAAATTCTCAAGGGTTTATTGATATCATTTCATCATTGTTAAATAAACTAGAAACCCAAAAAGGAGACAGATTTCAAGCTCCATATTTGGGCGCCTTCCAAAGCTTGAACGCAACTTCATGCAAGAAACGATCTGCAAGCATTGCAAGATTTACCCCATGCTGCCAAAATAAACAGTAGCAATCTGGATGAGAAGAACAAGTTGGAAAAGAAAATGAAGAAAGTTCACTCACCACTCCTCAATTGTACAGAACTAATGTAAATATAATATTTTCAGTTTGAAAGAGCGATTAACATGAATATGTATATGGACCCAGATATTCCATTAATATGATGGAAGCAAACTCATGCCCAAAAAAATGAAAGTGAAAATGTCAGTTAAAACACAGCATATGGTTAAGACTATAGAAAGATCGCACTTTCATTTCTTTAGAGATGAATCTCTATTCTACAAGAGTAAGCAATGTAAATTAGAAGTAGAGCTAAAACACAGAATTAGCAATTTTAGTTAAAAGAGTACAGATTGATCTTTCTGATGAGTTCACAGAAGGCCTCCTAGACCAGGATAAGAAATTAGAAATCATCGGCCCAGAAAATAAATTGGAGATTAAATTGTTTTCTTTTTCATTATACAGATAGATCAGGGGAACATTGGGGCAAAATGGGCACTTGGAAAAATGTCCATGCCACAAACAACCAGTGCTTATCTTCAGAGGGATGCCCCCTGGCCTACAACTAAAAAGTAAGGTTTTTCCTGTAAAATTTTTAATTTCCTTTGGTTCTTGAAAATACATGTTGACCTCACATGAGTTCTTTGCACAGAAATAATCTCCAAATATCACATCCAATGACAAACGAGAACTTTTTCGTAATCATAATGATTCTATCTAGCAATAAAAAAAGCTTTACTGGTCAAATAGTTGCAACACAGTTGAGCTAATGGACTAAGCAGATCAATGAAGTGGGCCAAACAAAAAGGATGAGATAAAAATAAGCGATCTAACCATGGTATCACCAAAAACGAACTTCTTCTTCTTCTTCTTCTTTTTTCTTTTTTTTTTTTTGGGGGGGGGGGGGTGTGGGGGTGTGGGTGGGTTACAAATCATTCATTCCATTACTAAAGGTTGAAAAGGCAGGAGTGGATATATATGAATAGTAGACATCAAGTTAACTGTCGCAGTAGGGGTGTTTGCCAATCTATGTTCTGTATAACTACATTCTCTATATATCAACGATAGTTCATAATGTTTCTCCATGTTCTGAGATCAACCTATTTTCTGCTTACACGAATCAAATATTTAAACCTTCACACTCAATATCAATAGGATATAATTTACCAAGCAAAAAATAAAATAAAATATCAATAAGATATGGTAGTATACCAGTCCTAGCATTCTAGTAGCCCTATTGTTGCAGGTTGTAAGAAATTCAACGCCCAAAGATTCAATTGTTCTGGCAACCACCTTCTTCCACAATCTCTAATTCTCAAATCTCCATTGGTTTTCACTTTCAATTGAAATGAGATAAAATGCAATCAGTTATCTTAAGATACTCATCACAGATAGAACTAAAAAAGTCTGTAATGGTAGTCTATTTTAAGTCCCAGGCTCTCAGCATTTTATATCCCAAAAGCAAATAAAAAAGAGAACAATTCAGTGAAGTAAGTTGTTTTCCACTTTTTCACCCAGAGTGCATAATCAGGATCACTGAAAATGCTGTGGAATATCTTAACAATGTCTTCAACCAAATGTCCCTATATATTGATAAATTAGATAAGATTTTTCCAACAAAAAACCAAAGCTTTCATAACACTGAAGTGGTGCTATATATTGTTTAAGACCTCAAGCAAAACACAAGAGCCCAAAACACTTCAACAAGATCAAGCATGGACGTACAAGTAAAACTAATAAGCAAGTGAACATTATATATTCTTATGAAACATGAAAAAGACAGACAGACAAATTCATGGATGGATGGATATGTTATCTAATGACCTATGAAAAGATGAGCAGCGTGATGCAATTGAGCAAGCTGTGCATACCTCTTCAAATTCCGTGAACGAAAACTGCTTTGCCGTGCCCCTCCGAGTAACTGCATCCTGCCACTGCGCGATCAGCATCGGGTGATGGTGTCTACCAAATGCCAACAACAATAATCAATATATAAGCTCCAAAAATGGGAATTTTTTTTCCCCAATAATTCCTCAAAAATCACTAACCTTATATCATCCAACAACTTCCCCCCTCTCGTGGTGTAGCTCTGCCGTGGCCGAAGCAAACAAAGATCAGAGTTTCCCCTGCCCCGCGAAACCAAACCCGCGGAGACGTTCTCCTTCTCCTCCGGAATGTCTCCATAGCTGAAGATCAGAGACAAGTGAAGGCGAGAAGCCACTCTCGACTGCGTCTGGGCGACTCCAATCACCCTACCAACCAACGCGTCAATCCATCCGATGCCGAACTTCTTCTCGCCGGATCCAACATGCAAGAAAACCATGTCGAATTCACTCTTCTCAAGAACCTCCCCTCCTTCGAATCCAAGCAGCCTCAGCAACTCCTCCGTCGCGTCGCAATTGATCAAATCATCGATTCGAGAGACACTAAACCCTAGTTTCCTTGCAAATGATGTGACACCAGGGGAAGCCGTGAACATGCACGCTTTCAACCCCATAAACCTAACGAACCGATCCAAAAAAGAAATCACGAATCGAAAGATCGTATTAAATAATAGCATCGATAGGCAGAAGATGTTCACCTCTCTGAAATGGTCGCCTCTGAATCGTGAGCGTCCAGAAGAAGAGCTAATTCGTGGATCGATCGATCCTCCTCGGTCGCTGCTATTCAAAGACGGTTCAGATACTCGATTGAAACATAAATGTTTCCAAAGAAGATTGAATCGGACTGGGAGGACCTGAAGGAGGAGGGGATCGGACGGAGAGGAAGCCGCAGGAGGCGAGAGAGGCGAGGGAGTGGATGTGCGCGTGAGAGGGGCGGACGAGAGGGACGAAACCGTCTCCGTAGACCACCAACGCCCTGCTCGGCTTGTCCGCCATGACCGAACGACTCTCTCAAGCTCGCTCGCTCGCTCGCTAGTGAAGGTGGGAAAGTGTGGAATGGGTGGAAAGTGGGTTGGACTTGGACTTGCTAAGTGAGATGAGGCTCTGCAGCAAGGCCCGCAACTTCATTGATGCTTGTCTTGTCTCGGCCCAGAACTACAGAAGTTTTTGGCTCCGGCCCATCCAGTGACAGTTCATCTTTTGGAGCCCCGTTATTGCCGCAGTATTCTCCCGCTTTTGATTGTTTTAATTTTGTTGTTTTAAAGAATAATGTTATACTCGATCATTTTTATAATCCAAGATACTTAGATGTCGCATATTTTAAATTTTTTAATAGTAAACATTATCTAATGAGTTACATGTTTTGATAAAAACTGTATTTCTCTCAATTTTGAATTGAATGAACCATTTTTAATAAATATAAAGGAAAAATTTAACGAGCTATATATATTTTTTAAAGATGTATATGATTTACTGGATTGCTAACAAAGTATATAGGACTGTATTTTGAACTGTAAAATAAATTGAGTGTAACAACTCCCTTGTTTTAAAGGTGCATAATTTAAGTAACAAAAAAAATTATATGCGTAGTCAAATGAATTAAAAACTCCCTTATAAAAGAAGTGAAAAATTGCTATTGATTTGATAAAGTACATCAAATCATTAGATATTTGGATATACGGGGGCTGCACCAAGGGCTATAAGCATGATTAGGTTTTTTTTTGGCACAGATATTATCACCTTTTTATCCTCTAACCCACCCCGTTTTCTTCTTCACTCAATTAAATTTGTTAAGGTTTCTAACCCATCCTCGATATATATACCTTAAGAGTAGCTTCACAACCCCACCCCAAGCATTTTTATTTTAAAAGACTCTCTCTTGAATCCCTCTCCCTCCCTCGTCCATCTCCATCTCAACTTTTCCTCCCCCTCCGGCTCCACCGGCGGCCGCTGCTCCACCTCCAGCTCCACCCTCCGATGCTCCCCCTTCGGCTCCACCCCTCGCAGCTTTTCCATCCACCATCGCCGCTCATCGATCCCACAACTCTACTTGTCACTGCTGCTCCCCCTCTGGCTCCACCAACCACCGCTGCTCCCCCTTCGGCTCCACCCACCATCGCTGCTCCCCCTCCGACTCCACCTGCGGCCACTGCTTGCTCCCCTCCAGTCACTCACAAGTTAGGACAAACTCTAACCCTAGTTTTAGGTATATAAATGATATATCATTGATTATTAATTGCACTTCTTAAATTTAAGATAGTTTGGAAATGGATTCATAAATTTGATTATATATAACACAATATTTTCATCTACTCAATTTATCCTCTTTTATGGTGACCACCAAACTTCAAAGGCTTCTTTGAAGCTATTAAAAATATCTTCTTCCATCAATTTTCAAATACAACCTGTGGGTTCATGGAGAGTTAAAATACTTCAGTTTATCCCAATTGATTGACTTATTTTCGAAATGATTGTGTTGGAAAGAAATGGTTGTGTTGGAAGGATAGGAAGGAAGAGTAGAATCTAGTTGATAGTACTAGGAAGATGATAACTATTGACTCAAATTCTTTAGCACAACACACATCAGTAAACATTGACCATTTCTATTTTATTGTCTAATTTGCTGTCATTTATTCTTTATTCATCTGGTTTAACTTACTTAACCTGTGAGCCCTCTGTTTAAGAACTTTGTGGATCCCCTATCTCAATATCATCTTTTGTTTTAGAAGACAAAAATATGATCAACCAACAAGCCTAATATTGAAAAATGTAGCAAGAGATCTAATGAAATAAACAAAAGTACCTTATGTTCAAGTCAACACCTTCCTCATATATGGTGACTTCATCTTTGGTTTCAACTGTTAATCATTTGTCATTGTATTTATTTATGTATCATGGTAATATGTTTCTACAACTTAAATTATGTATTTAATGACCATTATATTAACTTACAAATCTGAACTTTTTTTTTTTTAGGTTTCTAGAGACCATTGGCCAGATATCTAATAAAGACATCATTGCTCCATATCATTGACTTCTTATGTGTCAGTCCATAAAAAAAGAAGGATACTCACTCATTGAGTATGGAGTAATACGCAGTCTTTTAGCCCTACTTTTAGGATCATAAATAGTATGTACACTTGTATGGATACATATGTATTGATATAGAAGTACATCCATCATTTATATGCATTCACACACAGTTATATCCCTCGAAAGCTAGAATTGGAGCTAAAAATAATTAAAGAATATTTTCTCCTAGCCCTATGTGAAATTTTATGCTTTGAATGATTTGACGTAAACACCAGGGTATACTTATCATGGTGACTACACTCTTCAGTGGTTGCTCCTAAAATTTTGACTCGATGTTCCATTCCACTGTCCACTTGAATACATCAATCTCATATGAGCAATTATACTCTTGCTATTCTGCTTGAGTGGTCACTCATACTTCATGCAATCAAACTAGGCACCCATAAATTAACAAACATGTGGTAGAAAATATATCATTGAATGATTTAGTACTTTTGGTTTGTAACTTTGGTTGGATGAAGTTGATTTTTTACCTTTTTTATTTTTTCTAATGGAAGTATCATTGAATGATTGATATTTTTTGTGTATTGGTTTGACAAGGAATGAAAAAAATAGGGTATTGTGTTATGTATTAGGTGGTTTGTGAATAATGAGTTTAAATTTACCTCTTACATTATTTGACCATACATTTGCTAGATAATGAAAAATATTGGGTGATTATAATGATATGTAACACTGCTTTTTAGTAAATGATTTGTATGATTGACTCATTCAATATTCATTTTATATTGATTATGAGAATCTTCTTATTTTTTTATGCAGCATGGCTCCAAAACTGCGCATTCCACCAACATCGTCGCATCAAAGATGTCAACTCGAAGATTTGACAGTGATGTACCTTCAAGTTCAAACATTTCATTTGTTGAACAAGAGGTTGTGGAAGAGGAAGCAAATGAGCCACAAGTAGAGGAAGACGAGTGCAAGAAGAAGATACGCAGAGACCAGTCAATTTAGAGATAGAAACAGATAGTTTGAAAGAACCTTTCTCAGGGGGACAAAAAACAAACGAAATCTTAGTCGATTATAGACACAATGTTGTATGGTATTGATAATAATAATGTTTTGGGTTTGGTATGGGTTTTTGACATGTTTCGAAACAAATGTGTTTTGTATGCTTGAGTTTTGAAGATATTTTATAGATATAATGCGTTCATGTGTTATGGTGTTCTCAATGAAATGATGTTTTAGAAATATTTTATTAATATAATGCGATCATGTTGCTGCTAGCCTAGATTTTATGCAGTATGGCTCTGTGAAGTCGACCTGGGATATAAGTAACGACTTCATAAAGTCGAACTGGTTACAAAGATGGTCTTAAGTCTGTCTGACCCGTTCGACCCTCTGAAATCGAGTTGGGATATAGATGACGACTTCACAATGTCGAACGGATTACCGAGAGGGCCTTATATCTTTATGACCCGTTCGATCCTGTGAAGTCGATCTGTAATATAAGTGATGACTTCACAACGTCGAACGGGTTACAGAGAATTCCTTAAGTCTCTATGACCTGTTCACCCCTATAAAGTCGACCTGGGATAGAGTAGATAACATCACAATGTCAAACAAGTTACAGAGGGGGCCTTAAGCCTCTGTGAATCATTCGGTCCTGTGATGTCGACCTGGGATATAGGTGACGACTTCACAAAGTTGAACCATTTACAAAGAGGGTCTTACATCTCTGTGACTTGTTGAACCTTGTGAAGTCGAATTGGTATTGAGAGGGATGACAACACAAAGTCGAACATGCCACAGAGTAGGGGTGGGTGAGATTTAAATGAGGGATATGGGGTGAATAATACAAGGGGTGAGTTAAGTTCAGAGGGGTGGGTTAGGTCGGGGTGTGCTCACCCCTAAAAAAATCACATTATTGTTTTTAATATGGGTGGGGTGAATAACTAAGTGGGTAGAAATATCAGTGCCTTTTTTTTTTACTTGAGCGATAGACACGTGAGCAGCTCCATGTGCAAACTCTAGTTTTAAAAAATGTATATTTCATGTGGTAAAAATGGACATTCATAAAAATAAATTGTATATTCAATTAATTGTATGCATCCACTTTCAAAAAATAAAAATTATATATTTCGTTTAACGAAACATATACCACGCAGGAGCAAAAGATGACCGTCAATAATAGCATCTATGTTTTACTACGTATATGCTTGTTACTTTATTACATGTTTTTTTTTAAATTTTCAAGAGAATAAGTGAAATCTAACCTAGGGGATTATTTTCATTTGTTAATAAAAATATAATTTAGGGGATTATTTGAATTTACATATGTGTTTTCAGAGGGTTATATGAACTTTAGAAAAAATCAAAGATTGATTATATAGATTTTGAACAATTTACGAGGGGTTATTTGTATTTTTTTCCTTTTAACATTAATGCCGACTAAGGCTGCGCTTGGATAGGCATCATATTCGTGTTGGCGACCTGGACACATTCAAACGCGCTCTATCCAAATGGGTTTTCGCATCGAGCGTTCATTTCATCCGTGTTTGCATTCTTCAAGTAAAATACTGTGTTCCCTGTCACTCCAAAAGAATGATTCTTAACAACGCGAGTTTAATAAAAACACACAAAACGCTGTGTACTGTTGATTAACCATTCGATCACGGCATTTTTCAAACGCGGGTCATTTCACTTCTAGTCCTAACGGGGCCATTTTTTAGATTGGTCAAATCAATTTGGACCACCACATTTTGATTTCTTCACAAAGACTTCCCATCATTCAGTCTTTGGTGGGCGAGGTCTTTCTTTAATTTCTCCAATAAAAGACAGAACACGCCACTGGAGTCTGGCAACCATGAATTGATGGTTTTTTGTGGATCTCATTGAAGCTTCATGATTAGTTTTCATGTTTGCTTTTCCATTTCAATGACTTGAAACCAATGTCCAGTGGTTAATGATGGGACACCTCCCTCCCATTCTTGCTCCATACGCCCTGGTGCTATATCGGGAATCTAGAGGTGTTAATACTTGTTATTTCACTACTTAAATTAAATATATGGTATGTTTGGATTTTGTAACAAAAAATTCTTGTAATGTAGTTTCTTTAAAGTTTTGTTTGTTAAAAAAAACTTTGCCGGCCTAAGTTATTCCAAACCTCCCTGGGGAATCTGATGAATTTGAGTGGCGACAAAAGCAAGACTGGCAAAGTCCTCTAGCTAATTCCCAACTTGAAGGAATGAAATGGTGTTTAAGTAAGCCACCTTCATGTGGAAGACCTCTGGGAGTTGATGAAGCGATGCGTCAAGGACTAGGGGACGGGATGAAAAGGGGTGCTCGCATCCAACCATGGAGAAAGATATAAGAATCATACAGTAATAGGGAACAACCGGGTCTCAGTTAAGGTAGAAGCCTGGGGCATGAGCAAATTTCAAGGGATCGGGTTGTTTGGTCGTCATTTAATTTTCTCCCTTTATTTTTTTTCTTCTCACCCCTTCGGACATAATCTGTTTATTTGAATATTTTTAATTGTACTGATTAATAATCACACATGCCCTGTAGGTTGAATTGTTTACATCATGTTATAGTTCACATTAACAGGACCAAGCCAACGCACCACAAATATGGAAGAAAAAAAAAATTCAAACAATCATTATGATTTATCAAAAAGTTGAAGCAATTCATTATTAAAGTTGGAATTCCCCATACATACAATGCCTTCTTTAAATGGCTAATTGTTAATGAAGGGGAATGATGAATCAGGTACCAAGCCAACGCACCACATTAAAAAAATATGTTAGTTGCTCTAAAGATGAATTCCCTTATTAATTGACAAACAGTGTCCATCTCCATTTGCTGAATAAACTATGCTAATTGAATGGCCAAACTGGAATAGTGATTTATTATTTGGTGTTTTGTTCACCATGTATCATCCTCATCCAATGCGTTTCTCCATCACTTGTACATGACTTTTAAAAATACACGCTGAATGAATTCCATGGATATGTATGATGGAATAAAGTTCCTATTGAAAATAAATTCTCACTTGGGAGTACCTAAACAATGAATAAACTTGTCACTGAGATGTGACCACAGATGACTAGGAGTCTAGGACAGTTCTTTTTGGATGTATTGTTTTGTTATCTCACAATTAAAATTAAAAAAAAACAAAAACAACGCACATATTTTTTATTTTCTTATAAATTTATAACAATGGTGCAATATATGTTTCATTATATTAGTATATATTTTATTTAAAATATATAATTTAATTCATAAAAATATTTATTTTAGTTTTTTTTATCAAATTATGTACTTCACTAATAAAAATATATTTTAAAAAAACATCAAAACATCTGTAAATGGAATGGAAAAAAAAGACTGAGCGGACCACAATCAGTCAAATGACTTGTTGATGAAAGCGAAAGCAAACTTGACCTAAGTGTGATTGATTGTGGCCTAACGATACAGAGGTATCACTGTCACTTAAGCGAGGAATAAAACGTTCATTATTATTTGTTATTATTTATTAATCACTAGAAAATGACATGAAAACCATTCATGGGGGATTACTTTAGACACCCAACAAAGTGATATGATTTAAAAGGTAACAGTGCTTTTAATACCTAAAGTCTCTCCTGCTTGGAACTCGTGTGTATAACCTCTTAGGCAGATGCCCCATCTCCTCTTCCACCTCCCTTTGAAGGACTAGGTTGGACTTTGGAGTCTTCTTTAGTATAGAGCGTGAAAAGAGTATTGTTACACTCAATCCATTTATTTATATTTATAATTTTATATATCTCGTTAATCATGTACACTAATTATAACAAGATATATATTTTATTGAAAGTACACATCTAATATATATTTATTTTAATGAAAAAAAAGGTGATGACTGTATTTGGGGCCGAAAAACAGGCTAAGTCTAACATTTTTCTTCGTAAAAATCATGTGTACAATTTCGAGTTGGTGTTTCTATGCTTATGTTTCACATAATATTCTATGTCATGTGATCTAGTCTAGTAGTAGTAAACTTATCAATAATCTGAAGAAACATTTGTATCTGATCCGAATCTATATATCTGAAAATTCAGAAAATATCTGATATCTGAAAAATCTGCATCCGCATCTAAAAAAAATATCTGTATCTGAAATTTTTTAGATCGCATACTAATATGTTTGTATCCAATCCAAAAAATATCCGTACCTGAAAATATTATTATTATATTTTTTTATATATATTTATATATTTATGATTAGTATAAGTTTTTATTTTTATTTTTACTATAAAACATGAAATTATAAGTATATACATAAAATATTACATGTTTTATATTAGGTAATTATTAGATTTATTTACATATTTTAAATATTAGAAATATGATTTTTATTTTTGGATAATTGATCTTTAGATATTTTAATCATTATATATACATTTTGAATTTTTGGATATTTCAGATAATTATCCATATCCGAATTTGAATTTTCGGATCGGATACGGATACTTACTTTCAATATCCATCGGATATCGATACGAATTTTTTCGGATATCCAGTTCGAATACGGATACGAATATGGGCTTAGCCGATTTATATTCGTTCGATTGACAGACTTAAGTAATAGTAATTTGACCCACATGTTCATTTTTGTAGCACGAGAATTGATTTTTCCAAATATATATTTATCTAATACTATATATAGTTATGCAAAAATAAAAAAAATAAAAAAATCAGGTGTGATTGAATGAATTAAATGCATTCATTTTGTTATAGAGTATTTAATTTCCATTTGGTAAGGAGTTGACAATATTCATCTCACATATACTTTAAAGATAATGTTAGGTATACTCCCAACACAGTTTCACGAATAATTATCACATATTTAATTTTAAAAAATAAGATATCTTATTAATGAGACGTATGATTTAATGAAATATATATATATATCGTTTCATTTTAAATTAATGAATTCATTTTAATTAATGTAATTTTTTTAGTAAAATAATTAACTACCTTATTAAATGACTCATGAGATGTACGAGAATACATTTAAAACCATAATAAAAACTGATGGTTAAACCAGCAGCGCACGGCACTTATTCTGAACCAAAAAATGTGCAGCTGTTTATATCACTTTTAATTTAATTAATTAATCCAATGGTACAACCTGACAGTTGGGTGATCCAACTCTCCTTTCCATTTCCGTACTCCGCGAAAAAACGCAATCAAGCCCACCTACCCCCACAAGAAGATTGGCCCCATTTAAAAAGGTCGGTAATCACAAACACAAAAATAACATCGCGGAGCATCAGAAATTATGGTGGCTGGACAGCCCGGAAAACCGAAAAAAATGAACAAATTAAAATATATAAGTAAGGGGTATTTTTGATAATTTTAATAAGGAATATATGTTAAACAAACTTATTTTTTAAATAATCAATAGAAAAACATACAAGGCAAAATTAAATTATCTAATAAGTATTTATCATATCATTTGTAGAAACTCACACGGCAACATGATTTGGAATAAATTATCAAATCTCGGGAAGCACTAATTTTTTTAAAAAAAAAACATAATTTGACATAAATTATATTTATGATTTAATTTGGTTCATTGAATGAAATATAATATGCCTGAGGCATTTCTTTTTGTACAGGGTTTCTACTGAGTTACAAAGTTCTTCACAAGAGTAAGTCAGGGACCACTTACTAATACAGTATGAAGGACTGAGTATTAATTTCTAAGCCCATCTCCAATTCAATAGAAGAAAATTATCTAATAACAACAATAATAATCAGACAAGGCCCAATAAAAAAAGATAAACATTCTGCTTCAAAATTAGTCAAGTCACTGAAACATTTCTTCAATCAATACAATATATCAACGGGTCACGGGGTCGCGGGTCAGCCCGAACCCGACTCAATAAAATGTATAAGATATTCGATCTGAATGATCCGTTGGACTGAGTCCACCATAACCGGATCCTATGAACCCGATTGACTTAACTCAAGTACTATGTTATTTTTTTATATTTATAATCCAATCCAATATCAATGATCCAACCCAACATTTATAACTAAATACTGAATAATTCTTTTTTTTACAACTTTTTAACTTTATGTAAAAGTAAAATAATCAAATTGTATTTCAAATGTTTTTCATAAAACATTAAAAAATTAATATAGTGAATAATTATTTATAATACGTTAAACTCTATTTATTCAAACTTATCGTGTAAATATATAAATGAAAATTTTCAAACAAGGAAAGCGTGGTCTCCACCACCCCAATGCAGTGCTCTCTCTCACTAAACAAAAACCCTCACAATTTTCTGCTCCTCTTGCTTCCTTTTCTTAAACCTTTATTTTCTCACCCTTAAAAAAAAAGGCAAGAGAAAAAAATGAAATTATTGTAGACTCTTAAAAAGTTCCTCAACCTCGTCATGTCCGGCCTCTCCTGGTTTTAACCTAGACTTGTTAGTAGTTCAACTCAACCCGACCCGAAAAGACCCGAGACTCGATATGAACCTGACCCGAAGGACCTGACAATCAAAATGAGTAACCCAACCAGTTGACAGACCCATATATATGTATATTAATAATTTCAGATTTTAAAAACAATTTTTCTATTTTTAATTGAATTTTTTTTTTTTAGTTTCTAACAACTTCAAATTTCTGAGTTTATTAAATCGCCTAATACTGTATATACTCTATTATCTTAGTGCATGTTCCATTTAAAAAAAATGTAAAAATATGTATTTAATTCATATGAGTATGTATTTTTTTAATGAAAAAATATATTTAATTAGCCAAGTATATATTTCAAAAAACATAGAACATTTGCATGCTACAAATGGGACTAGTTCATTATTTTTCAAAAAAATGTTACCCCAATCTAATTTTTTATTCAACTTTTAGTCATGCCCATTTGATTAAGGTCATATGCATTTATTTATATAAATTTTCTTCTTTATTGTATAACCTTCAAATAAATTTATATATTCTAAAGGCGTTGCTTTTCGGGGGTGAAATCACTACCCACAAGAAAACTATCCAAATTTAAATTTATTATTGTGCGCTGTTACACCCAATCGTTTTCAAATTCCAAAATACGGTCCTATATATCTCTTTCATGCACAGTCCTAGGCATAGGCCGAGTAAGCAATTCCCTAGGGTCCCATCTCATTTTGGTACTCCAAATCAAGGAAAAAAATATAATTTTTTTTAAAAATTAACATTTAAATTTATTTATTTACAAAATTGATCATATCTTTGTTTTAATCATTTTCTTTAAAAATATTTTTATTTCATTAATATGCATCCACATCATCAACTTAAATTTAATTGAAAGTTAATTTTATTTTCTTTATGATTCATCACTTTTGTATTAAATTTTTTTAAAAAAACTTATACATTGTTTTATTTTGATTTCTCTTTATATTTAATTAATATTTATTTATTTTGTTCCTATTTTATAGGATTTTTTGTTAATATTATAATTTTTTACTAACAAATCAATAAATTAAAATTAATCCCAAGATTTAAGAAATTTTAGGTGTTTACTTATGCGTTTTCTATTAATTTTTTATTAACTTATGATAGTTAAAGTTAAAATTTATAGCAACAATTAAAAAGGAAAAAACGAATGTGTTAGCCCTATGTACAACCCAATCCGCAACTCTCTTAATTTAAAAAAAAACATATATATTTATCTATATATTGATATACAATGTCATTAAAAAGTAAAATATATATTGAATAAATTAATATATATATATATTTTTTTTAAAAAATAACTTTTATATATTATTATAATGTAGTACGCACTCACAAATGTATAGACTTTTATGTGGTGAAATTGAGTCGTATAATCGGTCACCTAAAAAGAAATTGCGTACTTGACCATCCTTCGTGATGGCATATCCGTGAATAGTTTCAACGACCAGGTCATTCTAACACTACAATCTCTATAACCTGCATTAAACGCTCTCTCAATTCTTGCCCACTCTTTATTCCAAATTTTTTTTTTATTATTATTTTGATCCCCACGTATCATAAAAAAAAAAAAAAAATCAATGGACACCATAGAAGCTCGCAAGGAGGAGGTGAGTTGATTTCCTTTCGTTTCTTCAGTTTCGTCAGCAGATCCAATCATAACCGTCCGATCACGTGAATCGCCGCAGATCAA